>VWZV01017079.1:0-600000 GCA_013397155.1 Irena cyanogastra | reverse complement strand
TGATTTCATAATCATATGTTATCAGTGGCAAGGGACTTGATGCTGCATTAAAGAGATGATATTTAAATTTCTGAGAGCAGATTTAATCTCATACGGTAATCCTAATGATGTTGTAACATTTTTCACCAAGTTAAGGATGCTTTCTGGATGTGTTTATTACCTAAGTAATGCATAGGGTGGGAAAAAAAAGGGAACTGCCTTTAGACTCTGCTTTCAGGCATGTGTACAGAGGACAGCAGGAGAATTTTTCTCTCATGTTCCTTCATTTCCACCTAGGATCCAGAGCAAGCAAAAGAGTCCATCATGGCATCAAGCACAGCTGTTTCTCTGCTGAGTCTCAAATTAAACTGGGTTTGCATGAGAAACCTTTTACATTGCTTCTCTTTCTGACATCCCATTTATCAAAGCTATCTTTAAAATGTGAAAAAGCTGAAGCTGTCTGCAGAGCATCATTGACTTTAATGGGCAATGTGGCAATTTGCACAAGGTGAGGAAAGAGTACTTAGCTTATTAAGGTGGACAAATTAGCTCACTTTCTCCTTCCCTATGTGTAAAAGTTGAAAGGAACTAAATATCTAATTTTCCCATTTATATACAGCTCCTTAAAACCTCATTTTCTGCTCTCTGCTCATGCTTACAAAGGGATTCCTTATGATCTTGCTTATCTGTGCCTTGACAACTGCAGGCTTTTCAGAGCTGCTTTACTTTTTGTGGCCCTATGTGATATAGCAGCTGAGATTGTCTTCCTCACTTCTTTCTCTGTGCTCCCCTGTACTTGGTCTGCTGTGAGAAGGGCTTTGAAAAAAGGGCCTAGCTCAATCTGCTCCTAAGGCCCTCTGCAAAGGGCTGAAACAAAATAAAAGTCACACATAGCAAAGATAAATAGATGGAGTAATTGGTCTCCAACAGGAGCACTGACACTAATGACACAAAACTGAAAGGACTTCCTGCACCTGCCAGAGCTACTTTGCTATCCCAGGGAAGAGCTACAAAGCAGGTCAGGACACTTGAGGCTAATCAAGCACTGTTAGCTAATGGATTGTTTGTACAACGTTGTAACTCTGCACTGTATGATTATTGCCTATTCCTGTTCATATAATCTCTGTCTAGAGACAAACACTTCAGAAAGAAACCTATAGATAAATGCCTGTAAGCCAAAGTGGTACAAGATGGAAGAAAACTGGGGCTGACACAAGCCTGACAGTCACTATGGGGATGCCTTCCCAGGTGGAGAGGTGTCTGCACGGTATAATTTGGACAGATTGGCTTTTGTGACCCAAATTCAGGTGCGAGAGTCTTCTCCGTTGGCACCAGAGCCATGTCACTGTGCTCAGTGCCATAGCAGAGGTGCATGGTGCACAACCAGAGCAGATGTGCATCAGATGCATCATCAGAGTGTTCATCTTTGTAGCAGCTGATGAGCCAACAAAACAAATTGTCACATAACACACAAAACTTTGCATGCAGGCACACTGTAGTGTTTTGAACATTAATCATTTCTCCCTCCTTCTTCTTCTTCATGTTTGATTTTATTGCTTCATGACTTGGAAGTACTTCATTACTCCCTTTTAATGTTCTCATATGCAGGTTTTATCTGGAGCATTATAAATTCCTAAGTGTCATAAGTGTAATGCCACTTTATAAGAGACAAAATATGCTCCATGTGGAAGGATTGATGGTTTGAAAAATTCTACAATAAAAGGACTTACCTTGGAGCAATAAAAGCTATCCAGAAGCAGGATAGAAGCTGCTCTTCTCTGCTGGCAAACTGCACAGCTGAGACGTACTGGCAGGAAGGGAGTGAAGGTGTTTGTCTTATATGAACCTGAAAGCTCAGAGTCATGGGAGAACAAAAGGGCAGGAAGAAGAGCGGCTCCTTGTGGAGACAAAAGGCTCGTCGGAGGAAAAGAAGAGATAGAAATACAAGTAAGGAAGAGAAAGGCACATGAAAACTTAAAAATACAGAGAAGGATTTTTGATGAACGCAGGAAAGGAAAAGAGCTGAGTGGTATGTGTAATACTCAGAGGCTCAAACCTCATCCAGCTTCAAAACAAGACTACTTCCCACTCTTACTGCAGGCAGCCAGGTGCAGGTGACTGAGCCCTGTCCAGAAGCCAGTCCTCCAAACTGAAAAGTCAGTTGTGGATGCTGGACAGTATTTAATTCTTTCACTTACATTTGCACTGAAGCCCTAGCTCAAAGAGGTGCTCGTGAGCCATTACATTAAGCCACAGGGCAAGGCAGGAGCAACCCCTTTTTCAACATCTCTACTACCTGTCAGAGCATGTCAGAGTGATTGTACCCAGCTACTGAGCATGAATGCCAAGTTCACTCAAAAATCACCACGCTGCAGAGACAGGTACAACCAAAGGCCGTACAGCCAGGCATGCAATGGTAAGGGGGTTTTGGTGTCAGCAGCTATACGGCCAAGCCTAAAGGCAGGAGAAAAACTCCACCAAATACAGTTAGTTGAAGACCCAGACTGCAGTGTGCTGCTGGAGAACTTCTTTTTCTTTCTAGATGTCGTGTGGGTATTGTCACACTGCAACAAAGTAATTGATGTCACCTTTAACATTTACTCTGCAGAGACCTCTCTGCTTTTTTCTCATGTCTCTGATCCACAAACCCCAGGATTCATCAGCAGCGTGGGTGATTTACAGGAAGAATAGGGAGAGTTTACTCTAGAGTGTGCTTAGTGCCAATAGTTCACCAGGTTTTCATCTGCCATAAGCTACATGCATTGTTCCCAATCTCTTTTCTACTTCTGATTCCCACTCCCTGCCTGTGCTTTTCTGCATGTTATCTGGGGATATATTTTCAACTGCCAATATCTCTTTTAAAAGAACTTTCGCCCACATGAAAACAAGGTAGTGCTGCAGCTTGTGGCAGTATTACTGTCTTACATTTTTTTAGACTTGCAATTTAACAAAAGAAACGCACATAGAAAAGAAAGACCTGATCTTTCTCTGGAAAAAACTGAAATTATAATTAAATAAGGACACTTGCATCTTTGTCCTGTATTTCATTCTCAGGAAAACAATGGAAATTAATTCTCTTAATAAAAGGATATATTCTGTGAAAAAAATTACTGCAGTACCAATGAGATTGGAGTGAAGAACTTCCAAATATACTGTATACATTTGTGACACTCTGTGTGGTTGGTTTTGGGCACTTTTAAATTTTAAATATGTCTAAAGAAAATTGTAAATGTAAAGTTTTCAGTGATGCTGGAACATTCTTCCTCATGTAGTTTGGAGGTATGATTTATCATCTTTCTTTAATGGAAGAAGCAAAAGGTTGCATATACTTAGCAGCAAGTTGTTGATGGAACCTAATTTTGAATGTGATCAATCTGCAAATTTTGATGTTCTTAGGAGCACCAATCTGGCAGCAGTGTCCTTTGTTTTGATGTCTGAAAAAAAAAACGTGCTGCAGAAATAGTTTAGGAAGCTCAGTCACAGCTGCACAAGAGTTTATGGACCGTTTTCAGAATGTCAAGAAGCAACTTAACTTGAACCTCCGAGTAATGTAGCAGTCAGTTTATGTTTGGAACCAGTTCCTAAAATAAATCCCTATTTTCATGACCAAATGAGAGCACAGCCTTACTGAGATCCAGCTAGAAAGTGTGTGTTGAAGACAGGCTCAAGTTTAGTGCTGAGCGTTGGCTAGCTCCACTGTAAGCTTCAGAGGGATGATTGTTTTAAATGATGCAACAACCTGTGGTGATGCTTAAAGAAAATGGTTGTAGTTAATTTTTTAATACCTTTGGGATAATTGCTCAGTATTTTGAACATCACAGTGTTATAGTGACTGCAAAAAAAGTAAAGAGCTCATTTTACAGCTGGGGCTTAGGTTCTCACTCTTTGAAGCCCATTACAGCTAGCATGGTCAAAGAAACATGTTGTCCAGGCAAGCTCATTGATAATTCTGTTCACATGGATTGATATGTGCCTTTCACAAGAATAAGGTGACTGGGATTTTCTCTGTATCCTAAGGATGTGATTTCAAGTCTTTAGAAGCTGGCATTTACATTAGCCCTAAAACCAGGAGGTAGGTGAGCAGCTGCTGCAGGAAACCCCTCATGCCTTCACATTTCCTGCAGGAGATCAGCTCTGGAGTCTAGAAGCAAAGACAAGTATCGAGTGCACAGCTTCAATTCTGAATGCACAAAGCCACCATAAAAGGAAGCAGTTTGCACAGCCTTTGCTCCTGTGTGCAACCCCACTGTTTTCACAAATTGCCTGTGGAAGTGGTAGCTCTCTTCCCCTTGGTAGTATATTATGGATCAAAGTGTATTAATATTTCAGAGATTCTAAACCTCTTCCATGACCTGGAGCTTCACGTACATTGACTTCCAGGAGAGCTAGAGGAGCAGAGCCATTAATGCATTCTTGGACATTTCAGTTCACAAAACTGAGCAACCTAATCAATAATATCTAATGATTTTGAGTGACTGCACTTTACAATGTGCTTGCAATATCCACATTTTCAGTTTTTAGGGTCTGCTTTTCCATCTGCTTTTTAAGTTGCTTATTTATATCTGGTTAGGGTGTTTCATTTGGTTTCTTTAAAAACAAGGATAGTTTGCTGACAGAAGCAATAAGAGTCACAAGTAAATTAAGCATAAAACAGTAATATAGAACTATCATTCAGCCTTCTTGCCCAAAAGAGATTGTCTGAAGGTTTTCAACCAGAGTATGCTGAAAGCAATTCAAGAGGGTTGGAGCAATTGCATCAATGTGAACAGGAGGAAGTCAGAATCAGCAATTTACTGTAAGATAGCATTTCTTTCTAAGACTGTGCATTAGTCACATAGGAAATTTCAACTTTTCTTTTCTCTTTGGAAAAATAAAGCCTGTTTTTTAATCACAATTTCAGTATAAAAAATGATTATGTGACAAATTTGAGAACTTTGGTGTGAAAGACAATTTCCAGTACTGATGGTAAGGCTTCACAAGACAGGAGAAAGTGTCTTACTATTGTTATTTGTAGCCTTATTGCTTTCCTCAAAACAGACCTTTACTTTTTCCTTAAAAGCTAGTTAATACCTCAGTTGTAGCATATTTTCCATATGATGAAACTTCCTAGTACTGGTAAAGGCGCAGAAGAAAAGAAATAATTTCTAACAAATTCTAATCCATCAATCAGAAAACTGTCATTTGATAAACTCTGTGGTAGCTACCTCATTAATATTGTCCTTTGTGAGCTGTGTGGATATTTTGAAGGAATGGAAGATACTTCCTCCTGCAGACCAGTAAATTGGTAAATCATGACTGTGTATTAATTTAAATATCTATTACTGTGGCTGAATCTGATGCCTACAATACAGCAGTAAAAGTGTTCACATTTTTAATCTTCCAAGAAAATTAATCTTTTAGAGTTGTCTTTTTGCTTTTCTTTTTTTTTTTTTCTTTAAGATGGTTGTTGCAGCTCCATTTTAAACCCTAACAATTTTATTTCAGTTATTCCATGTTGATCTCTTGTATCTAACAGTACTAACTCTTATTCCTGTCAGGTATAAATTTGTCTATTCATGGGGCTGAAAAGCGTGTGCAAGTCTGTCAGAGGAGAACTGCAGCAAGCTACCCAGTGTCACAGCATCCCTCTGTGGATGGGCATCCTTCGATCCCACAAGCCAGAGGGTCAATAAAAATGGAAGCCTCATCTTCTGGATCTACGATTTCGTCAGTCACTGGTGGAAAAGGAAAAACCCATCAGCCAGGTAACAGATTTGCCTTGGTACCTTTTCCAGTCCCATTTCACATGTGATGTGCCATGATGTGGTGAAGCTGGTGTTAGTAGCACGAGGTCATGCTTGTGTGGAGGTTAATCTATTGATTGTCAGAATTACCAACTGATGTTTTGTTTACATGTGATGTTTTTGTTGATTATAGATTATAGGGAGTAACAGCAGTTGGGACATCTGAAAGTGACAAATAAAATTATAAGTTTAATCATAAAAACCCCTACAATGCGTCGTGGTATCCAAAATGTTAATGCACAGAGATTTGGGATCTTGCTTTTTAATACTGCTTCCCTTCTATATAATTTAATTTTGATAAGCCTTGAGCTAATTGCTCTAGAGGCTACAGGCATCCCCCGTGGAATTCAATAATTGACACTAAAATTGGTTTTCACCAAATACAAAATCCAGGGTGTAGATCATGCTCTTTCTTGCTATAACACTAACAAAACTTGTGGATCTGCACGAGATCTTACAACATAGATTAACTGGTTAACAAAATGAAACTTTTCAAAAGAAAGTCAACATCTCCCGGGAACCATCAAATTCTAATTGGCATCATGAGTTCATTCCTTGTTATGATAATTGCCAGTGCTATTTTAGAAATATCTTCTCTTATAGCAGGGGAGTACATTTGTACTGGCCATGCTCATTCTTCACAGTGAAAATTAAACTCAAATTTCTTTCCTGAGCAGAGCAAATTAAAGCTGCCCATGAACTCAGTTTTGTAGGTCTCCAATATTTATTGGAGAGTCTCAATAATCTTTCAGTGTTGCTGCCCAGAAAAAGAGCATGATATACAATGTATGCAGCTACTTGGGTGCTGGGAGGCAGAGCCTATTTGTGTGACACAGACAGTTCTGCCTAGCAAACCCTTAGTGCACCCCCCTTAACTTGCAGACCTAGTAAATGGATTAATTTTTATAGAAGTTTAAATTATAGATTATCTATTGTAATTTGCTATACAGGTCTACTGCCATGAGTTTCATGCACTCATAGTATTTAGACACCATAATCTTTGTCAACAGAGATTAAGGAATTTACAGTGACTCATAACCAATTGCTTTGTTTATTTTAGTTCTTCTGTTCACTTGTTTGTCCTGTTTTTTCAGCTTCTGTCTTTTTCGTTGAAGTAGAGAAATTGCTACTACTGAAATGTTGCTGTTGCTATAGATATATAATGATGTATGCAGTGTGTTAAGAGATTGACAAAAAAGTCCTGCATCACAGTTTTTTAAAAAAGTTATCTTGAACTCGCACAGTAACACCCATTTTGAAATGCTGCATATTCTACAGATATCTGTTGATAAGTAGGGCCTGTGCTTTAATATTAAATCATGTGTTAGTTCCAAATTCAGGACTCTGGGACTCCGATTGAGAAAAAGATCCCTTTTTAGGTAGACCCCAGAGGTTTCCTAAAATGGAGCTCATTAGTGACCATTTGGATAATGATTATCTTTCAGTATATGAGATTAGTTTAATCTGTCCTATTCTCCTCTTAGGACAGTAGGAGCATCTATGACCTGTAGAGAACACTTTTTGCATGACAGGAGTCTTCTCTTGACTAACTTACAGTCCCATTTTTTCATCCAAAATGAAGAGTAACTTCTATGATTTGTGTCTGCCTTTTCAATTCTATTTGAGACCACTATATTTGTACTTGTGTCCAGGTTAAACTGCAACTATCTGAGCTATATGCAAGTAGATCTAAAGAAAGATCATGGTCAGCAGCAGCAGCAATGAATTGGCCTCCTAAGAGGAAATTCTAATTTAAACAAAAAAATCATATGTTCTTCACTCAAAGTCAGTCACAAATTAACAGCTGTGGCTTCATAATCAGATTAAGACATCAGTTGTCCTCTTATCTCAGATATCATAAGCAGCTTGATATTTTAGAAAGACAATGTTCTTATGTATATTAATTACTCAGATACCAGATCTTACAGCACTCTTTTCTAAGCTGTCGTCCTGCTGCTGCATACAATAAGTTTGTAGGGGTTTGTTCCATCTAATTTTAAATAGTTCATATAATTTGGGTTTTTCCTTCTATTGGACTGCTGTTAACACAATCAAGTAGCTCTCACTCTTGGAGTAGTGTATGCTATACNTCTCAGGAGGATCAGGAGGATCAGGGTTTGTCAGAACAGACAGAGAAACATTCCCTGTGCCCTGGGTTCCAACAATACTCAGAAATTTTCTTTGTCCGGATAACAAATACTCCAAACATGAAGGCAGTCTAGCAAAATAGAAGGTATTTTTAGGGCTTAAAATGGCATTTTAAAAGAGACTAGGACCATGGAAAGAAAAGATCCTTGATAAAGTGCAGGTTCAGAGTATTTATCTTCTTTGATAGCACACTACTTCTGTTTTCTTCACAGCACCTTTTTTCCCTTTGCACTGTTTCTTCTTTCAAGAATGACAACTTTCATTACCTATCATGAATTCTATTTATTTGATAGTAGTTTCCTTTGAGTGAAGTTCATAGGTAGCTGTATGCTAATGACAAGAAAGAACAGATACTGTTCATTGTTCCAGCATTCCTTTCCATTTACTTCCCTGCCAGTTTTATTTGTAACTAGTAAGGAGCCTGAGGCTCATGACTTCTATTATTAATCTGGGTGCTAGAGTGGGTAGGGAGCAGTGGGTTGTCTGTACTGTACCTTATTTAAAAGTAAATACAATTTTAGAACTTGTTTTAGGCAAGCTTGTAAAGAGGTACTTCTCAGCCATGAGCAGAACTACAACTTCTAAGCTTGGATTTTTAGCAGATGTAAAGGTATCAAGTAACTGAAACAAAACAAAACACAGAGGAAAATGGAGAAACAAGTGGAAGAAAAAAGCTATTAATGGGGAAGGGAAGATTCCTGACATCTTTGCAGGTGCACCCATATGAGGGAACTTTCTTTTAGAAAGAAGGAAAGCAAAGATCAGTATGAGCAATCAGATGATAAATTTAGATGTAATGGCATTGAGGTGAATATGCATTTCTTTCCAAAGTCAGGGACAGCATGTTTTTAGTTTTGAGAAACCTCCAGTTATCTTCCATCTGTATGAGCAGTTGTGGTGTGTTGTGGCTGGTGGGGTACAAGGCTGCAGAAGTGGAGAGTTCAAAGCCATTGGGGCACACTGTTGGCTGCACTGAATTGCACAAAGCCAGTGTAGAACTGCCGTGTCGTGTTGCACACAGAAGGCTCATCCTGAAAGCAATGGTATCATCATTTAGGCTCTCTGTAAGAGCAACAGAATGAAGTATGAAACAAGCCTAGAGGGGATTAAGCTGTCATCCCGATCCATTCCCTCGATGTCATGGTGAGGCAAATCTGGGGACTAAAAAACCCTTGCCTCCCTTCTGATGGCATTGCATCTTTGCTGTGCAACAAACAGTACTTTGGTTTCTGGGCTTCTGTCTGCTCTTTTCATTGTTCATCTGTTCCCATCAGGACAATGTTACATTGCTTCATTCTCTCGGTGACAAATTCCTTTATTTTCAGATCCTGCAGAACTTGTCAGACCTCATTTTTCTAGGAGTCCCTAAATTTTCTGGCCGTGGAAAGAAATGTCTTATTTAATATGTCTAAGCAGCAGTAAAGTAAAATTTTTTCATTGTGTGAAACTCTGGAATCCTCCTAGTTATTCTCTTCTTGCAACATTTCCTAACACTTGTTACCCATTTTGTAATAACAGGAATTCAGAGGTACTTGATTTTCTCTCTCTGTGCTTCTGGTAAAACCTTAATGCATTTTGAGGTTTAGATGTATTAGTGTATATACAGTGATGTAGATTGTAATTTATATCAGTTATTCAAATCAGTACTGCAGACAATCTACACAGGCAGAAGGAAGGGTTGTCTTTGAAATAATTTATTTCCAAAATTTAGTTAACATGTAAAGATTCTTCGCACAGGCAAACACATAAAAATATTCTAGAAAATTCTGCTTTCAAGAATTTACTCTTCAAAAAGATCCCTTTCAAAGCCAAATAACTGTACATTTTGAAAAGGACATTCTTTGCTACCTGAAATTATAGAGGCATATCCATGATACTTGAAAGGACTTTATGTGCTGAAAGGACTGGTTTCAGGCATTATGGTGAAAGTCTACTGGGGTCATTGGAATTCACGGAGAAGTTTTTCTTGCACTCTCTTGCTTTTCGTGATAAGAAGTATTTGATAAATTACAAGTTTAAAAGAAGGTATCTTTGCCTTGGACAGATTTTTCTTTACATTTGGGACCTCTTTCTTTACTGCTTATCAGTCTGTAGCATTTTTATTGATGACTGTACCTACCGAGCTTGTAAATAAGAAAGAACTAGGGGGCTTGGCCAGCAGAAAACTGACTTGGGAGGCAAGTAAAAAGGCATGGTTCTTGAAACTAGCAACAAAGGAAAAAGGGAAGCTTAGTCACAAATTAATTAACAATGAATTGTCAAAATATCTAGGACTGAAGCCTTCAACAATCATAATTTACTGTGCAAAATATATCCTTTTCTCATCACAAAATAAGCATATGCTTGTTAGCATTCACATTTGATTGTAAATGGTCTTTAGAAGATCTGTATTAGTTAGATGTGACTTGCTGGTAAAATGGCATTTTCTTTTCTTTGCTGACTGGCAGGATGTGTGGCATACATTTCTCCTAGATTAAAAGACTAAAACCTTGCAAATAATTCTGCCAGGAAGCTCTGTCATGCAAGTATTTCTGGCAGCAAATGCATGCATGGCATGGGGATGGCTGATGTAAATTCATCTGGAAATCTGAATTCGCAACGACAGTAATGCTGTTATCTTACTTGTCTAACATTATTAAGAGAACAATCTTTTTCAATATGCCTTCTCTGGGTGTACATAGAACTTTCTCTCATGTGGAATGAGGCACAGAAAATGCAAGCAGATTTCAAAAAAGTTTAGTATTCCCCTCATTAAGCTAATTTTCATATTAAAACCCCCACATGTTCACAAGAATCATTCCTAGGCAGAAAGGACATTAATGTCAAAGAAACCAGCCTGCATATTTAACTTTTCCCTTTCCCTACAGCCCATGTTCAAAACAATGTAAGCTCAACGAATGGAGCAGAATTTCTCCCATGTTGGTACTTCAAGCGTGGTCTGTAAACATCTCCCTGCTGAACACAGACCGCTCATTCTCCCACCTCTTGATGCTCTGCAGCCTCTGCAGAGCTCCCAAAGAGAAGAACAGTTTGCCTCAATCACCATGATGACCTTTTGTCACGGGACTGAACGGCAGGACACCACATGGTGATTATGCAGTACTTTGAAATTAGGAGCTGTACTAGCTAGCAGATGATGCAGAGCTTGAAATCTTCTGTCACTTTGCTTAGTCATTCAGCCTATTTCATTTTTCTATAACAAAAGTTACTTCTTTGAAAATTCCTGGTCCTAAGGTATCAAGTCTCCTGGAATGCTAATTCTAGCACTTTGGAGCACACTTTTCCAACAGCATGCTAACAAAAAAAAAAAAAAAAAAGCTAGCACAAAAAGCGCTGTTTTTCAATGCTATCTGTCTTGTTTGATTTAAATGTATTTGATGCAGGCAAAAATTGCATCCCTCTGTATCAATTTGTGCTGCATGTGACACACACAAGTACTGAATCTATCTGGGAGGGACCTGTGCATGCCCTCAATAAGGGGCTTCAAAAATAGTATTACTAATTTTAAGTGGTGACTTTGAGGGTGTTATGCTTCTCTGGGGGCTATGTGTTTTTAAACTTATTTATTTTCAAAGACTTATTTTTTTTTCCTTCCTGCTTTGATCACTCTCCTTTTCAATGTTATAAAATAATCTTTCATTCAGCCCTGCAATCAATTATGCATGGTTACTTTAAAATCAGTACAATTCACCCTCAGATTTCAGTTCTCCTGGCTGCTCTTAGTTTACAATATGCAGTCACCTCACAAAGGCTGCAAAATGCCACTCTCTGTGGATGTTCCTGATTGTTCTGCCATCAGATGTTCTACCATCATTTTCCCCCTTTCAAGGAGAAAAAACAGGAAAAGGCTTAGGACTAAACTCACTGATCCTAGAGCAAGGTTATAATGTCCTGAGGCCAGTGTAACATACCTGTCTTAGTAAGACTTGACCATTCTATTCTGAAGAAAATAGACAATATATAAAATTTTGCAAAGTTTCTGAGAAAGTAATGACCCATTTAATATAAAAAAACCTTATAATTCAAGGAACAGTGCGAGAGTCTTTGAATAATCAGTAGTTATTATGTTCCTGTAAGGCTTGACTGAAAAATGGGGATTTTTCTTAGCTCTATAGTTCTTGCTTAAAGGGGTTTAATGTTATGTAAGACTCTATTTCTAATGTTAAATATGTTACATATATTCCAAAGAAAGATTCTTGCAGGAAGACTGTCAAAAAATGGAACAAACTAGCTTCTACTTTGGCAGAGATGCTTTTAAAGTCAGATAAGGGATTTGACTAAAATAGGGCTGCATAGTGTTACTAATTTCTACAAAAGGTTTGTATCTTTCCAAGAGACAGCAAGACCTCTCTCCTAAGACCAAGTCTGTTGGTTCATTCTGATATCTCAAAATTAAGCCAGACCTTCCCCTATAATTAAAAAAACCAAACCAAACCAAAAAATCCACAAGAAACCCAAACAAACAAACAAACAAAACCAAAAGCAACCCAAAACCAAGCAAACCCAACCTAAACCAAAACAAAACAAATCAGGAGGGAGGGCTTATTCCCTGGATGAGTAGATATGCTACAGGTTAAATGCTTCTAGGGTTCTAATGAAGCCACTAGAAATTCCAGCCAATGTACTGTGGTGTCGAAAAAGCTCAAAAGCCCCAAAGAGCTGCATAAAACTCATCACAGCTTAGACCACGTATAAGGGCAGCAGCAAAGTGAAAAGGTGATATCATTTCTAATCTGTCCTTTGTTTCTGAGAATTTCCTTTGGGTCATACAGATCCCTGGCCATTCCTGGGCTGTGTGTGGATGGATGTCTCAGGATGCAAATGTGTCCTCTGTGTGTTGGAATCTTCGCAGAAGCACAATATTTGCTGCTCCCGTCCTTGGGAGTGCAGTTCTGTACTATTTTATGCTATTCTATGCTTTGGAGGTCCAATAGAGCACAAAGCATATCACTTTTTGAGGTCTTCTTCATTACTGGTAACTTTCAGGATGGTTATAATAGAAAAGGAGAGATGCCACTACAATTTGATACTTTATTTAGACCTTGCTTTAGGAATGCACCAAACACAGAAAAGGAATTCAGGACCTATTGCACTGATTAAAGATTTTTAAGGTTCATCAAAACTGCACCTTTTGTGTTGCTGGAATGCTGAAAATCATGACCCTTGCTATTCCTATGCTCTCCTACTGCTTGTGAGGGAGACTCTGCTTAGTGCCAGTTGCTGAAAATAATCTCTTTTGGGTAGGCATCTTATGTGAACAGCACAATACTTCTCCATGCATTTTAATGTCAAAGTGCTCTATTTCTCCTTTGCAGGTTTTGGTAATTATAGCAGGTTGCAAGGCTATATAAGAAAGGCCGACTGCACCAGTATAAAGGGCATGATTCCTACTGTTTGTAAGGCTTTCTCAAAGACAAATCAAAATTTTGAGAAAGAATATTTCACAAAATATTCTATAAATATTGGTCCCATTCTTCCACTCCAGTTTGTGACTGAACGATTATATTTATCATAACTTCTCCCTAATTAGGTCTCCACACAGCCAGGCTGGTAGGTTAGAACCATATCCCCTCTCTGTAATAGACTAGGGTGGGATTCATTGATCTGTGTTTATTTTCTGTACAGGAAGATACATTTCATGGGGTCTGCATGGTAGCTCTTGTCTGAGACAAAAGTAAGAAAGATTTTGTGATGACAGTGGATTTCTGGGCTTCATGGCCCTAGCCTGGGAAAGGGCTTATGGTGCTGTAACTGAGGATCAGGCCCTCTAGCTCATGAAAACTGGAAACAAGGTAAGTAAAAAGGAGAGGGAGGAATTTGATGATGACCTGTTAGTTCAAAAGTGACAGAGAATATAGAAGAAACAGATTTATGGGAAAAGGGATGTTGGTAGCTGGGAATGTTTATCATCCAAATGAAATCTTCCACTCCAGAAATCTCTAAATCTTTCCAAGCTGGAAGTGACAGACTGGGGATGGACTGGATGTACTTGCACTCTTCTTACTCCCTTTGGCTAAGCATTTGGTGTCAGAAATAGGATCTTACCTTGGATAAACCTCTGCTCTGCTATCCTATCTTCAGGATAACCATTTTCACAATCCTGTGTTATGTTCATTCCTCAGCAGTCTTAGGACAGCTGAAATTCCCCAAACGGTTTAGCTGCCAGAATTAATTGTCAGGTTATGGTTAGACTATGAAGGCAGTGCTGTGATACGATGTGAGTATAACTGGTTAAACACACCTAAAAGAAACACCTGGGTTCTTTTAAAAGTTGTCTTGATGTCCCATATTATAATAAAGTAAACCTTCGGTGCACTGAAGTTTTCTGTTAGGTTGTCCCCTGTGCGGCCAGATTTTTTGTTTGTCTCATCAATAGACTACTGACTTGAGAACTGGGTGAGGGTTTTGCAATAAACTGTTTGTTCAGAAAAAGTTTTTCTCTCCTCCCCTTTATGAATTACCTGGTAATGACTCCTGATATTGGGAAAGGGATTTATTATTTACAAGCAGTTTGATTTTTTTCAAACATGGACAAATGTTCGAACACGTGATAGTGATCTTTGATAGTTGTGTTTTCATATCTGTGCTTACAGTGTAAGAGGAAAAGGAGAAGCTAACAATCATTCTTACTATTATTTTTATAGAAATAAGAGTAGTAGGAAAAGGACTGAATTGTTCAACGTGTTTAGATCTTAGATTTCTTTCAAGATCCTTATTTTCAATCTACAGCTGTGGAGAAATATCTTTGCTTAGTTATACTCTGTGGCTTTGTGCCATTTTAAGGCTGTATCTTGTGAATACTCATCTCAGGCATTGTGACACTTGAAGAGGGTAGCTTTGTACCCCATAGGAGGAATGCTTTGGTGCCCTGTCTCTTTGTATAATCTCTGAAGTCCTTTTAGGAGGTAATTCTGAAGGCGTGCTGTGCAATTTTGTTCCTCTGCTGATCGCTGAAGAATCTGAACCAAGGCCAAATAGAGCCAAGTGACTGGAAATGTTAGGCACAGGGATGTGTGACATCCTGTGCTCGGGGCTTCTGCATGAACATTTGGGTTCTTTCAATAAACAGAACATTGAGGCACCCTTTGAGCACAGATGGGAAAGGAAGCAAGAGGTTGTGGGGCTTTTGCAGAGCAGTCTGGTTGTGGGGCTTTTGCAGTTTTCCTGTGTGAGTTCTGCCCATGCACGTGGCAGATGTGGATTATCAGCTCTCTGCAGTTGTCCTGTTCAAACTGCTGCTTAAGAGGTGCCTCCCCCTTGATGGTACGAGCACAGTGTTGGTGAGTGTGACTGCACTCATGCCCACAGCTCGTTCTGGGCAGTGATGGAATTGGAAATATGAGAATTGAGGGCAATCAGGACCATGTCCCTGTAGTCTAGTGTTCAGGCTATTGTGACAGCAGAGGGCATTTTAAAGATATTGCTTTGCACCAAGGGTTATCTGTCCATTTTTCCTATGGTTGTCTCTGGAAAAGGCATTCACAGCATGAAGGAGAAAGAACAAGTGTTGAACACAGAACTCCCTGCATCTCTATAATTAAATGGCACAAACTGCGTTTGATGCCAGCCAGGGTTTAATGGAGGGGAGAGTGGACACCATATGCCATCAAAATACCATAGTCTGTGAAAAATCAGTAATATTACGTGTACGTAATCTCCCCTTCACTACTGCTGCTTCTGGAAGGTAAGAAAAGAGTTTGTTCTAACTATAATTAAGCATATGTCGTGTATTACAATGCCAAGGGAATATATTTTTTAATTTCCTTTGAAAAATATTGCCAGTATTTTTATTGCTGTGCCTTTGACATGACTATGCACATGACCATGCACAGACAGCTATGGCATAGGTGCCTCATTTTAGCCAGAATGATTTGGGGTTTGAAATTTTTTTCCTAATATTCCTCGGACTTTCCTATTGAAAATGAAGAAGCCATGTATTTTTCTTCTAATAACTTTCAAAACTAAAAAGACATTTTTGTGCTTTTACACTCTGCTTGGATGCTGACAGGCAGACATTTTATTCATAAATAATTGAAAAACCATTAAGATAAATGGTGTTTTCTGCGTACTAGAAGAAGATGTGTTTAGCTATACCAAATAGTGATAGGCTACATATTTTTGTTTTAAGGTAATTGATAAACCAATTAAGAATATCAAAAGTTATATGGAAGTTCTTATGTATAGATATCTATGGCAATCTACAAGGTCAGAAGTTTTTCAAAGGTCTGCAAGTAATTCCAGAGCATATCCAATCTTTTCAGTCTTGGAAACCCTATGTGCATTAATGCTGTTATTATGGAGTACTTTCTCTTAAATCAGAAGTCTCCAAAGGCCTCTCAATGTGCGTCATTAACAGTTACTTAAAATTTTTCCGAAACTGTGGATGTTTGTAGCTAGATGGGGCAAATCCTTTGGCATACATTGGTAAAAGTAAGTACCTTGTGATGTGAAGACCTGAGACCTCTAAGATATTCCAGTTTGTCACTACACACACGTGTAGATGTGGCAGACAGCTGGTTTTACTCTGATGTTACACTGCATTAAATGTAAAAATATGCCAGCAAGTTCTCAGAAACAGAGAACTGACACATGAGTTTTCCTGTCCTACCCCCACTGCCTTCTTCAAAAGGAACCCAGAACTGGAAACAAGCATTGAAATGAAAGGAGGAGGGAACTCACCACACACACCCCACCTCCTTTGTAGAAGTTTCAAATTGTGTTGAAGCTATAAGGTAGAGGAACCTTAGTGCTGCTAGCAAGGAGCAAGGATGGAAGGAAAATTTCTGAGTAACAGGCTTTTTCCAGAAAGGAGTCAAGTGTTGGGCTGGTGAACCAAAGCTGCACTTTGCAAACAAAGACTTTTTCTTCTGTGCAGAGAAGAGAAAGCTTGATGCAGGACACGAGACATGTTTCTGCATCCTGCACTGAGAACATAGCAGTGATAATTTTGTGCTGCGAAACTCTGCACTATTGTACATGAGAGATTTAAGGGCAGAAACAAAAAATAAAATATTTTCTATATATTAAAATCTATCTAATGTAATCACTGAAGTACAATTGATGTGTACAGTATTCACCTTATGCTGCGGGGGAGAAAAGTGCCCAGGCAGAAAGAATATAGCAGTACTGGTTGGTGAGGAACAAAAAAGAACATGATGTAGGATTTCTGACAGAAAACACTTTCTGACCAACGTAGCAAAAGCAGCTCTCCCTGAAAGACTTGTTATGATACACATCAGCCTTCCACTTAATGAAATAATTATCTATCTCTGAGCTACTGCTTTCAGGCCAACTTCATCTTGCTAGGAAGACATGTGTATATTAATATATATTTGCATACATTCTATGACTCATAGAACAGCTTGTGTTTTTTTCTGAAGCAATAATTGAACCAAAATGGTTTTCATCAGCTGCAGTTACGTTGTCCAGTGCAGTCATGGGGCAGATCCTGGGAAGGCCAGCTGTGCTGTGCATTTTGTTTCCACTCATGTCTCAGAAATGAGAAGTGCCAGAACTGAGAGCGGTAAAGTTGTGCTGTACACACACGTGCAGACCCCTGACTAACATGTATAGGAAATGCTTAATGCAATTTCCCTTTGAAACTCTGCTTTTGATGCTGATGACCTGCTAAGAGCTCACAGGAAGAAGCCAATAGAAAACGTGCCTGAAGGAATGAATTTTTATCCCTTGTTGGCACGAGTTTGCCTAGAGCGAAAAGGGCACCATGCACAGTAGCTTTCTGCTTGCTTTAAAGTGGTGAGTCTGCTAAGAAGGAGCAACTTCTCTGTAGAACTTACATGCTGTACTTTGTGTAGCAAAACAAACCTGCTTATGTTAGAATTATATTTATTCTTGCTAAGTATCACCTTCTTAGAGGTAGATGGCCCTGAGACAGGAGCATCCACCCACATGGCAAAATCTCTTTCACTACAAGTTGGAATGCCCTTGTTTAACATCAATACCATACAAACTATGTTGGTACACAAATCACTTCTCTGACACATCTGGTAATTTCTGTATTTAGAAGTATGTTAAAATTCTGACTTAGAACAAGCCATCTCATTTTGCCTCTAAAAATTAAAGGTCTTTTAAAAATCTCATTTGTTTTCCTAACCTAATTAATTGGGACCCTTCAAGACAAATAAAGGAAAAAGTATGTTATTTCATGCACAACTTTATGCATCAATGAGTAAATTAGCAGAAGTGCCATGAGTTAATTTTTAATATTATTTCAGTTGAACTAGAAAGTCTCAATAAGCTGAGAAAAATTTGAGACTGATCTCTACAAAAAAGCATACATTTTTAAAATCAAATATTTACTTCACTTTTATATGTGTTTATTTCTCATACTTCTGTTTAAAGAGAGTCTTTACTGTCCTCTCAGACAATATTGCTTAGACTTTACTCAGTGGGATATGTCATTAGTAAAGAATAAATCAGCAGCTGCTAAAGCAAGAAGGAAATGCTAAAGGCAGGTTAGTGATCCATCAATAGCAATGGCGACATCAGATGTCTTTGCATGTAGTATTGGAGATCTGTGGTAAGGTAAAGAAAATAAACCTCTGGAACATGGATGAGGTCACTGTGGCTTTTCCCAAAGAGCTACTAGTTTAAAACCTCTGTCTGACAACAAGCCAGAAATCATTAATTTGGCCAGTTCACAACCCATCACATAGGTGGTGTTTCTCTCAGCTAAAAAAATGCAGTAGTCCCTCCTGAAAAGTAGGTGCTGACAGAGAGGGAGGAGGATAGAAGTCCGAGTGCCCAATTCAAGTCTTGATTGAGACAATTAAGGTCATGGGAGAGGAAAGTATTCCTGCAACCCCTAATTTAAAAGCTGTGTTCTTGGTAGATACACTTTTTCCCTTGTGTTGGTGAAGGCAAGTTTGTAATTAGCTAAGTGTTTTATCACAAATCATTGGTAGAAGATCATCCTATAATTTTGATTGAAATCAGACTTGATGCTGTCAATCTGATACTCATGCAGTGAGGCCAGATATTCAGGCTACTGTGAATCAGACAAGCATAGAACACTGTCATTTCTGTGGATTGCTGAAAGCTCCCTATATTGAAAGAAGATCAAATACAGGAGGGGAAACTTGAATGCAGCAAAATTGTCTTGACTCCATTATCTGAAATACAGTCAGATTTAGGCTGGTCATTTTCTGACAACTTCCTAGGCATTTTTGGTTTTTGTTATTTTAAAGAGGGGCTTTGGAGTTGGCTATGTACATTCTCCAAGAGTTTAATTTTATTAACAGGTCTAAGGTTAGATAGTCCATCTGAGGTTAGATATCCATCAGATATCAGCACATTGGGACCTCCATAGCTGACTGCCACTTCCTTTCTCCCTGGCCTAATTAGTTCAGATCTGCTGGAGATGCTGCAGGGATCCTGCTACCTTCATCTCCTCTGAGGAGCAGTGAGTTAAATGTAACAAGGATTGAGGGAAGAAAGAGTATTTTATGTTTGTCCATATTGTCATTAATTTGCTCTAACTAGGGTTGAAATGCAGAACAAAGGCTGTTGGATGTGAGGATGCAAGTATGAAATGGTATATGTTAAAAGTGGTAGCTGAGTATTTAAGAAGAAACTGAATGATATGATTTGCAAAGCAGCTTAACTGATTTGTTGTCCATTGATTACTTTTCTATTTCCATCATATTGTTTGTATGTATTTTTCAGCAGCTGGAGTATTTTTTCTTGGGCCTTAGAAATCTCTTTTGGGGCAAATCTTAGCCACTCATCTCTGAGGCCATCTGCAGATTTCCTGAGGCTGCTATTGTATGAATAATCAGTTGTTTCACTTAAGAAATTCTCTTTGTTCTACATCATTAAATGCTGACTCCTGCTGCTGCTATGACAGATCACTTTGCAGGAATCTACAAGGGGAGTTGTCTCTGATGTTAACAGTGAATCTTTGCTGTGGAACAAAAGAATACACTGAAGCAAGCACGAGACAATTTGAATTTATAATATTTTAACACAGAAAAATAATAAGGGATGAAGCTGGTCGATGTGTACCCATTTTCAGATCTTTATTTCCAAAAAGTGAAGAAGGGGCTTTAAAACACTTTTGATTAATTTTGTGCCTAGGAATATTATTTGTCGCTCCCATCAAGGCAGTAGTGAGATAGTAATTTGGCAAGGAGCAGGGGAAAATACAACGGGCTAGCCCAGAATTCACAATAAGAGCAGCTTGCTATAGGCAGACTGTAGATGAAAGGAAAATGCTTCTTTCTGAGTGATAACTTCTAGTGGAGCATAGTAATCTAAATGACCTGAAGGTTTGTTCCTCCACCTTGGCCTTTTTGTCATGAACTCCTTTCTCAGATATCTCCCTGATCACTGAAGATTTCTGCTAACTCTGTGCTTTAGGTACTCAAGGGCATCATGTCTAACAGATTCCTTTGTGAAAGGTTTTCCTGCTAATCTTTAAAAACTAGAGATATTCCCAGTAGTTCCCTCTTTCTCTCTGTCTGTATCCAAATACCGTATAGTCATCATCTTGGGCCTGTTTGCCCATTTTCTGTCTACTCTCTATATGCAGCCACAATTGTCTATTTTCAAAACTTCCTGCTTTCTTTGCTCATGTTGAAAGAGCACTGAAATGGGCAAATCTTGTGTCTACTTTTGTGTATAAGTAGGTTTGACACTCTGACCTGCCAGAGTAAGTTTTTATTTTGCACTGCTTTTTTAAACATCAACCATTGCATACCGATGTGAATCCATTTGAAATGGACTCCAGTGCTGGACTTCTTCCTAGACTATATCATGCCATCAGGTTGGCATATGAGAACTTACGGTGCCCTTTGTCTGAAACACGCTGTCCAGACTCTTTTTGTCCTAATGGTTGTTTTCTGTCTTGCAACTTACTTTGTGTGTGTGTTTTATTTAGTCTGTTTGTTCCTGTGTCATTTGTAACAACATCTCCTGTTTGTTTTCACATTTGGGAGTTAGTTTTGTAGATGGTATGGTGAAGTGATGCTCATGGCATGGCAACATACGGTCACCTGAATGATGGACTTCCCAGTGGCGACTCTGAGTCATTGCTGTTAGCAGAGATTGTTGTTGTTTCACTTTATTTAGCTTTAAATCAGTCCGTGTTCTATCTGAAGCTCCTTGATTTGAAGAAAATTTGGTTCTGCTAAGAAGGAAAAATGGAAATACCTTCATTCAATGTGTATGTTTCCTCACCTGAAGCCCCTTGGCTGTATTTTCTACTGCACTGTCACAAATCCATCAATCTCTTCAATTTCTTCAGAAGGAAGAGAGGATTTGCAGGTTAACCAGCTGGAAACGCAAATATGGATAAAACCAGACATACAGAAGACAGATGTGGACTTTTCAGAAATTCTTAATGCAATACAAGAAAGTAAGTTCTTCCTTGGATGCAAAATTGTGTTTACATTAGAAGATTCAACTGAAATGTGTTGAAATTATAACTGGAGGCACACACAAAGTGATGAATTGAATGATAAGTATCTATTATTAAAATCTCTCAGGAAGTTCAATGGATTATTGAAGGCTAATAAGAAATCTTTTACTATTAGAGAAGTCATAGTAAGATTTGAATTGCTGTGTGCCGTAGGATTCCAGCAGCATATATTTTCTGTGCAGACATAACCAGAATTAGTAAGATTCCTGATAGCTTAATCAATGCTTTGCACTCCTCAATGGCTGCGTGAACTAATAATGTCATTAAAATGCTGCAGTTGGAGTTTGAAGACTGAATTTGGAGTTCCGGTTGTTCCAAAGTGTTGGGCTGTATTCATATTTTTGCAGCTGGTATTTTTTGGGAGAAGTCATAAGGTTGTCACAACCAGTGAAAGTCCGCATGTCTTAGATGCTGCACAAATTTATCTCTTTTTATATGTACTGGGCTGTGGACTAAGAATTAGTTGGTTCATCCTTCTTAAGCCCAACTGCAGAATGATCTCAACACTTGTGCTAGAAGTAGTGCTACTCTTGCTAATAACAGTGGAAGACACCCCCCTACCCAAAACTGATGCAATTCTGGAATCCAATAGAATCTGGAATTTCAGTGAGAATTTTTCTTAATAGTTTGAAATTCTTACGCAGGCTGAGAGTCAAAATGCAAGGCATGGCTTCCTGGCTTCCTTATTTTCCAGTTTGATTTTAAACTGGGTGTTTGGTAGAGCAATTTTCCAGAGTGAGAAACAGCAGCTTACATTTTAGAGTGAAAATGGATGAATAAGAATGTATAAAAACCCAGACTCTGCCTGATTTTTGCCACATGAAAAAGGAACCATGCAGTGATAGAATCAGGCTGTTCAGTGGTGGTGTGAGGGGTGGTTTGGGGGTGGAAGGAAAATGTTCAGGTTAGTATGATGATGGGGGTGATAATTTGAAATTGAATCACCTTATTACTTAAGATACAGGTTTAGGATTAATTCCATGTGTCCTGATTTAAAAAGCTTTTCCCATCAGAAATCTTAATGTGAGGTTTTGTCTTCTCTCTTCTCCACACCAGCACAGCCCAGATATAGGCCTGGGGGCAGTTGGGATGCAGACTGCGGAGGCTGAAAAGGCACTGTAGAGTCTTTCAGAGGTGAATAGGCAAGATGACTAAACATGGATAATCTGGGAGTATTTCAAGAATTAACATTTTGATTTATGGATTATTCACAAGCCACTTGAGAGGGATGCAGCTTTTAGAGCCTTGGAGAGAGTATTTTTCCTTTATCCAGACCAGACACAGATGCTGTTGGGAAGTTAACCTCTATGTCCTTTAGCTACACCTTCATCAAAGACAGAAGGAATTCTGTACAACCCACTTTGCAGAGGCTTGTTGTGTGTCCAGGGGGTGCTGTCACCTGCAGTCTGTTGTGAATATCATCTAATTGGAATAAACATGTCTAAATATTCTTTCTAGGATATTTGCTCTGAACAGTCAACGTTACTTTTGTTCCCAGTTGTTAGCATTGAATGATAATTTAAAACAGGCTAATGATGCTTTTAGAAACCAAATAATTTTTTCTTGCTAAGATAAGCTTGGAATGTTGGTTTTCAGCTAGCATTATCCAAAGTGAGAGTATACTTGATGGCTTGGTAGGACTTTTGCTAATAAAATGACAATGAACAGAAACATGGTCTCTGAGCATGTTTCCATCTTCTCACACAACAACATAGGTCCCATTTTTAATGAAAGATTAATGACTTTATTTTTAGGCACTTCAGTTTCAGTATCCACCTTCAGAAAGTTAAAGGAATTATCATGTTTCTATCTTATATCAGCCTCTTGAGCTGAAGTGACTTGTGAACCCACTGAAATTGTGTGTGGACTCCTGCTCAGAATTTATCAGCATCCAGTTTTCAGAATATGTAGTTCTGCTATATTTGGGATAAAAATATTTGTATATCCACTTTTTTCCTTTTATTCTTCAAGGGATTCTGAATTATCAAGTAATTTTGATTTTTTTCTGCAAAATAGAACATGAGGGGGAGAAAAGAGTTTGCATATTTAGGCTGATCTAAAACCAGAGGGAGAATTCTTAATATCTCCTGTAGCAATGCATGTGCTGCTCTGTATTCCTGTTAAATTTCACTTCTTAAAAATACATGGCTGTACAGTAGCACCAATCTGTCTCCCAAATAGGATTTATATATATAATAAAGCTATTATATATCATTCTGTTAAGGACATTTGTGGGTATATGCACGTCAGGGTCTGAAGGGGACAAGAAAGATGGAGCCCTGATTATCCTTTTAGCAATGTGATTCTCCTTCTGGCATGGCCTGGTTATCCATTTGGCCATGTAGGTGTTCAGTCCATTGGAGTGGAAGGGCTGAGCTACCTACAAGCAACAGGAGAGTTGGAAGTTAGTTGGAAGTACCATCACCATTACTAATGTAAAGCAAACAGGAATTGCTATATAAATACTCTACTTGCTTTTGTAGAACAGTATCTTATTAATTTATTTTTAAGAACATAATGAGTCTTGGGGTAGTAAAATTATCTCAGCAAGTGTTGGGGGGCCCATATTTTCTGTAGTGACCAACCAACATGCCAATTTTCTGCGTGTCTCTGATATAAACAATTTTCCACTGCAGGCAATCTGGACAAGTCCTGGTAGCTAATTTCACTAACCAGATGAGAATTGCTTCCACAACTTCATCACTGCTGAGATGGACTGTATTTTAAAATGATCTTAGAAAAAGATTTTTTTTGGCTCCTCACAAGTCCTCAGGATAATCCAGTAATTCTGTGTTTCAAGGCTCCTGACACATTCACTGTCTTATGCACCAAGTTTTGTATCTCAAAACATCTGCTTAAAAACTGTGAATTTTGCAACCCAAAGCATTACCAGCACTTCAAGAAGCAGCAATTCTAGTATCTCAGAGTCCTCGTCTTTTAAACCAAAGCAGTCTTAATGTCAGAACAAAGATAGTTTAAATTCCCTCAAGTATAGTGAACAAGCAAAACTTTTATTTTTACAGCTTTCATTGATGCTGTCTGCAACAGATATATGTATCTTGAATAATCTTCAGAAAGCTTCACTATTTAATTATTTTTGGGTTTTTTTCCCATAGTTGTTTTCAGATTATACTGGGGCCTTAACCATATACAGATTCATGTGTCACTGCCACGGAGGCACTGATGGGTTTCAATTCAGTGAAGTTCAAGTCATTCAAAATATTTTCTGTTTCAGTCGTCCTTTCTGTTGACTATTGAGATTAATTCTTCTCATATGAACATGCGTGCAAAATCTGGTCATGATCTACGTCCACATTATTATCTGATGGCATGGAATGTTTCTAGTCTTGACTTTTGAAAGAGTAGGGACAGTGAAGAACATGAGGTTAAGCTGTGCTGTGCTTTGTTGTGGCAGTTCCCCTCTCTTTTATAAGCATCTCTAGTATGATTTTTGTGGATTGAAATGAATGAAGGTGGGACAAAAAATCTGTAATATTACTGCTGCATGTGCTACAAATTGGAATCTCTTTGTTGCCTTTTAAGTCTCCTAAAGCCTCTGTGGTTTCCCCTAGGACAACTGGCAGGCAGCCGCAGTGACACTGAGGAGTTGCAGGCTCTCATCAGATATAACCAAACAACCCCAGAAACTCAGAATCTCTCTTACAGACTGTGCTGCTTAGGTTAGCACATTAGCCTAGTATTTAGAGTGGATTAATTTGGACATGAGGACCTCTCAGTTGTTTCTGAAACTTTTTGTCATTTTCCAAACAAAACTCTTGTAGTTAAAAATGCAATGTCTTTTATTAACCTTGTCCCTATTTTATGCATGAAACTGAAGATGAAAGATTCTTGAATATTTTGATAGGGTTTTCTTTTTTTATTACCTACAGATGTAATAATAGACTTTAGATGCTCTAAAAGACATGTACAAAAAAGGAGGAAACTTTTCCCCGTGCTCAGGATTGACAGGGAAAGAGTAGTATATTTAAATTGTAACATATGTCTGTTTTATGAATATTATGGATAAGACTCTCCTGCTTGTGAGCATGAAAAATAGGCCACCTGCAGAGACTGAGAAGTTGGTATCATCAGCGATTTTTTGAAAGGATTCTGAAACTGGGCTATGACCCCTGAAGAAGGAAAAGGTGAAAAGGAAGTCACAAAATGCTCGTAACCACTGGGAACAGTTAGTGGCTGTTAATTTCTGGCAGCTATCCAGTCTCTCCACAGTGGGGGAATGGATTTTTACACCTGCAGCCAGTAGTTAGAAATGGAACTAAGTTGCTGCCAGCAATTAGAGGTTTTTGGCTGTTACTGTTATAGATTCTCACCAACAGGAATTACAATTGCATGTCACTAAATTAGGGGAGCTGAGGACAAGCAAAAGCAACAGGAGTTTATTGCACAAATGACTCCAAAAGTCAGTCAAGCTTGCAAGAAATGTGAGTAGGGATAGGGTTAGACTAATTTCTGTCAAGACTGTTGGATATTTGCTCCCACTGTAGTCGGCGGAAGAGGCTCAGTAGCTAGGACCTTTGGGGGTCCCTTCTGACAGTTCTAACTCTATTTTCCTAATTTTGGATTTTGCCTATGAGGCATGAGATTGGAGAGCTGAGGTGTGATCCTCAGCTAAGGCATTTTTCTCCTCCTGGCACACATCTCTTCATCATGTTTTTCACCAGACCTGAGTGCATGGAGTGCAGAGTGAACCTGCCTGCCCTGCCCCTCCCATCTGGCAGTCACTCCAGAGCTCAATAGCTATACTTTTTATCACAGCTGTTTTACCACAGCTTAAATCAGTAGATGTAAGTGATTGCTTCATGGAAGACTGAGGGCTGTGTGGATCTGAAAGTGTCAGATTTATATGCATCAAAGCATGCCAAACTGTGAAAAGAGAAATAACTGTCCAGCTTTGTTTACTCAATGCCTTTCAAGAAACAGTATTTATTTAAGGTCTTCTGCCTCTGGCTGCCCCACAGATCTGTAAAACTTCAAATTTCACACTTTGTATAGTAGGTTAAAATTCTGCCTCCTAAGAAACTTTCAGAGACAATACTAATCAAGAAGGTAGTCATTTAAGCCATTTGCCCCAAAAGAAGCTGGGAAGATAGCTAATATCTGTTTTACTGTGGTAGCAGATTGTTTCTTTTGCATCAGAGAGGTGTTGTGGTGTCCTAAATCTTTATGTGGCTCATTGATGAAGAAAGCGTTCCAACAACACTCATCAGATTTTGAAATTAACGTGGTATATGCTTATACCAGAACTAAAAAGTGAAATTATTGATGGGTTATACTTGCTGTCTCCATTTGGTTCAGTGGTGATTTGAATGTATATTTTTATTTTTGTTTTTTAGTAGCTAAGGATGTCAACATTTTTTTTGACGAGTTAGAAGGCGTGAACAGCCCTTCCAAAGATGATGATTCCCTGCTTCACCATGGTAACTTGACCAGTACTTCTGATGATGCCAGCAGGCTGGAAGTTGTGGGAGAGGTAAGGACACACAGAATTGTTAATTTATTCATGCCCATTATAAAGATGTAATAAATGTAATTTGATTTAAAATCTCATTCTCTACCATCAAATTGTGTCTAATCTTTCCCATGAGAAGTGGTTTTCCATTCTAAGATTATAATGCTGAAATATAAAATATCTCAAATTCAAAAGTTTTGATTTCATGCACCCTCAGTGAAACATCTATACAAATCTAAGGCTTCAATGCCTCTGAAGATGCTGGGAAAGTTTTCCCTGTATTTGTCCTTGAAGGGTAAAGAGTGTGGAGGGGATTTATCTACAGCTCCCATGACAAGCATTGGGTGTCAGCTATGAGACACATTCCCTTCCAATGAAGAACAATTATCACCTGATGGTCCGTAATGGTGATTCAGAGAACAATACCAGGGAGGGAATATTCAGCACATAGTCCCTTTTAAAATCTGTCCTAAAGCAGGCAAAGTGTCATGGACCCATGATGAAAATTTGGGCCTTAATTTCTTCCTGTGTCTTTTGTGAAGAAAGGAACTACATCTAAATATGGACTAAATATGTCCTTTAATTTTGCCTCCCACTGCCCTGACACCCATGGATGTTAGAGTTGTTTCCTCAGTGAGTGAAGGGACCAGAGACTTCTCTCCTTTCCTCCACCTCAGGAATGGGGCTGCATCTAGACTACTTACTGGACTGGTTGATGTTACCTGCAAGTTGTGCCTGAGGAATTTTTGGCAGAGGGCTGACTGGAACAGATCAGAACTGGCAGGGAGCATGCTAGTAATTAAAAAAGAGTGGAAAACCACAGGACATTGCTGAGGGCCCTGCCCTGACCCTCTTTTGTTTACTAGTTTTGATAGAGTTTAGAAGAGGCAATTAGAGATTATCTTTCTCATGAGCTAGAGGGTTTTGTGGTGCAAATTCTTTTGTGCAGCACTGCTGAGGAGAGAGACAGAGATTTTCTTTGTTCTAGAAATTCAGCCCATAGAGAGCTGCGCTCCTCGAATGTTTAGACAGATAATTAAAGCAAAAAAATTCAGGGCACCCTGAATATCTTTGACCTTGCTCACAATTTCCTCTTCTTTAATCATAGCTCTTCCTTAGCTTCCCGTGCAACCTATAAAGGGCTCTCTTTGCCTGCTTGCACCATAATAGGCTAATCTGACATGACATCCCCATGTTGCATTTTAGGACCATGTACCATATGGTCTTTAGCAAAAAGGAACAGGTGAAAGGCACACAATTTTTGTAAGTTAATGAGGAAAAAATAACAGAAAATGATCAGAAGGACGCGCTGCTGTTAATGTAATAGTATTGAAAAAATAGTACCTTGAAACCTTTTTTTTTTCCTCTTAGATGTGTTCTCTTTTGTTTTTGTTTTTTTTTTTTAAGGGAAAGGGAAAACCTTTGAGGAATATGAAAAGATTTAAGGGGTCTTTTTGTAACCATAACTGAGGAAAATAGCAATGTAAGTGACATATAGGTATAAGATGGGGGAAAAAAAGATGAAAATTGAAAGTCTTAATGGGACTTCAGGGATAATGCAGCCTACCAAAAAATTTTCAAAGTACTTGGTCCCTGCTAAACTCTGGAAGGAAAAGATACACTGTTCAGATGTTGTATGGTTTGTTTGGATATGTGTGGGTAAGCCCTTTGGCCTAAAGCTCTCCTAGCATATGCATGTACATGAGTCATGTCTGAATGCTGATGGTTCCCAGCTGAGCACCTGAGAATATAAAAATTACTGTATTCCTTGGAAAACAAGTGCAAATTATACAACACGTGTTACAATGCAGTCATGAAGATAGGCAGAAATGCTAATCTTCTTTTTAGAGCGAAGTCTTCACTGTTCTACTTTCTTCCAGCATCCTTTTTTAGATGAAAGAATGGAGGTTTGACACGTGTGACTGTACCACTTTTCCACCAAAAAACAGCAGTCAGACATAGCGCTATATGCCTTTTCTTCTTCAGGTTAGGAAAACTGAGTTTTGATGCCATAACACAGGTAAGGGAGATGCAATACCTGGAAGAAGGTAGGACAAACTTCTGTGTAGAATAGCATAAGCCTGTACTATTTGGATAATGCAGATGTCCTGCAGCTGACATCACTGAACAAGCCCTGACTGTCTCTGTATCATGTTAGATCCTCAAGAGTTCTTGCAAGTCCAGACTCAGCCTATAAAGTTGCCTTAGATCTGTAACAGAGGGCTAGAGAAAGGGTTCCTTCTCAGAGGCCGTAACAGTCTAATAGGGTTTGTCAGTCTGGGTTTGACATACAGTGTTCCTAAAATGAAAATCTCTTCAAGTACAGATAAGGGTGTCCAAGTCACCTTTCTGAGTGAGAAATTACAATACTGCAGTTAGTAGTGTTTCACAAGTCCAAGAGAAGTAATTGTCGCAGGCAGTCATATTTGTAGTGGAAGAAGTCTGACAAGTCAAATACCTTGGCTGAATCTCATAGATACTCTTTAATATAAGGTTCTGCATTCACTGATGAGTCAGTGCAGGGCAAACCAATTTTCCTCAGAGAAAGAAGAAACATAGAAAGGGGCAAATCAATTTTTCCAGTGGAGTCACTACTGCGTGCAGAGAAGGACACGTTCCTTATGGTGCTCTCAGCATGGGTCTGAGTTCAGATGAGGGGTGCACATTTGAAGTGGATCTCTCAGTTGCCCCTATCCATGATTTCTTTGTGGTCCAGGGCAGCACTAGATTTTAAACCTGTATTCCTCATGGATGTAAATCCAGTGAGTCCTTTGGACCAGACTACAGTGGGACCAAAGTGAGCCCTTAAGCCTACACAGCATACACAGCAGATCCTCACCATGGATTGTTTTGCTCTACAGCTCCTCTCCTATTACACCAAAAATACACGTTGGCTCTAACAACTGAACAAGAGGCTTGCCAGGAGGGTTGGAAATCACAACAGGACCAGTGAGCTGACCCACAGCCACTACATCTCCTGCTACACCCTCCCTTTATTTAAATAACCTTAAATACCCTTTGGGCTATTGGGGCTTTTTCAATGTCTTCTCGACAGAGATTTTTAATGAAAAAGATAAAATGTGTCTCCTGAGCTGTTTTCACGTTTAATCTTCTATGAAAAATACTTCTCATATCTTGATAATATCATTTATCAGCATGATATGCAGTATAGATATAAATAGTTTGCTACTGTTTTTTCCTTGAAGATTATATCTTTTTTCTTAGCTTCTTTTTGGGCTCTAAGAACTGTTCCACTGTATCAAGTCTGTCTCAGGTTGTGTCAGGAGTTAGGCACTGTAATGAAAGAATGTTAGAAAAATTCCTTTCTTCCTTTAGTGAACCGGATGTACCAAGGGGATGGGACATTTGGGATGCTTTCATTGGTTTTTCCGTTTAATCAAAGTGCCTGCTGAGAATCAGAAAGATAGCTTATACTAAACTCTTTGAATGGGAAATTTGTTTTGTGGGGGTTTTCCTGTAAAAATAATTTTTCCTATTATAGTGTTCACTTTGTGGTTTAAATCAGAAGCAAATCTCTTATGGAGAAAGTATTTTGAAAATACTTTCCCTTTGAAAATACCTTCCCCCAGATGTGAAGGTCAAAATATTATATTTTTTTTTCAGAGACTTGATTGTATATTATAGGGCAGGGCTATTTTTGGCAGGAATAACAGAGTGAGTTTTGGAAAAACAGAGACAAATTACCTTAACCTTGCCTTCAGCTTAGAGATGGACTGATCTTGAGGTTCCTGAAGCCCTTCACCCTGCACAGAGGGAGTGCTGTTTGTTCCCATGTATCCCTCACAGTGTACATTTCCTGTATGAAACACTCCAACCATTGCAAACTGCCATGCAATTTCAACCTGTCTGAAAGTGAAAGATTAAACCCTGGGCGGAACTTATATAATGTAGAAGTAGTGTTAAATTGTGAGGAGGATCTGTTGATAATTTAATTTCATGACTTACTGGAAAAAGACCAGTAGTTTGGTCTTTTATATCTCAGGAGAGTGACCTGTTCATCCTCTTAGTGACATCGAGTTGTGTTTTTCTTTCAGACCAAATGTTTGAACAGGCTTTTTTTTTCTTTTTAAAGAAAAGAGACAGTATTTATTGCTTTTATTGTTTTTATGTGCTGCTACACCTAACACTAGTAATTCTTTCCAAATAAATCCATCCTCAGCTATTCCTTAAGCAAGGAATATTCAGTAGTTAGTTTGATGAGGTGTGGTGAGGTCAGTACAGAACTTTCATATTGTTGTCTGTGTCCTATGGAGCAAAGTAATGAAAATCTCCGTGCCAGGTTTTAGTGTTTCTCACTAGTAAATGATAATGATAATGTTAATGTTTATTCTTTTCACATGTACAAAGACATTCAGCCATATTAAGCTCTTAATTCTAAATTTATGCTTCAGTAACACTATTCTCTGCTGTATTTTATAAGTAAGAAATTATTCCTAACCTTATGGAGAGTGGTGAGGGAGGGAGGTGTTTTCTATTCTCTCTTATCCCATCCCCGTATGTCCAAGCATTTTCCGAAGACCTCCTGATGCTCCTCAAGATCCTTTTAAGCAGGGAAGTGTGTGCTCCCCTCAGATGAAGTCAGAAGCAGTGTATGTGAAGAGCCTAAAACTTGAACAGCTTGTTGTGATTCCTTATCTTTCCTGTAGAGTATTACCGAAAACCGATGATGCAAACAGCAATGCAGCAATTATCAAGGAAAATTAACATTACTGAATTGCTTGATTTTCTCTTTACAGGAAGTACCTGACAAGAACAAAACCAATGGACTATATTTTAGAGATGGGAAATGTCGGATTGACTACATCCTTGTGTATAGAAAATCTAATCCACAGACAGAGAAGAGGGAAGTATTTGAGAGAAATATCAGAGCAGAAGGACTCCAAATGGAAAAAGAAGTAAGAGATCTTCCTTAAAAAAACTTTCACATTGAAGCTATATGGAATCTGGGGGTATGGTTTGTTTGTTGAACTCCTTCAGTCTGTTGTAGCAGTAGAAAAATGCTTTTAAGCATGCCTAAATATAGGCCAGAGCAGTGCAAAAGTGTAGCCTAAAGGAAAATCAGACACAGGAATTGAAGGCCAAAACAGGCCATTGCAGTCATCTTTTTCAACCTTATGCACAAGCAGGCCACAGGATTTCATCTGGTGCGCTGTGCAATACAAAAAAACAAGTGCTGGGTTTGAATGGCCTGAATTCTGCTGAGTGCAATCCATATTTCTGCGCCTACATTTTCTTCTAGCTATGTGCCCCACTATTTCCTGAAGCTCCTGGTACTCTTTCCCAAGACCTAACTAGATCTCTGCCTTCCTTTATCTGTCAGCTTAGGCAAAGAGACGTGAGAAGTACCTTAGTAGTTTGAAAACAGCTTAAAGTTTCTCCTTCTGTCTTAACCCTAATTATTGAAATAATTGGGCAGTACCCATGAATCATTTATATCTACGTTATTTCCAACATAATATCCTAAATCAGTAGCTCTTTTATGGACAAGAGTGTCGAAATTAGTGCAAAGTGTCTAAAATGTATTGATATGTTAGGTAGTAGGAGCAAAGTTTAAAGAGACCATATCTCTTTTGCCAAGCCTATGATCTTCCTTAAACTTTGATAATGTGCTTAAGGAGAGCTTAAGCCTCACTTCAATCCAGAATGGATATTGCTCAGTGTTTACTTTTATTTGTGCCTGGTGAACTCACACTCGTGCTAATATGCATTGTCATGCTGCCACTGATGGAAACAGAAGAGGAATTTTAAGGATATAGGCTTTGATCAATTATGTAGGTGTTACACATTATCTTGCTTTCTTTCGCTGAATTCTTGGTACACGTGTAAATATTCTGTCTGTGTGCTTGAAATGCACACTTCTTTGGAGAACACTGGGGAGGGAAAAAGGGAAGCCTTTACAGAAAACTGAAAATGTTTCTTTTCTTTAAGTGTTTTTGATTGGACATGGGTACTGGTGTATGTAAGTGTATTAAGAGCATTTTACCGGTTACACCAAAAGTTACCCTAAACTATTCCTTCAAATAAGCTGGAAGTCATCATCTTCATTGCTGCAGTAATTATATATGTTTTCAATGCCAGAGATTGTTCATTTTTACGTTTCCTCTATACGTGCTACTGCCTATAGGAGTTGTAATCCAACATTCAAGAACATGAGAGTGTTGCTGCAGCTATTCACCTTCAGATCCTAGAATTCTGCCCTGCTTCCACTAGGAGAGATGATGGCAAAGTCGCTGAAATTTGGGTAGTGTAGAAAACGAAGGGGGAAGGAATCCTCTCTATTAATACATATGTCCAATGGTTTCAAATTAATTTGTTCTTACTTTGTGGTTTTTGCAGATTTATTACTGTGCTAAGGTCAGCAGTGAAAGCTATGAAATCACTTTATATTCTAAGTATTATGAAACTTATTGCAACATTCTGCACTGAAAATTTTTTCAAATTGATGATTTAAGCGCTTACTACAGAGGGATTTTTTGGCTTTCAAGACCATTTATTTGGCCTTTGCTGCCTAGGCTGCATGAATGATCTGCCAATTTGATTATTCATTCCAGTTTCTATTTTGCTAGTGACATGCAGTTTTATTTCTTACTAATCTCATTTGCCCTTGGTGTGACTTCTTGCCAGCATCAGTAATTGTACGTTTTCTAAACACAGAATGATCAAAATGAGGTCGTGCTACATGACTCGGGCTAATGTTTTTGAAATCAAGGGTAGAAATCTTTTTTAAAATATGACTCTGACCTAAAATTAAACCCTAGCATGTACATTTTATGATCACGTTAGTTTCTAAATTAAATTAGAATCCTGAAGGAAATATGTACATTCTTAGTACACTCCCTCCCCCATCTCCAGAGATTAAGAGCAGCTCTGCATAACACTTAGCTTTAAACTAAGCTGATCATCTAGTGTCTCGATTATTTCTCATTATTTTGACTTCTTCTTTTTTTGAGGCTGCTCTTCATTTTGACTGTTACTTCTGGAAAATTTTAACTGCAGCATTTTTTTCAAGTTGTTCACATGCAATATACTGCTTCCACTGGAAAAAAGTTTGCTCCCAGATGAAACGAGAAAACTGCCTATTGCTTTGGCCACAGAAAATATCCAGAGGCAATAGGTAGCAACTGTTGGACTGAAAGAAACTTTTTACATCCTGTGAATTTTGTGTGGTTGTTGGTTCATTCTCCTTCGGCTACCGGCTGCTCATATCTTGGCATGTGATTGTGTCAGCCCTGTGCTTTTAATGTGAGACCATTGGCAGAGAGGAAAACTTACAGAGCTATCCACACTGCAATTTCAAACCCATATGCCTCACTGCAGGGCATATGGGAGAAGTGCACTGCAGTAGCTCACTGACAAGTACAGCACAGTGAAATTCCCAGGAAGGGGTGAATGCAGGGAGCAGTGTTCACTTAGCAGCATGAAGTGAGAAAGTGGATCTGAAACAAATTCACAACAGTTGAGATAACTTCAGGCACAATGTCAAGATCATGGAGCTGAGAAAGGTCTGAACAGGTGTATGTTTCTGACTCCAGGAAAAGGTGATAATATTTTGCAGATAATCCCCAATGAATTCACACTCACAGTCTTCAGCTGTACCACACCACTCTGCCTTGGAAGTTCTGCCAGATTTGGTGCTCAGTACATACAGTAATAAAGAATGAAGGGATCCCAGACCAAGGAACAGATAACTAAAATAATTAAAATTTTAACCAAAAAACCAGAAATAATTAAATAATAGAGAAAAAATAGTGATAAAACATTTTTGAAGACTGAAAAAAATAAAAAATAGTAAAAATAAAATTAAATAGTAAAGATTTTAAATTGAAAACAATACTCTAAGAGTGAATGCTGATTGAGTGGTATAGCACAAGTCATTTTATGATACTTCCCCTTGTTTTGCTGTGTATATTGGTTCTGGAAGGGATGAGTGTGTTGACCCTGTCACAGCCAGACACTTCTAGACCACATCCAACACATGTGATCACATGCAGAGATGCTCAAATAAGGTAATCAAAAATGTAGCTCACTCCTGGAAGAGAGACTGAATTTTCTTTTCAGCTAGGTGAAAAATTTCCTCTGTTGGTTTATCCTCTTTTCCAATGTCTCACGAGTGAGATAAGTAACTATGATGTCCTGGCTCTGGGATCCTTGACAACCTTGCTGCTCTCGTTTTTCAATACTCTTTGAAAAAGACTTACGTGTGGGGAAAATGGAGAGAACAATCTCCAAGTGGAGCATGTTCTTACGGGAGATGAGGTGCCAATAATGCTGTAAGTTTGTAGGCACTGATACCATCTGTAAATATCACATGAGACTCATCCCTTCCAGAGCTGCTGGGCAAAAGGTTAACAGGGTGCTACAGTCCGCATTCTGATGGTACATTTCAAATTTATCTCAATACAAGATAAACCTGAGATTTAGATCAACCCACTGACGTGCAGAAGAGAATTACTTGTGATCACTTTTATGTGAAGAGAAAATATAGATAGTGTCTGTCATTCCAAATTAAATGTTCCTCCCTGTGGCCCAGCAATTTCTGAAAAACCTGTCTTTTCAAGAGAGAATGAAGAGTCAGAATTACTTTGACCCCATGATGTTTTTATATATAGAATAAATATTATAAATATTTATTTTATATATACAATAAATAAATATTTATATTATATATTTATAAATATTTATATTAAATATAGAATAAATATTTATAAATTTAACCTCTTGGCAAAAATCTGGAGAAGTACCCTTTTCCCAAATTATTCCTGCAGCATGAATTACTGTTTACCTGTCCTAAATGACCAGGTAGAAGTCAGTTGCTTCAAGAGTATCTGTGCAGTTCTGGTACATGAATACAGAATTACAGATATGTTTCAGTAAGATACTTTAAACTATGCTATCATAGTAGGTCATGCACAGAGGTAGCCAGCATGCAGCAGCTAACTTGTATTACTCATACACTTGCAAACTTTTTAAGCTGCACTGTAAAGTAATGCAAATGCAGAATAGAGGTGAGAAATTGATGCTGGATGAACAAACACAGACCACACTTGCATGTGTAATTTGTACAAGAGAAAAAGAAGAAAGTCATCTTGCATTTAACTAAAAACAGTGTCTCCAAAATGAATCCGATGTTGGGTTAGGATCTGATCATCTAGCCCTAGGAACAGACTACATTTAGTTTGAACATGGAATGATTTTTTTGGTTTTTCTGCTTCTCATGATTACACTAAACTATGTCATACAGAGTATTTCTACTACTAAATGTACTTGATACATTATGCTTAATTGTGTTCAAAGTTTTTAATTTATAGATTAAAAGTTGATTTCATGCAGTTTACTTAAAAAAGCAATTGACAGACAAGTAGGAAGTGAGTGATAGAAGTGTAGTAAACGGGAACTAACCACATAAGTAGTGAAAATAGTATTCAGGCCTTTTATCTTATATATTTTGTATATTTGTGGTAACTAATGTCTCAGTATAAAAGCGATTAGCTACTTTAAACCAATAGCATTCCTTACTGCCCTGGAAAGCAGGTCTCCTCACAGCTATTGCATGCAGAATGTGCTTCAGAAACTAGCTTCAGATATTTTACAAGTAACAGCTAATCCATTTGGACTTCTACCAGCACACTGATCTTTGCATCTCACTGATACAAGATGTCAGTGTAGTGCTGGTCCAGTTTTTGGGAGAATCCAAGCCGTGTGGGTTTTTGTGTTACATGCCTGATTAGAAATTTAAACTTTGCCACCAGAAGTGTCAAGCTGTCACCAGGGCACCTCTAATTGCATCCGCTCCCTGCCTCAAGCAGCAGCTGACATTTCTGGTGCAACATCTGGCAGCAAAAACACAGCTGGTGTACACAATAGGCAGTAGAAATATATAAAAGGTGTTCTCTGGGGAAAACCCAAAAGGACAGGGAAGAAAAGCACAGTATAAGCTTTAGTTGTGTTGTATGAACAAATATCTACTAGTGGATATACTCTGCGTCTTAAGTTACATTAACATGACCCTAGAAGTTATATTTTGAAATATTTTTCAGTAGTTGATGCAATATAATTACAGAATACTATTATTTCATGACTTTTCAAGTTTGCAAGCAGATGTCGATAGGTTCCTGAAGAGCTAGTAATAGCTGTGTAAAGCAGTTTCTTTTAATGTAGCTGTAACTTTGTGCTAATGGGGCAGGACATAAGAGCTAGAAACATGAGCTAGAAACATTCAGTAAGACACTTATATTTAGCAGCAAGTTGGAGTCTGCTTTCAAGATGATGAATGTTGAGAGAAATTACAGATGACAGAAAGAGCACGCAGAGTATCTCCGTGACTTTTAGCACATCCCTGAGTGTAAAAGGAAAATAGACTTATGACCATGTCAAAGTGAGGTAAAACTTAGAAATAGAAAAAGCTGAGAACTTCAAAGACTGAAACTTCTGAGCACTATCTGTGTTGAGAAAGTAATGATGTGAAGGAGATGTTATAATCAACAGCTATTGCTTCTGAACTTAATCGCATACTATCAATTTTCTGGAAAAAAAATGACATCTACTCCTTTTTGCTGTTGTTGTTGTTGTTGTTAGTACTGCAGAACCAAAACAGTTATGAGAGACTGATCTGCTTTTTTCTGGCTTGTGCGTCATCAGTGCAATTGTTCATGAGATTCCTGTTACATAAATGTTTTTTTCTGATTGTGATTCATGGGTAGAAAAGAATTAAGCTGACTTCCAGACCCCAAGTGGTGCCTGCAGATCTGAGTTAGAAAAGGTGTTTTATAGATGTAGCTTATGTAATTTGGTTCTCTGAGCCATGCACAATAAAATCTCAGTGCCTTTATAGTTGATTCCAAGTTTATTTTTCAGTTATGACTTCAGTTTATCCAGTTATTGAGAGAACAATAACTTTTTTTTTGTAGTTTATTGCTCCTATAGATGTAATTTAATCAACCAGGCATACAGTTTACACCAGAGTGCTTAGTCTATGGTCAACTGACTTTTTACAACTTGCCAGGAGAGTTTGTGTGGTAGCCAGGAGCAAGCTGCAGGTCAGCTGGAAAATATTTTCCTGACTGATATTTTTTATTTGGTGCTCACATCCTTTCCCTGTCATGTTGATCTTACTCTGTGCATATCAAAAGCACCCATCCACTAGAGAAAAGGGTGGCTAGGGAAAGTTTCCACCACTGAAATTATGTCAGCTGTCCTGATATCATTGGCATCTGGACAAAAAAAACTAGGCTTTCTTGATCTTTGGAGAAGATGAGACCTTATGTTGGGTTTTATATGGCAAGGTTTTGGTGGTAAGTGGGGCTACAGGAATGGCTTCTGTGAGAGGTTGTTAGAAGTTTCCCTCACATCTGTCAGAGCCAGTGCCACACAGCTCCAAGATGAACCCTCTGCTGGCCAAGACTGAGCCCATCAACAACAATGGTAGCACCTCTGTGATAAAGCATTTAAAAAGAGGAAAAAGCCTGCTGCAGAACAGCAGCCAAAAGAGAGGAATGAGAATATGTGAGAGGAACAATTCTGCAGACACCAAGGTCAGTGAAGAAGGAAGGGGAGGAGGTGCTCTAGCTGCTGGAGCTGAGATTCCCCTGCAGTCCATGGTGCACACCGTGGTGAGGCAGCTGTGCCCCTGCAGCCCATGGAGGTGCACAGGAGAGCAGATATCCAACTGTAACCTGTGGAGAACCCCACACTGGAGCAGGTGGGTGCCCAAAGGAGGCTGTGAGCCTGTGGGAAGTCCACACCGGAGCAAGCTCCTGGCAGGACCTGTGGCCCCCTGGAGAGAAGAGCCCATGCTGGAGCAGGTTTGTTGGTAGGACTTGTGACCCCATGCAAGAGACCCACACTGGAACAATCTGGTCCTGACAGGCTGCATCCCATGAAGGAAACACATGCTGGAGGAGTTTGTGAAGAACTGCAGTTTGTGGGAGGGACCCAAGTTTGAAAAGTTAGTGGAGCACTGTCTCCTGTGGAAGGGACCCCACACTGGATCATGGGAATAGCGTGAACAGTCCCCTCCTGAGGAGGAAGGAGTGGCAGAGACAACACACAATGAACTGACAGCAGCCCCCATTCCACTGGGTGACATACCACTGGGTAGGAGGAGGTAGAGAAAAGTTGGAGTGAAGCTGAGCCTGGAAAGAGGGAAGGGTTGGGGGAAGGGGTTTTAAGGTTTGGTTTTATTTCTCGTTATCCTATTCTAATTTGATTGATAATGATTAAATTAATTTCTCCAAGTTGAATCTGTTTGGCCCATGATGGTAACAGGTGAGTGATTTCTCTTTGTCCTCTCCCGTGAGCTTCCTCTTCTATTTTCTCCCATGTCCTGATGAAAAAGGGAGTGATAGAATGCCTTTAGCATGCAGCCAGGATCAATCCACCACAGGTGTAATTCAATGTTATTCCACTACTGTGACCAGTATCAAAAATTCCATAGCTTTCATGGGCTCTAGTAAGTTGTTTCAGTGTCTCACTTTTCTGATCCTATTATTCAATATGCAAATATCTACAGCTAATGAACTTACAGTACAAATTATGCAGCCTGCAGGCTCTGTTTTTCATGAGCAGCATAACTATAATTATTAGCAGGTGCAGTTTGTTATTTAATGTTTTAAGCACTGTGTCTGGTTGCATCCACAAATCACAGACAGGGACATCAACATGACATAAACTATGCCTGCAAAAAGGGAACCAGACTGAAGAGCAAACCTTACCACAAGCATTATAAATGAAAGTGCTTCCAGCTATTTAGTTTTAAACGTTGGGCTATTCATTTCATCCCAATTCAGCCCAAGCAAGTGGAAATCAGACTGGTCTTATTATCTAATGCACATAGCAAAAGGAGTCTCTTTTCAGCAATGTTTAACAGAAAAATGTGTTGGTACAAGCAGAACAATGTCCTTTCCCAGGGAGTATTCTGTACCAAAAAACCATGGTCACTAAACAGCAGAGAAGTTTCCAGCTGCTTGAATTTCTGAAGGAAAAGTTTTAGATTTCAGATGCTATGTCCACTGTACAGCACAATGGCAAATTAGAAAAAAATTGAGGAGATTAATGAAAGTCTGGTTAGATAGGGTCTGAATTCAAATTTCAGAATGCAGTTCTTAAAGATAAATTTCTTGATTATCTGAGGGAGCCCATAAATTATTATATTTTTGAGTTGACAAGTGCCAGCCTTTAACAGGGCATTGTAAAATTAGTAGACTAAGCAAATGTTGCTGAAAACTTGATCCAATTTTCAAAAACAACATGGCTTTTTCAAGGAATAGGGAGGTAATACAGAAAATACATAGATAACTGAACAGGAATTTAAAAGCCCCTGACATAATTCTTTCAGGAATAGGTAAAATTTCTTATCAAATAATTTACTGTCATCAACATCTGCAGATCAGAATGTTAAAAATCTTTTGAAGGAAAAAAAACAGACAGGCAACAGATTAAGAAAAAATTATCACTGTTACATATGAAATGTCCCCTATATGTCAAAAGTCACCTTTCCCTTTACAATAACTGGTCTTACACTGCAATTATTTTTGTGGCATTGTTTCACCTGCCAGCAGTATCAGGAATAAGCATAATGCACAAGTCTACAATCACTTAATGCACAGTGAGAGTTTTCATTGCCCAAAGGTGACATGATTGGGTTTGCTGCAGCACTCCCTTATAGTAATGGCTTAATAAGCAAAAATCTAAAGTTGTCTCTAGGGAACAGAAAGACAGAGTATATGGAAACCCAGCAGTAGGATTTGTGTTCTCATTTTATGTTAATAATTTTGGTGTTGAACTTGTTTTGAGAAGACAGCACGGTATTTACAGCATTATGCGTCTAAAACTAACAGTAATGATCAGTCTCGGGGGCATTTACATCTTCCCCTAAAACCTAAGGTGCTGTGGGGCTGCCCCCCTGAAAGTGGTGCCAAGAGGGAAGCATGAATCTGGGAGGGCCAGTTCCCTTTGTCACTGCTCTTGGCACAAGGACTCCAGGCCCTCTCCCTGTCTGATTTTCTTTGTTCTACAGGGTTAAGTCAGTGATGGAGCAAGTGGAGCATTGGTGCCCCATGCCTTGGATTAGCTGTATCTCAGTTGTGGGAACAGAACAAAATAGAACTAGTCAATTACATCAGGGCTCAACTTTCTTGAAAAGACCTTTCAGTTCATGGGTCTCTGGGCCCAAATGAAATGCAGAATTATCCACTGCATATTTACATATTTGTTTGCTGCTTACCTGGTTTCCAAAATTCTCTTCTGTGCACAAATTACCTTTCATTTTGTTATTTGAAGTCTCTTGAAATAATCTGTAAAAGTGCATTTTAGACAGTACAGTGTGAAAACCCTTTTGTTTTCCTCTTAGAACTCCTCATGGTACTCTACTTGCTACTAGTCTCTGCTTGTTTTTGTTACTAGACTCAAATAGACCTTTCCCTTTATAACAAGATTGACTCCCCTTTCTTAAAATATAAGAACTTTGTGCTTACCTTTTTTGTCTAAAAGCCATCTCTTACACCTTTTTAAACTTCAAAATTTTTCAGAAAGAATAAAGCCTCCACAGTGAAAATGTAGATAGGAGAAGAACAAAATAGAGACATGTTCATCTGGAAACCAATGACTCTGTACTTTGTCTTGCAATATGCAAAATTCAGGTTCTTCTCCTCAATTAATTTGTCTTTTCATATTTAGATTTCTGCATCTTTTTGTGCCTTATAAGTTAATAATCTATTCTGTGACCTCATTTTCTGGGGAATCCGGAGAAGGTCCAGAGTGCTGGTGGTAAGGCAAGTCTGAAGGCCAGCTTCATGAAGCAGAGCTGTCACCAATGCTAGATCAGATGGCCATGGCTTTTTTCTATAGAATTCTATAGGTTTTCTATAGATAACAGCCTGGCCCTTCATCACCAGAGTTCTTGAAGTTGTACTGTGAGTGCTATTGCTATTGGAAACTGTGGCTTTCTGAGACAAGATTGAATTAAACAAATGTCCTGAAACAGCAGTTGAGAGAATAGAAGCTGTGATTTTTAGAACATTCCAGGTCAGTGTTCTTGTGCAAATTTATAGATTTTGTCATTAGCTTCAGAAATTCACGGGAGAGAAGAATTCAAGTAATGAAATACAGAAAGTACTGACCAAATTCAAGAGGCCTTTCTAAAGTACAGAGGACACTGATGGGAGGCTTTGTTATTTAAAGATCTGCGTTTCCCTATGTCTTCTCGGCAGGAAGAACAAATAGGGTGGGATGGGGGAAATGGATGGCAGCCAAGGCCTTGTAAAATGTTCTGAATCAAATGCTGCTGCTGTGATGTGTCCCAGACAGCTGAGCAGTGCACTGGAGGCACCCATGAAAGTGCAGCTGTGGGAAGTAATGTGTCTCTGTTACTGCAGAATTTGATGTGTGTGGTGAGGAACAGGAGTCCAGGTTTTACTGCAGAGGCTCAAGAGGGAAAAAAACCCCAATATATTGACTGTAGCTGTTGACAATGTATATAATCCAACTAGGTAGGAACAAGCCCGTAAAGTGCATCAGTTCATCTCATTCTGAGGAAAATAGAACAAATTGATTGCACCTTGAAGGTGTCTGTTCCTCTCCATTGCAGGCATCTAAACTTAGTTGCCCTGAATCACACCTGTGGTGTCTACTCCTTGGGAATAAGCCTTCAGGGAACTTCTCAGGATCAGTGGGCTTAGAGACAGGATAGTGCCAGTGTTTTGATACAAACCCAGTGGCCTGACAGCTTCCAGCATGGAAGACTGGGTCAGAGACCTATCACACACTGTATCTATAAACTACTCAAGATAAGCCTTTTTGCTCTGTCCAGGTGTTACCTATAGATTTATATCCACAGATCTGTGGATTGCCAGATCATCCCCAGTACTGGTATAATGTAAAGTATAAAACTAATGGAATTGTGTGGATACTGAAAATTTCCATTCTAAAACCCCCAAGCTATGGAATGGATTAATGTTTCTTCAGTTTTTCCATTATTTGATATTTTCTGTTCTTTGATGTTTTGACTGGGAGTTGATGACTGCTTGCCCTGCCGATTTACATTTCCATCTTGGGCTGGATATTTGTCTGTCTTATGAAAGGAAACACAATTCCTGTCTCCTACTAATGTATTATTCCAGCCAAAAGGCACAACACAAAAATGATTTGGGAAAGCTGAGTGCTTTAGAGTTTTGGGAAAGGAGGGAATTTAGAATGATGGAGAGAAACACAAGAGGACACTAGAATCAAAACGTGGAGGCATATCCACATTAAATCATGGCAGAAATGTAAGAAAAGCCCTCTTCATATTGTATAGCTCCCACTATAAAAATGTGTCTGTGAAATCTCTTTGGAAATACAAGCCCTTGAAACAATTGTTTTGTATTTATGGAGAACATCTTAACAGAATGCAGCAAAGGAGAAAGGTAAGGAATTAATCATCACTAGTATAGATTAGACTCAGCAAAGAGTTTTAGCTGAGGAAAGGGAAACATTTTGAATATGTGAAAATATCTCATTTAAACAGATTCAGTATTAAATACCTGGTATGAAAATGCCGTGCTAGTTGTTAAAAAGGCTATCTTTACAAAAGAGAAAACAGATACAATCCAATGAAATACCAAAACATGCTGTTTTGTGTGGACAGTTTTTAAACTAAATCAAAGTGAAAATTTTCGCGTTTCCTGACAAATTTGTAGAAACCTTGTCCAATTTGCTCCATTTTCATAAAATTCATTCAGTTTGGTGTTGCAGCAAAATGCTTTTCTCTCTTAAATCACAACTGATCACTGGAATGTTCATATTGTGCCTCACCGGCAAAGCTTTTATATGCTATCTCCTTAATTAATTTCATAGATTACTTGTAGAGCACGAAGGATATTTTCCATTAGACAATATGTCACATAAAAGAAAACCTAATTTCTTAAACTCATGACTAGATTCTTGATGTGGAAACGATCTAACAGAAGCCTTTGCAATCAGGGTCTCTGGGCCAGCATTTTATTTCATGTGACTACAGAAAAGTAAAATTAGATCAACGGCCTGGGATGTAGTGCTGGGCCACAATTTACTTCAGGTCTCATCAGGATGTACTTGGACATGAACAGATTACTTGCACTTACCTTCCTTGACCTGTGTTCAGAGATTATCACAGTTCCTAAAACTCCTAAAACTAAAATAGGAACGTGAATATGTGTCAGGTTTTCTTGAACACCTACAATTTTTATTTTCAAAACAGTGCATATGCACCTCTCTAAACACCTGACAAACACTGTAACTCTACAGCAAAGCCCTGGAGCACTGTCAACAAACTATTACTAATATCCAAAAGCACTGATCTCTTTAATTTCATTACTCTTGAGTTCCTAGCCTCTTGTAGATTGAGTTGTTCTAAGTGTATGCCTCAGACAAAGGGAAGATGTGTTCCTAGTTCTCTTAACAGCTAAATTTTGATCTTGGAGCCTATAAAAACTGAAGATCTCAGAAAGCAATTTTAAGTAAAATAACAACATATTCCACAATAAGCACAGCACACAAATACTGTTGAAACTCTGAAGGATATCGGATGTGCTTGAAAAAATTATGCTTTTAATACCACTTTCGCCTGAGTCCTCTGTGATTTTTATCAAATAGCTCTTTATTGATTTTAGTATGGTGAAAGTAAAATATGTGTGTGTGTATGTGGACAAAGAGTTTAAGTAAAGAACCATATCTGCCTTCTTGACAGGGTTTATTACTGTAATATCCACATGAGAGCGTAATATAGGGCTTCTCCCTTTATCCCAGGCTAAGCACTCTCAGCCATTCATATATTCCTTACAGCCCCACGTGCCAAGTGCTAAAAATTTTTATCTGGTGTTCGATAGGATCTGACCTAAACCTCCTTTACTACGGTTTAATCCAGTTATTTCTTGCCTGATTGATAAGGAAAATGGAGTGCAGTCTATTCCCTTCTTATTCATAACTATTTCTTACTTATTTTAAAAATGTTACTGTGGTCCCTGCTTAGCATTTTCTTTGGTGTTTTGAATTCCATCTGTGTTTTCAACAATCTTTTTCCCCTAGGTCAAGTTTCCCAAAAGTCTTTATCATTCTTATTGTCCTACTCTGATTTTTCTTTAATTAATCCATCTATTTCTTACTCAGGCTGTACTTTACCCCCCTGCTGAATAGCTATTCTGTTCCTAAAGGACTAGGGAATTTGAGTCCTGTATGCTCTTAATTTGATTTTTTTTTCTTTTTTATCTTCATGCACCTTACCCTATTCTGGCTTCTGTTGCTGGCTTCTGTTCTTGATTCTAACAGTGATATTGTGTGTGTTCATCTTTTCTGCATTTAGCTCTCACCCACCTCTCTATCTTCTGTGCTACAAGAATGTGTTTGTCAGACACTAGAGAGTAACATGAGAAGCCATTTACCTAAGCACAGAGCGTGGTTCTCCCTCCCCCATTTTCCTTTGCTCTTCATTATACATTAAAAATATTCATATGTTAGATAAGTGCATCACTTTAGGCACTTGGTGACATTTCCAACATTAGACTTTCTATTTTCTTGTCGGTGTTGCTGCCACTGCACTTTCCACCAACGATGTACAGTGGTGATGATTGCTCAGTTGTTACCCGAGCTCTTTCCTTATTAGTATTTTGATATATTCCTCTTAACCTTTCATGTTTTAAAGGGGAGATGGCATCTGTGTTAGATGAGCTCTTCACTTAAAATCTTCCAGAAAAAAAATATTTTAAAGCTTTAAGTTTTGTCCCATTTTGTACTTAAATACTATCTGGGCAAAGCAAGAATCCCCACATTCTAGTTCCCTTGGTAGTTTGGGAAATTTAGTATATGTGTATTTTATACAAGGTTCCTCCCGTTCGAAAGTTAAGATGACTTCCTGTTACTTTTTCAACCTGAAGTTTTGAGAAATAGGGCTCTGTGATTTGTTGTGCTCCAGAAGCTGCTGTTGGCAGAGATCTGACATTGCAGCTGCCTCCACGGCACGTCATACACAGCCAGAGCGATGGGCAGGACTGGCTGCCTTCTGTGGTGGGGAGAGGAGCCTGGCAAGGGAAATGTGACTTTGGCTGATCAGGAGATAAGCAACAAGATGCAGATGGGATTCTGCAGGAGGGAACAAATATGAGGAAGAAACAAACACCGAGAGAAGTATTTGTCAGTTTTGTGTTTGGATATGTGTAAGACACAGAAAGGGGGAGTTACTTTGAAATATTGTGCTGCAGAAATTAGTTAGTTTTTTAAATTTTGTAATCTTTCCTTTTTTGAAGAGCAATATGGCAATTGTGAACAGCAGGGCAATAACATTATTTTAGAAAAGAAATTCACCAGCTGTGCTACTGTGATGATAACAATTCACTTCAAAGCTTTCAGTGCCTAGTACCAAGAACTAGGAGAGGTATGTGCCATACAATTTTAATGTAATTTCTTCCCTAACCAATTCACCACTCTGCTCTGACATTCAAAAGGGGTTATGCCTGACAGTGTATGTGTGTTTGTACAGCACAAGTAATTACAGTGGCTCAAATTATGGAAAGCACATTCCTATACTACATTTCTTGGACATGCTGGACATTATATTTTAAATATTTGACAGGAACAACAGCCTGGAGTGTATATGCAATTATAATACCCTAAGAAGTGGTTTGTTGAGATAGTGTTCTGCAATTTGCAAAATTTTCCCTGTTGTCTAGCAATGTAACACTAATGGAATTTCCCTTCAATTTTAAAATATCTTTTATAATATTCATTAGGCCCAAAATGCTGTGTTTTTAAGAAAATTCCTTTCAGCAAAATGATTATTATCTATAGAGCCATCGATGTATGAGCCATATTGATTTATTTCGAAAATTATCTAGTGGAATTATAATTTTCCTGTCAGGAAATTTTTGTAATAGAAGAAAATGTCTATATCAGTATATCTATGAAGGGGTTGAAAAACTGGGATTATTAACTGAAGTGAGATATTAATTTTATTTCCATGTTACATTTCTTTACTTGCCTATAGAAGAGAACAAAACAGATTGCTGTAAGTATACTCATTCCAGAGGTACAATAGATGAGAATTTCAATTCTACCCCAAAATTTTGCACTGAATAAAAGGATCTGAATAGTACCACGGAGCTAAAAACTCTTTCATGACTTCTTTTTCACTTTTGAAATCCAAAATTTTTCAATTTTGAATTCGCTGTGAATTCTCTGCTGCAGTTCTGAGAGGCACAGCTCTTTAAAAAAATGGGCAAAATAATTTTTAAAAATCTAGACATATTTACTCATCAATAGATAAAAAATATGTTTGTACTTTCCTAAGCTGAACAAGCTGCCTTTTTGTAAGCTGGGGGCTTCTTAAAGACAATAATATTTTTTTTGTCTCTAGAGAAGGACAGTATTGTCCATTAAGTAAAGAACCTTCATTACAGCAGTTTGCATGGTAAAAGTGAATTTGTAAAGGGGGATTCTTTGCCAATGTATGTGTTACTTGTGACCTTCATTTCAGAGCATTACAGGGATCTCAAAACTCAAATTTTTCTGCAAACAGTTTCAGGATTAGTACCACCACTTAGCAACATATGCAATCAGATCAAAACTAATGTTATCTCATGTGATAGTGATGTTGTCTTTAGAGAAAAAGAGAACTTGTTTTCTGCAACGCCTCTCATTAAATCTGCATGCCAGAGCTCTGAACTAGGGGAGGAAATGCTCTCTGTGCTCTTTCACATTTATCTGAACCATTAAGATACTGTGCTCCATCTGGCACTGCTCTGCTCTTCTGTGTCATACAGGAGGTGTTTTTATCCAGCACCTTATGTCAGCAGGCACACTGGGAACGGCAATAATTGATCAATAGCAGAGCTCATGTTTAGGTGTCTGCCTCAACAATTCATTTTGCCATGTATGGGCATTGCTTTATCACAATAAATTAGAAAATTCTGAAGCAAATTCATAATTTTCCCTTGTCACACCTCGACCTTGTCTCATTTAAAGCATGTCTAACAAATGAAGGGATTTGTACACAGATGCACAAAGGATCCAGAGTTTTGCCTTCTTTGTTTAGAGACATTATGTATTTCAATTTCACCTTGTCTCCACTTAGATTCAAATTACTCTATCTTTGCTTAAGAAAGTGAGGGTTTTCTTCTGTTTCTGATGTGTGGGTTTTTAGCATCAGATTATCTAGTTACACAGAGGTCAAATTACTTTGAGCTTAGCTAAGCAGACAGCTGAAAAATCATGTGCATCATCCATTATTAGAATTTTTTACTCTGCACTAAACTGTGAGATTTCTTTTTATGATCGACATGAAACTGTGGTTTGAAGACAACACATTACAATGGATTTGCCTGTATCTCTTAGGGTTTTGTATTTAATTTTTTGTGGGAAGTCATACAGTCTGAGCATGGTTTGAGATTTAAACGAAAGTCAATCTATCGAATTATTTTAATACTAATTGTGAACTGAATAGTGGTAATCAAGCCTATTCTCACCATCACATTTTGCTTTGGAAAAAACTTCCCTTTCATGTAGTAATGGTGGTGTATCTGAAGAGATGGCTGCTCTACCATATGCTTTGGCATATTTACGAGAAAACTTTCCTAGTGAAATTTTGTTTGCATCCTTTTAGTGTATCAGATCTCTTGAGTATCTTAGTAAGACTACAGAATGCAGTTGCTCAGAAATTCACTTTGTCCATCTTAATAAAGAAATGTAACAACTGTATAACAGTTTATATGGAAGAAGAAAGGGAAAATGGCTTGCTCATGTCTCTGCCTTTAAATGAGGAAGGTGGGAAAGTTTTGCAGCGATGATTTGAACAATGTGACATGAATTATGAAGATGTCTCCTCAAACTCTTTCCAATTCTAATAATCATTGCAGTAAGATATGTAAGGCACAGAAAACTGCGGTATTAGTTGAGTGAACAAGCATTTGAATGGCCCAACTAGCAGAGTTGATGGGTAACTGTAACTGGTAGAGTTATGAGAATGATTCACATTCTTCACATGCATCTTACCCATTCATTTAACTGGATCTTGGTCTTCTTTTGGTGCTTTTTCTTCCCTGGAAAATGAGAAGTTGCATTAAGTCTGAGAAGGAGCAGTCAGAGTGCGTTTCTGTGACTTTCCTGCAGAGAAGAGGCACACGTGTGTCCTGCACAGCCAGAAATGGTGCAGAAACCCACCCAGGTGCTACCAGACTAGAATAACATAGTTATTCTAGTCATGCCAGCATGGGATTGCACCCGAGATAACAAGCTGTGCTAGCAAGGAAATGCATTACCCCACTGCTTCCCCTATGGCGTGGGCTAACACCCCTGCCTGTAGTAATCCATGTGGTGGATGTGTAGCTGGCTTGAAGAGCCTGAGGCTTGTGTCATGTGGCCTGAACTGAACTGACAGTGGCCTTAAGAGTAGTCTCTTCCTCAGCTGTGCTCTTGTTGAGCTCATGCGTGTCTCCCTTTAGAAAGAATTTTGAGTTGCACCATCAAATACAGAGGTGTACAGAGAGCTGCAGGGCAGTTCACTGCATCCTGGAAAGTGTGGGGGCTGAAAGGACTTTGCAGTCCAGGTTGATAGTCATATATGTATTTCTTGTCTTCCTTGATTGTATGAGCTGATAAACAAGACTCTGCAGAGGGAGTTGAGCAACCAAAGAGCTTCACACTGCTGGAGCATGGGCAGGGGTTCAGAACCTGGGCTGCTGCCAACACCTCTCCATCCACGTGGAAGTTCAGCTGTGATCTTTCTGTCCAGAGACACTCTGGTGCCCAGAGAGGTTGCAAGGTCTCCAGCCACAGAAATATTCAAGACCCCACAAACCGCTGTAGTTGTCCCTGCATAGAGCAGGAGATTTGACTAGATTGCCTATATTATTCTATGATGCAATAAGCAGCTTATTCAGTTTTCTCTAGGTTATTTATATGAAAAAGCTATCATAAGCCTGCCTGCATTTTTTGTGTGTTTGATTAATTATCATGTTTGTGAAATTAACTGTTGGACAAAAAATAAACTGCTTTTTTCTTTACCAAAGCAACATTTTTCCAATAAGCCTCCAAAAGCAAGCATGAATATTTAATGGACAATTCATTAAATGTAAGCATTTTCTACTTCAAAAAATTATTAATGAGAAATAAATCCATATTGGAAAAATATTGGCTTTATATTTTACACTTGGGATAAATCACAAAGGAAGCTGCCTTATAAAATGTAGTTCAATTGTGTGATGCATTTTTAACGGCCTGTGATGTCAAAAGAAAAATAATGTACTTAAGAGGCCTTTCTTTGGCCCATAGAACAGTCAAAAAATTTGACGATATCAACTATCACTATATAAAGTACTAACTTTTTAAATCTATAATTTTAGATTAAAATTTTAGATGCTTCATGTAGAGACAATGTCAAATACTATTTCCATAAGTAAAAATGCACTATTCTAAAAATGCCCAGAGATTTTAGCTATCTGCAGTTTAAATCTGCAAATAATAATTTCACATGTTTGTGGTAATTTTCCAGTCCAGAGGAATTAAAGGACATTTGGCAGATAAAATCTGTGTTATTAGCTATTTTATCACAGAGCTTTTACCCAGATGGGTCTAACCTGTATTCATTCGGTATTTGCCGATGGAATTATCAAGAGATATTTTATCATTACCTCACAGTCATATCAACCTTTTCCATTAAGATGGTCATGCTGCAGATATTTCTAATTCTTTTCTCTCAGAAATGGAGTCCAAGTCAGAGGATATTGTTTCCATGGTTGATTTACTACATCTAAGTTACCTTACTGTGAGATCCATTCTGTGGATTTAGATGACATTTGTTGGAATTAAAGACTTCCTTCTGATGTTGTTTCTTATCTTAAAGGAATTTGTATTTCTGTACTGCAGATCATGAGCTCATCATTGCACAGTAAATTTGAACAGTGAGATAGTATTTGCATTTTACTTCTACTCAAGTAACCTACCCTGTTCTTGAAGCTGTCCTCCCACTCACATATTTTTGTCTACATAGAAGGACATTGCAAGCATTTCCCCTTGTTCTGTTCCAGAATTGAGATCCTGTCATATGCTGCCAGAAATTAAGCACTGTAACAATGGCACCTGCTCTGAACTGGATTAGATGACACATTGGCTGAATGCTGGCAGGAAGCAGCCACCTGCCTGCATTACTAAGTCCACTGGAGCAGAACCTCTGCAAGTACTTTGCAAAGTAAAAAAAAAATAAAAGCTTTACTTCATCATCACATTTTGTCGTGAGATTTCACATAAAAATCATTCTAAATTGTAGTCATGTGCCTCTGTCTCCTTAGATCAAATTATTCTACATTTCACATGTCAGTGTCCTTAAGTCAAAATTGCTTTTATCAACAGCTTCCTATTTTTTATGTGGGGCTATCTTTTTTATTCTTATTTTCGTCCTTACTGCTTTTGCCCTACAGTTTCTTGCAAGTCTCTTAATATCCTAATTAAAATGCGAACAATAAATTCCTGTTTTTCACTAAACCCGTGCTTTTGTTGAAGGTCCATGTGTGAAAGATATTGGCACTGTTACTCATTAGTTCTGCAGAAGGTGGAGACTGACGTTTGTGAGTATGCAATATTTTCCCTGAAACTGGACATATATTGACAGTATCTAAATAATTGCCCAGTGGTAATGTATGCACTGGAAAAGTATTGGCAGAAGATACCTGCTGCTTTTCCAGCTCTATGGAATTACCCACGTGAATTTACATTTACTTTGGTTTTGCAGAGGAAGAGCAGTTTAATCAGCAAAAAATTGTTGGAGTTTGTTTCTCCACTTAATTCACTCCACATGGCAAATCAATCTGTGCTGTTAAGTAATTCTCAAAACAGCGGAACATGTAGTAGTGACTATTTACTACTCTGCACTCAGATATCATACAGAGCTAGATTACAGAGAGAATTGTTACTGGAGGAAGTATGTTGATTTTGTTTCCTTTTCTGTTTTTCTGTGCATTATGGTCTTACAAGAAATTAGCTAGAATTGACAAAATGTAAAGAACTGTTTCTGTTCTGGATTTTTAACTTGCTTCGTAGGATCTTCCTAACACAGATGACGTTAATTCTGGCTGTTGAATCCATTTCAAAATCTAACTTATCTCATTTTACTTTTATGAGGAAGGCTTTTAAAGGTGAGGAGAGACTCAGCCTTGAGAAATTTTCTCTTAAATGATGATAGGGAAAACACCTTAATGGTAAATCCTGACTTTTTTTTCACTCTATTGTTTTACATACATGAATGAAAACCTGCCTAGTAGCCTCAAGGCAAATAAACAATGGCATCATTCATTGGAGACACTGTAATTTTAACCTTCTGCCAGGTTATATGCTGTGAGTAGGTTTTCCCAACTTTCTTAACTTTTAGACACAAGACACACTCAGTACAAGGTGAGTACTTACAGCTTTTGTTTTAAAATGACTTGACACTATTATTGCTAATGAAATAAAATTAGCAATGAGGAGGAGAATGTTCAAGAGGATATTTGACAAAATATACTAATCTTTAACCTTGATCCTGGAAGGCAGCCTGCAAATACAGCAAAATGTGGGCTTTTCCATGTCAGCATAGCTCTGCTTCTATTCAGACTAGCAATGATAAGCTCAGAATGAGCAGAGTCAGGCCAATAGTGAATACGTATATTTTGAAATCTTGCCATCAAAAGACATTAGGATGCTTGCAGGAATAGATGGGAGTTTAGTAGCCAGGACTCAACCAGCACTTAGCACCTCTCTGTGCCTGCTTTAGAAGGAGACCAACAACAGACCTTTACAAGCTTTCCTGGACCTAGTTGATGACTGTAACTCACCACAGCAGGTGTTTCTGCTTTTGGAGTTACGTCAGTGGCCCATGCTTTAGTCTCTTTCACTGCTTACTTAAGTGATACTGGAGAAGAAAATGTGGCTTTGTTTTAAAATGTGTTTGCAGTTGATTGGATTTCTTTGGGAAATAGCAATGTCTTAATAAACTTAATGGTAAAATAGAAAGGTAGTTGTGCCAGAAGACCTATAGTACTGCCTGTATTCTAGGACTGGCAGCAATGATATGGTACTAATGGTGTTTCTCAGTGAAACCAAAATGTATATTGACTGTAACCCAGATTCTGGTGATCTGAATTCTACCATACAAAACTGTTTTGAAGATCAGGTCCATTAAACTAAATGTACCTTGCTACCTCTTCTCAATGAGAATAACAATCAAATCCAGTTCTTGTAAAAAATAAGGGCGTTTTTAAAGGTAAACAAGTCTAGAAAGTGGTAGTTTTAAGATAACATTTCTCTATGGAAGAGAGCAGTTCTTCCACAGAAAATATACTTTTGTCCAGCCAGTTTCAGTCAGTGGGTTGCCCAAAGGCTGTGAAATCTCTGCCTGGAGGGATATTCAGTACTCAATGGAACAAGCGCCTGTCTGAGCAGGCTGATCTTAGTTAGTCCTGCTTTAGCCAGAGGCTCAGCCCAGATGAACCCTAGCAGTCCCTTCCACCCTAGATGAGTCTACAGTTGTCTGATTCTGGTAAGTCTTTTGTCACCCCAGCTTTACGTTGTTCTGAAGGCCACAGAGAAAGCTTGTTAGCGACCAGAAGAAAATCAGGTTTTTTACGGATATTCCTCCTCAATAAATCAGTATCAAAACAACCAATTTGTTTGAACATCATTGGCCTGAAAATTATTGCATTGTGATTACTATAGCCACTGGTGCTACAGGTCAATTCCAAACATTTGTTCCTTTTCTGTGTTTGCTAAATATTTTTTATCTCATTGGTCTGCCCCCTTAATTCCTGTTTTTCTTTCTTAGTCATCTGGACATCATTTTATAGCAGATTGCTCATGTCAATAGTTGTCTTATTTAAGTTTCCAAGGGGAGTAATGTTACATTGATTTTTGTTTGCATGCTCCCATAATGTGAAATTGAGTTTACTTCTCCAAATCATTTAACGATCCAACCTTTGAAAGTCAATTACAACAGAAGAATGTTCCTCTATTCTCAGTTGAAGCATTTATAAGATGAAGGATACTGGGTCTAAATACTAATCTAACCAAGACAGTTTAGGAGATTCCATTCACTAAAGTATTTATGTAATGAAGATGGTCTTCATGCTATTGTTTTTCCAGATATGTTGTTTAGCTATTTACTCCTTAGATTAGGTGAGTGTGACAACTCGTTCAATTCCAGCTCCAACTGGATTTGTTATTCGCTTTCCAGTCTTGTTTTCTCTAGCCTTGCTTTTCTCAGCCTTGCTTAGTGCTTTCCTTTATGAACACTTAACATGAGCAAACCCAAGAGAAATGAATTTTTATCTAATAATTTAGCATTATTATTTATTTTTTTCCTGAATATAACTGAACCTGCCAAGAGTATTTTGATTAGATTTTCCGCTGGTTAGATCTTCTGTTGGCAAAGCTGATTGTCATTTTGAAAATATTTTGATGTGCCAACATTGCAAGATACGGAGTAAAAAAATATTCTTTAAATATCTGTATTGTGGTAATTATTGGGAAGTTTTTCATGTTTCTGCATGAAAACATGTAACACATAAGATACCAAAGTTAGATAGCATTTGCTTGTGAAACAGCATCTTCACAAATCATGTGAAGATGCTACTTTAGATATGTTTGGCTCCCATATCTAGTAAGGCTCAAATACAACATGCTGGAAAAAACTCCCTGTTTAACAGCCATCATTAAGTTTAGAAGCTGCTTTTAATAAATTTCTCCCATTTCTCAGTTTTTATTGTTGTATCAGTACTGCAGTTTCTTTCTGTATGTTGGACTTCTTAGATAGTTCTTTTGAGTTTTGATGGATTTTGTTCTGTTTTGTTTTGTTTTTTTTTTTAACCCGAGCTATTTAGGACAAAATTGCCAATCCACTGCTGACTTAACCTCACCTTCGAGAGAGCAGTTTGCGGGAGATTTTTAGAGTGGCAGAATTTAGTTTTGGTTTTGTGGTATCTCCTTGCTAAATTCTCACGGGAAAATAAAAGCTAATTTGTGAAATGTACCTATAAAGAAAAACATAATTAAAGCCTGATTTAGAATCCATAAAAGTCAGGGAAAGAGTGCAGTGAATTCATTGTCTTGGAAGAAAGTCTCTTGGGGGCATTTTGTTGCTGCTGTATCATTTTGTATTGAAATATTTTTCAGAAATTCATCAGCAAAGAAAAAAGATGTTTTTTCTGCAGTTTTTAGCACCAGAAAGTCACTCATTCCTTTATATGTTAAATCCATATTTGCATCCCAATAATATTTTGAGTACAAATATTTCTCTGTGTCCATTATGGTCCAATACTGTAGTTGTTTATAAAACATTAACTCTATAGTGATTGGGTTGGGATTTTGAGTTGGTGGGGTTTTTTTGCTTTGTTTTTGTTTTGAATTTTTGTTTTGGGTTTTTGTTTGTTTGTTTTTAGAGTTTTTTGATGTGAAGACAATCATATATATGTATCTTAAATGTTGGAGTTTTCATTCCTATCATGTCACAAAGTAGTAACATTTTTTTAGCTATTCTAAGGACATGGACATGGAAATTCAATAATTTCAGCATCGATCAGGATAGTGGAGGAAGAGTGTAAAAAGCATAAATGTCAGCCTCCCACAGGCTGGCATTTATGCTTTTTACTGTCACAGTAGTTTCCAGATAAACAATACTAGATTTAAGAACTCCTAGTAAGTTGTGTTAACCAAGAATTTATGTGAAAAACATTGAATATAGGACAACATCTAAAAAACTAGGAAATCATCCCCAAAGCTAACTAACAATTTTCTTGCCTGGTTTTCTGTCATCATATTTTCCTTTTCTCATACTAAGTGCACCTTTACCTATTTCTTGGAATGCCATCCACTTGGTTGTCTAAAATCGTATTGTATGTAACTTCATGAAAATTTAATTAATATTCATTACAATTTGAGCATGTCATATTCCAGTATTAGCATGTGGCTCTCTGTGTTCTCACATCAGCTTCAGCCAAACCTGCTGTAGCTTTCTTGTAGAGCGCTGTGTCTCCTCCTGAGTGCAAAGAGAGCTGAATTCCTCCTCTTCTCCTGTTTGCTGCACATCCTCTGGTCTTTGCCAGACAGCTTTCTGTTAGGGAGCAGCATAAAAGTCTCTTCATGCTGATGTACACTCAGCTAACCCACAGATGCATCTGTCTGCCCTCCATGTCCTCTTTTCCATGTAAAGGAGGCACACATGTAGGCCAGAAGGGAGTCACAGCATTGCTTGCAGGACAGCAGAAGAAAAATGAGTTAACAAAATACCGATACAACATTTCAAGAATAAGGAATTGGAAAGGGTGACACATCACATTGACTACTGACTGTGGTTTCTTTCTTTTTTACTTGAAAAAGTAAGCTCTGGTGGCTGTTTTGTTTCTCTTTTGCAGTCATCCCTAACAAACAGTGACATCATCTTTGTGAAACTGCATGCCCCTTGGGAGGTCCTGGGAAAATATGCTGAACTAATGAATGTAAGAATGCCTTTCAGGTAGGTGTAGTTGTATTGTGTCTCGACCTCCAAAGCCACACTATAATGTAAAGTTAATGTGATAATAACACCAAAATGCCTATAAAAATGCCTAACACCAAAATGACTATAGAAAAGCTCTTCTATAAGATACCACAAAACTTTAGGAAATATAAATGGAGTTCCTTAGATACCACATGCATTGCTCTTTCTTGTTAAAGCCTACAGTTTCAGTACAATAGTGGTTTGAGATTAAGATGGGCTGTAGCAGTGCAGCTTTTTTCATGGGGTATTCTGTCCTTAGGCCCTTTAACCCCTTCAATGCTGGAGCCCCCTGCATACTTGTGCGCTGCTGTTTTTTAAATGGACATTTCATTGAAATCAATGGGAGGTCAAGAAGATCCAGGTACGTAAGGCAGCACAGAAAGTGCACGTCTGTTTGACGTATCTGGTATGCACCTGTAAATTGCTTGTATAGTATGTAATTAGTATCCCATAAAGAAGTATAAATAAGTATCTCATCTAATAGGAAAACAATTTAAGCTATGAATGCTTTTTTATGTGGAGAAAATAGAGAACTTATATTAAGTTGCTGATAACCAGATTGATTCCGCTTTGAAATTCAGGTTATTTTTATAATTGGTTGTTATTTGCGTGTTGGACAATGAAATTTTCTATGTAAAATATTGCTTTTACTCTGCTGGTTATCAGAATGTTTAAAGTAGCATAAAGACTTCCACTGGAACTGACCACAACCCATGAACTGAGAGGCCTTGACTCTTCTTTCAATTAGCAGGGTTTGCAATATAAAGCTCCATTGATTTTAATGGGATTACTCCTGAACAAGAAAAGGGTCAGACCCAGAATACGTAACAAGTGAGCTCGTGCCTTTGTAGGATTTCTTCTGTTTTTTCTTACCTGAGCATGAAAAATGCCTCTGGTATGAGACACCCTGTAGCAGTAGAGAACTCATAAGGAAAAATGGATACGTATAAAGGACAAAATTGCAGGCTTATTTTGTATTTATTTTGTTTTCATTTTCCCAGCAAATCTTCAAATGTTCTTCCTCATGCTTTTATTGCTAAAGAGAAAATTCTAAAGCCAATCATAAATCATTGCAGAATAGTAGAATTCTCTCTTAAAAGTGTTCCAGCCATAGAACCAATGGATTAGGCCAAAAATGGGCCTTCTTTGATTTCTGTGGCATTCCTTGAGATGGACCCGCTCTGGCAGTAGAGTGAGGTCTCATGATTCAGAAATACACCAGGAACTCTGAATTTAGTCATGGAGCAGCTTGTTCTTTTCTGATCACTCAGCAGATAGCAAAGTAGAAAGCTTTGAAAATACTGAGGGTTTCTTGACCTGCTTCAGGATCATGACTTCATTCTTTCCACATCCATAGAGAGAGAATCACTGCAGCATTGTTAAGAGGAAATCATGGTAATTCACTAGTGACTGCTGGGCAGGCTCTTCAATTTTTTCTTAAAAACAACAGTACAATTTACCATTAAAAAAAATTTTGCAAAATGTCCGCAAGTCTAGAAGGTGTGCTTCCAGATGCCTTTGTCTAAGCCCTTGTTTTAAGAGCTGCTGATTGCTTATTGCTCCTGATTATTCAGGCTGGAATTGTGCAAGCTCCATGCATCACTGAATGAAGTCTTGTTGTTTCAAAGCAGGAGGGGAAAAGTGGTGGATACCTCTGAACATTGGAAGCAAAATCAAGAAGTGGATGGCATCTTCAGAAACACTTAGAGTTCATCTTTCTCTGCTGAGAAAGGTTGAGCAGAGCAAGATACCGAGTATATTGAGCAGAGCAAGATAAATAACACTATCCAAAGAAGGCTGGCCCACATGAAATAGTTTAAAAAATTTTACTTCACCAGCACAATATGGACTTTGATAACAAAAATGTCCAAAAGTTCTGAAAATTAACCTGGAATACTAACCAAAATTTTAAATCATTTATAAAGCATTAGTGCTGTCTTATTTTAGAGGACTTGCTTCCAAGGCACTAACAGCATTCCTACACTACATCTACTACAGTATTAGAACATGTGTGGTGTAAGCCTTCATTTTCCAGCAGTGGTACAGTTCTGCACTACCCAATGGAACCTCTCAGAATACACAGAGACCACCCTGATTTAGCAATGACCTTCAGTGGATGACAAAGTCAGCCTCTGGAGGAGGAAATCAGAGTTTGTTCAGGCACCCAAACCTTCCAGAAAGGAGTATGAGTCCCAAATTCACACTCAAGAACACTCAGATTTTCTTAACTCTCATGAAGATGTGATCTCTGTGCTGAAGGCAATGTGTCAAATCCTGACAGCTGTGGTATGATAGGCCTCTATGAGAAGAACAAGAGCAGCCAGCACAGGAGTAGCACGGGAGGTGGACTCCCTGTCCTGGATCTACACATGATGGTTAGGGGCTGCTCTGCACTGCAGGGCAGGTCAGGAGGCAGGTTGGGAGCGGGTTCAGCATGTGTCGGCTCGTGCCCCCTTGTCTGCTCACTTGCTCATTGTTTGCTCTCACACACGGCTTATTGTACTGACAGAAACCAGCCTGTACGAGGGGCAGAGGGAGTGGCTGCACACTTGGAAGGGTGCTGGGCACATGTGCATTTGCTTGTGTAGCCTATATTTGTTCCAAGGGATGTTATCCCAACAGTAATCACAGACCCCGCTTGGTTCTGCATGTGTTACAGCATATTGCAGCATAAGGTACAGCTTTCCTGCCTTTTCTAAGTGATTCTCCCTTGTGTTTCACCAAAATGCAGCTATAATAACTCACTAGTAGATAGTAGATGTCATATAATTTATCCATATTTGTGTCAGTCCCATGGAATTCCTGCAACAGTATGAACTCTGAAATAGAAATGTCTTCGGACCCCCATCTTTCACACATGACAAATAGCAGAAAAGGAGGAGACAATAGGAAAATTATGACCTTCTGGCAATTCAAATGCCACCAGTGTCTGTGTGGCTTCCTGTGATGGTTCTGTTAATCTCTCTTTTAGTCTCTTCCTCCACCTCTTACAGGCTTCTGTCTTCAATCTCCTTTCCTTCCTTGCTAGTTCATACTGTAACTGACGATGGGTTTTCTTCTCGACTGGCTTCATTTTTGCTGTTCTTCCAGGAGAAAAATCTATTACCTGCATCGCCGATACAAGTTCATGAATAGGTGAGTACAATTCTCATGCCAGTTTATCCTCATTTGGACCCAATAACGGGTCCAAAATAATGGTTAAAGTCCAAAATATAAAAATAATGGTTAAAGTCAAGCTGAAAGGGAAAGTCTATCTGTTGTGTTTGTAGAGATGATGGAGTAGTTACAGACTAGGACGTCTGCAAAAAAAAACCAGATAGAAGTTGCATTTTTAAGGCATCTGCATTGGGAAAGAAGCAATTAATTTTATCAGTTTTGCCTTTTTTTAGGAGTAAGAAAATATTTTTCAACTGATGGAGTCTTTAAAGAAATAGAAGCATGTTAGTGCAAATGCTGTATCTCCTTCTTTCCATGTAGCTCATTAGGGAGTTTCTTGGGGTTAGAGTACCACAGTTACAGGGGTTTCTTCATTTCCATGAACCTTGCTTAATTGTAATAGTGGTGGCATTATTTATTTATTGCTTCCTCTGTGGGGATGCTTAGTACTTTGTTGGTAGATAGGAAGCCAATGAACCATGCTTGAGAGATATGTATTTTCCAAGAATCTTTGAAGTGCTTTCACTCAATTATTAAATACCTTTAAGGTTATGCTTGTTGCCCAGGTTATGTCTGACTTCAAGCAATGGAACTTTTTTCCTGCAGCAGTTTGCATTTTCTTTTAGATACCTTGGAAAATTAAATGAAAATATCTCCAAAATGCCTAAAAACTATACAGACTTGGCAAAAACCAGATCATTTACATAGCTATAATTATCTCTCTCAATTGTCTTTCTCACTGTACGTGGCATTTAATGCCATGGTACTCTTGATGCAGTTTTCACAGGGGTCTAGCCCCTAATCTACTATTTTACTGAGGTCAGTGGAAATATTCCCAAGAACCTCTAAGAGAGAAAAATTAAATTTGCAAAATCTGCATTTTGGAGTAAACAGCCATACCATTTTGCACACAGTGTCGATACATTTACATCCATGGGATGACCGCTCTGCAGTATGAGCATATTAAAAGGCATTTTGGATATTAAGTTGTGTCACAGTCTGCTGGTAACTTGAGAGCACCAGCACTGATATCACATTATGGAATTTGCCTTTTCATATTAGTAAGCACCAAATGAGCATTTTGCAGAGTTGAGACATTTTATCCCTCTTTGGCACAGGATAACAGATGCACACAAATCTTCTAAAACTTGTTGATGCTGCCCCACTTTCCATTCCCAACTTACAATTGTTACTATAGGGGCTGTTAGCTTTGGAACTGGTCTTGACTTTAAGGAGAATGTGGCTGCTTTGACTAAAGCAATAGATAGGAAGGAGAAGGTGAAGGTTCCATCATTTATATGTGTTATATGAAGTTGTGCTTCACATTCATTTTCTTATGAGCCAGGATGCAGTTTGAAGTCAGTATGGGAAGAAGTATGATCTTTTTCTGGTATTTAGTTCCTGAGTGATGAGAACACTTGGCTAAATTCAATTTTTGTGTTCAGGTCTATAAATAGCTACTTGATGAAGAAAAGCTGTAACCGAATAGCCCCAGCGGCGAAAAATAAAAAATATTCAGCTTTATTTTCACTTATGTGAAACTTAGATATATGGCTTCAATAAAAGTATCTATTTTATCTACTCATAGTTCAGTGTAGATTACAAGTACCAAAGTCTTTGTTCATTTTTTGAGTCAATAGAAACATTATGTTGACATTTGGGCAAAATTTATTTTAGAGAGGAGTTTCGTCACAAGGCAAAGCCCAGAGCAGGTCTCTCGCAGCTCGTGAACCTGACTTGAATTTTCTCTCTGAAAAGTTCTAGTGATCTCGAAACTTCGAATTACAAAACTTCCCTACTTTAAAGGAAAGGAGGGATATCAGACGCCTTACAGCACCTGCATCATGGTTAAAAACTAAACTAATAAAACAGCTAGCACCACAATATGCATGAAGTTCTATGAAAGCTGACCCACTCGTAAAAATCAGTATCAATTCAAAGCCTTTTTTTTTATTCTCCTAACTTCCCTTTGAAAAACGTTTCTATCCCTACCCTACTTTATGGTGAGAAAACTCTCTTAAATTATTTGAGAAACTATTTGTGTGAGTTAAACACAATATGTACCTTTTAGAAAGAGGATGCTGGGTAAAGACTAGACCTGGAGAGCAGGGGCAGGATTGAAGTGGGAGAGACTATCTTTGAGGCACTGTGTGAAGCAGCTCCCTCTATATCACTCCATCACCCCGTTGTTCCTGGCTAGGTCACACTGCTTTCCAAACACCGTTCCCCTAGTCAGCTGAGTGTGGGGGAAATGAGGCATGGATTAGCCTTGAAGAAATGATTTTAAAAAGGATTTTTAATACTGTATGTCTGTATTTGTTAGCACCAACACCACTCTTTCAGTTTTTCCTTTTGCGAGATGCTTCTGTAGAGTACAAAACCTGCACTGCTGACTGACAGCGCTATTGGAATGAGCTGGAGGAAATTTTAAAACTTGGTCGTTTTTCTTTTCCATGGAGATAACTAGGGGGGCTTGCTTTCCCTGCAGAAGGCTGTACTGCATGTTCTGTGCTTTGCAGTAAGGTTTTGCAACCTTCTCAGACCCGTTTGCCAGCAGGCTGACTGAGCATGCCAAGTAATCTGAGTCTTGGGAATGGCAAACCACACAAATTCTGGGTACACTCAGCGAGCAGCCAGCATGAATAATGCATTGTTGTTAAGTGGGGAAAGCACTCAGTCCCTTTGTGCTGTGCTTGTGTGGCTGATAAACCTGCAGCAGGCAGTATCTCAAATGTGCACATTGGCTTGCAGCATGAATGAGGAAGGATTGCATATGGGCAGGGGTGTTAATAGCTGAGAGAATTCAAACGAGTTTAATTAACAGCAATCGAACAGGATATTCAGAAAAACCCTCTTCCTAATTCCTCCTCCCTTTTCCATACTCGCACACACTAAGCCTGTAGAATATACAGTAACACAGGGCTTACTGAATTTACAGGGGAAAAACCAGGGGCCAAAAGACAGGAATTTCCCCCGGAGAGAATTTACTTTCCCTTGGCATTTCTGTCTGCCTACACAGACCAGCTCAAGGCTGTCAGGATGCTGCAGCTGGAGAGTTACAACTGCTCAGACCCTTTAGAGCCCTGGGATCTGACATCTCACCTGCACTCAGCACAGACATTTGCAAACCACCTCCTCCTGTGCTCAAACTGCTGGGTCATTGCAAACACTGCCCATGGAGAGGTTATGGTTAATTAAGTGTAAATCCTATATTAAGTTTATATACATAGTCCAGTTCTCCCAAACAGTCCTGACGATAAATTTGCACACGTGCAATGTCTGATGTCCCTCGCCCTGTCATGCTGTTCCAGATTGGAAGTGCAGAAATGAGACTAAAAGAGGTACAGCTGATTTATTTACAATTTCGAAATGTGACCATATTTAAAAATTAGTATCAGCCTCCTTATACAAGATTAAAATACCTGGTGGAAGAAGGCTGAATATTCCAGGAAAATCGATATGAATTTTAAATGAAAATATGTAACATTTTCATATCACTTCCCCATACATTTAACTGCCTGGATATGGATTATACTCCCTCAAACTGACTGTGCAGAGGTACCAGCGTTTGCTGGTCTTAGAGTTCTTATGTTGGCTCTGTCAAAAGAAAACAAAAAAAACCCCAAAAACAACAACTACAAAAAAACCCACAAAACAAAAAAACCCCCCCCAGCCATATTTCCAGTCCTTGAGCTTCTTTCAGAACTGAGCTTTAAGTTCAAAGGAAGTAAATTCTTGTCCTTTAGCTCCACTTCTTGAAACATTCATCCAGTGACTGAAGTATGGGCACACTCCATAATTTGTAGTCCATGATTTTTGCATAGCTTTCTTAGGTGCTTTTCATTATAACATTCTAGTGTGGATTTGGATTTGCTTTAGATTGCCTAGTCCAATGAGCTCTGATTCATCCCTTCATTTCACTGTGTATCTTTGCATGAGTGCACCTGTAGTTAAATCTGCCCTTGCTCCAGCTCAGTCTTTGTTTGTTTTCACCTTCCAAATGTAAGGATCTGCACAGCAGTCACGTGTTAGCCTATACACCCAGAGTTCTGGTTTCATGGAGGTTGTAGTGTTGCAAGAAACCACAGTTGAATGAAATGAACAAAGTAGCCTATTTTTTAATAGCATCAATTGCAAGGTAAGAATCCATACAGAGAGCAGTAATGGGATGTAATGTGCTGGGTTTAGCTGCCAAAGATCTTTGTCACAATCTCCACTGTTCTAGTGTTTAGATGGTCAAAATCTAATGTTGGTTAAGCCTGAATTCTAAACTAACTGAAAATCTGAGAAATAAAGATTTAGAGACATGCCAAGCACTCACTGAGCTTAATAAGATTTATGGCAGCACGTATCATCAGCATTGCTTTTCTGATGAGACAAAATAAATGTTCCTCTGCAGAAAGCTGGTTATGAGTAATCGAGTTCAGCATACGTCATTTGGTCTGCCTCAAAAAAAGTCAAAAGACATTGCACCTTTCCTAGTTGTAAATATTCAGTGTCCTGGTTTGACAACCTGTACATCATAATGTAGTGAAAAAAGCCATTATTACAAGTGCTCATACTTATCGTGTGCTGCAGGATCGAGAAACAGATAAGCAGGTTCCGAGGATGGTTACCCAGAAAGCCAATGAAACTGGACAAGGAAACACTGCCAGATCTGGAGGAGAATGACTGCTACACTGCTCCATTCAGCCAACAAAGGATCCATCAGTGAGTATTCTATCATATCTCAGTTGCAAGGTGAAAACCTTTCCTTCTGGATTCGCCTTGGAAAAAATTGGTCTCTTTGTTCATGTATTAAGGACTAGTGCCTCCATATTAGTCCTTTTTCACAAAAATGGAGAGATAGCTAGTCTACGTTTCTATTAATTAAAGGTCCAGATCAAAGCTAAGGAAATCAATGGGAAAGTTCCTTTTAATTCACCAGAGTTTCAGTTACATCTTTAAAAGGGATCAAATGGCTATTTTCTCTCAGGTCAGAATTGCAGTTGTTCTTTTTCACTTAAAGGTGTGGTTAAAACTTTTCTCAGCATTCCTTATGTCTTTAGCATAATTAAAACTAGTCCTTCGTCACTGATGGTTGAAATACTGATGCTTGCATTTCATTCCTAGTTATGACTGTAGAACAAACAAAACTCTAAAGAAAACAGACTGCATCAGTTTGACTGCATTTCTCCTTCAATTTTATGGAAGCAAAACTGTTTGCAAAGTGGCAGCGTTCAGACAGTGTTTAGACCTAGCAGTGACACTTTTCTGCCAATAGCACCAGCTTTGGACAAATGTCAGAGAAATCACTTGGCTACAAGAAGCGTTTATTCCCTTGCAAAATGCAGAACAGAAAAAGCCCCACATAACTCTCAGAACTCGTATGGAATTTAAGGGGTGTCAAATTTTTGATGTCTTATGGGTAGTTACAGTGTTTGTGATATGGGAAACAGTCACTGACTGAGAGCAAAACCACAAAGATTAGGCAGCACTGTTGAGGATACTAAAAGAAGACAGAATGAATTATAGGTTGCTCAAAATTCTGAAATACGTGGTTTTATTCAGTGAGAAGCCAGGTTGATAAAGCTCTGAAATACCTCATTTTGAATGAATATTTTTCAGGTATTTGATTTACTAGGTGCAATAAAAACGAGTAAAATAAACCTCTGCCATAAATGGCATCTTTCCAAATACAGCAGGAAAACAAGAACAGGTGCAAAACTCCAGGGAAATTTCAATAGAAGTGTGTTTGATACAGAGATGGGTCAGTTATTGTGCCCTGCAAGAGGAAGAGTAGGTGCAAATTAATTTGAGAATAGACCAGTGATATTAAAAAATGAATAAATTGGGATGTCAGCATTATTGTTTTTATTACCAGTAGTATTAACTCCTAACTTCCCTTCAAATTACTGCACGTAGGAAAGGTATTGGTGGTTTGTTTTGAGAGATTTTTTTGTGGCTGAAAGGAGAATTTACATATATGAACTAGAATTTTTCTTTTCATTCTTCTGCCTTGCTCATGTTCATGTTGGGTAACTGGCAGGAGAGTTTATTAAATAGTGTTAGTTTTGTTAACACCCCTGCTGTTGTTTGGCGCTTCTTTTACACCATTGCAGACTTGGAAACTTTACTCCCTGGCAGGCCTGACAATTTCTTGTTGAGCAAAACATATGTTTGTAACTCATTCAGTTCCTGAAGTCCTCAGAGAATGCAGAATAAATGCAAGGCTTTTAGTCCTTTTGCACTGTATTAAGGTGATAGCTGAAAAATGCCACCAGTGTCTGCTTTTTGTCAGAACTTACATACTGATTTTGAGTTTTAGGTTGATAGTAGAACCCACAAAATTTTCCTGCAAATCTAGAATCCTAAGTGAGAGGAAGAGATGAGTGGGAAGTACATTCAACTGTTCTTTGAGAAATACCCACAGGAGCCTAAAATATATAATCAGTCTTTTAATTACACTAATGAGAATTTTTCTGGCTCTTGTACAAGTACTTCTGGAGCGCAAGATATGTACTTTTGGCAGTTGAAAATATTTTGGATTTCTTGTTGCCATAGATCACTGTTTATCCAAGACATGCTTAATGAAGACCATGAAGTAAATCACTCACAATTACAACCATCTTGGAAGCATAAAACTCCATATCCTTAGTTTTCAGATAAGATCTCCATGGCCTCACAGTAGATTTTGCCACATACCCTACCTGGAGGCTGCCACATTCTTCCTTTTTTCCTGGTTTTATGTGCTTCTCATTTTCTAAAATATTATGCCTTAAATATTCATATGAGCTTGGCTGCATTTTTTTTTTTGTCCAAATATTGCAATTTGGGTCTAAAATTTGTTATTCCTTCTTTTCTTTATAGCTTCAGATGTCTTTCGTGTCATCAAAGAACAGGGAGTTTATCTTTTGTGATCTAGCAACAGTTTCCACATAGAGGGCTCCAGTCTGATACAGATTTGTAACATTACCTGAGTACAGACTTCATTTGTGATAGTTTCTTCCAAAAGCGTGGAAAGACAAATAATTGACAATACTAACAATTCGGTGTCTGGGAAGGAAAATAATTAGGAAAAAAACCTGACCAGACCTTATTTCCATAGGAATTCATATTTTTAAAATATTGATGTACAATGAGCGTGTGCAATTTTAGTAGATCATATCAATAGACTTTTTCTTTCTTGCATTTTTCTTTCCCATTCAGATGGAAAAAAGCCAGATGTGGAGAAATTCAGCTTTCCAAAAAAAATTAAGTTTGTTTTAAGAGGCATAACTAACCATCTGTCCTTCCTCCAAAACTGGCAAAGATGAAAACACAAGAATGAAATTTGTGAGATGTGCCCATAACTTTTGCAGCATGGCTTCAGGTTTTCTTTTAAAGGCATTATGTCATACTTCATAGGGTATATCACAAGAGAAGGCCAAAATTAATCTAATTTCTTAAGTAATAGAAAATCTCTTTTTGGAGGAAAAAGTTCTGCCAAGCACTCTCTTTTTTTTTTTAAATTGTGTGGAATACAAAGTGATAATTTTCCAGATAGACTTCTGAGTAGTGTCTCTTTTCTGCAGCCACAGCTTGGAAAAGGCCGTGTTTATACCAAAGTATTTCTTCTGAAAATTATCAGTTACAAGAATGCACAAGATGTGAAAATGTTTACCATCAGACATACTTAGTTGTTCTTCTACTACATCTTAGTTATTTTGTGTAGTCAGCTGCTAGTCACTTGGGAATAGTAACAGCAGCAATTAGCTGCAATTTCTGAGATAACTGTGCACTAGCTAGGAAAATATGTTAATTGCTGTTTAGAGATTTTGAACTCTCTATCAGGAGCTGTTTTCCCCTTTGTTTTTCTTTCAAAGGCAATAAACTCTCTGATTAAATATTGATCTAATATATAATTGAATAACCACTTAAAATAAATATTTATTACTTAGTGAAAATAAGATTTAAAATTGACTCACTTAGGAGAACAAGGATAGTAACTTGATTAATTAAGTAAAAAAGGCCCCACATACCAGAGGTTAATGGAGTTCTTCTCATTTGCATTATGTCCCCTTGTGGTACATGAGTCTTGTATTTTTTCCAGATTTTCAAGATATGTGTCTCTCAGGGTGGACCTACTTTTCAAACTTTTTCTGATGTTCAAATTGATCTCAACAAACCCCATCTCTACCAAAATGATCTGTGCCCATATTCCCTTGAGCCTCCTCACCCCAAAATCATGGGTAGATCAGGGAGCTGGAGCTGCTGCAACTGGAGACACGGCACGGGGCTGCATGGACACTTACTTGTTCTGAACCAGGATGGTCATTCTGCTGATTAAATACATCTAAATTAATTATACATCTACAGTAGAATAACTATACATTTTTAATGGCTTTTTATAAGTGGAGAATCACAGTTTGGTAAATCCTGCTCTCAAACAAATCTTTGTGCTGCCAAACTTGGACGTGCCCTGCAATGGGTTTTTTTTGATTCCCTCTGGTTCTGGAGGTTTCAATTGCCTGACAAATAGAAGGAAGCAGGGCATCTCTGAAAAACACAAAAGGCTCCTTCTATCTCAGGTGAATATTTCTGAGTGAACCAATTTAAATTACGAAGTGATCTGGGGGGAAGACTGATCTGGGGGAAAGGCAGAGGAAGATGGAGAAGAGATTCAGCCCTTTCATGACTTTCTATTTTACTTCAGCAGTTTTGAGGTTGTGGTGCCAAATTGGAAACAGTGAGAGACACTACAAAATTCTTCATCCCAAAGTGACCCTGTTTTAGGCATATGATATGAAAACCCCCTGCTAACCATTAATAAAAATGTCTTTTTACATACACAAGGCAGTCAGCTGCAGCCTTTAAAGTCAAGCAAAATGAAAATTAGCAAGTGCTAATAATATAGCCATTTCAAACAAACAAGGTAGAGAAATGTGTGGTATTATTCTCAGGGGAATACTGCAGGCTCACGTTGTTGCTGCTACTACAGCTGGTGATTTACTTTCTCTATGTTAAATGGGCTAGAACCCTGCTATTACCTCAGCTGACAACAGGTTGGCTGTTGGCTCAGTGATTTACCTGGCAGTACAGAAGGTTGGGCATTTTTCCTGTGCTAAGGAATACACTACTCACATAGAGATCACTACTTCCACCAACATCTGTGCTCTTAGTTTGTACTGCTTCCAGCAGAAGGCAATTTTAGATGTGGTGAGTGTCAGACGTCAAATGTTTCAGTGTCTGTGGATCCCATAGGGCAAAGACAGGCACAGATCTGTGCTTGCATCCACTCTCCCTTGGTACCTTTGTCATCAGGCCACAGGTGTTCAGATCTCAGCTTGTTTATCTTGCCACTAAAGCAGAAAATAGCCTTTTCCTGCCTTTTGCTTTCTCAAAATATAAAAAGTAAAATAAAGCAAGAAAAGTAAAACCACTTTTTCTCAAATGTGTATTCAAAGATTCAAGAGCTAAATTTACCCTTTAAGGGTTTGTCCAACCTGCAAAATTACCAAAGAGAATGTATGAACAGGAATTCATTGGTTATTTTTTCTCAGTTGAATTTGCACTAATTTGAGGCCTTTCTTAAGACAACGGTTAGCTTTGCTGTGCTTTGCTATCCATGGAAAGATAGTTTGAAATTTCCAATTACCAGTTTAGTTTAAAGGGTTACAAATATAGCTTCAAAGCAATTAACCTTCACTGACTCTTCATGTCCCTTACAGCATAAATATAAGAGCATTATTTCCAAAATGACATTCCTGAAAGGGACTTTAATTAAGGATCAGCTCTGGAACCTTTCCTTCCAAAAGCACTCTCATTATCTTCATTGGGATTTTCCTTTTGGGTAAGGATAGCTCACACAAATAAGACTTACAGGACCAAGCTAATGATTATAGCTGTTGTGGGACAAATCACTGGCTTTATCTACCTATACATTAACTTCACAGGTAAAAAAAAATTATTATGTGTTAATCCTTACTTATTTTTTGTCTTACAAATGAGGCACCAAAATGATGAAAACCATCAGTGAAGAGTCTCATAAATAAAGCCTAAACTCTTACTGAGCCTCAAAACAAGCTGTATTGCTCTTATAAATATTCAAATCCTTGTGCATGTTGAAAATCTAACAAGGGCAGCAGAAATAGAACAGCTGAGGAAATTCTTCCACCTAAAAGCAACAAGGGTTAAAAAACTTGCTAGAAATCCTCTGCTTGATACAGTTCATAGCTCAGTAATGTCTGATAAATGTTTATGTGTACCTAGTCTGAAATTGTCTTCAGCTCTGGCCCCTGTGAACTGAAATTTGAAGTGTGAGACTCTTCACAGACTGAGAAAATCTTTCTCCTCTGAATTCTTCATTGGATGCTGTAGAACATGGAATAGCTTTGATGGTTATTCTGTGAATATGGATTTACCACCCACATTCAGAAATAAGACAAACTGAAGCACAAAAATTTTGGGAGAAGAAACATCCCGAAGCAGGGGAAGAAGGGGTGGTGGCTGAAAGGGGTAAGTCCTGCACTGAGCTGCCTGATTCTCACTGGACAAGAGCAACTCCTGTGACTTTTGAGATAAACTGAAACTCCCCTGACATTGTCCTAATTTATGTCAATGTCTAACTGGGATGTTGTAACACAGATACAACTACCCGAGACATTCTCAACCTTTCAAGGCCTTCCACTCATGTCTGCCTCCTTTTGTTTTGTGTGCCAGAGGTCCCTGCCCCATTGATTATGGTGATGCTGCTCTTTCTGGGTCTACTCTACAGACAATTTCACAGAAAAAAAATCTGAGTATTTGAGTTAAGCAAATTTTAAAAACCTTATGACTTTTACATTCAAAAATAAGTGAGGATTATTTTTAAATGTTACCACATGCAATTCTATCCCAAAATAATGATATTATTAGGGATGGCCCAGGACATCCGGAGGACTCATTTTTGGCACTCCTTTCTCACCTTTGCTGAACTCTAGCATCTCTTCTTTACCCATGTCTTCATGAATAACTTTGGAAAATGCTCAAGGGCATGTTTTTGACCCACTCTGATCGTGGTGAGTCCTTCTTCTCCTCTCTCCCCCCACCCTCACTGGCACAAGACTGGGCAGGGCAGAATCTCTGCAGCTCGTATTCTCACAGGTGTTTGAGTATTGCTTCAGCTGTTCTGGAATAGGCAGAGTTCTTCATGGCAGTTATTATACTGAGGTGTTCACATCTGCTTCACAGACACATCAGGTTGTTTCTTCTTGCCCATGTGAGATCAAAAGCTATAAAAACACAATTACTAAGTTTGCAGATGAATGCACATTACTAAAGTGTTTCTTTAAGCAAGTATATATTTCTTTGTTTTTTAGAGTTTGTGTAATCCTTGATTTTTGCCTTTCTGCAAAAAGGTCCATGATTCATGAAAAAGAAATTCTTAAATACAAATAAAACTATTAAACAAGTTCTTCAGAAAAGATGTTGAAATGGCTACCTCTAGTTTCAGTATGAGACAGTTGTGATAACAGATGGGCAAAATAACCTTGTATTACAAGGAAAATAGATTAAGCTGTTATCTGGTTCTATGTTGCAGGTTTCCCAGATAAGGTGATCCAATTCACAGTTGAATCCTACAAGAACTCATAGCTAAGTCAGAATGAGAATTACTGTGATATTTTGATACCTGTGAAGTTATCTTCACAGTTCTTTAACATTTAGTGCTGTCTGGGAGGTGAGTTCTTGGATAGTTAGGCAGTAAAAGAAAATGAAATAAAGAGCAAAAATCTCTAATTGTTCATTTCTGTTTTGCTCCTGCCTTTTAACTTGTTTCTGCTGCTACAAAAACAGCCTAATACAGCGTTCCAGCTTCAGCTGAAAACAACACTGTTCTACCTGCTTCAGAGCTTAAATTTTTTAAAATGTAATTTCTATTAGCATTAAGATTTACATGATGACAGTATTTCTTTTTTCTCAAAATACTTCTAATAATTATTATTTTGCATACTGATTACTTTCAACTGAATTTGATACGGGTATAGCGGTAAAGATACATCTTTATATCCACATATCTTTCTGTATCTGAAAGATAAGCTCAATCTTACACACCTTTTGAGTAAAAGCAGATTGAAATGGAACAGTGGCCCAAAACTGTTCCTCTACAGAAAGGGCAGTGGCCAGTGGACACCAATTGTATTTGGTGTTTGGTACCAGCCCACTGGTAAATCAGCATGCACGTGGTGGTCAGCCAGTATGCATAAATCTAATTACTTTTGGGAGGTACTGTAGGGCATGAGTAGGACTTTGGGAATAGCAAGGAGATGGGAGGAAACCAGAAGTACTGAATACAGTAGTGAGTAGATTGTAGACACAGAAATGGCCTGTGAGTATCTGGGGTGGAGTGGCAAAGGAGACCTGAGATAGTAACCTCTAGAAAACCAGGTTTCATTACTTCTGGTGCTCTTGGAGCAACGTGCCTTACATACCTTTACTTCAGGATTTTTTTTTACTGTCAGCCTTTGAAGCAGAACATAAGGAACTTATGTACACATTGAATTGTATTGAAAATTCAGCTGAGAATTTTGATAATAAAGAGGGAGCACATGAAGTTCTCAAAGTCCAGAAGTTGGACTCCTCATTTTTCAAAATTACTGTGGAGGTGCAAAGCTGTATATTATTTCCCATGGGTAAAGATTGATTCTGAAAAAATAAAATCTCATTTGGGTAAAATTACCTGAGGGGAAAACTGAGCAGTGAATCTCACATCGTGCAAAAGAGAAGGTGAAGTGAATCCATGGCAAGCTCCTGATTAAGATGATCTCATTTAAGGTTGTATTTGTCTAGTGTGCTGTTCTACAGACTCATCTCTCTATGACACCTCTGTGACCTTAACATTTCATTTATCAGTTTATTCGATTCTGCAGCTCTTCAAAAACACAGATGAGGAAAGCAATATTGCCTCCTATCCAGAGGGTTTGTTGGGTTTTTTAAAATTTATTCAGACTCACCACAATTCCATCTAACCTATTGAACATAGAACCTGCATTCATATTTAACTTGGTAAGTGGCTTCTGAGAGCTAATTTTCTACTGCATTTTAGCTTCCAGGACCAAATGTAGGAGTATATGATACTTTCAGTTTCTAACATAGTATTCAGTAATAGTTTTCAATAGGAATGGTTTACCAAATAGATGTTTCCAACTGACTCTTGATGGTAAAGCATAACAAAAAGGCCTGGAACAGATGTGAAATTCTAGTGCTGCACTTACAAAGATACACTTTTGCAAATTTTTGTGCAAGAATTTTGTAGTTTTCAGTGAATTATCTAAAAGTGATGCATATCATAATGAATACTTAAATATCTTCTATCTTTCTCCAGACTTCTCCATGTAATTCTTTGCAAGAGAATGAATACTGTTACTGACAGCATCTCACCTGGCTAATCATCTCTTAATCCTCCTTGCACTTGCTTACATTTTAGAGTGCTAAAGAAAGTAATGGAAGTAAATATTTGCCTTAAACATGCTGTTGCGTATTTCTGAGATGCCCTTGGTTTTTATTTTCGTGCAGCTTCATAATACACAACAAAGATACTTTCTTCAATAATGCTACAAGAAGTAGAATTGTACACCATATCTTACAAAGAGTGAAATATGAAGAAGGGAAAAACAAAATTGGTAAGTACTGAGCAGTTTAAAAGCAAGTGCTTTTAGATGTGTGTTTTAAAAAAAGGAAGGGGGAGTCTGCTTGGCCTCATAACAGACTCCTTTCCTTTTTGATCACCTCAGTTTTGACTGCTTACATCTCACTCACTGCTGTGGTAGGGGCTTTGCCTGGAAGATGTGATCATCCCTCCGTAATATCAGTCAGGCACATGTCACCACATGGGATTTTTCACCTCTGCTAGGGAAGAGGCTGATTTAAACATGAAATATTAACAGATTACAAGCAGTGGAGAAGCAGACAGATTCATGCAGGAAAGCCTTTACTCTTTCATAAAAATGTGCTTGGAAGGATGGCAAGATTTGTGCTGCTTTACATCTCAGGCTATAGAGCTTCTCCCTGGATGCCTATCCATCCCTAAGGGAGCTGGAAGACTCTGTATCTGTTGTTGCTGGAAGTCAAAAAGGAGCTCATCATTGATGTCCTTAGTGCAAAGAATGCTATGCATAACTGTGGCTTTATTTTCAATCAGTGAGTGGAGTGGGAGTTTGGAGTGGCTCACGTGGAGGCCCAGGAGAGCAGGCAGTGACAGAGGAGGGATAGAACATGAAACAGTGGCCACCTTCTGCCAAGTCATACAGAGCACATACTGCTTGAGTAGCACACAGAGACAAATGTAGAGACAACCTCCATAAAACTCTGCAGTCTGTTTCATTTCCCTGGTGTTTAAACCTCACCTTTCCTGAAGAGGAAGAGAAGTATCCCAGAACTTCATTTTTTTCTATCTTTCTTAGCTGCTGGGATGAGGGCAGCAGTAGCCCTTGGCAGAGCTGATGTTGCATCTAGCCCAAACACCTGCAGTCCCTGCCTGCCTCAAGATCCCAACCTCCCTCACATGTCAGCTTGTGCTGTACCTGTAATGAACACAACCTTGCACTGATCACTGGGCAGAGCAAAGCCCAGCTCAGCTGTACAAGTTTTACTTTTCTGGCAAGACACTGGAAGAAAGCATACTCTGCCAGGCAGACACTGATGCTGGAAGTGTTATTCATGTCGAATTAATACTCCTCATTGCTGTGTTCTTGCTGCTGTCTGTCCCCTGTGAATTAGGAAAGGAATCTAGACTCTCTGCCTCTTGGTCAATAGGGTTCAATCACCTTCAGGCTCTTTGTGTGGATATTTTGTTTTCATTGCCTAGGAACAGTTCAGTCCTACTTTGGACTTTCCAAATGAAAAGCACCAACATCTCAGCAAACATTATTTCTCAAGGCTCTCATTCAAGAGGGACAAGGCCTTAGTGAGTCAGTTGTATGGTTACTTTTTTGTGCCACATAGGAATGATTTTGGTCCAGGTTCCTGTTTATTTTCTTGTCTTGTACTGCTGCAGTTTGTCTTGTTCCTTTCTGTCCATCCAGCAACTTTCATAAGACATAAGATGAACACATTTTAGAAAATTGTTATCATGTAGAAATTAAGCGTTTCTGTTTCTTTAGTGGTCTGCAATTTAAAAATGTCAAGACCTTCCCTGAAATTTGAAGTTAGCTCCCAAGACATGCAGCCTTTCATCTATATAGCTTTGTTAGACTATATTTTGTAAGGTCAAACTTTAAACCTGGTGTGAGGTCTCCAATTTCACTGAAGTTACACTAAAGAAGGATTTGGCAAATGAGTCTTTAAGCCTCTAGCATAATAAATTATAGATTCTGATTAATATTTGAACAAGTCTTTATATTACATCTTAGTTATCAAAATCTATGGAAGATTCATTTTTCTACATGTATCATGTACTGTCATTTGGCTTCAGTCTTCATTTAGACCGTTTGTGAAAATGTGTTTTGCTTTTTGCATAGCAATTTTTCTGCTCCTATTGGTAAATAATTGAATACTTTTGATTCTTAGGTCTGAATCGATTGCTCAGTAATGGCTCCTATGAAGCTGCATTTCCTCTTCATGAGGTATTCTGCTTTTTTTTTTTTTGAGAAGACATTTCCCACAAAATGAATTCTTAATTGTGTAATTATTTATCCTCAATCTTATTAATGTCTGCCCCTGATATGCTTCCATTTAGCAATGCTTTTTTCCTTGGGGAAAAATTAGGGGTATTTTCTTGCAAAAAGAGATGAGTAAAGAGAGTTGTTCTGGATTTCTTCTGTAAAAACTGAGTTGATATAGCAGTGTGTTTTCAGAGAGGAAAACCACCATACTCTGGGGTTTTTTTTTGAGATTCTCAAAAGATTTTCTTTGCATTTGTAGGTTATGACTTGAATATAATTTATTATAAATTTCTTAGGAAGAATATTCTCAAATCTTAGTGGCATCAGTTGATTTTTTTTAGTGCCATATTTAGCTTTTGGAGCACAAATATGTAGTTCACATAAATTGTGTTAGCCGTGCTGCTAGTGAGGGAGATTTCTTAAATAGTCTCTTTTGCTGCTGCTATTCATTAATGTTCATATTTGTATTTTAGGGAAGTTACAGAAGTAAGAATTCAATAAAAACCCACGGAGCAGAAAACCACAGACACCTGCTCTATGAGTGCTGGGCTTCCTGGGGAGTGTGGTATAAATACCAGCCACTGGATCTTGTAAGGTAAGACTTACCTGCTTTTGCTGTGTCACATTATAGATGCTTTGAGCACAGGTTGTTTCAATTCTGACAAAACCATGAAAACCTTAGTTAATTCGTGTGGTTTTTGAAAACTGATCCTCAAGTCATGGAAACCATTTAGTTCATGGTGACACTACATCCAAAGAAATATTTATAGAGGAGTTTGTAGAAGGACCTGAAAGCAAAAAAGTTTCCTTCCAGAGTTTCCTGACACTGTAATTTGTAATGAAGTGTTTACAGGATATTTAAGAGACAAAAAAAGGAAGAGAGAAGTCTGTGGAGGCTGGACAGATCTTCCTCCTTGGATCATGGCTTTGCTGAAAGATTGGCTCTCACCAGCTAGATCTTCTTTTTTCCGAAAAGCAACCACAGAACGAGCTCTGGATGAAGTTTCAGGATGCTTACAAATGGCACAGAACAGAGCTTACAGTTATTGAGTGTGCTTCTGTGTTCAGCAACACTGCTCCTCTGTACCACTGCCCTTTAGCTCGGACCAGCTACATCACCACTGTCCAGATTTTTATTCATCTTGGAAGTAGCCTGCAAAGGAAAAAACACTGATAAAGCTGAGATGTGATTCCAGGTTCTTACAGTCCTTGTAAATAATGCTTTCAAACAGCCTTGCATGCTCTAATAGAGGATTACATATTTCTTAGGCATGTAGAGAGAGCCTATTATTGGACAGTAATGGACTTTTTCTACTTGAAGAGAGGAATATGGAGCTACAAGAGCCTATTAATAAAGTCTTCAGATGAATCAGGAGTGCTGAAGATACATTGACCATCAGAAAGGGTCATCTAAAACATGCAATTGGTCCAGCTTATTAATTGCCTCTTTCATAAGTCCTGTAACTAATAGGAAACTTTGCTCTTATTTATTCTCAAAATTGTTTCCAGATGAAAGATTTGTAGACAGTAGCCCTTGTAAAGACAGACAGTGTTACTGATTAAGGCCATATAAAACCTATCTATTTTATAAAGCAGAGTTTCAATTCATTTCCATGGATAAAAAGCTAACCAAGAAATACAATTAAAGTTTTTACTGAGTCATGTAATTTTTTTAATGCTTTACCAGAAAATTTATTAAATCTCATCATTTAATCCCAAAAGATTTTTTTAAATACACTGGATAGAAATTTAGAATTTTTTGTCAAATAACACAATAGAAATAGCTGATTTATGGAGGAGCCAACAGTAATACTGAAGGGGTTTTTTGCTTTCAATTTCCCAGTACACAACAAGATATTATTATCACAGCACAAACAACTTATCTCTATAGAGTTTTATAATAATTTTTCTATGGTGGTCAAGGCTACTGTTCTTCATCATTTCTTGTTTGTGAGAGTGCTCTTGAGGCAATATCTGGTGTTTAGTTTAATTTGATGATCAGAAAGGTTTTTAAAGTATGAGAATAAATGGTAACAGAATAAGCAATGTTAGAGATATGATTATTCCAGACCTTGATAGCAGCCTTCTTGCGTAGCCTGGGTTTAAAGTTAAAAATTTTTAAGAAGCTTTATTTTTTCATCAGATAGAGTTTTCAAAATCTATTTTAAAAAAAATGGGCAATCGCTGTAGACTCTCTAGCTGAGGTCAGGAGTGTCCTGCTGTTGTTGAGAGCAGGCATCTCCCCAAAGAGGAGAGGGGCAGGGGGAGCTGAGAGATTCCCTGAGCATTGGCAGCAGCCTGAGTCACAAGCTACCAAACTCAGCAGCTCCAAAGCTGCAGCCCCAGCCCAGCCTGCTGTTTGCTGCCTGGAACATCCACAGCTGTGATAAATTCACTGAAGGAAGGTGGCAAAAAAGAGAAGGAGATGCCTTTTCCTTCTCACTTTGCAGATGCTGGATTACTCACATTTCCTCAGCTCCTGCTGAGTTTTCAGAGGATTTGAAGATTTGGGAGGAGCTAAGGAAATGTGAATAATCCAGCATCTGTGAATGAACCTTCCACATCTTCTGCCACTCAGCAGTTCACATGTCTATTGAGATGGAGACTTCTTTGAAGAGCTGATGACACCTGCAAGACCTGCTGTTCATTTCACTTGGAAGAGTCTCAGTGGGCACACTTTAAAAAGAAGCTTTTCTCAGTGCCAGTTCTACAGCAGGAAAATCTTCTTCCCCCCATAATAAGAGTTGTGTGGGATTGTGCCTGAAGGGTGTAGTGTGGTCATCTGTACAAAAGGAGTGGCTGGATGTTGATTCTTCCACAGACATCTGGCCAGAACGTACACTGCTAGTTGACATTATGCTTTAGAAAGGCTAAGAAATAAATTAGATGTAGATAGTACAATTATGTCATTAATAGATATGCTGTTTCTACCTTAAAGTCAAGTTACCACAATGGTAAGTGAAAATGTTCATACTCCAGTGCTGTTTTATTTTTTCCTTAGATGTTAAAATGAGGTTTCCATCTCCTGTGCTTCCAATTTGGCAACTCTCAGATTTCATTTAATCTCTTCAGCTGGCTGTTATGGAGATACTAGTCACTAAAAATAAATGAGAAAAAGTCATTTGAGGGAAATTGCATGATTCTGCTTCCACTCTGCTTTGAAACATGTGGCACAGGGTTGGTATAATTTACAAAGCCATGCCTATTAGCCAACAGATGTAGTATCATGACATTAATTATGCATCTTTTGGAATTTAGTGTCTGTAGATACTTTACACGAATAACTTATGACCCTTAGAATTGATTATAATTGGAAAGAAACAGGTCTCATTATATTTATATGCTCATTAGATTTATATGGGACCATGCTCATTAGATTTATATGGGACCATGTAAATCATCAGAAACAGTTGCAGTGATTCCTGGGGACTTTGGATCACCTCCTTCACACTTCTGTGCATTGCTGCTTCCCCCTTGATTGTGCACAAATTGCTCCTGCTGCTGCTTGAGCCTGTAATTCACAGGACAAAAACACAAGGAGAAAACAATGTTTTTTAAGTGATTGTAAAGCTATCTAAATGAACCTGGAAGCAAAACCTGATTCCTGAGTAACCTGCATTTTGCTCCATGTTTCCATTAAATGTCTTTACAAGCTGACTACTCCCCTTCAGTCTCCTGTTAAGCCTTCCTACCCACCCCATTGCTTCTGACATGAGAGCTTCATATGTCCAAAACACCTGCTGGAAAGCTCTAGTTTCTGTGATGTAGAAAGTTCTGTACAGGATTTCATTCTTACCTGCAAAAGAGGTTATGAAAATAGATCTGTTCTTGGCTTGAGCCCTGGTATGTCTGTATTCCAGATCCACTTCTAGGCATGCTGAAAGCAAAATATTCTATAATGAAGGTCATTAAACATAAGATAATCCAATGTCATGTTTCATAGGTCAGAAATCAGACTTTGTAGATTAATACTTTCCAAAAATGTGTCATATTGATAAATACTGATATTGAAATCTTGACCCAGTTAAGTCATAGCTCTACCACTGGAATGGGTTGAGAGGATATACAGTTCACCATTAAGGTAACTGGTATTGATGGGCTAGTATACAGGCTAGCTTACAGCTGAGAAGCTGAAATTACATTTTTATTATTATTTTGATGGTACAGCATATATAAGGATAGGAGAGATGGATTATTCTATTAGGTGCTTGGGGGTTTTTTATGTCTCTGCTTTTTAGGTTAATTGTGGAAAAAATTTTCTGTGAGAAAACCATTAAAGACTCAAACTTTTTTTTTTCTGTCCATATTAATAATCTGAAAAATTGGATAGTAATAAATTAGCAAAGTTAGCAAGAACACAAAGATGTTATTAAGACTGGAAAATTTTGGAGAGGCCTTGAAATGAGTAAAATGATAACAGGTGAAATTTATGTATAAGTCATGCACAGTGATACATTCTGGAGAAAAACCTCTGGAATTCTTTGTGTACATTGCTGAGCCCTGGCTTGGAGAGAACTGCCATCACTGAAGCAAGCTATATAAAATTTCTGTTCTTTACATAGAGACAGAAGAAGAGAAGAAACAAATTTGTTCTTCAAACAAATATTTGGGGCAAATTGAAGGGAGTGACAAAGGTATCTCTACATGTTTTTCATCTCCTGAGGGTCATGATGATCCAGACTAGCTGAATGACATACTGGAATAAATGTGGAACTGCTCTGAATATGGCACCTAGGAAGCCCTCCAAAGACCTTCTCACTGGCATAGTTTGTTTCCATAGCATTTAACTGAGTGGTATCTGAGCAGAGACTACAAGGAGAAATATGTAAACTATGGGGCCAGAAGACTGGATATATTAAGTTGATCCTGATGCAATTTACAATAGTACAGCCTATGCCTGAAGAGTACCAGCTGTGTTGCAAAGGGCAACAATGGAATATCGAGGCTGTTTATCCATATTTAAACCAATATGTATCAAAGTAATGTCAACATCCTTCATTTATTTTTAAAACCTGGCTTAGATGCCTTTTCCTTACTTTTCAGAATGGATTCCTCCCCATCATGGACAGTCTTCTTTATGCACACACTGAACTTTGCTTTGTTCTTCATCTAGGATGAAGGTGTTTGATTTCTAGATCAAAAAGAATACTATGATTTGCACAGTTAGATTGAAGGGCTCAACAGGATATAGGAGATTATTTTTGCCATTAATTCTTGTTAGCTAGAGGGCTGGAATGAGGAAGCATTCATCCTTGAGTGTAGGGAATGAAGTAAAAAATAGAGCTTGATGAAAGTTAGGAGGACTTCACTACTTTGAACTATGTACATGGAGAAAAATAGCTCTTCCATATTTAGTGAAAGGAAGCTCAAATGTGAGTTTGCAGTTTTGGAGGTGCAGGCACAGACTGACATCTAGGTGTAAGGAAAATAATCAGGCCAAAGGTTTCATTTACACTCTTAAATCAGGTCTTAAAAAACAGTTTGCAGGGTGTTTTTTACAATCATACCTGCTGCCCTTGTCAGAACTGAGCATGTTAGTGTTAGCTTATCATCTCTTTAGCCTTTGAATTTGAAACTGTTGAATGACAGAAGAATAAAACCAAAATGGCAATATTTGTGTTCTTGTACAGAGCTGGCAAACTCAAATGAAAATAGTCACTGTAGGTCAGTATCTTCCATCAGAGCATGAGCTCAGGCCAGAGAGATATTTCCCACACTGGAAATTTTTAATAACAACTTGAAAACTGCTAATTTTCTGCAGTCCAGACCAAGTGTCCTCCAGTGCACCCAGCGCTAGAGGCAGTCCTAGGACTTTCCATTCTTGCTGAGAAAGTTTGGCCAATGATGTTTTCTGGTAGCACAGAGGAGCCAGCAGTGCTGGCTCACTGCACCTATTCTCTGGATACACCAGAGTTCCATCATTAGGGTGAAAGCGAGTTTCCAGCAGCAGCTATTTCCAAATTGAGTGGATATGCAAGTTCAAGTTGTCTACAAAATCTCTGAAACACAAGTGTATTATCTTGCTTCATTCTTTAAAACCAGTCTTGCAAATAATCTCCTAAAATCTCAGTCTGCGGTGCACAAATCAGACACAGGACAATACATGATCCTGTTCCTCTGGTGATGAGCTCAGCAGGTTTTTGTGTGCTTGATGTATTCTCTAACACATAAATAAAGGTTTGCTTGTGTTTGGGAGGAGGAAAATTGCTAATGAATATGTAGCAAGATGGAACTTTCTGGCTACTTTGCTGCTAGCTTTTGAGCAACATATCTAATAAATTAGGATCAATTCAGACTGCTTTCCTCAAACCATTGCAAGATGATGGACTTTACTTGCACTTCACTTTCCACTGCAGTAGAATCATGAAATTAGTTTTCCAGGAACTGAGCTAAGAAAATAAATAATCAAATTAAAATAAACTGTATTGGAGAATGAACTCTGGTTAATTGATTTCTTAGAACTAATTTGATCTCAAATAATTTTTGCTGTTATACAAGCCTTAGGGATAAAATTTATTTCAATGCAATTATTTGGGCAGTAAAGTCAAACAGCCAAAATCAAAGCACACCATCAATTTCCCAAACGCAAAGAACTAGCTTTCTAAAAGTAATTCAGTGTTTCCTTCATGAGGTCTCTACTTACCTAACTGTAAGCTATGGTTATTGAATTTTTAAATTAATGTTTTAAGTTCATTACTGAGGCAGGTCCCTCAGTGTCTGTTTAGAAGCTTAGTTGAAGCCTCTTTCTCCTCTTTAATCAACTCTTCGGATATGACGGAATTTTTTTTTTCCTACTAATGAGCAAGATTAAGTAGATTATTCTAATAGCAGGTACCTTGCTGTGTTTTGTTTTGAAACAGACGGTACTTTGGTGAGAAAATTGGGCTGTACTTTGCCTGGTTAGGCTGGTACACAGGGATGCTCTTCCCAGCTGCCTTCATTGGATTGTTTGTGTTTTTGTATGGAGTCACCACTTTGAACCACTGCCAAGTCAGGTAACGTGGGAACTTTTAGAAAGAAATTGCAACTGTGGGTTGTTATGAATAATTTAAGAGGTCTTCCCACAAGCTGTTAATTATTTCATTTTGAACTGTTGAATGAACAGTCAAGGAAAGACTGTTTAGTTGTCATAAGGTACCCAGTATCAAACTTCCCATGTTTTATGCTCCTGAATTGGGGTTAAAGGAAATTCTTCTTGCCCAGTTCCAGTTGCTCATGGTGCTGGCAACTCAGAATGAAGTAGGGAAAAAGTAGACTCCTTCATTAATCTTTCAGAGGCCAGCACAAGACTGGGGAATTTTCCCTCTCTGTAAGGCCTTTCCCAAAGATCCACCACAGAGAGACATTCCTCAGATGAAGAAACCCCTGGACCTCCTGCTGAGTGCTGCATCTCTAAGTTTTTATGCACTTAAGTCGCAAGAGTAACTTTGTCTGAAATTATCCTCACCCTCCTCCTACCAAAGGTCACTCTGACTCAAGGAGAAGCTGGAAATGGCGAAGATACTACTAGGTTGTCCCTGGGGAGCTGCACTCTGCAGTTATATCTGTAAACTCTGTAGTCTTAGACAGTCAGCAAATATTAATTTTACACATCCAGTTACAAACATCTTGGCTTCAGTTACAGACCAGATTTGTTCAATAAGTAACTGAGTATTACCAAAGCCTATCAATCCAGACAGATTGTTGTGCAGATTGTTATAGTAATCAAGCTACTAATTTTTATATTTTCTATTTTTCCAGTAAAGAAGTCTGCCAAGCTACAGATATCATAATGTGTCCTATATGTGATAAATACTGCCCCTTCATGAGATTGTCAGACAGCTGCATTTATGCCAAGGTATGTTTCAGGCTATGCAAATAGAGATACTTCCCGGTAAAAGCATGAATTTTGCCTTTTGCATTTGTCTTTAGTGAGCATGAATAGATGAAATCTTGAAGGGACAGATCAAGTTCAGCCAACATTAACATTGTCTTTCACCAATGTTTAATTTGGGTCGTAAAACATTTGAATGCAATTTGCACTGAGATTCAGCAGTCTCAGAGGTTGTGTCCTAGAGCTGTGTGTTACAGTGTCCCTGACATTGAACTTGTCTTCTCATCCATCCTCTCTATGTGGCTCCATAAAATTAATGCTTTGGGGCTGAAATGATGCTCACATCTGGTGTTGGCAGGGGTCAGTCCCAGGCCAGGCTGGTAAACAATCCTGTCAATTCACAGGTGGATTTCACATGTCAAGGGAAGGATCCTCAGGATTGTCAGCCCAGCTAAACTCATGATCACATTAATTTTAATAGGTAAAAATTGAAAATAAAGGCCTGTTATCAGAAATTGATCATATTATTAATATATCTCTCAGGTAACCCACCTTTTTGACAATGGAGCTACTGTCTTTTTTGCTGTTTTCATGGCAGTGTGGGGTAAGTTTTCATTTTGATGTTAAGTAATTGCACCATCTTTTTCTTAAAAAATACGATGCAAATGGGCCTTTTTATTTTCCAGCACACTTTTTATCTGACACAAAGAAAAGGAGTATAGGCTTGAGACTTTTCTGTTTCTGCAAAAGGAAGATACAATTGGTTGATTCAAGTTTTTATTTGATAATAATTTTAATTAAAATAAAACATGAATGCAGTTATGTAGTGTCTGTGTAGCTTATATATATATATAATTCTATGGGAATTTCTAACCATTTTAAAACCATTGGTACTAAGGCCTTCTCTCTATTACTGCTCAGGCTTCTCCTAGCTTAGAGCAGCTCAGTTTAGTGTAAGTATTAAAATGAAGTAGTATATTTTTCCCCTTCTTGCAGAAAGGCAGTAAAACTTAAATCCAGGTAAGCTAGTTGCAGTTAAAGCAAACCTCCGATGAAATAAATAAAAGATTTCATTGAATGGCAAATTGATCCAAGTGTGGTCTAACTGTTGCCATGGAGGCTGAATTTTGCCCATAGAAATGTTCTATTTTTGGCTCAACTATTTTTCCTACTATGTCATGTAGACAGAATTGAAGGCAAGAAGAACCAGTAATTTCTGGCAGCACAAAAAAATTATTTCAAACAATCCCTGAACATGCCCAGGCTCTTAGCTGCTACTAAGCCATCCTGAGAGAAGGTTGACAACTGTAGAAAATGGCTCAACAAGGTGACTCAAAAACAACATCCAAGTCCTTGAGCTATCAAGATTTAGTCATTGTTCTCCTGTTCTTACTCACACATCTCAAACTGCTTTGGAAAGGTATCCAAGTAATTATTATACTCTTAATTTTAAACTGCAAATCTCTTTACTGAACCACAAGAAATATCCAGGAGGCTGCATGAGAGCCACCAGAACAGCACAGATTATCTCACCCATCTATCTCAGTTCCTTCCTCCAATTAAATTATGTCATATACCAATCAAGCCTGTTTATACCATTTCATGTAATAATGAAAATACTCCAATATTACAAATCACATTTAATAAAAATCCACAGATCATGCAATCTTTATGTTTCTGCTTGATATTTCATCTTTGTTTTACAGCTACATAGAGCTAAGAATCACCAAATATTTCTAAGCCTTAAAAGATTTCTTTTAGATGCTTACTCAGCTTTTCCAAACTAGTTCTCCATGTGTTCGCTGAAATTGAGAATTTCCAAGACACTGTACAGGCAGGGACATCTCTAGCTAGGAAAACTGATGTGTTAACATTGCTGAACATTCATGGCAGCGTTCCTAACTGCTGGTGAGTGTTTCTTTGGAGTGCAGATTTTTGCAGTGGTGCTTTTGTTTCTCCTTAACAATAACAGTGCCTTCAGAAAACAGCTGTTCTCACAGCATGGTTTCCATGGCTTAGCAGTGCCCAGATCCAGGGCTGTAGGAAAAGTAGCTCTAGGCAGGAGTGTCCCTCACAGAGGTCACCATGCCCAGTCCTGCCTTGTGGTGGTCCCTGCCTTTGAGAAGCCTGAGGAGGCTGAACCTGCTGGCCTACAAAATGTTGTAGGCCCTCTCTCCTTCCTTTCTCCAGTCAACAGGAACCACATCTCTCTCTGGTTAGCCTCTCCTTCCTCCCCTTCCTTCAGCATTACTGTCAGACTCCCAGACCCAATTCCCTCCAGGGATCTCCAAAGCAGCCTGCCAGGGCTGAGCGATGCACTGCCCACCCATGCATCTACAGCACCTAAGTCCACAGTGAGAAAAGAAAAAAGTACAATAGAAACTGCCCCGTGGATGATTTGGCTGCTGGAGAAGAGACTATAGGACAGCAGCTGGGGTGAGAGCTTTCCCCACCACTTTTTTGGCTTTCACTGTGCTAGGGAGCTGACTGCCAGGAGTGAGGCAGGGGCAGCACCAGCAGGAGCTGTGAGTGTGGGCTGTGGTTTGGGAATGGGGCAATCCCCTGGCTCCACACAAACCATACTTCCTAAAGAAGAGTTTGCAGAGAAAACAGTGAGATTGCGGAGATATTTTCCATGCAGACAGGGCTAAAGCAACATTCGAATAAAGGAAGTCACACTTTCCAGGGATTTTCTGGTACTGTATTTAGGAGCTGGCTTACTGCCAGTGTTAAATGGGTTTTCAGTCTGCAGTAGGCCTACTGGCAGCTGCAGGCATTGCCATCATTGCCATCATCACAGTAAATCATAGAGGAAGAGAAGAATCAATGATAGCAGTTTGCTTATGGAAATGTTTTTTCTGTCAGCATGAAACAACCAGCAAGCTCATAAAATGTTGGCTGTGAAAAGTTCAGCCTTCCAGATGATCCAGTTTGACAGACACTGACATATTAAATAATTATGGCAGTGCTTTCATAAAAAGAGAACGAAAGCAAAAATAAAAGGCATCTACAACTGTGTTGCCTCTTTAGCCAGAGTTTACGTGCTGTTTTATTACCGAAAGTATTTTCTTCACCATCTTTAGATCCATTAGTAAGCTCTCATGTTGAGAGAGAAGCCTCAGCCATTTGCGTGGGAGTTTCAAAACTAGGTTTGACCATGGGTCTTTCCATGGAGAAGTGATCTGTATGGTGCTTTCAACCTTTTGTTCTAAAGACATCTTTAATTGATGAATTAAGTGGTTTGCTCCCATTTTAAATATAAATAAAATGCATCTCCAAGTGATGAGCAAACTGCTGTTGCCAGGCTGCAGAGAGGAATTGCCATGACAAATACCAGTAGGGGGTGCTTGATTTGTGGAGCAGCAATGAGCCTGGCTGTAGGGCTCTGCAGCTCAGGGACCCATCTTTTACAATGCTTCATCATGGCATAAGTGAGACTCATCAAAGTAAGTTTGGAATTGTTAAGTGTACCAGGGGATACTGGAATAGAAGTACACTTCAAAAAATATATTGACTCTTCACCTCACTTATTTAATTTCTGCCTGATGTAAGCAAAGAAGTAAAAGTAATTGATAAAATAGGAAAAAACTATTATACTTACTTAAGTATACCAGACAGCCATATGATTTAAGGAAAATTTCATTTAAAACTGATTTATCAAAGGACAGAAGGTAGTCTCCCTTCAGTACACCTAAGGAATTAAGTATTAGTTTGTATAAGTTTTCTGTATTGAAGCTTCTCTTGAAAGGAAATACCCTTTCAAACAGATTGAAGCTATACATCTTTGTGGTTTATAGGGGAAAAGTGAATCTCTGTAATCACTAACATTTTTAAAAAATTTTTCATTAGTGAACAGATTGCCATTGATGCTCACTGAGATGTGATCATCTCAGAAGCTGGAAAATAATTTTTTCTTGATGATATTTTCCAGATGTTCAAAGCTTTCAAAGATAGGGAAGCAATATCATATTTTGTGTTTCTGTGCTAGGGAGAAACACCTCCATTTTGTTCTTTATGTATGCCTTGAGAAATGTTTGGCTTGGTGATAAAGCAGCTCCTATATCTAGGAAAAGTTCCTCTCTTATTACTGCCTAAATTAGATTCTTACCAAAGACAGAAAATAAGAGAAAGATGTTAATTCAAAAAAAATGTTGACATTTAAATTGAAGGAAAAAGTAATTGTCATTTAAAAAATCTAGGTAAATTTGACACTCAGTTGATTCCAGCATGTTTCAGTAAAGCCAGATGAAATTGTAGATTTTGCTTTTCCAGTTGAGGTACTGGGGAAACCTATTGCAAAGCTGTCACTGCCTAGATGTTTCCTGAAACTCTAGAGCAAAATTCTGTAACTGTTCAATCGGAAAGTCCAGAAATTTATCATTTCTAAAGCCATGCTGAAGACAGGGCAGGCTGCTGGTAGTTTCTCTGTCTGTGCACATCTGAGGGGAACTAAGGGATGCAAGAAAAATCCTTTTTGAATTTTTTTCCTGTGTAGCGTGTTTCCTTTGATAAAGGAAGTAGCTTTAGAACACTCACTGAAAGGCAGAATTGGGAGGGGAAAAAGAGGACTGGCATGAAGAATTTAACACTTTTTTCAAGCAATAAGAAATGAAAACATAAAACAATTTTTCTGTAGTTATCTGTTAGTCTAATAAAAGATATTACTTTCTGGCAGATCTTGCCTCTAGCATAAAACCTTGACATTAATCTGCTCTCTGAGGAGATAGAATTTAAGGATGTTCTTCATCAATACTCCTGGTATATAGAATATATTCTAGGAGTTGGGATGGATACATTAAATGGTGCTCAGAGGATTTCTGAGAGAAGGTCAGGGTAAAGCTATCTCCTACAAGAGGCCACTTGCACTACAAGATAAGATCACAACTTGTTACAAAAGCATCTGAGGAAATTATGTTAAGACAGCTGTTTGTACAAGTGGATATTGAGGACCCAGCTGCAAGGTTGGGCTCTGAAGTGGGACAAACATAGTATAGGAAAAGCTGGTAAAAGATCTGGGAGCTAAGGCCAATGAGAAATGCAAAATCCAAGCAGGAATTTTTCAGAAAACTTGGCATCTGGTTTACACAAATGGGAAAATACACAATATATACAACTGTGCCCTATTGAATGCCAAAGTCAGAAAAGAATGCTGAAGTATTTGTAGTTAAAATTACAATTAGAAAATAAGCAGAGAAAACTGAAAATGCAGTGCTTTTAGAAGACCTCAGTAGCAAGTGAATCAATCAAAGATGATTATTTATAGCACATTTAAAAATATCTGGCAAGGGAAAACTGCATACTGACCTGAATAGAGGGAGAAAAGTGTAACACAGTGAAATCTAAAGCAGCACTGTACAGATCATCATATTTGCTACTTAACAATTAGAAAATAACTTTCTAAAGAAGCTTCAGGAACTTCATATACTTACTCTGTCAGGTGCTAAATGTGCTGAACACAATATGCATAAATTCCTCACTCCAGGTGTGGGGAAAAGGAGAAAAAAAAGAAGCGTTGTTCAACAAAGATCAATCTGAGAGGTTCAGGGCTGGGACTCCAACACCTGCTGGAGTTCCGCTACCAGCAGCTTTTTGGAATGGAAACAGAGTGGCAGAAATCAATCAGGCTTCTTCCTCCTAGGTTTCCAAACAGTGCACAACTACTTGTTTAGCCTGAACGAAATAATCCAATATGAACTGATAGGAGGGAAGGAGCTCTACCAGGAGAAAAATCAAGGAATGAACCATGTTGTGGTTCAGTAGCAGTGGAGCCTCATCAGCACTTACTAGTTTTGCTGATCACAGCCAATCATACTGCAACTATTACAAACATTTATAGAAACATTAGGCTCGTGACGCTCTGTTAGACTAAAATCAAAGTGGTTTTTACTTGCTGTAACATAATTCCAGCTTTCAGAAAAATGATTACCTGATATATGAAAATGCCTTCAAACCAAATATCTGCTTCCTTACACATGCTTTTGATACCTTACTTTGTCTACTTGTAGTGTTCATTTCCTAAGCACACTTTCACTGCACTGGCTAGTACAATAAAACATAATTCTTACTGTCTAAAAATTAACTTTTGCCAAACTGATGCCAGTACTTAGTATCAGGTCCCATTTTTATCAATATGCTGCAGTAGGGCAAACAGACCATTAAGGAGACGCTTTTATGACCAGATGTGAATTATATTGCCAGACTATTGTGACATTGTTCCAGCTGATACTGTGCTAGCTCATGAACAAAGAGGTTTATGTTCTCTGGTTATCAATCTGCTGCTTCTCAGTGAGCAATAAAGGAAAGAGCCAAACTTCACAGTGGAGAGGAAGCCTACCCCTTGATTTGTGTTAGCTTTAGTTAGTTTCTACATCCTTTACACAAAATAAATGTTTAAAACCCCTGTAACTTTAAGCAGGCTGAGTATTAGTCTTTGAATTATGAGCATATTATGCTATTACTGTTTCCTTGATTGTCCTTTCCATCACAAAATGGAAGAACAGCTGTCATATCAAAGCGGGAATTTCCTCAAATCCTTTATATTCGATTGGTCTGTCAGTGCTGCAGGGAAGCCAATACCTTTGTGTCTGATCACTCTGTCAGTGTCCTGTTATGCTGACTCTCCACTGAGCTGCCCACTGGGTCAGAGGATGGTTCTATTGGCTTGTTCAGGGACACACACCAACAGCAGAAGAGAGAACCCCTCCCAGGTCTTCACACTTTAATTCAAGTGTGTTGCCCACTGCTGGCAACTGCCAGAGCCCTTGAAGGACTCACACCAACAGTTTAGGGGACAACACTCTTTATTAATATACGCACTGTGAGTGGAAAATTGTGACAGGCTGAAGTTCAAAGATTGACAGTGACAGTAGCTGACTGCAAAAATGTATTCAAAGCAATATCCAGACAAGCTCTAATCATCAGTCAAACCTAGCTCAAGATGATCATTCAGAGAGCATAGAATACAATTATTACCCAATAGACACTTCTTTGGAGGAGGAGGCAGTTTCAGCCCATCCCCTGATCCCAGAAGTTACGATGGAGTCTTCTCTAACTTTTCCCTGTTCTTAACTTACTTTTATACTATTTGTTTACATTTAGATGGAGCTTGAGTGGCTGTAGTGATACACACCTTTGTTATTGCTAGGTGTAAAATTCTCTCACTTCTCTCTTAAAGATATAGTCAATGAAATACGAAGTACATGCCCAGTGAGGGGAGGTTGTACCTTGAAGGCAGGTAGCTTTGGGATGGAGGTGTGTGTTAATATTACAGTTAGATTTTAATGAATCCAGTTCATCCAGGGACAACAATTTCACCACAGCTGCTAGCTCATCAACCAGACACCTTCTCCTATCTCCCCTGGCTGGTGCTATGCCATTTATCAGCTGCAAAGTACCATCAAGTTCCCCTCCCTGCAAGGATCACATCAGAGCCTGACCTCTGTGTCCCCATTCTGCTCCACCCTCCATTCCATTCCATTCCCCTCAGCATGTGCTTAAATGTGCAGAATGGTATATGGGGAGTTGTGGTGGAATAGGTTTTAGGCACGCCACCTGCATTCCATCCAGGGAGCAGCAACTGTATTTTACCTTATAATTTCCACACTGCTCTAACTTCTCTTCAGAATGTGCATATAACCTCCCAGCTTTCTCTGATCTTACTCCCAGTCATCTTCCCACAGCAGTCATGTGCAGGTCTGTTACAACATCCTGAACTCTATCAATAAGGGCTGTACTACACAATGTTTAATTATCAGACATAAATAGCACACCACATATACGAACTCACAAAGTGTAAAAAAAAAGGGGTTGGATGAAAAAGGTGTAAACCAGAAGTTCCTGTTTGCCCAGTAGCACTCTACAGATTTTCAAATGCACTGGACTCTGCTTCCTCTGAGTTCTGGTTTCTGTGTAACATAAATGGTCTTCAAAGAAAGAAAGTTACTCCTTTACGTGCAATGGCCCCAAGAAACCTTTAGCTTCATCAAAAATCTGCTTTATCTAACAGTGATGACTCACAGGAACAATTTTATTCTTTGAGAGCACTCCCTTGGTTGGTTAGAAATTAAACATTCTCATTTAGCACTAAATGAAATCTCTAAAGCCTCAATCATACTTGAAGCAAGCAAGTTAATCCTTAGAAAGCAATGCTTTTTGAAAGCAGTTTTGATCAGCAGCATGATTTGCTGTTCAAAGGAACCCATTTATGCAAAGAAATTAAAATAATGTAACAGCTTCATTCAACAGTTCTGTGATAGTCATTAACATTTTCTTGACTTAAAAACAATTTTGCATCTTTTTTCCTACTTGCTCTAGCCACTGTTTTTCTGGAGTTTTGGAAAAGAAGGCGAGCAGTAATTGCTTATGATTGGGACTTGATAGACTGGGAAGAAGAAGAGGTTTGTATAAAAACGTGCTCCTTAATCTTTAATACAAAATTATTTGGTTGAAAATGTATGGTTTTATTTTGCATTTATTTTCCGTTCATTCTTTCAATCTTTATAAGCTATTCTTTCAATCTTTATAAGCTATGAAATAAGCATTTTTCTCCTCAGATGTGTCCTCTGGAATGTAAAGAAATGTTCTCCAGGCCACACTGTCCTCTTTTTTCATACTTCTGTGAATCTAAATTAATTTGAGAGATTTCAGGGAAGAAATGCACTATGGGAGAAATGCATTTTTATTTTGAAAGCTGGAAATTATTGACAGCCTAGGGTACTGTGAATTTTAGCAAATGAGCTTTTATCTATTCTTTTAGTTTGTCACTGAGAGTGTTAATGGAAGGAAAGCTTTTTGAGGCTTGTACCAGCTTCTGAACCTTCAGGTGCTGGTTATCTGAGACAGAGAGAGAGGACTTAATTCATTCTATGTTGGTACAGGAAATCCCCTTAGGGAAAAACTAAACTACAGAAAATCGCCTTAATCTTTTCCTTTGGTGGTCACCGAAAAGAAACCACTTGCTCTTGGGACTGAGAACTCAGGTCTAAATAGAACTAGAAGGTTTTATTATGCAGGAGAAAAGCAAGACTCAGTAAGTGTTGAAGAAACAGTGCTAAGCCAGTGGGATTTGGACATACAGTCCATACATCTACAAGTCTGCTCTCCTTACTCTACAGAAGCTCTTGGAGTGATGGTAAGAGGCTGCTGTAGTGCTCTCAGTGAAGCTGAACCTCTACATTGCTGCTTTGGTGGAGGATTTTCTTTTTTATCAGTCTTGCCAGCTGAGAAACAAACTTCTGAGTTACGGGACTTTTGTCTGTATGAGGCAAAGTAGCTCAATGAGGCCATGACATGATGGAATTGCTGGTAGGATTTTCTTTTAAATGCTTAATTACTAAGAAAATAACCCAAGAACGCAACATGAAATAACTTACACAACTGGAAATTGATTTCTTTATAACAACAGGAATGTTGTTGTCTGTGCACATGTGCAGCCAGTTCTGGGTGATACCTCCGGTCTATCTTCCTATTAACAGGAAATACTCTAATACTGATTCAGCTCTTCTGAGAGTAGCAGGCTGCTCTAGCCAATGCTGGCAAGTCACAAAGGGATTGAGGTAGTCCTGCCTGAGGTTCACATAGTGGTCAGGACTGGCCTGCAGGGGCCATGTCTGCCCATGGCTAGCTGCAAAAAAGGCCACTGCTGCCGATGCTGACAGCTAAGAAAAAGCTGTGCCAAACTGCAATTTCCAAGTGACAATCATAGCTTCCTCTGTGTCCCTGGAATGAGAAGGAGCCTTTAAACAAATAAAACACAAAAGTAAGTACAGCACGAGACCCTCTTTATGTTTTTCCCAGGAAGCCTGGTCTTGCAGATGTTTATAGCTTGAGATGTTATATATCTTCATCTTTCACCATTTAACCTACCTAGATTTGGGATTATGCTGATTTATAAAGCCATCCACCTGAATCTTCTATGATCAGTTTGTTTACAAATATTGAATTTCCTGGTAAGGTTGTCCTTAGGTGATACTTCTTTTTTCTTTTTTTTTTTCTTTTTTTCCAATAAGATATATTTATATTCCTCTGGCAGATTATTTCAGTTTGGCCTGCAGGATGATATTTGCATGTTGGTAATTTTCAGAGGATCCCTGCTCCCTGTTGATGTCAGCTGGTCTTTTATTCTCACACCAGAGTTTTTCCAGGAAGCTGTGTCAACAAGACCTCTGTCAGGAGTAGTGGTGATTGTACCTGTTCCAGAGCTATTCAGTGTGCCTCCTTACAGTTCTAGAGGGAGTCTTATAAGTCTCAACAGCAGGAGGTAGAAGTTTTTTCAGAAGCAGTCTGCCAGATTGTACCTTCCTCAAATTAGAGGTTAAAGATGCTCATAGGAACTCAGCATCTGCTTCTCAAAGATTTGTGTGTCCAGTAATTAGAACATCAGCATCTCACTGGCATTTGAGGCATCAGTTCCTCCTTTGTTCAGCATGCGGTGGGATCCGAAGAGCAGGAGCTGATTGCCTCCCAGAGGCATTTTCTCTGAAGATGCTACAGCCCCCAGTGCCCACACCCATGGCACAGCTCACCATGTCCCACTTCAGGGTCAGCCCAATGGGCACTGCCTCCTCTGCTTGAGTATCTGATGCTGCACTTTCCCACTGCAACTGCACTCACTCCCTGAGAAAAACAGTTTGGAAGCAGGTGCTCCAGAGGAAGAAGTGTGGAAATCATTTCCCTGCTCTGTGGCTCAAAGCCCACATCCAGATGAAGAAGTGTGGAGATCATTTCCCTACTCTGTGGTTCAAAGCCCATATCCAGATGAAGAAGTGTGGAGATCATTTCCCTGCTCTATGGTTCTTCACTTTGCCATTGTCTTCACCTGCAAACCACAGGCTTTGCTTGGAGACTTGCTTCTGGGGATGCTACACTTCTGGGGATGCTGAACTGGCAATCAAGATTCAAATTTTCAATCTACAGATTCTTTTTCTATGTCTGAGCTATAGAGGACAATATGCTTGGACTAGGAAGGATGGGACTATTCCAATAATTTATCTGTTGAAAGATCAGAAAATTCTTGGGGAAAAAAAGGAGGTATTTCACAAAGAAATTTAGAGTAACTCTTCTAGAGCACAAATACCTGGTCTAAGGCAATTCACATTAATCCATATTTCATACTCCAGAAATCAATAGGGTTTCTCTTATGAAAAAGTTGGAATTATTCATGTGTGAGAAATGGGAAGGAAGGAGAACAGTCTGTTTTATGTAGATTGGAAAAGATTCATCCTGTGGAGTTTCTTTGGGAAGTTGCATCTCAGTAAGAGGTCAAAAAGAATTTTGACTCCAGAAGGTGAAAATTTTTCTCCTAAAAGTGCTACTTTCTCATAAAATCACAGCTAATTAAATTTCCTCTCTGCTTTCCATTCAGTTGTCACTAGACAAAATCAGCTGATTGCTTTTGTTAGTTATTTCAAAGACATCAATTAAAGAGTTCTAATTACCATTTTAAATCTCAAGCTTTTGATAATGAAGTTTGTTATTTTATTAACAAAATGTGTCTAGCCTTTGCTTGCTTTAATTTGCATTGTCAAATTGAAAAATAAGGTTTTTATACAAAGGGAAATTTATTAATTCCTAGCAACAACACACTGAAAAAACACCATTTATAAGGCATCCTATCTCCTTGTTATCACCTTCCTGTTCTAAATGAAGAGACAAATAAATGAAACAATGAAGACGATGGAAAGGAGAATTGCAATTATTCAGTTATGCAACCTTGTGAATTCCTCACCACTTTAGATTCTCATCCAAGAAAGGCATACAGCAACCCTTGCAATGTTCAGGCCTCTCAGTCTGGGGATATGAACTGAGTGTGTCCTGCCTCTTTCAACCCTACATATCTGGATTTCCTGTTCTTGTAAGCCAGGTGCAAGGTGGGAGACACGGAGAGCAACAGCGTTTTGGGTGGGCGCGCCACAAAGAAACCAACTGCGTGCAGTTCCTGGCGCTCTCAGATGAAATCTGGCTTCTGTTGCTATTTGTAGCATATTTTTTCTGTTTCTTCAGTGTCACCTTCTTTGTATCCTCTTTAACCTCAGCCAGACACAGTACTATTTACTGGCTCAAGCATTGCTGAGTGTCATAAACAGGTACAAAGTGTCATGCCAGATTCCCAATTTTTTTTGAGAATGTCTAAAAATAGAGTTTGCATTACTTGCATCAACTGAAGATTATATGATAAGAACTTCCCTACACTGCAGATTGTAAAAGAAAATCAAACCTTGGCTCAGAGAGAGGTGCAGGGAAGAAAAGGTTTCTTGTCTATGACAAGCCGGCTGGCAGAGCCCTTGCACAATCTACAGGGTGAAATTCTCAGGAATCCTGCTTCACTGCTATCACACTCTGTCCTTTTTCATGCCCCTGGGCACACAGGAATGCTACTTACATTGTTGCTTTTGCCAGATTACGGTCTGCTCAGCTTCCTTTGGCCCCGATATGGCAGGAACAGCTTGAACAAAAGAGAATAAGAACAAGATATTACCCTGCCTCCACAGAAACATGCTTAGCCTTTTTGTATAGCTGATGTAAGGCTGGTTCCCTCAAGCACATAATTAGTTACAGAGGCATTGCAGCTAGGCATACATGCTTCTGTTTGTTTTTATAACTTGTTACCAGGTTGCTGCGTAAATTTGGAAATTAACTGTGTCGAGAAAGCCTCTTCAAAACTTGGAAGGAGGAGAATGAGACATGACTTCTTCCCCCTTTCCTCTTCAGGGAATTTTTTAAAAAGGATGTAGCTTTTAGGCTATCTGACCTTTATTCATATTCTGAAGACTTGTGTGAGCAGTTAACAGTCAGCTGTTTCAGTGCAGTGGTTTAAGGTCTGGGCATTTCCAGCTTTAGTCAGTCAGAACTCAGTTACATGCAGTTGAAGGGCTGGAAGCGACTGAAATTCGTAAGCTGGTTCTTGTCTGCTCCCTTGTAGCCAGCTGTACCACAGAGCAGCTCTCCAGTATACAGTAGAGTACTACAAACAGTGCTCTAATGTCTGCCAGCATGTGTGAGAGTCTGTCCTCCCAGCCTGGCGCTTTAGCTCATCTCTAACAGTGTCCTGGATGCCAGACTGGAAGAGGTGGCACAAGACACGTGGCTCTTGGTGGTGTTGGGGCAGAGGGGCAGCACTACAGCAGGTGTCACCTGCACCAGGGGTGATCCTGTCTTCTGGAAAGGCTGTAAACATGTGTAACCAAATCTCTCTCCAAGCAATCCCCAGGTTTCTTTTCACAAGAGAGTTTTTAATGGCAAAGCAGGCTTTGACATTTCTGCTGCTAGGAGTTCTTCCTGTTAATAATATAGTCCAAGTTAAGAAACAATTGAGCAGCATTAGATGGCATGGATCCTTCTTCAAATGCTGTGAAGTTTTGCTGGTAATGGAAGCGTAACCAAATGCCTAACAAACAGCAATTAGCCTTGGGAAAAGGAGGTTTGGTTGTTGGGTTGTTGTTCTTTTTTTTTTTCTTATTTGTAAATTTCCAGTATCAATAGGATAATCTCAGACTGAAAAATTCTGTGGTATCAATCTTAAAACGATTTGTCTTGCAGCCACATAGTTTTGAAAGAGCATTATTTAGAGGAATAGCTAATTGGGGATTTTACTAAATACTTTTAGTACTTACTTTTATGGGTACAGTGATTTATTCTAGTTCTCATGAAGGAGACCTGATTTCCCAGCTCAGCTTTTATAGTAGCTGTGCCAGCTACTGAATTCAAAGATGTAAATTCCCCAGAACAGTGATCTGATAAAAGATCTGAAATTTCCTACAGAGTTTCTGCTAGCTGTGCTGTATGTGAACATTATCTGTCTGCTCTTTAGGAGGAAATACGTCCGCAGTTTGAAGCCAAATACTCCAAGAAAGAACGAATGAACCCCATATCTGGGAAGCCAGAGCCTTATCAAGCATTTGCAGATAAATGCAGCAGACTCATCGTTTCTGCATCTGGAATATTTTTTATGGTTTGAGATTTTTTATTTATTTACCAGTTGAAACAGAACAAAGTATCATTATCTCTGCTAGTAGAGTAGGTAAATATTGGATATGACTGGTTGAAAGTGGAATAACCTCTATGCATGTTGAAAATCTACATAACAAATCACTTGAGTTTCTGTCAGGTCCTACACTGGTTCACTCTTCACTGAGTCTCACAGATAGCTAATGCCTTCCTTCAAGGCTACACCTGTGACACTGTATGTAGTGACACATGCCAGAGTAGTGACACTATCACATCCAGGCACCAACTTCAGTTGGCTGAATTAGCTCACTGCTAGCCTTCCCTGTGTAGACAGTGCAGAGCGATGGGAAAACTTGCCATAGAAGAAGCAGTTGTTCTTTGCAAACTTCACAGAGAACCTAAATAAGATGCCTTGAGTGCTTAACGGTGTTAATACAACCTAATTTTCAGTGTATTGAGGAGATGAGGAAAGAGAGTTCGCATTCCTAGTGCAGTTGAAATGGAGAAACCAATGTTTCTTGACTAAAATGATGCATTTATCCCTTTAGTTATACAAAACTAAAAGGAGCAGTAAAATCTCCCCTAACAGAGAACTGCATGCACTCCTGCAGAAACGCCTCCATCCTCTAATTTCAGTAATGCAGCTGTGGGCTGTTATTCACATGACAACAGGCATGTTAGGGCTGGTCTTGAAAACACAGTGCTGGTCTGGAATCAACAGACTGCCACGGAATTTACTGGGGCTTTTCCAGGAGACAAGAAAATGATAGATGAGTACAGCCTCAGGAGCTGTGGAGAGCCAGGTCAGTGAGCTAACCCAGCAACAGGGCAGAGCACAGTTAGAAACTGATGGCTCCACAATTGTCCAAAACAATCTAGGTCAAGAAAGCAAGAGCATTACTGAGATGAACTGTGCTCTAGTAACTCAGGTGGATGGACACACTGAGTCAGCCCTCGAGGACACTCAGGACAGCACTCTCTGCTCAGAATTGATATTACAACTCTGTTATTTTGTGTATTTTCCCCATGTTTTTTCTTGAAGGATGTCACTATTTTACCTTACGCAAACTCAGTCATTAATCTTCTTAGACTAGTGATAGATCTTACTCAAAGTGTCAGAGAGAATAGCCTTGCTCCAAATTGCATGCACCACAAATTATTGTCCTGATAACAGCCCTTAAAACAAGACAAAATTATTTTCACTAAAGTTACTTTTATTGCTGGCATAGCATGGGCTTTCAGCAAGTTAGAAAAACTACACTTTTTTCACCATTTAGATAAGATTATTTTTTAAATTACACCTATAACAGGAGATATACACTTCCCAAACTTCAAGTTAGAGCAGTTCTCCAAATTTCTCAGCATAGACTCTCACAGTGTAGTAAATAACACAGCTCAACTGTTGCATAAGGAACATTAAGTGACTAAGCAGCCTGGCTCAGCTGTGGCTTTCTCATTCAAACTGTCACATTTGCTGAAACTTTCATCGGAGAAGAAATCACAGGGGCAATTGAACTGGTCATGTTCTCTAGATAGAAACTTTCCAGCACTGTGGGAAGAAACAGCTAGCTAGGCTGGCTTGGCAGGGCTATTTTTGAGGCAGTGCTTACGAATGGAGACATTTGTGTGAAGTCCATCAGAGCTCAAAGTATGATACCATCGAGCTGCAGCATCAGCTTGAGATTAGCCTTTGCACATCATGTGCAGATAAGGAAAATTTCTAATTCCCAGAGCTGACAATACTGTTTCCCACATTAATGCTAAGGAAGAGGAACATTTTCAAGAATATGCTTAAAACTAAAAATTATTTTAATATTATTTCAATTATGTTTTTCATTATGAGAAATAAAAAGAACTTAAGAAGAAAAATCATTGTGTTGAAACCTTCCTCTGGAATCAAAAAGAACACACTTTTAAAGTCTTTAATTTCATTTAATTTTGAGAGTTTCAGGGAGAAAGTAACTCCTGTTCCACTGGAAGTTTTCAGATTCTTCTCTCTGATTTTTTCTTCCTTTAGATCTGTGTGGTGATTGCTGCTGTTTTTGGCATTGTTATTTACCGTGTTGTGACTGTCAGCACTTTTGCTGCCTTTAAGTGGGCTTTAATCAGGAATAACTCTCAGGTTGCAACTACAGGGACTGCAGTGTGCATCAACTTTTGCATCATCATGCTACTGAATGTGGTGAGTAAAATTAACATATCCAAAGTTATACCTAAGCCACCAGAGCAGTAGATACCTCAGTCAGCAGACAACCAAATGCTTTCATTTCCTTTTTCAGCAGGAATTGAGTGTCTTGCTAAGCCAGACATGGAATTACTGTTTATGGACATCATTCACTATTTGTATAAAGTGCAATTCCAAACCCAAAATATTGTGCAAAGTATGTTTGAATGTTCTGAAAATATTTTAGGGAGAATTGATCATACCTCTGCTTTATCCTCTGCCACTTCTTTCCCTTTTATATGTATGCAGTTTTCAGTCCACTTCATTAATATTCTTATTTTTAATTGTGTTTTGATGGTTTTTTTTAAAATATAGTGACAAAGCTAAGTTCTTATTTACACTATTTTCAGTAATTCTAATTTCATCTGCCATGGTAGTTTTCCAGTGTGGATATGCATATACAGACACAATGTCCATAAGCAGAACTCTCATGAGCTGAAAGCTTCCCAAGGCTTGAGCAGATGTGATTTGTCCTAGAGCTGCCCACAGCCTTTGCCAGCATGCACCAGAGACATGGTCTGGGTGCACTGCAGTGGGGCTGCCTGATGGCAGGTTATTGCTGCGGGCTGGTTTGGAACCAGGCTTGGCACAAAGACAAAAATGGGATTTCTATGTGGCAACAGTCCCAGTAAGAGAGTATAGCACAGATTATACACAGGGGAATGAGTTTCCTCCTTCCATTGGGATGCTGATACTCTGTTATATTGCTCTGAGAGCAATGTGTCTGCTCTTTGTTGCTCTTGGCAAGAACATGCATGGCCTTTCACTATCAGGTTTTGCCAACTGACGTGATAAGAATGCCTTTTAGGGGAAGGAGGGTTCAACCTACAAACCAGGCAGGTACTGGAGCCGGGCTGTATCTCTGCCTACTCAATAGCAAGCATCCTCTGCAAACAGCTTGTGAGGCTTCACTCCAGGAGATATGCTGATTTACTTCCTAGGGAAAAGACAAGATGTTATTTCAGGTCTGCTCATTTCCAAGGCTGGCTTGGAGACTTCTTTCCTTCCTATACAATATCCAAGCATTTCCATAATCTAAAAAGTCTTTTTGACAGGTCCTTTTTTTACATGGCAGGAAATTACAAGAGCCTTTGCTGCAGGACTTTGCTTTTTCCTTTGGCATAGGCAAGACTGGATTAGTGACTAAGACAGTCTATCTAGAACTGTTGTTTTTCCTATGTTTTCCCTTAGATGGGACTATAGGCTGAGAAAGGGCAGAAAGCAGGAAGCTGGTTTTCTGTCCATGATTGTACTGAGGGCTCTCTTGTGTTATTTTTATTTTATTGGGTTTTGTCTCGAGCTTTTGGGGGTTTCTTTACTCTACCTAGAGCACACAATAAGTGTAAAAGAAAAAAAAAAAGAAAATTATATATATATATATCTATGCCAGTGAAACATCCATTTTCAAGCTTTCAGTGTAAGTCATTGTATATGCAGTGAAGCAGCAACAAAGAAACGCTGCACAAACTAAATTTTTACAGGTCCGAGATTTTTCTTTTAAATAATGGAAGACTGCTTGAAGGTGCCTTTTGAGAAACTTTGCTTTATTTCCTAAAATAATCAAATAAGTGGAGCACTGCAAAGATGGATTTCTCTAGCCTCATACTCATCACCATTCAATAAACAGCACAACTTTAGATCTGGATATAGCTCATGGAAGAAAAAGATACCCAAAATATGAAACTGCAGGAGATTTTCAAAGGAAGGTTTTAGGAACATAATCTCTTGCTTCCCATGATGGATTAATGTAGTCTACTGAAGGGCAATGGTGGGGTTTCTTCTGGAAGAAGAAAAATCCCCAAAGGCAATTCAGGTAGCAGAATCCTGCATGAGCTGTGACTCAAGAAAAGTGTCAGAAGAGCAAGAAAAGATGCAGTAATAAAGCCAGAATGGACCAAGATGTGCATAGCAGTAGAGAATTCACTGCTAGAAGCTTTGAAAACCAGCAGTGATTCTGATACAAGTTGACAGCCTCTCAAAGCATCAGGGGAAAGGTCCAGACCACAAGTAAATTCCAGACCAGAGGTTCTGAGCACTAGGTACCTATTCTGACACATCCATCACCACAAAACAAAATGACCCTCAAGCATAATGTCCCCCAGATAATCTTGCAGCCTGACCTGAAAACAATCACTGGCTTTACCTAGGCTATGTAAAACTGTTAATTCCAGTAATATTGTCCATGGGAAATATGAACAGAGAACAGAATATGATCCCAAACAGGGCCCCTTGAGGACAGTAGTGATAAACTACAGTGACAGATAATTAGATCCAAACCTTGTTAACAGAATCTGTAACACAGACTTGTTGTTCCAAATGGAATAGCAACAAATTGAAGTTTTGATAAACTCTTCTGTAGAGCAGTGAACATTTGTAAAAAAAACACACTCCCTGCTGGGATCAGGATATAAATGACCCAGACATTTAGCACATTTAGAGTTGCCCTTAAGAGATTCTTTCAAATCCAGAAGAAACTACCTTTTTCATTACCTGAAATGAAACCATTTACACCAAAGGCAGTGGAAAGCTATTCTAAGCATGAAGTGGTTGCTAACATGGATGAGAGATTTCAGGACGACTTCAGCTCTTAAGCAGGCAGTTTGATCTGTAAACAATGCATAACTCAATTTAAGCAAGAAGTGCTGAGGATAACGGCAAATAAAAAGGAACATTGCTGATGTGCACTGTAGGGGTGAGTAAATACTTGAGCCTGAAATACGAGAAGCTTTGTATTCCTGCAGGCATCAGTGAGAGTTAAGGACATTTAGCAATTTGTAGGAACAGGCTTCAGACTAATTTAAAGCAAATGGAAATCATTGTATTAATTTACCCTAATACTGATGGTGTTGGTGATGTAGTTAATAGATTCAAAACTCCTTTGTAAATACTGATTGTGAAAACCCTCCAAGCTAGTAATCTTAATGAAGATTACTCAGTTAGTTTTGTAATCTTACTGGAGTTTGGAGTCTCCTGGAGAGTTTGAGAGCATGGTACCTGAAAGTGCAGAAAGTACCACTTAGGATTTAGAAAAATGACACTGGCTCAGAGTAAGAAATGTGTCTGGTGGTGAGGATTACTAAAGATTTTCTCTGAAGTAACCCTGTCCCCCCTGTGTTTTTCGTTTCAGCACCAAAGTGCCAAATTAAACCAAAAAGCCCCAAATAACCAACATATCCAACATACCATAGTACGCTCTTCTAGGATGATTTTTTTCTTGTGAGGTGAATGTTCCATAAGTAACTAAAACAGAATTCTCAATGTGCTGTTGTTTCTGCTTTTCTTTTTGGAAAAGTTCTCTCACCCTTTTTCACTCTATATGTAAAATAGGGAGAGTGACAACATTTCTTCTCCATATATTATAGATGAGCATTAGAGATGAAAACTTCACTTTTCCTTGTTTGATTATATCATTACTGTATTATTATGTAGTTTTATTTTCATTATCAGAACATTACAGAAATCATCCACATGTCAGATTTAACATGTTTTCTCCCTAGAAAGCAGCTCTATATTTTTGAGCTGACCATGTAACTAAAAGGTTGTTTCTTCTCTGTTACAGCTGTATGAAAAGGTTGCTCTTTTCCTGACAAATTTAGGTAAGTAATGTTAAATACAAAATTGAATAATATTGTACTGATTCATTGGTCTATACACTATGATAAAATTCAAAATGCCTGCATAAATATGAAAAATCCTAGCTAATTTGCAATCTATGGGAATTAATGTTTTTCTGAAGTTTCTAATAAGAAAGCATATGAATTAAACTATGGTGCCATTCAACCAGTGGGAACAACAATCATCCACCTTTGTTCTTGTTTCAACCCCCTACCACCTAAGAATGCAAACAAATTGTTCATGATAAGCAAATGTAAAATTTTTACCTTGGAGTAAAAGGCATGAGTTTTCAGATAGACTTAGCACTCACAACCTCCAGGGTTTGTAAACAAAGCAAAGGGGAGTTACCTCAGGAAAACAAATTCATAGCTTGAAACTAAGGTGCTGATTGGCTATCAAACACTTGCCTTTAAGAAGGGCAGCAAGGAGGAAAAATAACTAGGTGAATCATCAGCTCTACCTACACCTAAACTATAGGATGTTCTAAATTTCAGTAATCCTTTCAGCTCACTCACAAAAGCAGTCTTTATGCAGGAGCAAGGAAACCTGTTTTCTAAAGGAGAGCATTCCCTGTCATTGGGGTAGCAGTAGGCTATCATTCATATATCCATGGCTCAGACAGGATCTGTGGAGATCCTGATGTATTTGAAAGATTGCAGTAGTTGGTGGCAGTTGGCAAGGGCTCCTTATTGTCAGGAAATGAAACTGGCTGAAGGCCTATTTAACCATATTATTGCACATATACAAGTGGTTTGAGGAGATGATTTTGAACTCCTGGAAACCTCTGCACCTGGAAACCTGTGAACCTTGATGATGTTCAGTAAATTATTTTGGACTAGATGGACAGATTTTGATGCTTTGTTGCTCAAAGGAAACAACTGATTTAGCTACTCACAGGGCTTTTCTAAATCCCAGAAGTCATTGGCAATGTGTTCAAAACATATCTGTGTACAATAGAATTTTATTATTTTGTTTCTTAGTAAACTGAGAGTCCTCATTTGTATGCTGTAGTTTTAAAATATTTTTGCTATCCTGTATCCATGGAGAAGCTATCTGCTAGCTACAGTTGAGAAATATGACTCAAGTTTGTGAATTGGACAAGCTATGTCCTGCCAGCCTGGGGACAGACAGTAGGATATATTCTAGAGACCTTGAAGCTTGATTACTTTCTGTTAGGCTGTCATCAAGGTAGGTCTGCTTTTTGCAGAAAGCACTTGTATGAAAATTCAGCGGGTCAAGTTTATTCAATCCTGTTCAGATAGTTTTGTGATTTTTGCTCTGGTGGTCTAAGGAACTGATTTGAGCTGAATTATCTTTATCAGTGTAATAAGCTCAAAGTAGAACTGGCAGCAAAACTACATTGAGGACATTGAGGATGTCTTTCTTCAGCTTTTACATGACCTTTTCCAGAACTCACATCTATGCTCCTCCAGAGGATCATCATTGTCTCTGATGGGCATGTGAGCAAAGCTTCAGCTGCAGCAGCCTTGTTATAGTCAAACTTGTCCTTCTGCAGACTGGCATCTAATGAAAGAGCAGCTCTAAGTAAAGAGAATCAAGTTTATTGCTTTTTCTGTACTTCCAGTACTTTACTGGAGGCTGCTTTGGAAGCAGTATATGAGCACTATCATTATGATACTCAGAATCACCATCAGTGACTCCACTTCTCTGATTACTCCTGTTCACAGCAATGGTCAGCTAACAAGCTCCTGCCAGTAGTTCCAGAATATGGAACGGGTTTGTTGGCATGGATGTTGTTTTGTTAACTTCTGTCTTGATAGTTCTTGAGATGGAGAATAAGGGAACAATACCCAAAGGCAAGAATATGTCTTCCACTTTCCTGTTTGCCTTAGCCCATCCACTGCAAAATATTTTTTTCTTGGATTCCTGTGATGAGCTTCCTGGGACAAGGAAGGGGGGTCATGCAGTGGCACTCCACTGATACATGTGGGCAAATCCATTAAAAAGAATTACCAGGAAGATTTTCCTCAGTTCAGTGTGGCATTTCTAACAAAATGGCATTTAAATAACTTCGGTGGAGTGGCAATGTCATTATGGATACAGAAAAGAAAACAAGAGAAGAGCCTGAGCCTGTAAAGACCACTTAAATACAGGTGGGATGTTTAAAATACTCATTACCTCGACCACTTCCTTACAGTCTCAGGGGAACACACATATGCAGACACCAGAATAGATTTCTAAGTCTCTACAAGCTCACTTGCTGAGTGCTGCTTCTGGATACAATTTCCTCTGCCAGGTTATATTTTGAAAACCACAGGCTAATTTACAAATACATTGCTGGCTCTTACAGGTGTGTGCAGCCTTTGTGCCAAGGGAAATTGATAATCTGAATAAGCCTCTGAAACTCTGATAATTTTCTTCACAGAGCAGCCTCGTACCGAATCGGAGTGGGAGAACAGCTTCACTCTGAAAATGTTTCTTTTTCAGTTTGTCAATCTGAACAGCTCTACCTTTTATATAGCATTCTTCCTTGGAAGGTAGGATTGATGTCTGCACACTCATAAGTGCAAAATGCAGTAGAGAGAAGAAATAAAATTGTTTGCAATGAAACAAAGTGGACCATATTATCACACATGTCAGAATGCAAATTCCATGCTAGCAAAGCAGAACAGATTGCAGTGTTATACTCCTTTCAAAGGCCCAGAAACAGATGCAGTTTTCATTTCTCATCACCACATGGTCTCAATATTAACTTAACAATTTCACTGTTGGAAGCAGATGCATCTCACAACACTATACATGCAGGTCATTTCACTCTGTTTTTACGTGTGTTATTTGTACAAATAAATAAAGGATAGGATAGGATAGGATAGGATAGGATAGGATAGGACAATTCAGTTGGAAGGGCCCTGTTCCAATTACATGATCTGAACTGTTAAGAGTGAGTTATGAGCTATGATTTGGGGAATTTTTCCACATATATATTTATTACAAATATTATATTTATATTTTATATTTTATATACATGTATTTTCGTGTATTTATGTATCTATCTAAATATATATTATTTGTATATCTCTTTCTGTCAGACTTCTAAAAAAAAGACCTTTTTAGTAGAGAAGGTTTGACTAGAAGAATCCATTAGTATGGGTTATTTACATATGGGAAAAACTTTTGGGGAAAACACGGGAGAATAGTTAGAAAATTATGATTTTTAATAAAAACTAAAATTTTCGTTGATTTCACAGGAAGACACAGCATTTTATGGTGTAAGGAAATGGACTGGCAGTTGAAAGCCATTTTCCAAACTGACATGAGCAGTTTCAGTCAGATTTTCCCTCTGCTCTGCATATGTTGAATATCCAACAGCAGAGTATTGGTATTGAAATAAAACTGGAAGTAAAACTATCTGTAGTCCTTCACGAGGATTATTCCAGGAATACCCATAAAACTTTTTACAGCATAACATCTCTTATAGTTATACCAGTCACATTAAGGTAACACCAGATTTAAATAAGAGTGTGAACTTTCTTTTACTACTGTGAACAGACTGCTCACACAACACAGTTGATCTGTATTCCTGTGTTAAAGATTTACAGGACACCCTGGTGCCTACTTAAGGCTGATAAACCGGTGGAGGCTGGAAGAGGTGAGTGCTGGATCGCTGCGCGCCCATTGATCTGCTGCCCGCAGGTGCCATGAATGCAAGCACAGGCAGACACTTAAATCTGCCTCGGCGTTTTTTAGTGTGTTATTGGGTTTTTTCAGTTGCTAACTCCACGCTATTGACACTAACATCTGCTACAAAAGCATCTACATACCGATGTGTATGTATTCCCTTTTCAGTGTTAGCAGTTCAAGTGTTTGCATCGTGTTCGAACAGTGGTATCAGGTGGTTTAAAGATTCTTCACATATTTACACTGAAAATATTTTATTCTTGGAGTGAATCAAAGTCAAATATGAATCTGACAACTTTTTGCTTCAAAAAAATTCCTTTCTTCTCAGCTTTTCTAGCCTTGTGGACCAGAGAGCTAAAATAATAAAGTGACGAATTAAAAATCCAGACACATAAAATGTCTGTGAAATTCGACCAAAACAACTAAACAAAATTCCCAAACAAGCCACTAGCATAATGTCTCATGTCTACAAAATCAAATTAATATGAAAAACAATGACAGTTTGTCTTTGCAAGTTACTCAAGGACCAATTCAATTTAATTTTTTTTTAATAAATACATTCAGAATTCAAAGCCCATTTGACAGTTATAGGAAGTGAACAGCAGCAGTTTCTGGACCAGTCATTTACTTTCCAGTGATGCTAGGTGCACACTGAAATCCCATGGTTTCTTTCCTGCTTCACAGATGAATAATTTAAACAACTTTGCAGATAAATGACAAATTGTAAGTGGAAAATGCCTGCCAACTTGAATTTTCAAACACATCTGGATACATAAATATTTTGGTTAATGAAGGCCATTCTAATATTAGCAAAACAAACAAACAAAAGGATTTTAATTTGAATAAAAACTTCTTAATTTTGTAGAGAATTCCGTTCATTCAAGGAAAGAGTACTTGATAAATGGGCAGACAGAATTTTGCTCAACATCTGTCCAAAATCTGGCTGGGGCTGAGCTTTGAAACCTTGCTGCTGTCAAAGGAAAACAGTTCTGGTCTTCCTTTGAGTCGTCCCCCTGAGGCTTGCTCCTTCCTCTTCCTCTTCCTCTGCATTGGCTCTCACTTGAACAGCCCTGTGAGAATCCTATTCAGTTCCTTGTATCAGCAGTGAACTTCTTTTTTCTGGCTGAATTAGTCTTCTGCTGGTTCAGTGGGCTGATTCACTTCACAGAGGGATCAGAGAACATGGAAAGAACCTCATCTTTCTGCAGGAGAAGAGATGGAAGGAAAAGAGAACCAGGTTTGTGAGGAAAGTGCAACAGTGAGGTGTTACAGGTTGAGTCAGTGGCTGGTGGAAGCTAGTCTTAGTAGTGCCTGTTTAGTTTTTCTCAGAGAAAAAAAGAGTCTAATAATAAAACCAAAAGCCCAATAACAAAAAAAAAATCTTGACTTTATTGACTGTATCACTGCTAGNCTTCCTTGGAAGGTAGGATTGATGTCTGCACACTCATAAGTGCAAAATGCAGTAGAGAGAAGAAATAAAATTGTTTGCAATGAAACAAAATGGACCATATTATCACACATGTCAGAATGCAAATTCCATGCTAGCAAAGCAGAACAGATTGCAGTGTTATACTCCTTTCAAAGGCCCAGAAACAGATGCAGTTTTCATTTCTCATCACCACATGGTCTCAATATTAACTTAACAATTTCACTGTTGGAAGCAGATGCATCTCACAACACTATACATGCAGGTCATTTCACTCTGTTTTTACGTGTGTTATTTGTACAGATAAATAAAGGATAGGATAGGATAGGATAGGATAGGATAGGACAATTCAGTTGGAAGGGCCCTGTTCCAATTACATGATCTGAACTGTTAAGAGTGAGTTATGAGCTATGATTTGGGGAATTTTTCCACATATATATTTATTACAAATATTATATTTATATTTTATATTTTATATACATGTATTTTCGTGTATTTATGTATCTATCTAAATATATATTATTTGTATATCTCTTTCTGTCAGACTTCTAAAAAAAAGACCTTTTTAGTAGAGAAGGTTTGACTAGAAGAATCCATTAGTATGGGTTATTTACATATGGGAAAAACTTTTGGGGAAAACACGGGAGAATAGTTAGAAAATTATGATTTTTAATAAAAACTAAAATTTTCGTTGATTTCACAGGAAGACACAGCATTTTATGGTGTAAGGAAATGGACTGGCAGTTGAAAGCCATTTTCCAAACTGACATGAGCAGTTTCAGTCAGATTTTCCCTCTGCTCTGCATATGTTGAATATCCAACAGCAGAGTATTGGTATTGAAATAAAACTGGAAGTAAAACTATCTGTAGTCCTTCACGAGGATTATTCCAGGAATACCCATAAAACTTTTTACAGCATAACATCTCTTATAGTTATACCAGTCACATTAAGGTAACACCAGATTTAAATAAGAGTGTGAACTTTCTTTTACTACTGTGAACAGACTGCTCACACAACACAGTTGATCTGTATTCCTGTGTTAAAGATTTACAGGACACCCTGGTGCCTACTTAAGGCTGATAAACCGGTGGAGGCTGGAAGAGGTGAGTGCTGGATCGCTGCGCGCCCATTGATCTGCTGCCCGCAGGTGCCATGAATGCAAGCACAGGCAGACACTTAAATCTGCCTCGGCGTTTTTTAGTGTGTTATTGGGTTTTTTCAGTTGCTAACTCCACGCTATTGACACTAACATCTGCTACAAAAGCATCTACATACCGATGTGTATGTATTCCCTTTTCAGTGTTAGCAGTTCAAGTGTTTGCATCGTGTTCGAACAGTGGTATCAGGTGGTTTAAAGATTCTTCACATATTTACACTGAAAATATTTTATTCTTGGAGTGAATCAAAGTCAAATATGAATCTGACAACTTTTTGCTTCAAAAAAATTCCTTTCTTCTCAGCTTTTCTAGCCTTGTGGACCAGAGAGCTAAAATAATAAAGTGACGAATTAAAAATCCAGACACATAAAATGTCTGTGAAATTCGACCAAAACAACTAAACAAAATTCCCAAACAAGCCACTAGCATAATGTCTCATGTCTACAAAATCAAATTAATATGAAAAACAATGACAGTTTGTCTTTGCAAGTTACTCAAGGACCAATTCAATTTAATTTTTTTTTAATAAATACATTCAGAATTCAAAGCCCATTTGACAGTTATAGGAAGTGAACAGCAGCAGTTTCTGGACCAGTCATTTACTTTCCAGTGATGCTAGGTGCACACTGAAATCCCATGGTTTCTTTCCTGCTTCACAGATGAATAATTTAAACAACTTTGCAGATAAATGACAAATTGTAAGTGGAAAATGCCTGCCAACTTGAATTTTCAAACACATCTGGATACATAAATATTTTGGTTAATGAAGGCCATTCTAATATTAGCAAAACAAGCAAACAAAAGGATTTTAATTTGAATAAAAACTTCTTAATTTTGTAGAGAATTCCGTTCATTCAAGGAAAGAGTACTTGATAAATGGGCAGACAGAATTTTGCTCAACATCTGTCCAAAATCTGGCTGGGGCTGAGCTTTGAAACCTTGCTGCTGTCAAAGGAAAACAGTTCTGGTCTTCCTTTGAGTCGTTCCCCTGAGGCTTGCTCCTTCCTCTTCCTCTTCCTCTGCATTGGCTCTCACTTGAACAGCCCTGTGAGAATCCTATTCAGTTCCTTGTATCAGCAGTGAACTTCTTTTTTCTGGCTGAATTAGTCTTCTGCTGGTTCAGTGGGCTGATTCACTTCACAGAGGGATCAGAGAACATGGAAAGAACCTCATCTTTCTGCAGGAGAAGAGATGGAAGGAAAAGAGAACCAGGTTTGTGAGGAAAGTGCAACAGTGAGGTGTTACAGGTTGAGTCAGTGGCTGGTGGAAGCTAGTCTTAGTAGTGCCTGTTTAGTTTTTCTCAGAGAAAAAAAGAGTCTAATAATAAAACCAAAAGCCCAATAACAAAAAAAAAATCTTGACTTTATTGACTGTATCACTGCTAGGTCTTACTGGAGCTAACCTGCTTTAGAATACCATGTCCTCATGTGCCTCCAATACCCCTCTCTTCACCTGTCAAATTTAGCCAAGTCTAAGATATTTGGTAACACTAGTTCAGTGACCATGGACATGCTCAGACCACAGTTTGTATATTATTGATGTTATGGTTGTAACATCACTGCTACTTCATTAACACTGCNAAAAAAAAAATCTTGACTTTATTGACTGTATCACTGCTAGGTCTTACTGGAGCTAACCTGCTTTAGAATACCATGTCCTCATGTGCCTCCAATACCCCTCTCTTCACCTGTCAAATTTAGCCAAGTCTAAGATATTTGGTAACACTAGTTCAGTGACCATGGACATGCTCAGACCACAGTTTGTATATTATTGATGTTATGGTTGTAACATCACTGCTACTTCATTAACACTGCACCTGCCTCTCTCAGGGTATATTCACTCACGCAACCGATTCCTAAAAACAGAAGTATGACAATTTGGTATAATGATAGAGAAGTAAAAACAAACAAACAAACAAACAAAACAAAACAAAACCTACTACAACAACAAAAAAGCCAACCTTGTCACCCCCATTAATCTAAAGAGATGCTAAATTAGGTCAGAAGAAACCTCAGCAGTGATCCATGTTCTGAGAGCTGAATAATGAAGTATGTATAAGAAATTTATATCTCATTTTATTCCAGATCATTACTAGTATTTCTCCCTAAAATTTAGAGAGAAATAATTCCAGTTCTGTGACAGTGATTTGTTTGGCTTATCTGTAACATCCAGGATTTAAAAATACAGCTTGAACTACACCGTTTGGATCTGCAAAGCCAATTGCACAAAGTGCTGTTTGAGGGTAGAAAGCTTTTGATCCCTTTCTGTTTTTTTCCAATACCAGATAAAAAATTACCTAAATTTGTACTATCTGAACATCTCTCCCAAAAGCAGCACCACAGCCTCAGGGTCTGGAGCTATTGCTAAAGCAAGCAAGCACTCAGCAAGAAACACTAAGAGTTGTTGCTCAGCAGTTAGAGATTTTTAGCTCTTCAAGAAGAGAATAGCTTTGCATGGTTTACTCAGTCGCAGATGTTAAACAGTACTCACTTAATAGTTTTAGGTCTATCCTCTAGGCATAAACTGTTCAGTTTATGTGCAGCTAGGAGGAATTTTCTCTTCATTCTTTGACTTGATGCACAGTCACCCTCCCCAAAAACAATTGAAATCAATGGAGAAACTTGGTGACCTTTGCCTCTGCCCTGCCCACAGTTGCACAGCACGTTAGAAGCACCACTGTGAAAACTGCCTTGGTTTCAGCTGACTCTGACCTCTGCAGAGAATTAGGTATAAGATCAAAATGCTGACAGTATAGTACAGTGCCATCTGTTCTCGTGAGTTTACACTTCTTTAAAAAATAAGGAGAATGCATTTAATTTCCTTTTAGCAAATGATCCCGTATATATAGCTTTTAAGAAATGCTTTGAAACTCAGTATAATTCCTGTTTAACATTTTGTTTCTTTATTCTTTTTTTTTTTCTTCTGTAGTGCCACCCTAGTGGATGCCTTATTGATCTCTGTATGCAAATGGGTATTATAATGGTGTTAAAGCAGACATGGAATAATTTCATGGAATTGGGATATCCGTAAGTAAATATAATACCTATGCTTCTGTAGGTCACAGAATACTAAGTTTATGTTTTCCTTATCACCAGTTAATAAAAACAACATGCAGTAGTCATTACAACAGAAAATCCCCACAAGGATATAGAACTGCAGATATATAGATGATGTTTGGGGCTTTTTTCCACACTGGACACAGTTTACAAAAGTGAAAGTGTAACGTAAATATTAACAAATAAGTGATACATGGGAAGTACCTGATTTTGTTAAATTGTATTCTGTGTTCCAGTCTGTGTTTTTACTCCTTAAAAATAACTGTGTGACCACTATGTAGTTTACATGAAAAATATTATATGTATAATTTCTTAGCTATGCTAGTAAGTTCTAAATTCAGTTTCTTGTTGGGTGATAAAAGATGCCCGAAAGAGCAGGTATGAGCTGGAAAAAATGCACTGCTGGCACATGCACTCTGAAAGATAGAAAAATGTACTGACTGGTATGTAGACAAGTTCCCTTGTGATCTTCAAGGTAACAGGAAGCTGTGCCCTAGCTAAAAGGCTGGCAACCATTCATTTCCTATTGGTTCATTCCTTATTGATTAGCATTTAATGAGCATGTTTGATATGATTAATGTAGGTTTAATGTGATCGGCGTAGTTGATGCTAGAGAGAGTGTGGATGGTCATCAAGGGAAATTAGCAAGTGTGAAAATCCAAGAGCTGACACTGTCAGAAAGCTTGCCCTTGCAAAGTTCAGAGGGATTTGCTATTTCTCCATCTTTCTTGGCCTAGCACCCCTTGCCAGTATTTTGCAGCTGTTAGGGCTGCAGGGATTGGTTGGGATGGGCAGGAGGGAGCAGTAGCAGCAGTATTGATCCTTCTCTTTCCACTCCCCACCACTTTGGTCAGTTTTCATTAGAACTCTCTGCTTCCTATTAATACAGATTTTGAAACTTACCAAAGAGCACAGAAGAGAAATAAAAGAAGGTGATAGGTAGAGATTGGAGGAAATTGTTTAAGAACAAGTGATTTAATAGGCATAAACTGCTTCAGGTGAAATGAATCTTCATTTCAGAGTCACAAGGAAAACCACAACATAAAAGACACAGTCACAACACTGTGCAATGCTTCAGCTTATTCTGGTGAGAGATGTTTGCTCTCCAGACCCTTCAGTCCACCTTCTAGCCCTGAAATGCTGCAAGCAGGTGCATTTCCTTTTTGTGTGGAAAACACTTTTCTGCTAAGAGCTTGATGGCAGCCAACACAATGTGGATGGCCAGAGGACTTGGAGGCAACCCTGCAATCTGCAGCTGAATTCAGTTGAACTGCACTCCATTTCACCTACACTCCTTTATGGAAGACAGGAAAAGCTGTAATCTTTCTGATAAATTACCTAAATGGAAAAATAATCTCTAAGATTCAAGACAACAAGCAGCTGTCCAAACCCTTATCCAAATCCAATGACTATTGGCAGTCACTTTGCACCATTCACAGACCAGACCAGGCCACTGTGAGAGCAAGTGAAGCACTGTCAGGAAAAGGACTCAATTATTTGGGTGATCTATCGTGTTTTTTCTTACTGAGACAAAGTGGCCAAGCACAGCTTCAGAGAAAATCTCTGTCACTGTGGTTTTTTTGCTCTCTATACTAACCCTTAACTAGTGTCCTTTGTTGGAGAAACCAGTGCAACTTCCTGAAAAGGTGTTTATTTCAGATGTGAGAATTCATTTCACTTTTGGCTCATGCCTTTCACAGTGGTCTCACACATGGATTTCTTTGGGAGCAACATCTTCCCCCTGATGTCCAGTACAGGTCCCCCATTTCTTGAGATGGAGGTAGCTCCTATGTCAGCCATCCCCCTCTCAGCCACCGTGTGTTGTCTGTGGTTCAAACATTTCTTTCTGCCTCTTTCTCCTCTGCATGTTTGGCTGCAGACACCATTCAGGGTTGCCTTTTCCCTTCCAGGACTGCCCAGAGACTGTTACCCTGCACACTGCAGAGCCATGCAGAGATGCCAGGTCACACACACAGAGAAGAATCAAGCAGCATTTGCACTCTTATTTACTGAGCTCAGCCATTTCCACACAGCATTGCATCGTGCCACATAAACAAACCCTGAAGTGATTTGCCATTCTGTGCTGAGAAAAAGTAGTAAATAAATAATGAAAATTTGTCAAAATCCTTTCACCAATTTAACAACATCTAGGCTGGGATTACAGTTTATCAGCTGTATCTGTTTTCATACCTATTGTGCTGTGTCATCGGCCACATGTATTACTAATGCTCTATTTTCCTGTACATTGGGAAATGAATTTTACAGGATATGTTATGCCCACTTAACCTCTTCTAATTTTGTGAATAATAGCCATTATTATTCTTTACTTTGTTTCTTTTATTTAAAATGTAGGCTAATTCAAAACTGGTGGACCAGGAGAAAACTACGACAAGAGTATGGCACACAGGGAAAAACAAGCTTCCCACAGTGGGAAAAGGACTATAATCTGCAGCCTATGAATGCTTATGGACTCTTTGATGAATACCTAGAAATGAGTATGGCTCTAACTTCATGCTCTCTCTTTCACTAGATTTTAATGTTGTTGGTTTTTTGTTAATGTGGGCTGATAAATTCTTTTAACTATCACTATATGAAACTAAGGAGACTGCAAAAAGGTTTTCATTCTCACAGGTCAGGTGAGGAGTGAGAGCAAGTTTTTAAGAACCAAACCAATGTAGTTAAGCACACTGCTGATGGTTTGCTAACCTCTCATCTATGAAACACTTCCCATTCTGTATTTGTTTTTCTAAACTAGAGCCCAGTTCTTTATCTGCATACATTTCTGAAGACCTTTGCTGTTATTTTCTAAAGAAAGTTATCTTGTGTTTTTACTTTGAAGTGCATGGTACAGATCATGCACATGGTACAGACCATGCATGCTTGTTTATGTTTAAAATCCTCCCTCATTTCCTACCTCACATTTACAAAGTAACTTACTGCCAAAAGGCACTGCTCTATCCAGCGGAGAGATGAGAATAACTGCTCAAAAAAAAAAGTTTAAAAAAATGAACTTTTGTCCTATGTGACTGAACTGCATATGTCATGATTGGTTTTTTCCTTTTCTCCCTTACACAATTCTTTTCAAATTAATGGGAAATCTGATAATCTGAAAACCTACCTCTAGAAACTTAAACAGAATTTCAGACTGCTTCCCATCTGAACTATTAAAAGGAATGTATTCATCTCTAATCTTTGCAAGTATTGAGAGATCCTAGTTGATGCTGGAGTAAAAATGTCCCTTTCTAAAAGTACAGTTTGTCCACCTCAGAACTTGATTCCAAATTACAAAGTTTAGATGGTGCTGTCCATTCCAGGATCTTTTCATTTTTTCTTCTAACTTTTGACAAGGACTTGCTGTACAAAAGCCACTAGACCACTACATAGTAGGACATAATAAGTGTCTGTATACTTTGCACATACTGCTTATTTGTGTACACTGTTTGGTGTCTTAGACCTTGGGATTGGATCCTAGTAATTATTCTGTGATATTTCCTTTTTTTCCCCCAGTTCTTCAGTTTGGATTCACAACCATCTTTGTGGCAGCTTTTCCACTGGCACCACTTCTGGCCTTACTAAACAATATTATTGAAATTCGGCTTGATGCTTACAAATTTGTTACTCAGTGGAGAAGACCTTTAGCTTCAAGAGCCAAAGATATAGGTGAGCTCTTTGTATGGTGTTTGTTATATATATGTGTTATTTGTCAAATCTTTGACCATTTCAAGTAAGAGCAGATGAAGATATTTTCAGTTATCTTTCCAATTAATAATACACCCCTTGATTGTTCAAAAAAACTTCAAGTATCTGACACCAATCTACTTATGCAATTAATAGTCTATAATCTTTTAATGATTTTCTGAGGGACTTAAGAGCCAAGGTGCAAAGCCATCAGTGTTCTCTGCAGGTGCTTTGTTGTGGCAGACACACTGTGCAAACACATGCTGCTGCTCAACTTCAGTATAATAATGAGACAGATCAGATGAAACATGAAAGTCAAGTTAAAGTGGCCACCATCCTGTAAGGGACCTGTATGTTTTGTATTTACCTGGCCAAAACCAAGCTCCCCTGTGACTCAGGGGCTGTGCCCACTGGGTCCTTGGTGGGTCAGACAGGGTGGGTCTGGATCCCAGCAGACAACTTGCTCTCAGTGAGTCACACCTGCATTGCTAAACACAAGGTCCACACAGCTCCGAGGTCATCCAGCCACACACTATTGCAAAGGATCTCTGAGCTTATTTTGACTACAAATCTCTTCCATCCTTGCAATATGCAAAAGCACAACACCTTTAGGAAGAACTCAAAAATAAATTCATCTGCCCAACGCTGAATCCCTGCTGTTTTCAGAGGGGTAAATAGAAAACCTTGCTAACCAACTGCATTGCAAAAATCTATAGCCCACACCAAGAAATAGCAAAAGGTCAGGCTTTGTGCTCTTAGAACATGTGACTATAGCCTGTATCTGATTAAAGCTTTGAATGAGAACAGTGTGAATCTGTAGGTTCTGGCACAAGCCTGGACAACAGCCACACATGGTGTATACTGCAGACATAATTTGTAAAACATTTATTCTACAATGTAATTAATAGAAGCACAGAACAATATTTATTTTTCATGTTGATTCAGATGTGATTTCTCAAAATAAATTGCATTCTAGCAAAGTTTCATGGGCAATTTGATGTCTCACTAAATCAATGGGTATGTCTAACCTTCTTTTGGTGTGATTCACAGTGATGTCGTCTCACTGTTCAATAAGAAAATTTATTTTTACTCAGTCGCTCTTGGATAAAAACTACATAAAAACACCTTGTGCAGCGGGGAAAACTACTTCAGATCATGCAGTATTTCAGGAACTTTGGTTCTTATTTTTCCTGGAGCAAACATGCTGTCCTTGTTGAACAGGCATCTGGTATGGGATCCTGGAAGGCATTGGAATTCTTTCAGTTATCACAAATGCATTTGTTATAGCAGTGACATCAGACTTCATCCCTCGCCTTGTTTATGCTTACAAATACGGACCTTGTGCTGGCCAAGGAGAAGCAGGACAAAAGTAAGGCTTTTTGGGGGGGGAGTGGGGAACAGATGTGCACGAAAATCACTTACAACTTGAATAGATGCAGTATTTCTGTCTGTGTATGTTCTGATTGCACTAAGCCAAGTGTATTGTTTGTGTTTAGGTAACAGATATCAGCCATAGGTACTGATGCTCTGCATAGTCACAGGATGGGTTGCTGAGTGACTGTGATCCCGGATGTTACTTCAAGGCAGACATGGCAGAGCTATTTCAGAGATTCTGTGTGTGTGACAGGATGCTGCCCAAGCTGTACTTCCCAGCTGGTAGTACATGGATATAATCCTGGATTTTTTCTGAAGCAATGCTGATACTAAGCAGTACAGGATTTGTTGGCATTTTAAACTCGTACACTGGGGTTTATTCCTGATGTCATATTCAGCATGTATTACTTTAAAAAGTAGTGTCTAGCAAGAGGAAGCAATTTCCAACTAATACATCAAGATACACTTACAGAGAAAAGCAATTTGCTTTTCTTCTAAAACTAGAGTTCTTAGATTAAATCTTCCAGGAGATATTTGTGATCTGAATCCCTGCTGCCTAAGTGTATTTTCTTTCAGTGTTGCTAAACACTGAGATTATATTAGCATGTGCACACTACCAGCAAGCATGAGATAGTTGCTGCATGGCCACTTGTGAAATCTCAGCTGCTGGGCTCCGGGAAGGTCACTGAATCCAGCCAAACACAGACACAGTTTGCAAATGCTCCAGCAGTGCCATTAGCAAGGAACCCTGCTGTTCAAAGAAACCCAGGCTAAACAGGAGACAGAGACAGAGAGCTTGCATTCTGCTATTGGACATATGGCAGATTGATTTTTTTACTCCCTGCTGCAGAAAGTGAGTTCATCTGTTGCTGCTTTTTTGACATCTTTTGACTGTCAACACACTTAATCATACTGACAGAAGAAGGGCATCTGGTGTGGCAGCTCCCGATTAGGAGATCTGCTAACTTGCTGTCCTGCAAGGATTTGGGCATTTTAGCTGGGGCTAGGGAAGATGTTCTGTTTACTTTTATGAACAGTTAAAATCCCTTCCGGGCTAAAGTGGTCTGGTACCTTTTGTTCCTGAGCATGTGCCTCTGCTTGTGCCATTATAAAGATCTATATATCGTTCAATATCTATCTATCAATCTATCTATCTATCTATCTATATAAATATTGTAGCACTGTAAGCAACTCTCATTGCTAAGGAAATCATAAGGAAGGATTTTTTCAGGACCACTGTGGATAAAAAACAACACCTTTAGAAATATTTCTCTTAAGACTCAAATATGACTTGGTGTTAAAACTAGTTCTGCACAGGGAAAGTAGTTTGGCTCACAGTTTGGCTCTTATCTTCTTTTCACAAACCTCTAGTACAATGTTTTCACACTTCTGCTGCTATTTTGAGTGAATTTCTGGATGAAGCTGTCAGGTAGTAGTACTTTGAAGGAGCTAACCTGTATTAAAACTGTTTATGTCAGCATTCTGAATAATGTTACTAGTAAGTACTGCTACAAAAGCAGGAAGGTAGTCAAAAATCCACAGGAATAGTGAGTTTTCTCAAATTAAGGGCTGAAGACAATCTGTTATTGAATAGCTTAAAAGAGAGAGGTACTCTTTTCTTTCAAAAAACAGCTGTAGGTATTAGATCCATATGACACACAATGATACTAGAAAAATACTGGAATTAAATTAAGCTCCAAATGTAATCAGTATGGAGACAAAGCCAGATGGTGTTTAAATATAATTTCTCAAAGACTGTAAAGTCCATATTTAGAAAAACCCAACCCAAAATCAAAATCCCCCAACCCTTACTGTGCATTATACTCTGCACCAAATGTGCCTACACTTACCTGTATTTGGTCAGTGCAGCATGAACAGCACAACACATTTTGTCCAGATCTCCTCAGCTTTACTAACACCAAACTTGACCCTTTTATTGACACCCACAGCCCTTCAACAGGGGACATAACTTCTCCTACTCAGTGTTCTCTAAATTGTGCCTGGCCCTCACAGTGTTCAGTCACCCTGGGATCTTTAGAATGGAGTTCCTTTGATTAACTGGACATTTTCTAAAAAGCTGTTTTAAGTGTATTAACTTTCCATCTGATTTAATCTCCCTTTGTGCTAGTACCATGAGTGTAACAGTGGGAATATTTTTATTATCTTCCTGACACTCCTCATTATTTTCTCTGCCCCTATTGTGTCACCATTTAGATGACTTTTCAAAAGTAACCAGTCCCAATCTTCACCCCAATTCCTTCTCCCATAGAAATCTACCATTGCTTCACTTGTATTGTTCATCTGACCTACTTTAGCATTTCTTTTGTATTGCCTCAACATCCCTTTCAAATATTAATAAGCATCAAAATTGTACTTTGGATTTTATGAAACCCAAAGGACATCCTCCTGGGTACAACAGTTAATGGAAAAACCTTGCTGTGTCCTGCTGACAGCATTTTGTCCCCTCTAGGTGTATGGTTGGCTATGTTAATGCCAGTTTATCAGTATTTCTTGTGTCTGACTTTGAAAACCGTTCAGAGCCAACATCAAATGGAAGTGAATTCTCTGGTTCACCATTAAAATATTGCAGGTAAGTTTCTGGTCAACATATTTCTCTGCTTTAGGACATTGAAATGGAGAAGCATCATAGTAAATCTGGAATTGAAACTAATTTTTAGAAGTTAAAAATGGAAAGTTTTAACTGTGGTGTTCAGGGTCAGGCTCTTCTTGGTACTCCTGGGCTATTGCCTGCATGATTCCTTCCTCAGATAAAAGAGAAGCCAAAAAGCTGGTATCTGGAGGGTGTTCCTAATGCAGGACTTTTATGGTGTCATAGCTTGACTCAGACACAATCATCATTGATAAATACGGCATCAAAGGGCCACTAATAGGTGCCTGATTACTTAGGTACCAGTGAGACCCAGTTGGGATGAGATTATATCACAGGACATGCACAGGGAAGTCCAGGTTGCACAGGAGTGGCCACACTGAGGTATTTCACAGGTCTGACAGACATAAACAGGCTCTGTCATAAGCTATCCTTATGAAACCTCAAATCCAGCATTTCCGAATTGTTAATATGTTTATGTCATTGCTTACTGGTGTAATTATTAGCAGTAATCATATACTTGTGGTTTGAATCAAAAGAAGATGAGCAGTTAATTATCTGCATGTCTTTGTCCTCAACAACAGATTGGAGAAATTGCAGTCTGAGAACCGTAATGGCAGATTTGCACCTGAGTGAATTTAATGGCCAAAACCCTCAAGGATCTAATAAAAGTCTTAAATAGTGTCCCAACTGAAAATACCAAAAAAATACAGCTACCATTTTTTAATTGCAATGTTACATTACAAGCATGACACCTGGTAGACACAGATACACTTAGTCCCAGTATTTTTCACTGTGAAAAATTAAAATATTCTTTTATGAGTGCCTAAAGAACAAAAGATACTCTGTGATACCACAAAGGTCTATGACACAGCAAAAGTCAGTGTTTATTGCAATATTGCAATGTTTTTATGAATAGGAGGAATTTTGAGTGGTATAGCATAATACATGGGGGGAGGGGTTGGCATTAATGCTTTCATTTAACTAACTGATATTTAAGACTGTTGCAACTTATTTGGCAGAAAATGTATTCCAATGCTGAAGTCACCTGTGAAGCAGAACCACAGTGAGAATATTCCATTCCACATTGTTTGCTATAGCATTATTTAATAATTTTTTGTCATTCTGACCATTGTCTTCCCCCCCTTCAATTCCTTTCTTCCCCAGCTTCTAGCACAAAGTTGCTGCTCCTTAAATTTGATGATGGAAATCTCACAATTAAAAAAAAAAAGGTCTGCTGAGTATCTCCTAAACAGAACACTATTAAAATTGTGATAAATCTCCAAAAGATGTATCTGTTCTTTTGGGAGACACTGAATTGTTATGTATATCTACCCTTGAAAGAAAATTAGCATCTTTCTTTAGCTGAGTTTATCAGCTTCTTACTCACCTTCATTCTGCTAAAGCATCAGTCATTTTAATTGCACTTCAAGGCAGATATTGATAGGGAGGTAAGGAAATATTATGTTCTACTGTGTAATAGTGTAGGCATGTGTCCAGGAAGGCAGTTTGTCTGAGAAAAGTCTCAGTTAACTTCTGTTTGCCTGGAACAGAGATAGATAGTGCTGTGCTATTCTGGTTGTTTATAAAAGGTTTCCCCGCTTTTTCATGCGTAACAACAGATTCCTAGTGAGTCAAAAAAAAAATACTTATATACTCTACTGGGACTTGGTCCAGGGATTTCTCTTTTTGGGATGCTTAGGATATTGTAAAACATCCTAAACTATGAAGTCAGAATGCTACTTGCACAAGGAAAGATCATCACAACTTATTCTAGAAATACTGCTATTTTAAGATGTCAAGAGAGTTTATTTCAGTTTGTATAGCACCCTCTGCAATCTAAGAAGGTGAGGCTTCATGGAGAAATACAGATTATCATAGAGATTAAATAATGTTTATTTCTTTTATTCATCTGCATTTTCATTAGTTTCTTAAAACTAACTTAGTGATCAACCTGTATTATTTACTATGGTATATTCAATATTTTTTTACTATGGGTTTTCTGTCCCATTTAGGAAACAGATGAAGCAGCAAACAATTTTTACACTGATTTTAAATAAGGTTTCTGCAATCCTATTTTAGAATTAACCACTAGTAAAAATGGGCACCAGAATGTGTGACTTAAACAGATTCATGGTTTGTAAATACAATCTTGGAGTATTTCTGGATCCAACTTTCCCAATAGATATCTACAGTTAAATTTTGGAGACCTAAAGTCTTCCAAGTAACACTGTGAGAAAAGATCACTTTCTCGCATGATCCTCACCTCTTGATATACGAAGAGGGGCAGTGCTGGCTCTGCTGAAATCAGGATGAGCCATGTTTTACACCGGGGTGGCCAACTAGTTGATCAAGGGCCAGGTGGAGTCCACGGGGCATTTTTATATGGATTTTGGGAAAACTGTCAGGCTGACAAAACTGGGGACATTTATGGGTTCAAAACGTCCTTGAAGTGGGAATAAAGTGTCCCTTAGGAGAGCAGAGCATCCCACCCTTATCCAGGTTCTGAGGAGATACCTGAAAGGCACATGTCATGCTGCCAGGGGAGATGCTGTAGGCTCAAAGCACCTCCCATCCTGTGTATTTGTTTCAGGGAAGTTTTCTTCAGACAGACACTGGTTTGGGTCCTTTGTACACAATTTCCATTAGAACTCCTGGAGTGCATTTACTGGCTGGTTTCAGCTGAAAGTAAGTCCATTTTTATGAAGAAAAGCAGGGTAAGTGGAGGTGATCAGGACACTTGCTTCAGAAGCAGGCACCTGACCTGAAACCAAGCACTAGCACAGGCCCAGCCTTAGGAGCGAGCAGTATTCGGGTAACCTGTACAGCTTGGGTGGAGCTCATTTTTGGTGCAGAAAATGTAATGATCAAGAGAAGGCAAGTTTTGGTTTTGCCTTCACCCAGGCAGCAGTGCAGAGTTGCTAACTCCCATACTGTGTTGCCTTCCAGGTACAGGGACTACCGGGACCCTCCTCACTCCCCAGTGCCCTACGGTTACACGCTGCAGTTCTGGCACGTCTTGGCAGCACGCTTGGCTTTCATTATTGTGTTTGAGGTCAGTGGCCGTTCAGGTGGCAGATCAAAACCAAAAAGAAAACAAATTTCCCTCTGAAGCTTTGCATTGGGATGATCTATGATGGCAGCTGTTGACGTGTTTTTTTGTCTTAGTTTCCTCTACTTATATTGTGCTTTGTATTCTCAGCTTTGTTTTCTGAACAGTCACAGGCACATAGGTTCTTACAGAAAAGGGAATATAACACTGAGAATATAGCAGTGATTTGCCAACGGGGGGGAATAAATGAAGTTTTTATTTACTTTTTTAGTAACTTGTCTAGGTTGGGAAGCCCTATGCTGACTGTTGGATGAGGATAGGGGTGAAGGAACATGCGAAGAAAATATTAAATCTGAGCAACTGAGAAAGAAAAAGTTACAGTATTTATACATCTAGCTTTTCTTCTTGTTTGGTTGTTTGGTTTTTTTTCATGCCCTTCATTCCTCCAGAATGGTTGGGATCACAAAGATTATGACAATTAAAAGGATTCAAAATCTTTGTCTATGTTCATAATAGTATTTACTGTCAGTATCTCAGATGTCAGATGTCTTTAAGGCAAACCAAAGGAGATAATATCAACTTCACGTGACTGGTACTCATGCTGATTTTGAAAAAGAGAACCAGAAGGGTAGAAAAATAGAATGAGATGATTTATTTAAAAAAAAAAAAAAAAGCAGCTCTTAAGGCCTAATTTCAAGTGCCTGAATATCCCCACCAGAATCCAGAAACTCACATCTCGCCAGCATAAGAAGTTTGAAATGCCTTTTACACTGTGAAGAAGCCAAAGAAGGAACACTTGATTTTAAAAAACTCTTTTCTCAATCCTCTGCTCTGAAATCATAGCAACAACATAGCATTCAACACAGATACAGAAACTGTAGTCACCATACTGGCATATGGCATAATGTTCATGAGCACACATCGCATTCTGACTCACAGAAGAGTGTAAATGCATTCTGAACTGAGCTTTCAATGCACCTCTTTGGATAACACAATAGAAGTATTTGTGTGAGAGCAAAGGTGGAGAAGAAGCATTTTCTGGATTATTATTTCTATTCTTCATGGCTCAGCAGAAGCCCAAGGACTTCAGCAAATTCTCCATAATTATAATTTTCAGACCTTCCCAGGTGAAGAAATATGGCACTGCAGGTTGGGCTCTCTTCTTCCTTTACACTGGGTAACTTATTAGCAGTTGGTTTCTAAGGAGATAATTTCTTCCAGCTTCTGTTCCATGCCCAGTGAAACATTAAGGGAAAGAAAGAGAGAAAGATTTGATAGAGGCCTGCTGGGCTTAATCTCTTCTAGCTTCCTGTCAGTACTGAAAGTCAGGGTATGCATCTCCAAAAAGGACTACAAGAATGGTCTTGGCAGGTCAGCCTAAGAATTTTTAAGACTGAGGAGAGTCTGGCCTTTTGATACACACTTGACATAAAGGCAGCCCAGCATAGGCACAAAGAGAAGTGAGGCAAGAAAAATGAGCCCTGTTCAAGTCTCAGCATCCAGCCAAATTTGTGACCAACTGTGGAATAACTTTGAGTGTCTGCCTCTTACTGGGCACATCTGATTTGCCTTTGCTTGGTCTCAACCAAAGCCGTAGGCTGGCTCATATCTGCTTTCCTCAACATGAGCCACTCTGTTTATTGACACTGCAAGCTGTCTCCTTAACTATATCTAAGAAATCAAAAAGGTAACTGCAGCAGAAAGCATGACTTTTTTTAAACAGTAATGGTTCTATTGTGATTGCTACAGTGCTTACAATAAAGATTGCACAAAGAGATAGGGGATTAAAGGTAGGTTTTTTCATAAATTAAGTAACTGCCCAGGCTCAGGCCCCTTTTTGGCACTTTGAGTCTGGTTTGTTTTGGATAACTTAACCTCCTTTGAAAACAAACAGAAGTATTTCCTATCACTGCAAAAAGACTTCTTTGTCCAGGCTAAACTGGCAGAAGAGGCTTTTTTCCCTCTTTTTAGGTTTGGCAAAAAAACCCCCAACAATTAGAGTATTGTGAGTTTATTTATCATGAGGGAAGAATACATAGGAAAACATTTTACATTCTCTTTTCAGTGGCTTTCAAAAGAAGGGTTCTGTTTGGAGAAGAAGAAATACCTTTATTTCTCCAATCTAGAATGTATGTCTTTTCTGAGATGGAGGATTTTTCTGTTTATCTCTTCATCCTCTTAAGTGAAGTGAGTGCTCCAAGCAGCATTTTTGATCAAAGAGAAAAGGACACTCAAGCAATCCTCAGACATCAAACTCAAGTTTTTCTGTGTCATGCATAAAATAGGAGGGACAAAAGATCAGTCAACTTTTATTTAATTGTGGTGTTTGCTAAACAGCAATATGTCTTCGGATAAGAGACACAGTGCAAGTAAAAATGTTTAGGTTTTGTTTTGTATAGATACACTACTTCAAAATTCGATGTAAGTGTTTCTGGCAACAGGAAAAGGTTTCATCATTTGAGCCTCCCCCTGCAGAGCAGGAACTAATACCAGTACTAATACCAGGCTCTGTCCAAACAGCCTTACAGCAAATCATGACCTCCGGGCTTTGAACACACAGGTCATAGAACAGTTTTGAGGCTTAATTTTAACCCACCTGCTCATAATTTCTGCTGTGACCCATACTTCACTGATTTCAGCTGGAGTTTTTGTGGGGAAAAAAACTTCATGGTTTGTTTTCTTAAAATTTAGTAATGGATTTAGTTTGTAAACACAGCATCTGTCTGCAAATCTGAAAGAGATGGTTTTCAGAAGATGTGAAAAGTTCTTTTCAGAAGATGTGAAAACCTTCAGGAGGTTTTAAATTTCTCATTCCTTTTTTTTTTGTGTTTACAGCACCTTGTCTTTTGCATAAAGCATCTGATCTCCTACTTAATTCCAGATCTTCCAAAAGATCTGAGAGATCGAATGAGGAGAGAAAAGTACTTGATTCAGGAAATGATGTATGAAGCTGAACTAGAACGTCTGCAAAAAGAGCGGAAGGAAAGGAAAAGGAATGGAAAATCTTATCACAATGAGTGGCCATGACAGGATTCAGAAGAAACTGCTTAAAAGAAGATAAGAACTCTTGTTTATAAAAAAATTCCTGGTTGTCTACAGCAGAGAGTGCACTGAGAGGAATAGTCAGTAATGTTGTGTGCATTTAGCACATGTGTGCCCCTCTACAATAGGGTGGATTTTGTCATAAGCCTTTTGGAATTAGAGATGTTTCCAAGGCTTAGTCTTCTCCAGAGCTGATGTCAACACAAGCACATCAGACCAATACTAAGTCTCTGCACTCTTGCCAGGAAGCTCCCAGGCCCTGACTAAAATTCAAGGCCCTGAACTTCAAAGCAGTTACACAACTCACAGTGCTTTACAGAACTTGGTGATCTTACGGCTCACTCTCATGAAGCTGCTACTTCACAAGCAGTGACTGCGCCTTGGCAACGTGGCAGTGTTTGTCTGTGTGTGTGGCCACCACCTGCAGCACGTGCATGGCAGCGTTGCTCTCTTCCACAGCGGACCCAACCGCGTTGCTTTGCATTTGTCACCAGTTAAGGTCACGTAGGTGGAACATTTCCATTACTCAACAATACTGAAGTATTATCTAGAAGGAGATGCATGATCATGAGTCCGATCAACTGGTCTAAGTGCTGAAAAATATAGGCATCAGAAGTGCAGACAGATAGCCAAGCATCTAAATGTGGCCAGAGGTATCTAGCTGTAGGGTCATTTATTTGGAAATGACACTGTGAAAAGTTGGTAATACATGTTAAAGTTTTGAACAGTGCCTTTTCAGCTACAGGACTGTCTAGTCTGAGGGAACCAAATCAGGTTAGGGCATCTTGCCCAGAACTGCCCATGTATTTGTGTTGCCAGATCACATTGAGGCCTAGTCAGGAATTAGGGTGTGCTTACACATGTAACAAATGTCAGACGGTGTCTTAAAGACCTACCTGCCTAAGTAAAACAAACAAACAAACAAAGACAGATGAACAAGGTCAGCAGAATAAAACACAGTCATCCAGAATATCTACACTTGTAGCACTTTCTGTATTCATCATTCCATTATCTATGAAGGGGTGGAGGGAAAAAACAAAACAACAGACTGTAGTATGAAACAGCTTGAAATCCTTAATGCAGAACAATTCTACACAGGCCGCAAATTAGACTTGGGCAAAATAAGCCACTGTCAATATCCTTTAGCAAATTCCTTAATATTGGAAAAGTAAAAAATTTCTGATTTAATTAAGAAATTTAAAAATTCCAGGCTATTAACCCAAAAGAGTGGACTTGTAGCTTTGAAGACATCCTAAGTGTTAGATGGAGCAACATGAATCAAAATACTGAGTGCTGTGAAAGCTCTTCAATCAGTTGTTTCTAAAAGTTATTCTGGAAGTAATTTGATAAAAGGAGTAGAATTTGCCCTTCTGGACAGACCACGCAATGCAAAATCCTACGGATGGATACCTCAAGCTCCACATGACAACAGGACCATTTGCACCAAGACAAATATTACCAAATTAGTTCTAGTAACTTTTTTTCCACTGCAAAGGAGAACTATGCTATTTGCATGAGAGGGGGAAGCTTTGATGAAAGGCAATATGACTTGAGGAAGGAGAGGGATGAAAGAAAATGAGCACCCTCCTCTCTGTAGCCATTGCCTGCCTACACAAAAAAACAAGGAACTTCCTCCAGCAGCAACTCACCATCCTACCTGAAGAGGATAGATGACATAGCAGCTCCCTTTCATCAGCTGCTCCTGGCCCAAGACTGAACGACCCATGAGACAACATAAACACTGAAGGAGTTTCAGGATTAGTCTGTACTGTGTTGGTTTGGTGCCAAACTAAGTGGGGAGCACAACTAGTGGTTGCGGGGTAAATTCCTGACTAATGAGGAAGTGAATTTGTTCATCTTTGCTTCTGCCCACTGCAGCTGTGGACACAGCCCACAGATCAGTGGGGAAATAGGAGTATTTCTGTCTCTGTAAATAGGGGGTGGGGATCAGGCAGTGTTGACCTCCAATACACACATGCTAGATGGGTTATATTTACCATCCACCACCTACAGTTGCAGCCTGGGGATTTTGGGGCAGGATTGCTGTGCAAAATCATATTCAGACAAAATTCTCATGAATAATTGGATTATTTTGGACACCCTCTGTTTAGTGTCTTAACCAACAGGTGACCAGAGCTTAGAAACAGTTTTCTAAGTAGTAAAGTGAGATGAATAAGTCATGCATAAAATTATTGTCACCCATGTGAGCAAAATGGACCTTTGCAAATCCCTGCAGTAAGATGCAGCTTTGTCAATTTAGATCTCAGTAATTTCAAGAACTGAACTGAAACACAGTAGAATATAAACTGATTTCCACTTCAGAGAAACCACTGCAATAAAATGTGCCAAAACAAATACTGCGCAGCAGAAATGCAATAGATAATAATTGCTTTTGAGAGTAGTTTTCAAGATAGGAACATTATGATGAATTTTCCTGACAACACATTGCTAGAAGTTGTGTCCCACTCTGCTCTAAATGACACCATAGGTTGGCTGCTTGCCAAGCTTGTGCTGAGTATGGTGCTGCAAGGGGCTCTGACGTCCCTGGCAGACCCCGACTACATCTCTGTCACTTCAGTTTGACCGGTCAGCCCATCAAGGTTCCTCTGCTGCTGGTCTGATGAACAGATTTCCCTGGAGTCCTTCAGAGCTACACAGCAGAGCACTCAGGAAAGATGCCCCGTTTTTATTTATTAGAAAAATAAAATACAAATAATAGTATAATAATAAATGGAATTTTAATAGTCTCTGGAGAACTAATTTATGCCATTCTCTTCCTGATCTGATGATGGGTTTTATGTTTAAATCTCCATGTGACAGTCTTGTATGTTGTTTACTTATTCCAGCTCCACATGAGCACTACCTTCAAGGGAATGAGAAAAAACTGCAACCTCAATGCATGGCACAGACATTTTACATAGCAAGCAGGACAGCACACATCAGAGGATTTACTGTGAAATCATCTTGCAATCAGCATAGGATTGTTCTCCATAGGCCATTCTTAACAGCAGCATGTACTTCATGAGCAGTTACATGCCAGTTTTTAAAACCGAGGAAAAAAATGTATATTGGGACTGTTTTTCAGCCCGTTTGCTAAGTTTTTTGCATTCTGTCCCATGCTGGTTTTACAGATCTTAGAATAAAAAATGTAAATGAACAACCTGGATACTCTGACAAAAGAAAAATCTAGGAATAGAACATCATCTACATTCAAGCCACCAAATACTATTACAGAAACCGTGTTTACAAATCAGTTCTTTTTTATTTTAAATCTTTCTGAGGGGAGTTACATTATTGACCATATATATTATATATATATATATATAAAGTATATAGAGAGATTGTTTATTTGTAAATAGAAAAATTCTATGGAGAAGAATGTCAAGTTTTCACACTTTAAAAAAAATCATCAACATAAAGCCATGTTTAATGCTTGTATAATGTGATGTAATAAACTTTAAAAATAAATTATGCATATGAAATATTTACTGCTTGTCATTCATGAGTTTCTTTCTGTTTACCTTATTTGTTCAGCCAGCAAACTGACCAGTCAGATAGAAGTAAAATTTAAATGCAGACCAAAAAAAGACAAAATCTATCACTATTTTCTCTCTGTGGTTCTTTTGTGTATTCACATAGTAAAATATTGTTACTGTGGTGGTTTTAGGGTTGGGGTTTTTCAATGTTTTTACTTAAACAGGTTCCTAATTGTTTTGTCTTTTGACCCTGCCAGATGCCGCATGTAATTTGGACTCTGCAGAGTGCTCCCACTCCTGTGAAATTAATCAGTTTTGAGCATCCCATATTTCTTTATCAGGTGAGCTTTTAGCTGGGAGACATGAAGGATCAGGGTGCAGGGGTATGCTGGAGACTCCAAGAGTTATCTTGCTTTTACACAGACACGGAAGGCCCCAGCTTAGAGCTCAGCTAGCAGAAGACAGTATATTTTCCCAGAGAAAGTATTATTGAAAATCAATGTATTGTTTTAATTAATGATGCCAATTAAGAAGAATATAGGGAAAAAAAAGGAGCTAAAAGAGTCACTTTATAGCTCTGCAGCAGTCATGGGAGGTTAGATAGCAAGAAATGGGGTAGCTTCTTAGGTCCCCTGCAAAGCGTAAGGGTGTTTGTCTCTAAAGCGCTTACAGCAAGACATACTTCCCAGTGAAAACTCATCTTGATGCCATGGTTGTGGACCAACAAATATCACCTGGCCCACACTTTTACTTCATATCAAATTTTGAGTTAAATGATTTCTTAGTGCTTAAATAGTGACTTAAGCAATAGAGGGGGGTAAGATGGTAATTTACGCGTTTCCTCTGTTTTAAACAACTAAGTGAATTCAAAGCATGGAGTAGAATACTACATTTTTTAAGTGTGATAGCCAGGAAGATTAGTCTTCATAAACAAAACAGTTGGAAGTTACAGATGATCTAAGACAGTCTAAGGCAGCATCAACTACAGCACAATAATTTCAGCACAGAGCGATGCAGAAAGGACATGCTGATGATGTTTCACACAGCAGTGACCAGTCACCCTCTGGAAAAGCACATTCAGATGGGAATTCAGCATTTGGATTGGGAGGGCTGTAGCCATACCGGCAGGCACACACATCAAGTGCTTGCTGCAGGCTTCTGCTCCCTGTTACAGCTTACTCTCTCTCACAAAGCACAGGTTCACAGAGGCACACCAGTCCCCTTTAGCACTCTGCAGCAGCGTGAAGATAGCAGCACTCACCCTCTTTCAGATCTGTGGGCTGAAAGTACCAGGTAAGTATAAATTATTATATTCCAAGGCTGAAGAAGTACTCCACAGCACAGAATGCGGTATCTGTTTCTGGGTCATGAAGACAAGGCACAAGGTTGAATGAGCTGCACTTATCATCTGAGACTTGAGAAGCATAGCCAGCTGATTCAGTCAATGGGCTAATTGTCTCACAGTAACTCAGATAGTCCCAAACCAGAGACATTCCTGTCCTGAATCCTACAAGACTTTATTCAGGATGCTATTGTTTGTCTCAGATCTTAGATAAAGGGACACAAGACATAACTCATGGGAGCTATCCCACTTGATCACAGCCCTTCCACACAGTGGCTTTAGGCACTGACCTGAACCCGGAGCTGCAGCAGAGGAGAGTGAGAAAAGGGGCTGGCCCTAAACTCTGCACTGCATAATGCAAAAAAATGCTTCAGGAGGTGTGGGGGAAACCTGCCTCCATCACATAGTTTTGTGCTGGATTAGCCAATAGAGTCATGGCCTTGGTGGCACCCACAGAGTGTCTGGCTGGCCTCTTCTCCTGGTCTGGTCCTTGGAGCCCGTTTTTTCACCTTGTTTTCTGATCCTAACAACTTATCTTATGCGGTAGATCATTAAGTGCCCTCTGTCACAAGGGCACAGAAAAAATTGATTTAGATGCTACAGGGTGCCAGTCAAGGTAACTAAGCTAGCACTGTGCCATTTTCCAAGTTACAGCAGCTCAGTACTTGGCACAAATGCAGTATAATTTTTAGAAAGCATTTAAGGCATGCAGTCAGTTTTTCACTTGATTCCCAAGCATGACTGCCTTCTAAGCTTCACAGCTCAGCTTTCCTGCAATGGCTTTAATTTTCCAACTTGATTTTACTGCTGTAGAAGGGTTTTAAACACTCTTGTACAACCACAGTAGAAGTCTGAAGTACAAAAACACCACAGTGGGTCAGTCTGTTCCCCACTGTACCTGAAAGCAAGCAGGAGAAGAAAGCAATGGGGGTTTTCACCCTCCTGAAACACCAGCACAGTGCATGGTCTCACATGGATGAGCTGTTAACCTTCTCTTGGCAGCCCCACCAGAGGATAGGCCATTCCATAAGCCCTGCAGCCCTGGAGAAGCCTTTACCATATGACATCCTCTGTGATCCCTTCTCCATCCTGTCAAATTGTGCAGGGGGCTCTGCACGCTTGCAAAACACAGCGTGCACTTGCCTGATCTGAACCAATCTTGAACATGAATCCCCAGAGTGAAAACAAAGACTGCAAGAACACAAAGGGCTAAGAAAGTTTCAGCTCATAGCTCTGGAGAGAACTGCTGTGGCAACTGCAGATGCAGCCTTCACTCTTGTCCAGTACAGCCAAAAGCGAATCTTCTTTATTAAAATCTCTGCTGCACTGTGCCCAGCCCAGTGCAAGAACGACCCTAGGCCAGCAAGCTGGGCATGCAGCTGAAGGCTACTGTGGTTCTGGTCTATGGCACCAAATAAAAAGTGTAAATAAATTATTTCCTTCATGAGGACCAGCTCTGTCAGGGCAAGACAGAGGAGGACAGGGAGATAGGGCATGAAGGGAAATACAGTACTAACTCTTGCCTCTATTACTGCCAAAGTCACTCTTGCAGCTCCCATCAGTGAGCACAGAGGAGAAGGCTACAAGTGGGTTAAACAAGTGGGTTAAAAAAACCAAGGGGGTTAAAACAAGTGGGTTAAAAAAAACATAGACAATGAAACCAGCAAAATAAATATGTTCTCAGGATCAGTTCTACAGAGGAACCAGATAGCACTAAATATACCTCCTATACAAAAAAAAAAAGACCCACTGTTTCTTGCAATCTGATAAGGTCCCACACCCTAATCTCTTCATACTTTCAATGCCTTAAAAGAAAAAAGAAAACAAAAAAAAAGCCAGAAAAACAGCCATGTCTGGGTGAACAGTACTCTTCCCAAATAAAAAACTCACTCTGAGGGTGGAATGAGATTAAAAGCAGATATTTTCCAGGAGGCTCAAGAATATCAGGCAAATATTTCACATAGAAACATTGCTTTAGGCTCTGTCACCAAGAACCAGAGAGATTGAGGAAGTGCAAGAAAAACCTGATTCCTTTCTTGACTAATGTCAAGGTCATGCAAAGGCGATAGTGCCACAAAGCTCAGCAGATACCTGCCCATGACCCCAGCAGAGCTGGTAACTGACCCAGAACAGGAACGTCAACAGTGCTTTACATGAACAAAACCGTCCTCATGGGCTGACATGGCCTCGTGTCATATATGAATACCATTGACTTTGTTCTTGTCACTTGCAACGTCCATTTCAATGTGGCTAAAGGCAGGGTTGTCAGTTCCTTCATCTGCCACGGTATATGGTTTCCAGTTCAACACTTCCACTTTCTCTGGCTAAAAAGCAAAAGACAAAAGCCATGCTGTGAAACAGAAGAAACAGTCTCCCTCTCTTTGACCTCTCTTTGGCGAGCAGTCAGGCCTGACATATGGGGTGCCTTGCAGAAAAACACGCTGGTTGCTGACAGAGCACACATACTTACTCATTGCAGTAGATGGTGTTTTTCTAGGGGCATGGAAAGTTTTGTATTGCATAAGGTACTAATTGTGTAAAATGTTCTTGTCACACAAAATGTTCTTGTCCTGCAAATTGGTTTGGGCGTACAAAGTTCTAATTGCTGTTTTCATGTCTACTGATACGTCACCACCAGGTCTTTGAGCTACTGACTCCCAACCCTTCATCCTTGCCCCATCTGTGACAGGAAGAGCAGATTAACATGCGTCATTGCTTTGATGTCACATTTCTATTAAATAAAATGAGATATTGAACTCTTCATGTGCAGAAAGTTGCTTAGTTAGCCCTGATTTTTTATCTCATCAACTTTCTGCAGTATATATCATGCCAACCACTTGTTATTCAGCTCTTAGCCATATAAGAGACAAGCACTTGTTTCTGACTCCAGGCATAAAAAAGTATGGCTGTAGACAATAGCTTCCATGTGGGTGGTGGATTGTTTTGTTCTTTTTCAAAAGACTTCAGGGATTAAATTCCCAGCTAGTAGAAACAGATGTTGACCCATTAAAGACAGTGAATGACAGTCTGATATGGATAGCTGATCTCCAGTACTGGCATGGGCAAACAGCATGACAATAGTATGGTAAAATATCCCTTTTTGTCACTGGTGTTCTTATCCAGAAGCTGAAATACATAGGATCATTCTAGAAGGAGTTGTCAGTATCAAGGAAAAACATTTTGCAAGCTGGACCGTCTTAAAGATATGATTATTGTCTGAACTACTGAACAAAGCTGAGCTTGAATGTTCAGCTGACTATATTGATTGAAAAGTGATCTGTAGTTTATTTAAAAAAAAAAAATTCCCTGTATTCTCCTTTCTAATGGATGTTATTACCCAACAATATTTCCCCTTTTCTTTTTCTTAGGATGAGAGCTAGGAAACAGATACACTGAGTAGAAATGTTTTCTCTCAAACAGTAGCCAAAGTTACAAAAAATTCAGACCTTAGAGAACACATATTCACAAAGGAAGCTTTGCTGAGTCCAAGGTGTGCCTTGGGGCAGCTTCCTAGAGGCCACTTAGGGAGTATTTTAGCAGAAACATGGAAAAAACTTTCCCTTTCCTCAGTTGTTTCTCTGTTGTTGACTGAAGTTAAGCAGTGGCAAAACTGCTTCCTTGCCTGTGGCAGCTGCCTTACTCCCACCTGCTTTGTGCTCTGCTACTGCCTTAAAGCAGATAGTCCTATCAGGCAGCATCAGGTGCTAGTCATTCTGATTGGAAAAACGTAAGCCAGGAAATTTGTTTGCCTTTGTCCCCAGGAGGAAAGACTGATGTAAATCAGAGGTGCACAATTACACTTACTTGCTCAGTTTCAGACCGTGAGAAGTTGGACAGGAAATCTTCCTTGGTCAGCAGGAATTTAGGATCCGTGTTCTGCTTTAGTCCTCCTACAAAACAGGCAAGTTTCATTCAGCCAGCTTTCCACATGCAAACCATGTGTCACACCCCAGCTATGGGCACCAGGCCAGGCAAGCAGAACAGAGTCATGCAGCAAAAGTTGCCAAGCAATCTCAAACCTTAGGGATCATTTCCTTACAAAGATGTAAGGAACATCTCAACATATAAAATGATCCCTCAAAGTCTGTTTGAAATGCCTTCGCTCTTTCCCAGCTTTCTAGATCCTCCTCGGATTTCCTGTTTTGGAAAAAATTGAATCTGGCAAATTGAATCCTTTCTGAATCAGAAAACAATGAATTGCATACAATGATGTCTGGGGCTACTCTGCCAGTCCAGGAGCTGTGGCACCAAGTGCTACTCGGAACCCTGAGCTCCAGTTCTCAGCTCCCTATCAGCAAGACTCCTGTCTCCAAACTCATCGGCAATTTTTATAGTGAATTATTTAAGGGCATCCTCAGGATGGGGAGATGAGGGTTAATGGAATGTCTGGGCATTTTTAAGGCATGCAAGATTAGCTATTCTTGGGAGGAAAACAAAAGAGATGTAGGTGCTGGGAATTAGCTCTGCTTGCCACCTGAGGCTTAAATGGAATTTTACTCCATGAGAAGTAGGGTGACATTGTGACTGGGCTAATTCTTTTGTGCTTCTGTTCTTGGGCTGAGTATTTCTCATCTGGATTTAGTGAGTTGTCTGGCTTCCATGCTTGCTTTCATGGCCTGTAGGTAACCTGATCCCTACCTGGTAAAAAGCAAAATTTGGGTTCAAGCATCACTATAGCAATGGGAAGAGCATGTGCTTGAAAGAAAGTGTGAAGCAAACCTTCTAAAAACTGAGAAGGAAAAGAAAATTAGATAAATGTAGCTTGTGCTTATTAGTTGCAAGGCATAGGGAAGTTAATGGAAATGAGTTTGTCTACTGAGTTTGGAGTTCCTTAGTCCTGGAGCCGTTGTAGATCAGTCTAAAAATTTGAAATCTAACAGCCTCAAAGATGAGGGCTGTTATATGAATCTGGCTGGGGATACCAGGTAAAGCTGTGAGAACAGCTGCTTTTTTGCTTTTTCTGCCATGCATGAGGTGAATGACAAGTGTAGCTTGCATCTGACCGAGATGCAGAAGTAGTGAGGCTGTGGGCTGGAGCTGAACTCCCCACTCTTAGCCATAGCAATCTGCTTTTTCCCTTTGCACAAAAGTACTGGGAAAGAAGCTAAAATAGCCATGCAGAGGATCTGCAGTTCTTAGGCATGTTCTTGAGGAATGTGGTGAAAAGCATGCACTCTATGGATGCAGACAACAGCCCTCGAGTGCTCGGAACTCACTCAAAGTAAAACTGCTTTTGTCCTCTAGAAGCATGAGCGTAAATCCTTGCTCAGAGTTGTTGCCATGTTCAGGGACAAGTCTTAAACCTCCAGCCCCTGCAGGCATCTAATAAAACAGGAAAGATAGATGTATTTTTTTCTTCTTCTTTTTTTTCCCCTTAGGTTTAAAAATATGCTGAAACTTCTTCCTCTTTAGAGATTTGTAGTAACTTTTGCTGTGAGCAAAGACCAGGAATGGGATGCAGAAGTGCTGAGGGGAGGAAATTCAATTTAGGATGGTAACCTTTACACAGTGTTTGCAATATGTTACTGGCTCTTCCTGTGGCTCTCAGGACATCTTAGTTTGAAAGAGATCTGAGACACATTCAATCACAGCTCTGAAACTAGTACCTGTTAGGAGGCTGATAATTATTCCCACAACTACTGTGACAAGTGTCCCAAGTGTGCTGAAGTAGAGATAAGACAAGGAATACCAGTTGTCTGCCAGGGCAGGCCTGAAATAAAGCAGAAAAAGTGTTAATCTCTCATTTTCTCTTCCAAACAACTTGGAAGTGTTTGTTTCCAGACAGTGTATAAATACAGAGATACTTTCGAACCAAGCAACTTGGTAATCTTGAGCTACCTCCATACAATCATATGTGCACTGAAAATCGGTTCCAAAATTTGCAGGACAAGTTCCTTTGTAAGAGACAAGGCTAGCCAGTACAGTGAGGCAATGCATGAGACAGAGCAGGTAAAACAGGACAGTCCTGTCTCTGCTGTGAATCTAGTGCAGAGCTGAGCACACTAGTTATCCAGATGAAAGGATTAATTTCTCTAGCGAGGGTGATGTTATTTAAAGGAAGGGACACAAAAAAAACCAACAAGGAAATCAACCCCATGCAGCTCTAAACAGCCAGAAACAACAGAACAGTTGTCTTTACACCTCATTCTGCTCTCCTTGACTATGTGCTCTGTTGCAACAGGTGCTTCCCAGCAGCCAGAAGCAATGCTGGAGGGCTCATGCAAGAGGTGTGGTGTATGAAACCGGATGCTGGGCACCCAGTGTGTCAGGGTATCTCTTGATTGTACAATGCTCTAAGGTGTAAGGATTTGGAAACCCTGGAAATGTGTTTTTCCAGCTTCTTTCTGTTCCTGCTGTTCTCTATATCGTCATTCATGTTAAACTTAATTGTGATCATCCAGAGTAAGACACTTGGCAGTTGCAGAGCGCAGGAAATCCCATATATTGTGCCCATTCTGAACGTACTAAATAGAACTATTCTGCACAGACAAGTTGCTGTAGGTAGAGGTGCTAACTGGCATTTTGCCCTTTAACTGCCAATTACTCTAATTCATGTGACAGATTGTGGAAGTTAATCCAATAACTATAAATGATATCTTTGTTTAAAACTGTGGTCCCCAGTAAGGCATATCCAAGCCTTTGAACTCAAATATTGAACTGAAGCTATTCAGACCAACAGGAAGATTGACTTTAACTTCTGTTGTGGGATAACTCAGACAAACTTCAGTCTGAGAGGAAAAAAACATCAGAGAAAACTGCTACATCTGAAACAGTGTGGTAGATAAATCAGAGAAGGATCATTATAGTAACCCAAATACTGTACAGATGTTTGTGTTTCTTTAAAAAAAATACATGCTTTGTTACTGCACTTGATGAACTCATGTACCTTTCTGCACCTGGTGTGCTGAAAATCGTTGTTAATGGAATTTCTGTTGATGTTAAATTTCCTGAGGTTATATTACAGCCCGCAGTCGAGAGATAGAGTGGCTTGGTCCTCTCTGGAAGTGGAGGGTAAATCTGAGCTCCAATTCCAACCCAAAGTGAAATAATGAAGCCAGCGACAAGACCCACAAATGCCCCCTGCAAAACAAAAAGTGAAACTTGGATTTACATAAAGAGCAAAAGATATTTGAAAGAAACAACTACTATATGAGTAAGAAATAGTCAAGGTAATCTAAACTGTAGTCTCCATGCAGAAATGAAATATACAGTTGGGAAGTGCTAGGGAGTTTATTTCATTCCCCTTTGGGGAAATACAATGTTTTCTCACAGCTCCTGAGCATATTTCTTTTTATTTGACCCCTAGGTTCTTTTACAATCAAAGGATGACTTTAGTGTGCATAGTACATGGGGAAATCCTGCTTTATTTGAGGCCCTCCTTGAACAAGTACAGAAGCCATTTTTCAATTTGCTCATGTGACCTGTTTTAGCAAAAAAGTCTCTCCTACATCACAGTGGGGATTTGGCTGAGAGCCAGTATTTTAAATTTTTTTTTACTTTAGTATCTATATAAAATTTTCAACTGCAAAGATATAAAGATCAGTGATTAGTAAACCTGTAAATAGTAATAGTAAAATATTATAGTTATATTACTAGATTACTATACTATTATAGTATTATTACTATAGTAAATTAGTAAACCTGTAAATAGTAATAGTAGAATTACTATTACTAAAGACTAATCTTGCCAGACTAAACCATGGACCATATTAACAAAGTTTGTCAAATCCTTTTTTCGATGGAAAAGGTTTTGCCTCTGGAAATGATAATTTTACAATATGGAAGCACTCTGAGAATACCCCAGTTTGGTCTGCAAGAAGACTCCATTTTCCTGGCCTGACCCCCTTTTGCTCAGATAGGCCAGGATTCTCTGAGCCTACTGGTTGTTCAGCTACAGCTCAAGATGCATTGCCCCTGCTTCTAAAACTGGTTTTAAGAAATCCTTGTCAAAGTTTCATTTCTATTCAGATTATTTTCCCCTGTCTGGATGCGTAAATCTCTTCATGAGATGGAAATTCAAGTTCCTCTACAGCTCTGTTCATCATTTCCTTGGGATAAGGAAGAAAGGGAGCAAGGGGAAATGTCCTCACGGAAAGTACCAAAGACATCTCCCTTGCTGCCCAACAGCAAATCATTGGTGGGAGAGAGGGAAGGAGATGTCCAAAATTATCAATAAATTTTGGATGAAAAGGTCTTTAAATTTTTACTTACAATTCCATTTGCAAAGGAGCAGAGGATTCCCAAGGCAAACAGTCCTAAAAGGGGGCCACCAACCATGCCAAAAATGCTGAGCGCTGCCTGAGGAAGGAAGAAAGTCTGCTATCAGATGCTGGGCAAGGAAGCTAAAGCCTCTAAAGTGACAAGAAGAGAAGATGTTCATAAAGAGATGATGAGATTTTTTAAGTGGTGTGTAGTCAGCTGCCAGGATTTGATATATGGATGCTTAAAACACAGGCCATGGGCAGTTTCACATCAGTACCCAACAAAGAATAAAAACGAATCTCATAATGGTATTCAGCAATTATTTTCTCACACAATTTATTCTGGATCATTCAATATGGGCATGAAAAAGCTGTCTGACACCTACCTGCAACAAGCCTCCCAGAAGAGATGCCACTGCAGCCATAGCAATGCAGACTCCACCATAAAACAGGCCTGTGTGTGAAAGGCAGAACAATGCATAAATCTGCCAAAGTTTGAAAATCACTCATTGAAAAGTTTCTGTCTCACCCAGCATGGCCCCAACATCTCCCAAATAAAAGTGCTGACATCTGGAGTTTTTCTAAGAGATCCTGAATTGGCCAAAAGATCAGGTTTCTGTTTACATTAAGAGATCATGCAAACTTGACAAAATCCTCTTTCTGTGTATTACTAAAGATTAGTTAATAAATGTGAGCCATATGGATTAGTCATAGTGGCAATAACCCACTTCTTGTTCATATTTCTCAGCTAATTTCCTGTGTCACTGTCCTTATTTTGAGGGAATGATTTTCACTTCTCAGTGTAAAGCCTAGGAACCAAAAGAGTAAATGCTGGCAGACCACTGGGAGCTGGCACAGTGACAGAGGCCCCAGGTCACCAGGACACAGTGTCTCTTTCCAGGAGCTGTAACACTGGCTTACTTGTTTTTCCCACCTCCGCCCCCGATGAGTTTCACTGCTCTAGCAAGAGGTTAATCTCACTATTCATTGTGATGTGTCAGGCAAGTCATGATACCACAAACAACAATTTTGGCATAAGCACTGTTTGCAGTGTTTCAGAAACTTCTCTCAGGTGAAAATATTTAATACTTGTTACCCTCCCACCAGTCTGCCTTGCTCCCTGGTATGGGCTCCAACATGACACCATGTTGGGACTGAGGTATTTTCATTCTTACTACAAACACTTTCTTGGGCTGCGCCTGCAGTTGGTCACAGACAGCACAAGTAGCAGACGTGACAATTGCACTTCACAGATTTAAACCATCTGCCCAGTCTAGTTCTGATTCTCTTTGAGTTACATTAAGCAGAGGAGCTAAACAAAGTGACAATCTGAGAGTACATCAGAGAAGATGTGAAATTTCTTGTTCTCTGGAAAATTTTTGGACACAATGCTATTGCTTGTGTATCAATTCAAAAAAATTGTTACAAAACAGCTTCCTTTGCTTCTCATTTTTGACAGATGAAAGAAAAATAGCAGGTGTTTAAGTCAGAGATATTTGGCTTTGTAGAATTGTGAACCAATACTGAACACAGGTGCAGTGCATCTTTCCTCATCAAAGGCCAACCAAGGTGGTTTCCTTTTTTCCTGAAACTCACTTGTCCCCCATTTGTGTAAAACCCACACAGCTGATCTTGTCTCCCACAAATGTTGGACCAACACAGTCCCACTGGTGTGAATTACTTACTCCGGACACACACCATCACACACAAGGTCTGAATCAAACCTTCACTTTGTAAAGCAAAAGCAGGAAATATGTTTTCCAGACATACTCATCCCCATGGAAGTCCATGACAGCTGCTTTTCAGAGAGAGATTTGAAGTAGGGCTTAATGAGATCTTCAACAGTCACAGCAGCCAGAGCATTGATGCTGGAGGACACCGTACTACAGAAGGCAAGATTTATACAAATTTTTTATATCTTAAAAACTGAAATCATAGATAACAGGTAGGTTACTGGCATAGAGAAACTGCCACTGTCTAGAACAGTGCCAGAAAACTAACATAACTGCTGCATTGGTTTAAAAAACTTATTATTCCAGAGAATGCAGTTAACAGCTTAGAAAAATTGTTTAAAGTAATTCTCCTTGGTGAAGTCAAGGCACATACTGATGCAAAGTTGGGCTGGGCCTGGAGAACTGAATAGAAATATCTATTAGATATAGCTAGGCTGTAAACACCACTGGTATATATGACACCTTCACAAATTATCTACAGTATATATCTGGGTAGATAAAATCCCACATCACTGTTTACTTTCAATGCACTCTTACAGGAGGATTTAGATAATCTAATTATGGTCATCTAAAAATTAGGCATCTAGTCCAAACCAAACTACTGTAGGTTCCCTGTGAGATCAGAGAAACCAGCACTCCTAAGGCACAAACCAGCTGGTACTTTGTCTGCATGTACCTTGCTCCTGCAAGCCACCAGCTTTTCTTCAGCATGTGAAACAAACATTTTGGCTGTTCCCTCTATTTATGTAGCTACAAGTATTCAGAATAAAAAAAAAAATTATTCTGGTGTCACATTCATAAGTTTCTTCATTTCTGTCTGCTTGCTCTTGTTCAGAGCCTTCATTGAGAGAGACAATGTTTCTTAAAGATACTCCTTGGGAAAGCTGAACAAAACTCCCCAGTATGGGATAGAAGGGTATCAACCTGTCTCCTACAGGGAGATTCATTCATGGGATTCATTCAAGACAATTGGAAGCCCAGGAACTCTGGAAAAGAAGTCTCTAAATACCAGGGATAAGGAAAAGTAGATGGCTTTGAAGTTATGCAGGTTTGAAACTGGAAAATTAAAGATGAGCAATAGGAGATTTGCCCAATTGTAGCTATTTGGTGTAACCATCCATCCATAATAGTCAAGAATTCCTATAGCAGAGAGGCTTTAAAAGCACAGAGAAGGATTTGTTAGTGTTTTACATGACACGTGGCTGTTTCCTCATGTTGTTGGTAGGGAACTTCAAAGAAGCTTTGAGTCCTAGGACCCAAATATTGGAATCTATGGATTTTTAAGCTGCATCATCAAAGAGATCATAGTGATTTTTTTAAAGAATAGAAATTAGCTAGACAAAGAAATAAGTACAAAAGTTTTAGTATAAATACAACTTTAGGTCCAACAAAAAAGGGGAAAAAAAAGGTAGTAGTTTCCAGATTATTAAATTACCTTAATGTCCCACTGTAGGCACTAGCCACAAAAAGTCCCGGCACTCCTGGAAAATCACGCATGATATCCAGCACTAGGTATGGCATTAGCTGAAAATTCCAGATTAAGAAATATTACTATCTTGCCCTAATTTTTCATCTTATCACTGTATTGTTTTTTTACAGCCTTCTCACTGGCATTCTGTCCAGCTGTTCTAATTTATAATGCCCTATTATTGCTTGCCCTATTATTATCTTGCTCTATTTATTGCCCTATTGCTCTATAATTGCCCTATTACTATCTTGCTCTATTTATTGATTTTTTACAGAGAAAACCAATCCTAAAATGTCCACTAGACCAACAGAGTGTCTGTTGAGACCACCTAGCTGGGATGCCACACCATCAGGCCCTTGGTTTGCAGTGACACTTGTAGAGGAAGCTAGGGCTGGGGAGTGGGTAGTCTGTACATCACTCCCTTGGGGGGGCTGGGTGCCACAGATGCTTTTTCCGCTGTTGACTCCACAAAAAGGGGTTCATATACAGTCCAATAAACTCAGATATTGGTTCCTGAGATCAATTTCCATATAGGAAACTGTGTGCCATTTTTTGACATTTGCAAGATCTGAGTGCTGAAAAGAGAGAGGAATTTTAAGATTTTCTTCCTGTGAACATTTTTTTTTTCACAGACAAGATGATATTTTTAGCATCTTGCTTCCAGCTTCTACCAAATGAATTTGACTAACAGAAATAACTTAATTACCTTCCAGTTTCCACCTTGGTTCTTATTTTATTCTACTCTTAAAGACCAAGTGGTCCTGCCTAAGGTGCTCCATTGTTTGCGTTCTTCTCCTGGCTTTCCAGCTACTGTCCACTGGAGCATTATCCAGAGCCTGTGATTAGGCTTAAACATATAAACTAAGGCTTAAACATACAAATAAAACTTATTTGATTTTCTTGGGCCCTGGCTCTGGCCAGTCTATAGGCTGCCACAACTCTTGTTCCTCGGTTAAACCTGCTGCTCAAGGTCTATTTAGGGAGAGGTCATCATCAGTGGTGAGGCGGTTTCTCTGCAGCACAGTTTGACTGCCCATCTCTCCTCCAAAGGAGTGAAGGATTCACCACCACTAGTAAAGAGCTGCCTGCTGATAGCTTTCGTCCAGGTGTGTGCTTTGGGCACAAGTATGTTTTGAATCTGAAAAGGATTTTGCCTTCATCAGCTCAGAGGAATTTGGGCTGGATGACACAAAGCAGCTCACCAGGACCCACAGTCACTCACAAGAGCACTGCTGCTCTTCCCCTCACTTCTCTTCAAAGCAGGTTCATGCAGTGCTGGTACTCCTGAACCCATTTTGGGTGAAAAACCCACACATTTGCAGAGATGGGTGGATTGAGCGCTCTCCACATTGCAGCTCTCCCTGCTGCCCACCTTACCAAGTGCTGACAGACTTGCAGCTCCAGGCTAGCTGGGGAATGCAGGGACTGAACAGTGCTAAGGATGGGTCTGCCGCTGTCTCCAGGTTATTCTCTCGCACTGTGGTCTCAGCCTGACACGGGATTCCAGCATGTCTCTATTTCCAGCCCCTGACTCCTGAACTGCCTTTGTCAGGTTATTAAGGCTGCAGAGAAAGGATGCCCTTCCACCACCTTTCCCCGAGATGTGGGGCCCTACCTGGTCGAGTGCCGACACCTGGTTGTCCATCCATGGGTCACAGTCTTTGTAGATGGAGTAGAGGGCCAGCCCACACAGTGTGGCACAGACCAGGATCGCCCAGAGTCCCACCAGGTTGATGTAGAGGGACCTGCAGCAAGACACGTGGAAACACCATGTTAGGGCTCAACACCACACAAAAGACCCTGCCAGGGCCAAGCAAGGAAGTGCCCGTGCCTTCACCAAGGAGACCTCCTGGTCAGTGACTGCCTGCTGGCAAGGGAGTCACCATATGACTCCCAGCATTTCACCTGGAGTGAGATTGCATTTCTAAATGTACAAGTGACACTTCTGGTTTTGGTGTCACAGTCTGAGCACTTGTCCCCTGACAATGGAGATGATGGAAGCGATACAGCAATCCCATATTTCATCATGTGTGCAAGTTATACATTGCAAGCAGCAGGCCAGAGGATGCTCTTTCCCCCGTGCCACACCCCTTGACAAGCCCCAAGCAGATTTGTAAGGCGGGGTGCCCCAGATCCAAATGTGGGGTACCTTACAGCCAGCACTCCTTTGCCTCTAGAGCTGTAGTATACTTACACAACACTGGAGCTGTCCTTGTAAAGCTACAAATCTCCCATTTCCTCCTGAGACAGCCTCTGTGGGAAGCAGCAATGAGAAACTGGGGCCTGTGACCTGGTCTGGAACTGCCTCTGGCTGCCACTTCAGAGAGCAGGGATTCTCAACAAGCCCAGGGCCTCCCCTTTAGTAACTAAACAACTTGGAGTCTGGTATCATCCAAAAACTTGATCGCCTCCCCACGTCCTGATGCAAGCTTCAGCTTCAGATAATGATGAGACCAGACATGTGTTTTCATCAGGCAATAATTCTGCCTTTGCCACACAACAGGCAGCTTCTACTGGCAGTGAAAACCACATTGTTCCTTGTTCAGTGAGGGCTTTTGCTTTCATCTAAGTCTTTGGTTTTCTCAAATATTTCTGAGCTCTTGATGTCTACTGGGTCACAAATCTTTTGGTATCTCCAGGGTCACAAAGTTCTTCTTGCCTACAGTGGTCATTTCAAGCAAACATACCCGTTGGGAGCAAGGCTTTGAAAAACAGCATTCCTTTCCAGCAGTTGCCTCCTGGTTATCTGCGTATCACTGATAGTGATTTAACTTCCTGACAGATCACATACCCTGGACCTGTGCCAATTGGTAAAACCTCCTCTGGGAGGACACTTGGTTTCTGTGAAAATATGTCCATGCTTGCAACGCTACAGGAGGCCTTTTAGTGCTTTCGGTTCCCAAGAAAGTAAGGGGAAACAACCTTTGTATTTCTGCAGAGGACCAGCAGGATGAACAAAGAAGAAATCCTAACTTTATAAGCCTTGTTAGACATTGAAGTGGACATTTTCAGAAAGGCATAATGTAGATTAACTAATTGAACTATCAATTTTATACAATAGAAAAGTTATTGGCAAGCACAATGCAAACTGTTGGAAAAGACCTCTATAAATAAAAGCTGATTTATGTATAGTAGGGTAAACTCTGCATTTTTACCTTGCATTTGCAATTGGGGGTGGTCTAAACACAGAACCAACAGCACTTTGCATTTCTCTCTAAACTAATTTAGTGAAAATGAAGCAGTCCTCTTCTCATAGCTGCTTACATATTGATTAGATGTCTTGCATCCACTCAGCCATTCCTGCACTGAAGCCATTCCTGCACTGACATAATCTTTGTTGATATACAACACCCAGAAACTGATTTAGCACAAAATTTAACCAATGAGTAAAATCAATCCAACTTTTTTTAACAGATGTAACAGAATAATTAGCCTAGAGCCTGTAGTGAAGATTAGAAAGTCAAGAGAAACACATAGAAACAAAAGAAATTGTCTTGTTTTTAAACTGTGTCAGTGTTTGACAGAGAGCCGGTTTTTTTTTTTCTTCTGATTTACATCCCAGCTCATGGTACACCCTATGACTAAGCACTGGCAAATAATAATTGTAGCACTGTTGGAGGGAGGTGTTTCCATTAATTCTGCATGAGTAACATGGGGTGGAGTTTGGGTGAAGTAGGCATTTTGACTGCAGAAAGCTTTTTTTCAATTGTTTGTTTCAGTCTGGCTCTAAGAATTTAGCACTGAAATATGCCAGCTGATGACCTTGAAAGGAGAGAAAAATGTGTTAGTAGCCCATATTTTTCTGACAGTGTAGCTCTCAGTCTCTGAGTGCCTCTTATCATTCAGATATAAGCATTATGTTCAATTTGCCTAGTGATTGTTCGAAGATGACAGAATGTGCTCCTGCCTACTGGTGTTTCTTGATTGGGGTGAAATTCTTTCCCAAAGCCTGAGAAAATTCCTGTCCTTGTGCCGCTGTTAAAAGCCTTCCCAAAAACTGCAAGTTAGAATCTGTGGAGGAATTATTTTCTGAGCTCTGATGTGTCACTGTGCTGTCTCTTAAAAAGCCTTACAGTAAATGATATGGGGGTAAAAAACCCTATTACTTTGACCTGACGATATTTTGCCCTTCTGTGTACAGATTAAATGACAACAAGAGGTACAGGCCAACAACATGACCTGCCAAATGTGTTTAATTACACTTGAATATGAACTAGATAATCACCCTAGAATAGCAGTGTTTATAGCTGTGACAAGCTGCAACTATTATGCAAAATGATTTATCCATGCAGAGTAAATATCTTGCACAAGTGAGGGACAAGCAAGATGCCACGTAGCCCAACCACCCATGCCAACAGGACAGGGCTCTACTGATTAAGGCTCCCCAACCATTAATATGAGAGCCTAAATTCCATCCAACCCCTAATAGAACCAGATAGCTTCCAGCCCTGGTGAAAGCTGCTGCAACAGCTCGGAAAACCTACCCTGAGGCTGCCATGGTGTCAGATTCCCTCTGGTCACACTCTGCTTCTGAGACACTCTGGAGGTGTCTCTGCTCTCAGAGAGGGTAGGGAGGGTGCAAGAGAGGGGCACAGCCCTAAGTGGAGCAGGTGTTGAGAAGAACAGCCTGACTGGCACACAAATCTGGCACATCTGTTCTCCCATAGGCAGTAATTCCAGGGAGATGTGGGATGTGCCTCCTGCCTCTGCAGTGCTGAGAGCCTAGAACCCAGCCATGTGCCACAGACTGTGGAGAAGGGACCTGCTGTGCTGGAGATGTGCCTGATAATGAGCATCAGCTCATTCCTGCCTGCAGCACAAATGGCTGAAAAGCAGATTTTCTTTACTGATATAAACAAAATATTTCAGTTGTAAATGGTGCATGATTTTGTGGTATTTTGCTGGCCTTATGAAGTGAATGCCTTCATAAAGCTTCTTCTCTGTATGTCACTGTGCCATAGAATGACAGAATGTACAGGGACTATAGTTATGATGTGTGCTTCTATATTTCTTCTATAAATAAATTTCATGAGATCACTAGTAATTCTTAAATTCTGAGCTGTGAACTAATGGAATGATACTAAAGATAAAGATAAGATAATAGAGCTAGTAAATATACTCCATTCTAGAGTAAAGACTCGCCAGAAATTTTTACATTCAAGAAAAACATAGCCCTCTGCCAGTTTCCACAGTTAATTCCTTAAAAAATACGTCATGATTATTATGAACACAAAATACATGATTATTCAGCAATTTTATCACTGAAAAAGTCATTTCTGGATTTCCTCACACCTATATTCATTGTTATGGAAAAATATTTTAGTCTTTACTTATGCAAAATCCCCACACAATGATATAGGTTTAGTAGAGCACCAATTGAAGATACTTGTCTTGATTTGACTTCAGTGTAAGTACTACAATATTTGGTCTTTAGATTGCACATAAACTTAATGCAGATATTTCTATATGACAATATTGGCACCGTGAAACATTCAGGCACAAAGTTCAATGTTACAGCAATCACATGTAATTCATATACCAGTACTTACTGTGCCAAATTTCTTCTACCTGGTCCACAAAACAGAAGGCAAAAGTTGTTAGCCTTTATAAAGGCAACTTATACAGACAAAATACCCACTCATTCCTTTAAAAAAAAAAATCTCTTTTATAAAGAACAGCCACTGCTAAATTCAGAGAGTACTGCAGACAGACTTACAATTTTGCGTGGAATCTGCTTTTGCATGCAATGTATCTCTGGACTTGAGATTGGTTGACCCCGTATATACCAGTCCATGTGAAAGTCCCACCTATAACAATCGTCCAGAAGGTGTGCCTTTGCAAAGGGTTGGGATCAAAGCTACAAGGAAAGGAAGAAGAGAAAGCAAGTTCAGAATATGAAAGCTTTCTTAATATGTAAAGACCTTAATGCTTAGAGGAAATAATTTCTCCATGCTTGTTCTAATACAAACTTTCTTAATTTGGCCAGATTTTGAACATTAAGTTACTCTAACTTTACGTGCAGTCATAGAAAGCAAATTTTAAAACTCACAGCTGATATCCTGAGCCTCCTGAAACACTCTGAACTGTCCAAAGGTGAAACTGGAGAGCTTTATTTGCCTATAAACTACAGTCTTATGTAAAGTTGTATGATGCCTGTGATAGTTATGATGAAATGATGCTGCAGTAAAAAGTGTAATGTCCCCGCTTATCTAGAGGGACATCAGCCTAACACCAGTATAAAGGTGTGTTTACAATCCCAGCCTTTGTGGACAGAGACTCTATAAAACATTTTGCTGGTTTACCTCTAAGTAAATAGCAGATTTTAGCTGGCCATGAACAACTATTATTTTTAAATCAAACTTTAATATAGTAATAAATTATATTTATCTTGGTGAACGTTGTAGTATTATTTCACTTACTACATCCTTTTCTTTTTTCATCTGTGAACTCTGTGACTGGGAGAAGGATCAATGCAGTACAACCACTGCAGATGAGCCAAACAGATTGAAATAAATTACTGTTCATAAGAAGAAAAAATTACCCACAGATGAATTACTTACTGAAGAATTTGGTGAAGAATTTTACAGAATAACCTGATTAATGTTGTGAACTGACAGACAAAGGACAAATTGCAATGCTTGTCATACTAAATTTTCACTAATAGCACTGGGTGAAGGTTCTCAGAAGAATCTTGTATTCATCAAAGGTACAATAACTTTTTAACTTGAAATAGTCTTTGATTCAACATTGTCAGACTGAATATTCTTGAACTTGCAAAGTGATATTTTTAGGCTAAGATTACTTACAATAATGGAGGGTAAAATACTATTAAAACTACTTTTATTTTTTCTTTCAGGGGAAAAAAAATCCCTTTTTCAGATTAAGCAAAAACTATTATTTTCCCATTTATTTTGGTCCAGTCACTGAAATGCCAAATCAGCTGTTTTCAAATTGTAATTATAAATACAAATGTGCTCTCCTATTCACCCTTCTCTTTCAGGGGAATCCCAAATGTATCCTTAAAATACCTACTTGACAAAGTAAAAAGGTTTTTCTCTTTCCAGGATTTTGCATGGTGTAAAATCTAAAAAATATCCCTCAAACTAGGTAAGCTTGTTTAAAAATATACAGAAACTGGGTCACAACTTCTGCCTTCCTTCTCCTACAATAGCAGTTTAATTCCACAGTTAGTCACATGAGCTCTATTTGTAAGAATAGAGAGGGACATCCTCTCCGAGTACAAACTCACTCCCAGAAGTTTAATCTTCCTCCGTGGTAGGAATCATTTACAATGCGTCCAATTCCCTCCTGAACCACCACAGATCGTATGATCACAGATGCAAATCCAGCAACCATGATTCCAACCTGGAAGACGTCTGTCCACACCACCGCCTTCAGACCACCCTGCAAGAGGAAGAGCACGTTTCAGGTGCAACAAGGCATCAGCACTCCTGCTTTGCACTCACATTCAACTAACAGAAGCATTACTGTCTGTATAAGTATCACTAATTCCAGAAGGTGTACCATTCATCTGAATAAAAATAAACATTATTTAATCCACCATATGCAAATAAATTTGTCACTGAGGTTCCATTTCATCATTTCATCTAGACACTTGGTCAATTAACACTAAAGACCAATCTGTTCATGTGGCATGCTATTTTTAGTGGCTCTCTTCAGTAACACACAAGACTTTTACAGTTGCAGAGTTTGACAAATTGCACAGCAAAAATCCACTGGATCAGGAGAAAAATCACAAGAGAATTTTTAGAAAGGGAAATCTACCTTTTTTGCTATTCTTTTAGCAACAACAGAAGTTTGAGTGTATCATAACAAAAGATATTTCAGGTGCATAGAGCCTGCCTACGCATTCAGAAAGGTCCCCGGATTAATATGGTCCTGTGTCTACACCTGTAAAATGTAATTCCACGGAGTAACCTTATTATTAGGCTTCTTTTAAATAAATTCCAAGTTTGATGTGAGTGGTGAAAGGAACTGATTTTTCTCAGCTGAAGGGCCCACGTACCAGTGTGCAGTAGAATGTGCAGACCACGCCAGTCGCCACCACTGCGCCCCACAGGTCGAAGCCAGTGACTGAAAGAGGGGGAAATAGCACCAGTGTGAATGAGGCACTGGGGACAAAACACTGAAGGCCAATTATTGGAAACAGCTAGGAATGAACTAAATGCAAAAGTAGGAGGTATAATGGCAATGAAAAGATCAGTGTGTCCAAACCATGGGATTTACCCTAACCAGTTCTAAAACTGAAACAGTTGTTACAGATTTGGAAACCGCTAAAAAGGTGAGATTTATTTCAGGATCTAGGAAGCAATTGCCTTTAATGTGAATGCTGCCAAACAACACGTCCAATATGTCCCAACTCAGGAAGGTTTTAAAATATATGTCCTTCCTTGAACCACCTGTGTAGTTGCTACCAAGCCCTTAGGCCAGGATTTAAGCAAGTAAACAGTATGGGGGTTCTCCACAGAGATAAGGTTGTTCAAGCATTGGCTGGAAGAAATGTGTCAGAGTAAAAGCCTTTCTTCTATTCTTCCTTCTCCTAAGGATCACATGTTTCTGCTATACAACACTGTGCTGTGGCTGATACACAGGCTGTCACTGCCCCAGCTTGGCATGCTCACCTGCTGCCAGGCAGGGCATCGGGGGCTCCCTGACAGAGAGCTCAGACTACGAGAAACACTGAAATAAAATTAGTGAAAAACATAAGTTACTCTAATTAGGAGCCAGCTAAGTCATAACTGGGTTTACCATGTATTTGCAAGGCAAATATAAATATCAAAGACACAAAACCTGTGGGACTTATACACTGGAGGAAACCAGTAGACAGAGTGTTGGGTTTTTATTTCCTTTTTGTTCAATGAACATGGCAAAAAAAAAACCCATCCAACGAGCAGAACAACTGTGACTTGATTCTAGCCAAAATGATTCATTTTTTATTTGCATTTTGTTATTCCCTTTTCTTGCCAAATGAAGAAAATTATTGGTGTCAGATTAAAAGTTTAATTTGGCTCCACAGAAAAGCTTTTGCCCTTTTAGAAATGAATGTGGCTCATTTTCAAATCAAAGAGTCATTGTGAAGTAGAAAATGGAAATATTTAACTTTGTAAATATCACAATAAACATCTTAAATTAACAATCTCTTTGCTGTTGGTTTGGTTTTCCTGCAAAAAGGACAGAACGCATTAAACAGTTCCAGGAAGCCCAAAATCATATTTACAGAACTTTTGCCTTGCTCTCATCTTGAAGAATAGCACTTAACCAGAGGAATTAAATTTGTCTTTAGTGCCTGTATTGCCTTAAAAGTTTACTTAAGTCTTCTCAACTTTTCTGAATAAGCCATTATCTACAGGTATTGCATCAGAGGTAGAGTAAATGAGAGCCAGTATTCCCATAAATCTCTTCTGTAATTCCTTACAGGCAGGGATTAAGGGACTAGGATGACACAGTTCCCATTAAAAGACTTCAGAGTCAAGCCCTGAGCTATATTTTTAGGTGTTGCATTACCAAAAAAACCCACCATACTAATAATACATGCAGAACAAATTATACCAGTAGAGGAACAGTTACAGTATAGTCGTCTTACCTTGATTTAGTGCTAAAGCTGGAGCATAAATGACAATACCAGTGTATAGTGTCTAGAATGAAAGAAAAAAAAAAAGAAAGATCAAAATAAATGTAAATTCCTGGAAAGGTGATAACTTTCTGAAATTTTTGATTTTCAAGGATCTATGTAGTCTATATTTCCTGAATTCATAACTATTGACAAATAATTCCAATTAGAAGACAAATGTCTGAGGCTATTAAGCTCTACAGTCTCACAGCCTAGTGTTCTTAAAACAAATACCAGGGACTCTCTAATATAAAATCCATCTTCATCTTCTCCTGGCTTTTATAATTAACTTATTCTATCCCTTTAAAACTGCAAAGGAAACAAGAGAAAAAGGAAGTTAATGAGGTTTACACGTGGTTTGTTGAGGAATCTATTACTACCATTTTCTCAGTCTTGAGATCAATATGCCTTTCAGTATACAGCTGTAATTCATGTGAGCAAGAACACAAAATATGACATTACGGACAGCATTACAAGGAATTATAACCTGCAGCCTGTAAAACAAAGCCATACATGATTATATTTTCAACCACAGTAAGGATACAGACAAATCAAGGAGCTTCCATCTACCTTTGTGGGCACAATGGGATCCATACACTGATATCCTCAATTTCTTTGTATATGGCTTTAAATCCTGTTTGCTTCTCTATCACTGTTATTACTGCCACAAGTTCAGCTGTGACATGGGTCAGGAGAGCACAGCTTCCAAGTTGCTGACAACTTCTGTGAAGGTCAGTGGTCTTGACTCAAAGCATCTGGATCACCAATAGTTCGTCAGCTGACATGCATCAGCTTTCCAAGGCTGGACTCTTCTGACTTTCTGATTTACAGGGATAGGATTTGGGCAGGGAAAAACAGCAGAATCACGAATGCCATCCAGGATTCAGCCAGCTTCTGCCCTTCCTGCAAGTGTCCATCCTAGGCACAGGTGGCAAACCAGAGCAGGACTGCTGACTACTGAATTACTTGCTATGGCTTTTGAACAGATCAAAGCCAGTCCCCGAGGTGGAGCTCTACCACATAGCCAGTGGCTATGCTGAGACAGAGCCAAGAGGTAACAGGAGTGAGCAGTTCTCTAGCTGTATGAGGAAATTAGTATGGAGAAGCTGCTTCACCCAGCCTAACCTAAATTGCCCTGACCCCCTGCTGCACATCTGCTACAAGCACATGCCAGAAAAGATAGGGGGCCATTGGGGAAATAGTAATTCCTACCTGTGTACTACTCCCTGCCACTGTGTGTGCATGCTTGTTTCTCTCAGTGTCATGAGTCCTCTCTCAATTTTCAAATATAGCTTGCATGATAAGAAAGCTGCCAGTCCTGATTAGTCCCTGGTGAATATCTCCTCAGAACTACCTACATCACCTCCCAGCCAGCTCCTGATACCTGTCTAGCCCAGTCAATGTTTGACTTGCTGTCCACACAGTGACTGTCAGCATGTGCTGCTGAAACATAGAATCGTAGAATGGTTTGTGTGGGAATGGTCTTCTAAAGAACATCTAGTCCAATGCCCCTGCTGTGGACAGGCACACCTTCCACTAGATCAAATTGCTCAGAGCCCCATCCAGCCTGACTTTGAACACTTCCAGGGCTGGGCCATTGCACTTCTTCTCCAGGCTACACGGTCCAGTATCCCACTATCCCAGGTGCAAATAAATTCTTCTTTACATCCACTAAAAATCTACCTTCTTTCAGTTTAAAACTATAATCCCTTGTCCTGTCACTACAGGCCTTGGTAAAAAGTCTCTCTCCACCTTTCTCACAAGCCCCCTTTGAAAAGCTGCAATAAGGTCTCTCCACAGCCTTCTCTTCTCCAAGTTTAACAATTAATCCCAACTCTCTCAGCCTTTCTTCACCGGAGACGTGTTCCACCCCCAAGACCATTTTTGTGGTCATCCTCTGGACCGTCTCCAATTGGTCCGTGTCTTTCTTGTGGGTCTTGGGGACCCACAGCCAGATGCAGTACTTAGGTGGGGTTGCACAAGAGTGGAGTAGACAGGGAGAATCGACTCCCTCCCTTAACCTGCTGGCTACACTTCTTTTGGTGAAGGATAGAATTGGCTTTCTGGGCTGTGACCAGACTTTCTGGCTCAATCAAATTTTTCATCCACCAGTATCTCCAGGTTCACCTCTGCAAGGCTGCTCCCAATCAGTTCATCCTTCAGTCTGTACTGATATTTGTGATTGCCCCAGTCCATGTGCAGGACCTTGCACACGGGTTTGTTGAACTTTATGGGGCCACTCCTCAATTCTGTCAAAGTCCCTCTGGATGGTGGCCTTTCCCTTTAGCCAATCAGCTGCACCACTGAGCACGGTGTCATCCACAAACTTGCTGAGGGTGAATTCACTCTCACTATCTTTGTCATTAAGGAAGGTATTAAATAGTATTGGCTACAGTACATACAGCACTCATTACTGGTTTCCACTGGAATACTTAGCTGTTGACCGCAAAGTTTTGGATGCAATCATCGAGTTAATTCTTTTTCCTTCTAATAGTCCATCAGTCAAACTCATACCTCTTCAAGCCTGTTAATTCAAGGGATTCAGCATGAGAACTTCTGGTTTTCTCATACACAGAGAATAAGTGCCAGAAGTTTTGAACCATTAGAAATTAAAATTTGTCACAACTGTGATCACATTTTTGTGTCAATTTAAATAGGACTGATACAATCTTTCTGCTTCTTCAGTAGGGTTTTTTTGGTTGTATTATTATAAATCCTTTTCTTTACCTTCTTTTAAGTATTAATATTCACAGAAGAGTTAAAATAGTACCATTAAAATCTTGGGAGGTTTTCTTTCCTCACTAGTATTTAATTTATTCAGGTTAAATTCTAAGTGCTTGGCAGAGAAAGCCACATATAGATCTTTGGTTAATTTCCTTGAGCATGTATTTAAGTTGCACAGAATTATTTTTCTCATCTTTGCAGGCAAAGATTATGCTTAGCTCTTCCAACTTATGCAACTGTGATGTCTTCATATGTGCTGGTGAAACAGTGTCAGGTTTTCCACATGCCAGCACTCTACTTTTTACATGAGCTTGTGTATCTGTAAAAACCAGCTAAGCAGCACTGCTCCAATAAGTAATGAGCACTGCATTGGGAGCCATCTTACTGGTGCAAGTGTGATTGCCCTGTGACTTCTCATGTGCCTTAAAAAATACAAAAATGAACAAAAAACAAGCACGTAACTTAAAAAGCTTCCTGATTGCATAGTCATTCTTACTTTGAATCACCCAAAAGTTCACTTCAAAATTGTGAAAAGAACACATTTTTGTTCTGGTGCATTTGACATATGCTCACTGACATTTAAAAGCTGTGGTCCCATACTGACTCTTTGAAGGGGCCAGATACAGCAAACTGTACCAACAATAATTTCAGAGATTGCTTTAGTTTAACATTTCCCAGGGCAGTAATTTTCTAATTCTCAGTTTGCAGACACCTAAGGTTTTTCCAGCGGTGGTGGTCATGCAAACCCTTGTGCAGTAAGTAAATGACAGCTCCTGTAAGCCTGTTTTGTCACCTCTCACTGACCCTTGAGAATTAGTCAGACTCCACAGAATCCACACACCAGAGGATGAACGGCGCCACTGTAGATAATTGGTGCTGATGCTCAAGTGACTGCTCTGGGTGTCCAACAGTGCCCCCAGAGACCCAAGAGGCAGGTAGCACAGCACCCGCTCCCCACCTCACTGCTCTGGAGCAGAAAGAGCTGTGTTTCTGCTGCTCCCAGCCACCCAGGCACTGTGGTACCCTCATCAGCTGCTCAGAGAAAACAGCCAGTTACACTGAACCAAATAATTCTGGTGGCCCTGAGGACCACAGAACAGCTTTGAAGTTTACTTGCCGTTTGTATTATGAAAAGGACCGTTCCACAGAGGCGTAGGTATTTATTAAATCGAAGTTCTAAATACTGCAAAAAAGAAGAAAAAAACAAATGCTTATATTGAAATTTGGCACTATTGATAGGATTAGAGTGAACTGATGAGCAATACAGAAAGAGCAGAGTGTAGTTTTATTTTCATGAATGGCCAAAACTCCTAGAGTCCCCTTGTTTGAATCTCTTTCAACTTGGTTTTATATTTACAGACCTCACCACTGGGTAATAACACACAAACAAGTGAAGTAGACATAAGTTAGTCACTATACAAGGGTGTCTACAGAAGAGACCAGAACGTATTATCACAGAATCACTAAAGATGCTGAGTTGAAAGGAACAAAGACACACAAGAATCATTAAGTCCAACTCTTGACTCTGCACAGGGAAACCTAAGAGTTGGCAGTGATGTAGCAGCCAAAAAATAGAACCCACTAGTTTTGTGAAATCAGAGAGAAAAAGACAACATTGTGACTATTCCTACATCTTAGTCAGTTTGGAAACTCTGGCATTATGTGTGTCCATCTGAACTGCTGCAAGAGAGGACAAAAGATTTTCAGTGGTCAGCAACTTCTCCCCATGTTAACCTCACCTTCTGCACTGCCCACGGCAGCCTGCTAGATTCTTCTGATAAGTCAAAATTTAGCCTTTTGTGAAACAGGGACCCTCATTTTTCTATCAAGCCTGGAACAGCACAACCTCTAAATTAGTTCTGTCATGCTGTAGCAGATTTCTTACCACCATCTGTCCTAAAAATCCTCTTGGTGTGTGGCTGTACAAAAGAAATCTCATTTGCCTGACAAATCTGTTCAATCAACACAGATAAACATTGAAGCACCTCAAAGGACTCACTCATGAACTGAGTGTTTAAAATGTGATCTGTGAGCATGTCCACACAAGGAAACAGTCTTGAACTCCTGGACAGATACAAAAGGTTGATAAAAATCTGAACTCTGTCCACAAATAGAAGATGTATCTTTTATAGGTGCATTACTCTTTCAACTCCAAGATAATCAGTGAGTTTCCAGTCATGGCCATAAGCCTTTATTTAAAAGAGCCCTATTTAAGTATCATCATGACAGTCCAAAGATTAGTAGATTAAAATACACTGGAAGACACCAGAGATTTCTGTTGGTGAATTCTTATCTAAATTTACCAACAGAAATCTTGTTTTCAGCCTCCTGTGCTGCAATGCCTCTGTTCAGTGTAATAAAATGCTAAAGACCAAAGTAGCCAGTCAAGGACTTTCACCTGCACCGATGCTCCTTTCCCAAAGTCCTCTGTGAAATGAGTAGTTTGCTTCCAAATCTGCAGCTAGGAACTATCTCAATGCAGGAAGATAAACAGGTTGCATGGACATTTTGAATCAGAAGAAAGCACTGACCAGATGCTTCCCCACCCCAAAACTGTCAGACTCAATCTGTGATTATCCCACTACCCTAGCTGTCTCAGTGCTGATGGCTGTAGCTTTAACTTACATGCTGTGCTGAAGACCAGTTCAGCCTTATTTTGGTGGAAGTAAGAAAACTTTCAGACAGACACAGAGCATTTGCTGACCTCCTTGTATAATCATGAGGGAGAAGACATTCAGTAGTGTAAACAGCCTCAGGTGACAAGGAGTCTCTTCAAAATCTCTAGGAACAGCACAAATACATACCCTGGCAATGGGTGACTTTTGTGGTTGCACCTAGGCTTAGAAACCGATCTGGAGGGAGTGTGATGTGATGAGATAACTCTGGTTCCTATAGTAGATGCTTGTGCGCTCTGGTTTGGGTATATTAATTACAGATGATTTATGACATGTCACCATCCAAGCTGCATTAGGATTAATCCACCTACTGAACTGAGTATCTGGCATGAGGAAACAAATTTGGTATGACACAGCTCCCAAGCTAAGGCAACAGGGCTGAGCATCACTTGCCTGCAGAAACAGTGTGGGCAGACTTGGGGACTGAGAGGGTTGCAGCCTGCTCTCAGGAGTGTGGTGTCATAGGACAGCCCAGGGTGCAGGGAATTTGGGGCAAGAGAAGGCGGAGGGCAAACATGTAGAAAGTAGGCATGAGAAGCCCCCCAGCTCCCTAAAAGCTGGGGAGGGATTCTTTCCACTCCACCTTACCTCATAGGTGCTGGTAATGCCCAGCTTGTAGAAGACGGGCAGGAAGATCTCAGCACTGCACAGCACCACCAGGCCGTAGGTGATGGCAAAGATGCAGAAGATGGCACCATAGCGATAGATCTCAGCAGGGGTGCCCAGCACCGTGACAGCTGACATGAAGCTGGCGGTGAGGGACAGTGCAACCGGCAGGGCACTCATGCTGCGGCCTGCCATGAGGAACTCCTTTGACGTCTTCTGCCCGCCTCCCACGAAGGCATAATAGATGCCAATGATGGCCGAGATGAGCAGCATGGCCGCAAAGACCACATAGTCCCACACGGTGAAGTGCCCCATTCTACTCGAGGAACTCACTCCTGGAACCAAGGATCTTTCCCAAAATCAGAGGGACTGCTGCTGCCTCGGCAGGGCTGGCACGGTATGGCATAAGCAGGAGGAAGCAGATGGCAACGGGCCCGCCGGGACTGGGGCAGGTGCGGTGCGGTGACACCAGCGGGACAGAAGCAAAAAAGTGCGATGCGGTGTCCGCGGGTGGGACAGGTGCGGAACGCTGCGGCGTCTGCTGCCGGGACAGCTGTAATGCGGTGCGGTGTCTGCCGCCGGGACAGGTGTGCTGCGGAGCGCCCGGTGCAGGTCCCCGCCGCGTGTCCCCGGGGGCAGGAGCGGGCTGCACCGGGAGCTGCTGTGCGAGTGCCGCAGCCAGGACTGCGGGCGGGCCTTATACAGTCCCGGTGCCCGCTCCTCCCCGCGGCGCTGAGCGCCCCCGCGGAGCGAGAAGGGGCGGCGATCCTGGGCCAGGGCAGCCCGCCCCGCGCCTCCGGGCTGCGGGATGGCGCCAGGGCACAGCCCTGCCTGAACGCGGTTACACCGCGAACTTGGGTCGCGGTCCAGAGCTTCTGGAGGGAAGACATTTCACACGAGAGTTCCCCAGGATGGGGAACCTACCCTCAATAATTAGCATATTTCATCATCTCCCCAAAGGGCTGAGGTGAAAATATCATTTAATATATACATTTCCATGAGTTGTGCAATCTGGAAGGAAACTCACTGAATCAGATTTACCAAGACGAGTTGCTGAACACGGCAGTTGTGCAACAGGGAAACCCTACTCTCTGTACTGTGCTCACAGAAGTTTTACTAACCGCCTTCAAGTTCAGGAGTCAAATTGCACAGGAATATCACAAATTGAGCTTCACACACCTTACCCAGAGAGGAATACACCAAAAACCCCTATGGGATTTTAAGGTCATGCAAGTCAAGTGCGTGTCAAGGAGATGAGCCTATTTCAATAGCCAGCAGTACACAGAGGACTAACAACAAATACCGTATTTGGCCACTTAGCCATATATTAGCAACCCTAGATGGGGAATTAAGATGAAAGGATGCCAGAGCTGATTCAGATGTGCTTGACAGCAGTGCAGCCACACACAGCACACCTTGCGGCAGAGTTTAGAAGCTTTGCACAGTAGCTTTCCATCTTGAGCTGTACATTGGCAAAGTGCTATGCTGGAGGTGATTACCTAGTAAAAGTCAGAATCAGCTCAAGGATTAAAAATTACCCTGTTTTCCTTCATGGAAGGTAGAATAATTTTCCTTCCTGCCCAGCCTCTTCTGGATCTTATCCACAGCTGGATCAGCTGGAAGTAGTCTTTGCTGCAAGTGCTCTGAGTTCAGCTCAAGGTGCTCTGACCTGCCTGTATCTGACCATTTTGAGATATGGTTTTCAGCAGCCTTCTGTATCTTAGACAGAAATGACCAGACACCTGACAGCCAAGCACAGATGACGGAACACTTCTCTCTTCTTGGGAGCTCTGGAATTGCAGGCCTTTTGGAGTTATTTCTGAGTGCATGTTGGAAGGAGGGGGAGCAGGTGGAAGTCTGGTCTGGCAGGATTATTAAGTTGAGCTGTGAAATCATGTCTGCATTGGTCTGGTGTCTAGATGCATATCTGGGAGGACGAATGTCCCTGAAGAGAGAGAAGCTGGCCATGGTGTGCAGGTGGCATGTCCTAATCTCACCACAGCACATTAGGGCATCAGTCTCTCTAGCCCAATCACTCTCTAATTACTTATACAATGAGTAAGACCTTCCAGATGTCCTGTTGAGGAAGAGCGAGAAAGAAACTTATGCTCTACACCTACCAGTTAGGCTATTGATTTATTGATCATTTTAAGTGGTTGCCCTAAATCAACTTTTGACAACATGAAAGATGAGAAACCTTCCAAGCAAAGCTTCAACCAAAACAACCAGCAGATCCCTATTCAGTGCAGTGAACTGGTGTTGTCCAAAAAAAAAAAGTACTTGTTGTCAAAAAGCATGACCCCTTTTTCTCAGGAAGGATATAAACATGCTCTGGCCCAGACCCACAGCTTGTACTGCTCAGAGCTTCAGTGTCCTTTGTTTGCACTCCTTCAGGAACTATGTTGCTCAAACCATTCAAACAATAATGTGCATTTAAAGTATTAATTACACAGGATTAACACAATTTTGATTCAGCTTCTTTATAATTTTTGACATAATGTAAACACAGCAAGTGATAACATGTACTGGAAAACAAATCATGTTTCTTAACTGAAACACAAGCAGCTATGAGGAAATGCACATCACTATGGTTTCAGGTGGCATCCTTGGTTCTTTTACCAGTAATGTTAAGCAAATTGTCTTTCAAATGTCATCATGATCAATATGGCATGAAAGTCTGGATCCTCTCATGTGGATGTTTCTATTTTTGGAACTAGCAGCAAATCTGTATGATGGTCATGTTCTAAATCACAGCAAGTGAACCTGGAGAACAAGATTAAACGTTTTTCTGGATTTTTCATACAGGGAACCAAATTAGCTCCGTTGATTTGTGCTGTGTAACAGAGACAGAACTGCAGGTATTTGTTTTTTCTCATTGCTACAATAGATATGTAAATGGCTGCTGAACACAGAGGATATCTTTCATTGTCTTCTTGTAACACTTTTGCCCCATCTCCACTGGGTCTTATGTGGTATCTCATCTCACTGCCACTATGACTTGGTTTTTGTAAGATCTACTGACATCAGTGGGATTCAGTGTTTAATACCAAGAGGGGTAAGATTCATATCTCTCCAGCACCCTCAAATTAAAAAGGCCATGGACCTGACCAAATAAACCCCAGACTGCCCTATGGGTTCCAAATGGTTCCTTCCTGTATTGGGCTCATTTCCACTATAGGACAACTCTGTGAAGTGTTACTGGAAGTCTGTAGGGAAGGACATTCCCTCCCTGTTATTTTTCATGTGGATGGGCCACTGCATTGGGAGAACAGTGGGAGGGATTTTCTCCTGTAGATGAGACAAATACATTGAGCCCTCAACTTGGAGAGATGCTGCCCATTTCTCTGAACTAAGTTGTGAAAAAAGACTTTGAGGGATTATCCTGCTTGTAGGCAAATGTGGGCATGGGCAAAAACAACTGTAAGTGAGGGAGGAGAGCACTGGAGGCCTGGTGACCATTGTTCAGTGGTGATGCAAGACCCTTTGCATTTTGCTTTGGCAGCCTGGGAGCTCTCCAACTTCCAATAATACTTCACTTGAGTGTGAAGTTTCAGACTGTGTGGGGTTCAGCTGCACCTACACCAGATGAGCTGAGTTTGCAGATGAAGAACAGTTCATGGTCAATTTTACTCTTATGTAGTGCCAGGACTGGGCATTGTTCTCTGCTGCTTACACAGGGATCAGTTTGGAAACCTTGCTAGAAGGCTGTTGGTAAAAAGAAACAAACAAACAAACAAAATAATTTCAAAACAAAATCTACAAAAATGGATTATTTGTTAAGAAATCAGGGATGTGGGATCATGCCCTGTATATATATATACATATGTATACACATGCATGTATGTGGAAGGTGTTTGTACTTCATGCAATGACCACAGTACACCATCACCAAATCTAGAGAGACTGGGGCCTGAGAAAGATTAAGGAGCTACCAGTTGCATTGAAGTAGATGGGAAAAAATAAATGTTCCTGTTGAAAAGAACACTGCTGCAGGAGCTGAACCTCTGTTAGGGGAATGGTGAAACCATTTGCGAGAAAGACCTTAAAAACACAAAACTGCAGGCAAAGCTCATCTTCTTAAGTTCACAAGCCAACCAACAATAAGACACAGTGATATGAGGACCTAGGTTCCATTTACTCCTCTGTTCATGGAGCTACCATGAATTTATGTTAAATTGTTATGTTCAGGGAGCTGCCATGTTAAATTTCCTTTACATCACAGTTATTATTAGGAATAACATATCAAAATTAATAATTTACTCCTAATTAGACTGTCTGATTTTTCTCACAATGCAGTACTTCAAGTAAAAATGCACTTCTTTTACTTTAGGAAGATTTTAATTGCAGCAACTGCTTCCTATACGGCATCACTTGTCACCTTGAGAAGCCTGTTGCATTTTGGTGTAAAGGAAGCTCAATGCTGATGGTGTTTCATATTTCTGAACACCACTGTGTTTGGATGCACCCTAATCTCCTCTGCTTGCTGTGCTTTTACCACACACTGCTGTTTTGAATTGCTGGGCATAGTATTGCTAGTTACCTTACTGCCAGCATCACTGGCTTTGTTTCTCCTGGTTTAATGCTCCTGTTGTGGTTTAATCCCAGCCAGCAGTGAAGTACCACGCAGCCGCTCAATCACTGCCTGCCCCCACCCTGCAGCGAGGAGGAGAAATGGAAAAAAAAGAAAAGTAAAACTCGTGGGTTGAGAGCAGTTTAATAAGTTAAACAAAATAAAATCTAATAATAATATTTATAATAATGACAATATTAATAATTTCAATTAAAGGGCGTGGCAGGAACCCAAAAGAAACAAGCAATGCACAATACAATTCCTCACCACTCACTGACTGATGCCCAGCCCATACCCGAGCAGAAATTAGCATCTCCTGGCCAACTCTTCTCAGTTTGTATACTGGGAATGATGTTCTGTGGTATGGAATATACCTTTGGCTAGTTCAGATCAGCTGTCCTGGCCATGCTTCCTCCCAGTTTCTTGTGTACCTACTCACTGGCAGAGCATGGGAAACTGAAAAGTCTTGGCTTAGGGTAAGCACAACTTAGCAACAATAAAAACATCAGTGTGTTATCAACACTCATACTACATTCAAAATGCAGCACTGTACCAGCTACTAAAAAGAAAATTAACTATCCCAGCCAAAACCAGGACAGATGTCTCAGAGAAATCTCCCACAGTCTTGTTTAGTGATTTTCTTAGATTTATTTTTAGGTTTGTTTTGGTTTTTTTTGGTTTTTTTTTTGTCAGCTCTTTTTCTGTTAATGGTGTTTGGACATGACAGAATTACCCTGAAAGGGTATTCAGAAGAGCATCATCATCATCATCAATGTTTCTTGTAAAATTCAGATGAGTTTCTTAAAAATAGTTACCTGGCACATGTATTTTGAGCACAGAGATTTTCTTTTTTTACAGAGATGTCCCATAATTGTTACCTCTTTATTTCCAATAATATCACTGGGGTACATTTCCAAGCATCCTTTTAGAAACTTTTTTCCAGTAGTAATTTTATAGAAGTGCCTCTTGCCCTGACTGTGTTCTGTTTGCAGGCAATAGCAAGGATGCAATGATATTTGCAAGAGTCTTATGTCTTAAAAAACACAATAAACATAACAAGTTAAATATTTCAAGAAGCATAGGTCCCTAATTCCATATCTATAGTATTTCCAATCCTCATCCTATCCAAATCCTATATTTGAAGAGGTGTAGAATTGGGAAAGGTCTTTGCTTCAGACCTTAATCATTAGGAAGTCTTTCAGGGTAGCAACTTTCGCTTGAAGTGTTTGTCCTCTCATGCTTAGCATGTCTGGGACACAAGGACAGAAAGACTGACTTGCAAAGAAAGAGATCAACAAGGAGAAAAGAGCCAAAGAGTCATAAAAGTAATGGTTTATGTTGACATTTTGAATGACACCTTCTTAGTTGTTTGTTTTTTCTGTGTTCACATTCCATTGAAATTCGAATGAATGCAGTTTGCAAGAAAAATAATTTAAATGTGAGTACTTAACGATCTTGAGAAGGAAACTTCAGATTGTGTAACCCACTAACACCAACACACCTTTTAAAATCAATAGTGAGTGCTCCAGGATTGAAGGAAGTTAGCCTTGACTACTGAGCATTTAAATCTGAACAATTAGGAGTCTATAATGCATTTGCTGGGGAATTCTCCTCTTTCCTCTAGAAGAAAAAATTTCAAAATTTATTTATGGACTGTCATGCAGTGAGATGTAGCATACATAAATACTTGCTCAAGAAAACAATTAGTATGGGAATAAAATTGTGGTACAGATTTTACTTCTTTAACTCAAATGGATAAATCAGTTACATGTTTGAACTTTACTCCCACGGCTTTGGGATCTTTTGTTTGTTTAAGGTGTTCAATTCTGCATCAACAGAATTACAATTCAACTAGTTTGCTTACTTGCAGTTAATGTATGAGAAAGGGCTGTCAAATGTTCACCAAAATGATGAACAAAAAATTGATTTTTTTTCTCTGAGTAAATTTTTCTGAACTTCTGTATTTTATTTCTGTTGTTTCTCTCTTTTTTTCACTACCTGTTGTCCAAACTATCTCAGATCACATGTTCTAGTTGGTGTTATTCTGGTATGTGTTTGCTTTAGGTGTACCATGTAGGTACTTCAGTTATGCAGCTTGGCTCCCTGCTGAAGGAGAGAGACAGGCTCTTCAGAAAGAAACTGTTGCTTTGATATGCTCCCTGGAGGAGCCCATCTCTTTGCATTTTCTACAGAGAAAGCCTCTGGAAATGAGCCTTCCTAACTCTGTTGCTTCAAAACATTCTGAAAAATGTTGCCTGCCACTGCCCCAGTGACCTAACGAGCTTTTTGATTATTTTGATTTATTTTTCCATTCATAATCCAGAGTGTCTTTCACCAGTTCTGACATCTCTCTATCTGCCTCCCACCCTTCTTTGTAATTGCTACTGCTAAATCCCCCATGCTCCCTCAATCCTTTCATCTCCGCCTCCATCTCTCCACATTAAGAAACTTTCTCTTTCTCCTTCCTCTCACACTTTTTCTGCAAGAATCCCCTTCTTTTTAGACCCACAGTCCCATGAGGCATTTCCCCCAAAATTGCTGTTTCCTATCCACTTCATTCTTCCAATTTTTTAATGTCACTTGCCTCTCTTTTAATGCCTTGCCTCTCTTTTAAACCCCATGTTGATTGTCTTCAGTTCTTCTTCTACTCTCTGTCAAGGCTGCCCATGCTGAGATCACACAGACATATACATTGCTTGGAAATGTTTGAAGGAAGTTATGCATATTTACACCAGTTCTACGTGTTTAATTGCTTTGTTTGTCAGACATCCTTAAAGCAACTTTCATCACCAAAAGTAGATAAGGAAGGAGGTTTTTCTCTCAGGTCCAACCATCTGCATCTGTTGACTTTGGCTTGGTTTGTTTCTTCTGTTTTCCTCTATAATGTGAGATTTGTTGCACCTAATTTTGATGCTATCTGGACATTTCAAATACCAAATCCCTGGTTTTTCTGGAGAATGGAAACACTGCCAGCATCCTTGGTGTCTCCCAATATGCTGCTGGGACACACCATAGGTTTTTTGGCCTCTTGTACTGCAGTCTTATGGCTGTTGCAGGATGCTAAGGAGTGGTGGGAGATCTGTGGTGGGTGGGGGACAGTGGACATGTGTCATGTGGATGTTCATGACCAAACTCCATGGCAGGGGGACTTTATTAATCCAGGCACACTATGACTCTTAAAATTAATGTCTGTTGCTTTCGTGTATTGCTACCCAGTGTTAGCACATGTTCAAATAGACATCTGAGTGGAGTTTGATGAAAATGTGGATTTGGGGCTAAAGCAATGGGGAAAAAATAATAACTTTAATATGCTTTGTTAAATAGGCAAAAAAAATTTGTATAGATCCAGCATCATAAAGCCTCCACAGCTTCTGCACAGTGAGGTTAATGCCATGTGAAAGTGTTAGCAGTCTGCAAACTTGGTAAATGATGTGATGCACAAGGAAGCGCAGCAGTAAACGGCAGTCGAGGAGAAGCATTTTGGCTGCAGCTGCATTTAAGGGACTCATCTCCTGGTACAGCAGATGCTCTGTGTCTGTGCAGCACCATTAGCTGATCATCATTTTAAAGGAGCTCATTTCATCTCACATCAAAAGAAGCACTTGTGGGCACCCTGCAAGTGATCTGCTACTGGCTACCAGGTGAGATACAGCCCTCTGTGCCGCCAGTAGCTATAGCCAGAGAGGTGAACTGCACCCCTGTGGTAAGTGCTTGCCCAGTTCAAGCAGCCAGGACTTCATCTGCTTCAGAGTCTTTTGGGTTTTCTCTCTTACTTGGAGATTGAGGCTCATTTCCTTTTCCTTTGTTACTGAAGTGTCAGTCTCCACCTAGATATCTTTTATGCAGGGATCTATTATTCCAGTATGTTTGTTTTATCAGTTCTTTCAATGGCTCCTATTTGATCTGATCATAAACTAAACCCACAGATCAGTAGTAAAAGCAGCAGCAGGATCCAAAAACTTACTTGCATTTATGGTAAGAAGGGACAGCCCTATTTTTTTTTCTTAGTGTTAGCAACATCTCTACAGTTACAACATCAATAAATTTTTTGGGGTTTTTTTCGGTTGGTTGATTGGTTGATTGGCTGGTTGGTAGGTCAGTCACTATGGTTTAATTTTTTGGTGCTTTGTTGGGGTTTTTTTCTGCTTTATATAGACAAATATTGGAAATTTCTCATAAATATCTGTAATTTAGCAGCTGGTACCAGCAGCTTATGACACAGTAGAAGTGCCAAGAAGGGCTTCTTTGTCTCTTGTTGTTATATAAGTTCTTCCACTTTTCTAAGGTACCCACAAATATTTCACTCAACAGTACACATCAAAATTAGACTGCTTCCTAGCAGTCTCACCTTAAAGGTATGTATGTTTAAATGTTTTTTCCTTACAGTGCAGAACTTAGATTATTAGACCTTTCCGTTGGAGTTTCAGCTTTTGTACACTATGTCTCTTGGATCTATGAGATCAGGAATGGATAACTGAAGTACTGACTCTATTGGATCCAGAGAGCAAAGTTACAGCTGCATGAATACTATGACAGTTCAAGCTTCAAATAAGAAAAAAAAAAGGCAGCAAATTAATTAGCCAAAACATCAAACCTACATACCTAACTTTTGTTGCATGAATGAGATGGATGCAGAGATATGAAGAACAGTACCAATGGCTTTGTACATTACCTTCTACTCCATGCCAGGAACATACCATTCCTTTCAGTGAGCCTGGTCTTATTTTCCCTTGAATGGCGTGCTGTAAACAGACTGGTAGTAGTCCCAGACACATGACAGACAGCCTGAAATCCAGATGGTTTCTGTCAAATTCAAATGCCCCTCATTTTAATGGTGAGCATGAAATGCAGGAAAGCATTCACATCTCTTTTGGGGAACAAGACTCCATCCTGCCTTTTAATTTTCCTTTCCATGCTCCATGATTCCTCTCTGAATCCTCCTCCTGCTGTTTCTACTAATGTTGTTTTCAAGAAGGCTGTAGCCAGTTCCACTGCTGCTGCTGTGGTAGAGCAGTAGATGAGGAACAACAGCGGTAGCCACCACTGTAACCCCTCCTGTCCTGGGGCTGTCTATATACATGTGGTCTGTGCAGAAATCAGACCCCTTTTCTTTCTAACACAAATAATTTCTAAAACTTCCTTCTCTACCTAAAAAACCTCAACAACAAAACCAAAACAAAACAAAACAAGGAAGAAAACAAAAAAAACCAGAAAACCAAACCAAACCAAAAACAAACAAACAAACACAAAAAACACCAAAACAAAACCAAAACCAAACAAAACAAACAAAACAAAAAAACCCAGAAAACTAAAGCCTAAAAAAAACCCCCAGGTGTGGGTTCCTACTGGGCAGAAAACTGGTGCGAATCGAAATTGTGCCAGGGATTGTATTGATGATTTATTGGTATGGACGGCCCCTGTGCTCTGGCACTGTTCAATTTACTTCAGGAGATGGAGTTAGTACAGCCCACCTATTTCAGCTCTGCAGCAGGACCCTGACTTGAAATAGATGAGTCACTGGCCTAGGTGTGTCAAGGGTTGAATCGGGTTGTCAGTGCCCCTTTCTGTGAGGAAAGTCCCTAAGTTCAGGATATTTCAGACAGAAAATCTGGGATCTAAATTCAAGCCCCTTGCCCCAACTCTCTCTGATCAGCAAACCTAAGGGTTTCCCCTTCTCCCCATGACTCAGCTAGCATTGGCCTGGAGTTGCATTATTTGCAGAATCTCTATGCTTCAGGCATATTAGAAAAAATGTGGTCAAACAGTTCCACCACACTGCAGAACAGGATTCCAGTATCTTGTCTGCTTTGATTTTGAAGTGCTCTCAACAACATCCTACATAATCTTGTGGGGTTTTCTCCCGCAAGGCAAGGCAAAATGCCAGCTACAAGCTGAGGAGGAAACTGGCAGTGAAAATACGTCATTGTGTTACAAAGGGCTCATCTTACTTTGCAGATAAATTTAAAAAATACAAATGTTTGCTTCAGTTGAAAGAATACACCAAACTGCACGATACATTTGTATAACTTGCCTTCAACTCATGCCAGCTTCTTCCTACAGGAGGCTTTTGAAGAGCTCCTGAGATGCAGTAGGCTTACAGCCACATCCACCCCAGTCCTTGGACCCCACCTGTGTGGTGACTTGAGATAGGCAAAGAGAAAGGCTTCTGGGTTCACAACCAGCTCAGGTAACTGTTTAGTGTCTTTAATATTGATTGAGCAACCTAGCTTTGGGCATCCAAGACTGGAAATTGTTTGGTCTAATTCACAGTTGTTTCTGTTCATCTGTTAACCTGTTATATTTCATTTTGGAAGGGAAAATCCTCTCACAATATAATTAGCTATGCAAACTCCACCATGCCTCTATGAATATGGTAGGAAAATGAAAATTTGACCTAACACCTGCGCACCTATGCAATCTACAATGTCCTCTGGTTAAAAATGAGCTGACCTGGCTGCTCTTTGTCCTATGTTAAGTAACATGTCCTTTAAGTCAGAAACTCAGTTCATACGGGCTTCAAGAGTATGTGCTGTGCTTGTGATTAATACACATAAAAATATGACAGAAGTAGGGCAACTCAGTAACCATTTGGGTACTGTGTATTTTTGTAGTTATTGACCCATGTCATGTGGTGGCCATCCACAGGGGCAGTTGCAGATAAGCACATATAATAGAGCCACCCAGACTTTCCGAGACTACCAGTTCTGGGATTAATTCTATTCTAACACAGATGTTCAGTACAAGAATGTGTCTAGACTTTCAGTGAGTATAAAAGGAGCCTGAAGTTGATGCTCAAAGGCAGACACATGCATTGCAAACATGTAGGTTATTTGACATGAATTCTGCCCTGTGAGATCATCCTGGGATGAATATTGAGGTATTTCACCCCAATTACTACTATCAGGCTAAACTACACAGTACCAGAAGGCAAGCCTGCTTTGCTTCTATATAAGGTGGCTCTGGTTCTTGCTGAGTCCAGCAAGTAGATTTTGAACTGCAGCACTAAAAAGCCCAGGAATGGAGGTGACATAGGAATCTTAGACCTATTTCAGAAGTGCTGATGGATTAGAGTCAGGGACTGGTGCCTGTAGCCCACATGGGGCGCTTGAAGAAGTCAGATCTGCATCGGTGACTGCTTTGGTAGACATGCATGCATTGTTTTACAAAGGTTTCCTCTACGTGCCTCCACAGGTATTACTACCAATAAGCCATTGTTCCTCAGAAACCCATCTGCTTTTAATTTTTAATGCCTGTAGCATACATTTCTGAAGGAGAATTGCTGGCAGGGACCATCAGATAAATACAGGGTGCTGGAGCTGGGGCCTGCCCAGAGATGGGAAAACCACATCTCTTACTGGAAAAGTAAAAGATTAAGTCCTGAGGCTTGAGGGATTGCAATCAGAGGGGAGTGTATGTAGTAAAGATATTGTTAACATAGCTCCAGCTCATACACAAGTGGGGAAGGGCCCTTCTGGGTCACTGAACCTTGCCAGCTGAGGCACCAGACCTACTGTCCTGGCCATACTGGTATCGATACCTGGGCTACTAGCCTGAGGTTCACTCAGATGTACCTTCAAATGCAGTATTCAGTGCCAGCTGAAATGCAGTCCTGAGTAGCTCTTGCAACCAGAAACTCTCAGGAACATCAGCAGCTGCAGATCTATCCTGTCTCAATCATCTGAGCTGAGCTCTTCTCCCTGTTACTTTACAAAATCTAACATTTTGCTCATTTCCTTGGATGATTTTCTAGTGCATGAATCACATGAAGTTCTACAGCTCTGCTACAGAAGCCATTCATAATGGAAAAAAAGATCTTGTAGACTGTTTTCCACAAGTATACAGTATGTATGAGACATAGTAAGTAACTGCTTCTGGAGGGTTATTTGTGCTCTTAAACAGTTGTGTATTGGTGCCTAAGCTCTTGTGGATCTAGACCTCTCAACACGCTTTTAGCTGCACTTCCTATGGAGATATTTGGCCTTGAAATCACTTAAGCCAACCTTTTCAAACTTAAATGCCTAATTAGGCATTCTCTTCCCACCTAATGCAAACGCCAGAAGTCCTTTCTACTCCTACAGCAGAAGAGCAAGGTTTAAAGCTGCCTCCGTAGCTCTGACTCCACAGGTGCTGAAGCAAGCACGTTCCCCTACCCATCCAGATGACTATCATGCTAATGGCTTACTGCCTGCCTGTGGGCAGCCTTTCTGCATGCACCTGGCAGTGTTTAACCGGTTGGGTCTGTTGGAAGTCGTGGATCCCTACGTGCTCCTAATCGTGAACTTCAGCCGTGTTCAAATCCACCTGTATGTCTTTTCGTCTGAATAACCTGCAAGCCTGGTTTCTGGAAGTGGCCTTGAGCTGCCTGTAGCAGCCTCGGCAGGGCCAAATTCTCGGGCTGAGCAAGACGCAGCCGCGAATGGTCGCGTGGTTCTCAGCTGTTTGTACTACACCTGCCCACACCAAAGCTCCTTCCAACCTTAAGTTTATCTCCCACCTCACCCACAAGTCCTTCCCCTCCTGCATCTGCAGGCAGAAGCTCCCACAAGCTGTCGTATTGCAAGGGACGATCAGTCCGTAACCATTTGCTCTTGTGCGAGGACTTGGTTTGCATGTACTTTGCCTGCGATGAACACTTTTGTTTAAATTGTCGAGGTCCGGGCAAAAATCACTACTAAGATCAGGGAGCTGGGCAGTGGCCGTTTCCGGACGAGCCATCAGTGCAGTGCAGTGCTGTGCTGTGGGCTGCGCTCCGCGCCACCATGCTTTCGCCATAGCACAAGCTGGTCTTCCCTGGGCACCGTCGCGACCTCCCCCTGGTACGGAGGTGCCCCAGCCCGCTGCCCTACACCACAGCGCACAGAGAACGGCGGAGCGGCGCTGCTCTACCCACAGCTGTCAGGGAACCTCCCCTCACGGCCAAGGTGAAACGGGGACAGGACCTCCCACAGCTCCGGGCACAGGTCTCCTTCAGCATCGCCCGCCCCTTCCGCCGGCGGTCCCGCCCCTGCTCCCGGCAGCCCGTGCCCGGCATGGCGGCGCCTGGCGCATAGAGCCGCACGTGCGGGACTCGCTGTGGGGCCGCCGCCACCATGAAGAGCAAGCCCTCGGCCCACAAGTCGGGGAACACGCACCGGGTGAGTGTCCGCCCGGACGCGGCTGTTGGCCGGGGGAAGGGAGCTCGGGCTTCCGCCGTCGCTGTTAGTTCAGTGGTCGTGCCCGGCTGCCGAAGCGGCACCGCGGCAGGAGGCGGGCGGGCGGCGTGGCAGGGTCTGCTCTGCGCTGCCAGGGGCCCGGCCGAGACAGCGGGGCCGGAGTGCGGCCGCTGCCCCGTAGCCGGCAGCTCCGGCCGCCGGGTCAGCGTCCCTGACGGGCAGCAGGCGCACCACCGCCCTCGTGTAGGAAATAATTGAATGAAATTAACCAGGGCGTTGTTTCAGGACAGCTGAGAGCGGGACAGTTTGCTGAAATCTAGGTAGATTTCTCTGCATCTGTCATCGTGGTGTGCAGACATGTGGGCTGCGAGTCTCGGTGTTGCAGGTCGAGGGGCTAGAGGGTCAGTCCTGCTCCTGGGCGTTTTGCCTTGATCTTTTTGTAGGGCTGATACTGAGGGGTATTATCTGGCAATCCATCTTTAGAAGTGGGGTTTCTGTTTGCAGTGTGTGTGTTATCGAGAGAGATTTAGTAGGGCTGTGTTCAGAACTGAGCAAGAAATGTGTCCTTTTTTTGCAGTTTCTTACCTTTTCGGAGCGCCTAAGCAATGTTAATATTGATATTATTCATCGGATTGACAGAACTGGGAGCTATGCTGAGGTGAGAGCAGCAATTGTGATTATCTTCTGAAATAACATCACAAGTAGACATACTCCATGAAAGAGTCACTTAAGAAATTTATTTAGGAGTGAATTGGAAAGAGGCCCCTGCAGGAGCTGCTTTTTCTGGAGCCTCATTTCATGCTTTGTTCACTTTTACTTTTTTACCTGGTTTGCAGTATTGTCATTGAGGCACTTTGACAGTACCACCCTGATGTCTTCCATGTGGCTGGTGGGCCTGTTTCTGAACATGAAAGATGCTGCTGTGTCATTTAGCAGTCCTAGGACCAGACTTGGAAAGACTTGCATGTGCTGAGTAGTTGCAATAGAAGTTTGAAAATCGTAAATTGGAAAAGACCGCTAAGATTACTGAGTCTGACTGTTAACCTAACTGTCAAGTTCATCATTAAACCATGTCCCTAAGTGCCACATCTGTACATCTTTTAAATATTTCCAGTGATGATTACTCAACCACTTCTCTGGGCAGCCTGTTCTAATGCCTGACCACCCTTTTCAGTGAAGAAATTTTCCCTAATATCCAGTCTAAACCTCCTCTAGCACAACTTCAGGCCATTTCCTCTTGTCCAATCACTTTTTACCTGGGAGAAGAGATCAACCCCCTCATACTGGCAGCATGTGTATAAAGCATGAGCATGTGTCTTCGTGGATCACAAGGATCATTGCCATGTGTCATGTAAATCATCATTATGATTATAGTGCTTTGCAGGTTGTTGCCACCTGGCCTACTGGATTGTTCTTCTGAACTTCCCACTCAATAGCTGTGAGGATGCCAAAAGAAAATCCCAGGGCATTGTGCTGGGTGAACCATGGCCCAGCATCTTTGATTATCAAGGCCAGTCAACAGAGGTGTAAAAAGCAATTATGTAAACAAATCCTGTCACCAGAAAATACTTTCAAATGTGTTTTGAATATTGAAAGAAAGACTTACTTTCAGGGAAACTCCATAGTACCTGTTGAAATTAGCCATTGATATTTCTTAGAATTGTCTTTAAATGTTTAAGGCACCTGATAGTTGTCTTCATTTGAGCCTCTCATCTACCAACATTTATAAGGGTTGGTAGCTATTCTTCATCTTTGTTTTGGCAGGAGGTTGAAACCTACTTTTCTGAAGGACTGCGGAAATGGAAGGAACTGAACCTCACTCAGCATTTTGGTACGTCATTTATATTCATGTTTCCTGCTTTCCTTAGACTGCTAAAATATGTTTTTTCTTCATCCAGAGCCCAGAGGGAGGTTATTGACTGGTTTTTGGGCTGGGCTCTGGAGCACTGTTATTCTTTAACACCCTACATGCTTACCAGGGACTGGGCTAGTTCTCAGGGTTTCTCTTTTATTGTTTGAACAGTGCAATTCTATAACGAGGTGGCCAACAAATGCCAGTCCTTCAACCAGCTGGTTTATTACCAAAGTGCTGTTGTGCAGAGCTTGAAGACACATCTGCAAGTCGAAGGCAGTCTTGCTTACCAAGCCCTATTAAAGTAAGTGTATGGTCACAAAAAGTAGTCATAAGCCTTGATGGTATTACAAGTAAGCATGGATCTTTATTATGCCTGAGGAAAATAAGCAATGAGATGCCCAAAGTGATATAGATATTTCCCTGGTAGACCTTTGTGGTTCTAAGTCTTCAGAAAAATATAGTTGTGACAAGGGAAACAAATTAGTTGGAGTGCTTACTGAATGTCAGACATTATATTAATGTGCTTTGTTTGATATTAATCACTTGTTTTCTTGTTTACTGCTGTCTGCTTGATTTTTTGAAAATCTTTCTTGCCATCCACAGCTGTCTAATAGGTGATATTTTTTAAAAAGTGAGAAGTAAAAGTGATGCTGCCTTTCATTCCAAAGAGACTATGCTGGATTATGCAATGTTTGACTAGGTTTTGGGTGGTTTGTTTTTGAAACACACTAACACTGATGTCTTTTCTGAAACACAGTCTAGTGGTGCAGCTGGCTCGAGATCTTCAGGCTGACTTCTATCCTCACTTTCATGACTTTTTCCTGGCCATCACCAAATTATTGGATACGCAGGACACAGAGCTGTTAGAATGGGCTTTTACCTCTCTTTCTTATCTCTACAAGTATTTGTGGAGATTGATGGTGAAGGACATACACAACATATACAGGTAAAAACCATCTTTAATGTCTGTCCTGATCAGCAGTTACTGGATGCTGTAGAAATGTAAATGCCTTATGAATACATGGCTTAATGCTTCAGTATACTTTTTTGCATGCTTTCTCAGCTTTTCTCAGAGAGAACTGGCCAAGTTCCAGGGAGTTAGCAGATGCAGGGGCTTGGGGAGTTCCTGAGCTGCAGGTGCTTGAAGGCTGATTTCATACATGCTCACTGTGTTTTTAAACCTTTCCTTTTGCCAGCTGCTGTAGACTGACAGAGCATGTGGCCTGACCCAGTGTGACCATTTGTTCAGTCTTAAATTGCTGATGTAGTTTGGCTCTTCTTTTTGACATAGACAGTGGTTCCATGTTTCTTCTTCTTAATTTCAGTTTGAAACAGATGGAGCAAAAAACTGGCTACAGATTTCCTCCCCAGCCCAGGCTAAGCTGTTGAACATATTGAAAAATGATCTGCTCAATTTGAGAGAATCTGAGGCACCACTCCCTCTGCAATGAACCTGTGATGAGCCATCTGCCACTGTTACTGATACCAGCAAACTGCAAATATTTATCAGCCTTGCAAACTGAATCTTTCAAAACTTTTAAGTGTACAGGAGAGCCTGTTGGCTCAACTGAAATACAAATCTGGCATATAAATCAACTTTCGTTTCACTTATTGCTGCTAAACACATATCTTGAAAATCTTGGTGCTGCAGTTGAATCTGTGTAGATCCACAAATTTTAAAGGTATTTCTGATTGTGGCTTAATTTGCCTGGCGCTGTCATTTGACCTTTGCAAAACTCTTGTTCTTTATGCAGGGAGAGTGGAAAGGAATCTAGATGAGGGAAGATATTGGCCCTTTCTAGAAGAACAGGTTCTTAGTGTTTGTAAAAAGTGGTAATGTAAACTGGAAACAATTTTTTTAACCAGCTGATGGCAATTCTTGCATTGTTCCTAAGACAATGGATTATTTTGTCTCTTTGTAGCCTGTACAGCACCCTGCTGGCTCACCACAAACTCCACATCAGAAACTTTGCTGCTGAAAGTTTTGTCTTTCTAATGAGAAAGGTAAGTGGGATGTTTGTACTTTGGTGCTATCTTCATTTTGGATTCAATGTGCAATATTAGGTTTTCTCCAGAGAAGGGTTAACAAGGCCTGAACTGGCATACAGCATGTCCTGAGTTGTCACTTTTTGGTCATTTTGTTGTTTTTGGTTTTTTTTTGTCATACTGAGAATGTCATGCATTCTATGTCAGTAGTGGCAAATAGAGGCCTTAGCACTCTCTGTTGAGAGATGTTAAACTAAATGCCTGTGGTTGGTTTATCTGAAATGACTAGAAATAGTAAGGTAATCCTGCAGAAGGGAGGCTTATATTTGTATATGCACATTTGCCTACTGGCTTTTTCACAAACACTTAAAGGCCTTTGTAGAACTGAAATTCTTGTGACTTTTTCCACTCCTGAAGATTGCTGTATGTAACATTCCCAGGCAGATCAGCCAAGATCAGACAGCAGCCTTTCATGGAGTGTGGAAAGGGAGTGGTAGTTGTTGGGTCAAAACATACAAAAGCCAGGATTCCTTAGACTGGCTAGCAAGTTTGAGTATGCTCATTTTTGTCCTAAGTTGAGAGACCTTAATAAAGCATGTTCATTTGATTGGTTGTTTTTGGAAATTTCTGAACTTTAAGTCAAATCCTCAGAAACTAAGGCTTTTACAATATTGGACCAGAAGTCCCTGCAGCATTCTCAAGTGTGGTTCTAGTTTTGGATTACTGGATTCTGTGTTCAGCTGATAGATGTCTCTTTCTTATCAGGACAGGGACTTTTTTGTTTCAGTTGTGACCGGTTTAACAGTGCATTTATGCACGTGTTTAAAATCATGAGAAGACCAAAACCCATATATTTCAGCTGCAGTGGCCTCAGCAGACCTGTGTACATTCCAGAGTTGTGGGAGCTGTAGTGACAGAATAGCCGATCAGATTTCTTCTTTGAAGTTCCTTGTGTGGTCACAGAAATAATGAGTTTGAGTGTTGTGGGAAGGCAGGACTAGGAGAACAGCGTGGTGCTGAGGAGCCTTTTGATTGTCTCTATCTATCTGGCAGCTCTGAATAGAAGATAACATTTTTTTCTCCTCATGTTTTGTAGGTTTCTGACAAAAATGAACTCTTCAATTTAATGCTCCGTGACCTGGGAGAGCACCCTGAAAAGGTGGAAGGTGTAGGACAGCTGCTTTTCGAGATGTGCAAGGGTGTTCGAAACATGTTCCACTCCTGTGCAGAGACGGTAAAGACAAGATTGCTGCTTTAACTGTTACTGTAACAGGCCTTAGGCAGTGCTCACTGAAACCATCGAGTGTTTTCTCATTCACCTCAGTGGATCCTTGCTGATAAGCATGTTGGTAATTACTTGGTAGGATCTGAAAGGCTTCTAAGAATATTTTTGGATCTTTTTTTCAATATTCCTGTATGCTGAAATTACACTTCTTGCTGATATTTTAGAGTTTAGATGATAGCCCTTTTTTTTCCCCTGTAGTCATTCTAGAAAGAATTGAGATCACTGGAATATTTTGGCAATACATTGCACTAATGAGTTTTAGGATTGCTAGATTTATTTTCTAAGTGTAAGAACATTATGTGCTCTTTTCCTGTGGAGGCTATGAAGTTAATTCTGTTGAAGCTGGGGCCTATGACTGAAGAAGAAGTTGAACTACCATGGGTAGCTGTTGGAGAAGCCTTCAAGCACATGATCAGATCAGCTGCAGTGCATATCCATAAGGAGCATTTTGACATTGTCTTCAAGTGCCTGGAGGTACACTGATTATTTTTCTTCTTACTGTTGTTTTTTATTCATGAGTGACTGAGAAAAAATTCTGCACTTATTAAGGAAAGCATTTGTGTTTTACTGGGTTTTTTCCTGCTTTAGAAACATAAAATACAGAGTAATGGGAAAATTTCCACCCTTCTTTTCTAAGCTCAGAGTTACCCTGGTGGCTGTTTTGTGGGTGAGAAAGGAACTACTGCAGGTGAGACTTGGAACTCAGTCCTGTGGTGGGCAAGGATGGTTTGTGTAGTCTACCTTTGTACACATTGCAGAACCCTTGCTGGAATGTAATGCTTGTTTTATGTTGCTGAACTATGGGTGGTTCAAAACCACTTTATGACAGTAGAAGGGGACCTTTTGCCCTGCAGATCTTTTTAAAGCAAAGAGTTGGGTTAAACCTGGAAATCCAAGTTTGAGCCTTGCAGCCAAGTACTGAAAATCAATATGTTTTCAGTCTGGGTGTTCCTGTGTTGCTGCTTGGGGATTACACTCTGGTTTGAAGGAGCACAGCACTCTGGTTTGAGTGCTGTGGGCTGTGCTGTGGTGGATCAGGGTGAAGTATAATAAGCAGGGTGAAGAATAATCAGCAATGACACAGCCTTGAAGTGTGGTTTACTTACCTGACCAATATTTTAAAGTTTGCAAACATATGGTAGGGGGATTGAAGCCCCCTTAGAGGGGGCCTTCTGTTGAAGCCTCTTGCAAGTGATGACAGACAGTGTCAATTTTGCTCCTGAGAGGGATGAAATGAGAAGCTGCAGGAAATGGTTCACATGAGCTTTTTTAGGGTAGTCCTTCCAGCATGGGTAAATAATTCCTGTTGATTCCTTCTTGGGACTACTTTCCTGTGACAACCAGTTTCCTAGAAAATTCTATCCTGTTCCTCTGGCCTCACCCAATATGATAAGCAGTTTTTACTTGACTGTCATTAGCTACAGATTTGTTTATCCCTGAATGTTTTGTATCTCTGAGGTTTCTTTGACTCAGCTTCTGCAGTTGTTAGGAAATCTTGGAAATTCATGACATATTTCCTTTTATTTTTAGTGAGGCTTTTTCTTTTACCCTGGGAACTGATAGATGCATGGGGATATCTTGCTCGGAGGGAAACATTCATGTAGTCTGTGATAGCTGTCTAGATTGGGTTCAGTTTGTTGGATCAAGGGTAGGAGTTTATATCTTCTGGACAGAATGAGACACTAATGTAGAATGTACATAATCTGAGTAATGTCTCAGCATCCACATTAGCAAAATGATGCATAAAGTGTAAAAGTACCTAAATTCTGATAATTCCAGTTGAAAGCTGGGTGCTTCCAAACCATTGTGGATGTGGAACCCAATATTTCTCTTTCCTATTTCATATGTCAAGTGTCAGCCTTTCTGGAGACCCTCATTTTAGGAATTCCTTGTGTTTCTGTCCAAGGAATCTGGTGTGTGTTCTTACATAAGGTAAATTTCACAGTGTTTCTGCATGGTTTAATTTGTGGAATATGTATGCAAGAGCCAACAATAGTTTGTTGGGCAGCTGAGATACTGATTCTTTAGAATGTCCTTCAAATAGCTGCAAGTGAAACAGAGTCTGTTCGTTTATTTGAAGCACTTAATTTTCCTATTTTATTTAAACAGGAGTCACTCTTAGATTTGCAGAGGAAAATAACTAAGGTCAACAGCTCTATGGCTTCAGAGCAGATGGAAAGGATTCTGCAAGCTTATCTGATCTTAGTGGAACATGCAAATGGATCTAAAGTCTCACTGCCTGAAGATGTCTGTCAGGTAGGTAAGACTGGCACTTAGATGTGTCAGAGAAGTATCTTTTGAATATGGAAGAGGAGTGGTCAGCCGAAGCGTTCATACACATTTCTGATGCATCACTGGGCTTAGGATTTGAGTTGAGTGAACAGAGACATATATTTTGAGTATTGCTACCTCTCTGATCCTGTGACCTCTGTATTGTAATGCTAGTGTAGCCCAACTTTAAATGAGCAATGGGGAAAATGGGCTACTGCTTCTAGAGACTGTTGCTGCCACTGTGGACGAGGCACCCCTCCCCCCCCACCCTCCCCCACCCATATCAGTGGTATAGAGCAGTTCTGCCAGATTCACATACATTTGACCCCATTAGGCTAGATTTAGGGCCTTCAAACTTCAGTGGGACTATTAGGATTCATTTCTGTGGCTGAAGCTTAGAACTCTGTGCCCTTTCTGGTCCAAGGACTGTCTGGGTCATTATGATCACCAGATAATCATTATCTTTGTGGACAGCTATGAGTTATCTCTTTTTCATTTCAGGTTTTAATAAAAATGTTACAAACACCACATCTCTCATCATCTTGCTGCAAGATTCTGCTGAATGCCATTTCTGCATTCCTGCTGGCGGAAAATGTTTTGTTGCCAGATTCTTTGACCAAGGAAGCTATTCAGAAGGTAACAAGGATTGCTGCTTATGCCAGAAATCCTAGTCTTCAAATTCCCTAGAGCAGGGTGATATCTGGACATTCTATTTCAGGCTGGGAAGTAGGCTATAAGGTTCCCTTCAGCCTTTTTGCACAGATAATAAAGAAATTGCCCAATGCCTTAAATAAAGTCTGATGAGATCTTGGGATTACCTGGCAGTCTTGCACAGGCTGTCAGTATAGCAATGTCACCATGGCAGACATCATTGCAATGAAATCCAGGCTCTGAATCAAACACCTACAGCCTCTGTAGAGAAAGGAAGAAGAACCATGAAGGAATAGATTCTGCCTATGGTGATAAAGCAGATAATTGAATCAAACTTGGTGAAAAAATATACATTTTTCATTAAGTTTCCAAGCATTTAATGAGCATGCCCTAGCCTTGTGAACAAGGTTCACACAAGTGCAATTTTTATTTAGAAAGTACAGGGGTAAGCATATTTCAGTACTACCTTTGCTCCTGGAGCATTGACATGATTAGCTGCATACATTCCTATCAAATGTAGTGTTGCAAAGATCAACAGGAGATTATGCTACGGAGTGTGATTATTTAGTTTTCATGTTACAGTAAATTTTAATTTTGCAATTAACAGTGTGGACCATAGTTGTGTGTGTGTATGTGAAAAAATATTTGGAATAAAAATGCCACACAATTTACAATGGGAAAAGAAGACTTGCAATTGTTTAAAAAAGATCAAATTTCATCTGGTCTTCAGTGTTGACTTGTGCAAGTAAGATTGGTTTCGCCTGTGGCATGAGGCCAGTTTTGCTCAGGAGACTTCTTCAAACATTTGAGGATATTTGTATGGGCTTCTGTTAAACTGGAGGAGGTTTAAAGCTGTCCTTGTGTTCTGAAGGGTCTGGGAAAGAAAGACCTAGGTGTGTATTTTTATCTTGGCGTTGAGGAGTACTGATCCTGGGTATTTCAAAGGACTGTTCCTGTTTTGAATCCTTCAAAAGCACAGAGGTTCGCTCTGCTCACGAGGTAGTAAACGTTCTGCAACTTGCTACACAGAAAAAATGCCGAGTTTGTAACATGTTTTGGGCCTAAGCTTTTTCCTAACAGTTAGTGTGTCTGTGCTGCAGTCCTAGAACTTTCAACTTGTATTTTCTATATCACACTGAAGAGATAGCTCAGTTGTTTTTGCACAGAGACAGTAGGATCCAGCAGTGTTTGTCAAAAAGGGTTGTGTCAGTAGGGTTTGTTAAAAAGGACTGTGCATTTCTGTACCTGAATTGTCACTTGGAAACAGTGCTGCTCTGTATGCTGGAATTAGCAAGAGAGCCAGGCAGAGTATCTCAAGAGTTCAAAGAATGCTTGATTTGTATACCAGAAAACATGTCCCATAGGTAGTGAAGAGCTGACTGTGAAATGTCTCATTCTGCAACCTTCCACTTGTATCTTGCAGGTATTTGCAAGTAGATTTGAACGGCATTTTCTTTTGGACTTCTCTGAAGCAATGTTCACAATGAAGCAATTTGAGAAGGTAGGTGGAAGTGACTGTGCATTATGTTTGTTTTTGTTGCTAAAGGGAACAACTGGAGAATCCACAGTATACTAACTTGCCTTGTATGCTGAAGGATTGTTGTGTATTGACATGATGTTTATTTAATCTTCTGGCATGATTTGATAAGGAAGGAGGTTACTTGGGCTATTGTGTTAGAGTTGTGTGGGGGTTCTCAGAGTTGGAGAAGGTGATAGGTATCTGTTCACAAAAAGAAGCTTTTCTGTAGGGACTTAAGAGGGTGAGTGTGTTATGGATGGGAGGTAGAGAATGAGTTCTGGAGAAACTAAGTGGAAATGAAGAATAAGCTGTATAACTGGTGAACTGGGAGGAATCAAATTAATTAAATGGAATGGGAGGTGAAAGCCAAGTCAAGGATCTGGAATGTCCTGATAAGACTGGATTTGGTGCAAAATGAGTTTTTGCATTAAATTACAGTCCCTGCTGGTGTCTAGAGGCACCAGAACTGGTAAGTCCGATGCTTTGCTGGCTTATTTGTGAGCCTTTGGATTTCCGTGTGGTTGGTGTCGTGGGTTTTTCTTTGTGGATTTGATGATGATTAAAGAGACTTGCCAGTCTTTGACTTTTTACCTTTTTTTTTGGTTTTTTCAGCATTTTCTCCCATGCTTTCTAGAATACATTGAACATTGCTTCTGTGGCACAGATGCCATCACAAAGGATGAGGCTGTGGCAATTCTGGCTAAACTCATTTTGGTGAAAGCAGAGCCTCCTACCATTGGTTCAATGGCATTTGAAAAATATCCTCTTGTTTTCACTGAAGCATCTGTCACATCTGTCAGGTGAGACTCCTCAAGTTTAGCTAACACTAGGTGTGTCTGTGTAGCTCTAGGCCTGAAGGCAGTGCAGAGCACATAAAAGGTGCCCTCCAGTATTTGCTGGAGTTGTGTAAAATGGCAGCATTCCTGGCAGATTTGCAAACCAGGTGATATAGTAGGATGTCACTTTCCTTTTTGAAATTGTACGAGAAGAGATGCCACTTTGGAAAGGTGGTCACTGATACAAGCAGTGTTGTGGTGCAGCTATGATGGGGGATCTGTTACACCATCATGCAAAACCGCATCCCCTGGCAGTTAATCTTTGTTGTGATTGCAGCAGTTCAGCTTCTCTTCGTTACTAACCTCCTGCCTGTTCCCCAGCTTTTTTCCCTGAATGCTATGTCTTGTCCAGGAGCTTTCTTGGCAGCAGTACTGTAGTCTTGCCATAGAGCACAGCTGGATATCAAAGGACATGTAATTAATCCAGAAGCAGTACTGTGCTGGCACAGCTTGACTGCTTTTAGTTGCAAACCTCGCTTGGTTGCAATGAAGCGGTTGCTTTCCCCAGAGCCTCTTTGGAAAAATTAGGGGCAACCACTGAAGCACAGATTGACCATTGCTAATCTAATGATGATAGTAATTTTTCTAGCAATTCTAACTCAGCTAATTCCGAACTTTTGACTTTGTATTGCCTTTTATGTAAGATTTTGTTTTTCCTTTAAGCAGTCTACTCTGTATGGTTTTTTCCTGTTTTTATTTAATAATAGTGGAGGCACTAAGGTTTTGGGAACAGAAAGTCAAGTAAAAATTATTACATTTGGTATTCTTCCCTTGTTTTCTTTGTTTCTTGATCTCTCTATTTTTTCAGTGGTTTGGAGTACAGAACTGCAAGGACCTTGGTCCTGCTTGGACTGTTTTTTGTGCTCTTGCAATGTCAGTGGAGGAAATTATGGCTAGGAGACATCTTAAGATTTGCATACCTCGTCTCCTACATAGTTTTTAAATACTCCAGTTCTGGAGATTTCTGCGCTGCCTCAGGCAGTCTGTGCCAGTACTTTGATATCTTTATAGTTATACAGGTGGTCTTTGATTTATTTGGGCTTTTTGGCTTTTGGTTTTTTGGGTTTTTTTTGTTGGGTTGTTAGGGTTTTTTTCCCCAGTCCTCAGTGTATAACTTAAACCTTCTTTACAGCAGTTTAAATCCCTTGCTGCTTATCTTATCTGCTGGAAACATAAAGAGCAGAATATTTCTTACTCTTTGCATCAAGCTTTTACAAATAGCAGGCTTTCATCATTAGACATGTCTGAGATCTTCTTTCTCTCGGCCAACAATCCTAATTCCTTGAAGTTTATCTCATAAATATATTTTCTTAAGCCTCTAATGATTCTTACTGTTAGCTTTTTATGAGCTTCTGTGTCTCTGGAAGAGTGAAGGCTGTGCAGCCTTCTGGCTGTCGTCTTGCAAGCACTGGGTGGAATGGAAAGATTGCTGTGCATGGAGTAGGAAAGACTCCTGTTCATATGTTCCAGTATGGTGTCAACCCTTTCTGCCCGCAAATAGGCTCATTGGTTTGGGCTGACCTTGTGATTCCATATAAGTCCCAAAACTTCTACCTCACTGATGGTTTTCTGTCATCCATCTATGTCAACGTTATCAGGGTTTATTAACAACAGTTGTAGAGATGGTTCTCAGGTGTTCCTAGAGTCTATATGTCCATTGCGAGGGTGTCCAACTGAGAAGCAGTGTCTTTTCTTCTAGAAATATTATTTGAACTTGAAATAAAGAGCTGACATTTCTTGTGGGCCATGTTTTGTGCTCTTCAGCATGACTGGGTGATGTTTTGTGCAGTAGAGGGCATTGAGAAGAAAAAAATCCCTTCTGTTGTGCAAGTCGTTTTTGCTAGTAGTAGACAACATAATTTTGGATATCATAGGAGCAAAAGGAACAATCTCTGATATGCAGTGGTGAATTACTAAGAAGTTTGGTTTTATTTTTAGCTCTAATACGAGACAACAAACAAGTAAAAGACAAGGAGAAAAGGCAGGATTACCAGTGTTGGATCATGTACTATCTTTAATGCATTTACCAGAGAAGGAAGACATCACTGACCTTTCACAGTCTTGGGTTGCCTTGGTTGTACTGCCACATATTAGGTAAGGGATATTCTAAGGTACTGTTGTCATGTATTTCTGTAATACTGTCTACTTTCTTACTGCCTATTAGCTTTCTTTCTATAAGAAATCACTTTAATAAGGAAAGGACAATAATTGCTAGTGCTAGGCTCAGGAAAATGGGGTTGGAATACAAAAGCAAGTGATGCATGGAAATACCATGAGTCAACAGTAAAGATAGGGATAGAATATCAACTTCTTGATTGCCTACTCACTAAATTTAGTGCTTTAGTATATAGACATGTTCTTGACACATTTCAGGTTGTGTGTTTTAAGCACTATACTCTCTCAACAGTATTTTTTCAGCAATTATTGAAGGACTACTTAGAAAGAAGACACAGTGAACGCTACAACTTAAATTGTGAAGCAGAAATAGCAAAAATGTTTTGGTGCTGGTTTGAAACTTGGAATGAGCTACCTGTAATTTAATAGAGATAAATGTGATGGAAAGCTTTTATACGTGGGTGTCAGTGTAACAGAAATATAAGTCTTCTCATTTATTTTGAACAGACCAATGAACAAAGACCACATTGTGCCTCATGTGACAAGTTTTATAGACTCTCTCTTCACAGCCATTGACAAAGGAAACCTCTGTAAAGGTCAGTTCAGTTTCTTCATGTTTATTTGCTTTTTGTTGATATATATAAAAAATAAAAGCAGTTTTTCTGATTGCACAAAGCATGAAAATGAATAGTGGCAGCATTGTATCCAAAATTACCAGCTTGACTAAAACTAGAAGAGCAAAACTTGGGAGGAAACAACCTCCAGGAAACAATTCTGCATTTGCTGTTCGTAATAATGATGGGGTAACAGATGTCCTGCATAGTAGAGACAGAGGTAATTGGGAAGGAAAAGAAGAAGGTGAGAAAATAGAGGAAGGAAATCTATCTAAACCAAATCCAGGCTGAAGCTGCCAAATGAAGGAGAGACTCTTGACTCATAAGCTCCAATTCAAACCTATAGTGCAGAGTTTAGGACATTAGCATCTACACATCAATAACAGCTATAAACTCAAACTAGCACACTCCAATTAAATGTCATTATCTCAGACCCTTTGAGCTCCATGTTGGGTGCCAAAAAAGACTGTTGTGGTTTACCCCCAGCTGGGAACTAAGCCCCACGCAGCTGCTCTCCTCCTCATAGTTGCCCAGTGGGATGAGACAGAGAATCAGAATAGTAAAAGTGGGAAAGTTTGTGGACTGAGATGAAGGCAGCTTAATAGCTAAAGCAAAAGCCACACACAGAAGCAAAGCAAAACAAGGAATTAATTTACCACTTCCCATGGGAGGACAGGAAAATTCCAGGAAAGCAGGGCTCTGCCATGCATAATGGTGATTTGGGAAGATAAACACCATCACTCTGAACATTCCCCACTTGATCTGCTGAGCATGACCATATGGTCTGAAATACCTCTTTGGTCAGTTAGGGTCAGCTGTCCTGGATGCATTCCCCACCCCAGCTCCTTGTGCACCCCCAGCCCACTCACTAGTGGGCTGGTGTGAAAAGCAGAAAAGGCCTTGATGCTTTGTGAGTGCTGCACACTGATAAAAAAGACATCCCTGTGTCATCAACACTATTTTCATCACAAATCCAAGCCAGACCCTCATACCAGCTACTATGCAGAAACTCAGCTCTATCCCAGCCAAAACCAGCACATTCTCTGCCTGTTATTCAATACCATTTTTGTCATGCTCAGGTACCATACTGTCCAATGCAACCTCATTATCCATCCCTTCCCCTCCCATCCTTTTATGTAATATCATTCCCTTACCACCCCTGTAGAGTTCTTTTAGTCCATGAATCTGGGCTCTATCTGTTACAGTGGTTGCTCAGGACAGGAGAGTTGGTGTCTTGCGTGGAATTGTTTGCCACCAGAGTCAGCTCATCTTAATTCACTGCTGCACTTGCACTGGTTCTTGTAAAGCTTGTCCTCCATTGGTTTAGGTGGTTCCTGCTATAGTAATTCCTACAGCATTCAACTTAAACCTACAACATGCAACTGAAATGGGTTACAACGATTTAAAGTTATATCTGTTATAATCTCCACCCCAATCCCTTTGGGCCGGGCCACAGGGCTTAGCGTTGCAATGATCTCTTCCCCTTGCCCCTGCTTGGGTTTGAACTTATCCACAGTCTCGTTAGGGGAGTACCTGCTCCAAGTGGAGTCATACCTGTGAGTCCTAGTTTCTCCTGGGATATACCTGCTGTGGTGTAGACTTCCCCATCACCACAGGTGTTTTGGGGTGCACCTGTTCCAGGGCAGCCTTACCCATGGGCCACAGTGCCTTCAGAGATACACCTGCTCCAAATGTGACCTTAGCCATAGCTGCTCTCCCTCAGGAGTGTACCTGCTCTGTTGTGGACTTGTCTATGGTCACACACTTCGAGGTGATCCAGCATGACCTCATGCATAACTGGTGATGCTTCACAGTGTGTACCTGCTGCAGCATGTACTTACCCACAGGCATGGATGCTTCAGGTGTACTTTCTCCAGCATGGATTTACCCCTGGGTCACAATTCCTTCAGAGATACACCTGCTGCAGCATAGACGTAACTAAAGCCATAGTTGATTGGAGATGTACCTACTTTGTCATGGACTTAACCACAATCACAGATGCTTTAGGATGTCCTGCTCCTGTGTGGACTCATCCACAGGTCACAGGCTGATTGACTCAAGTTCACACTGGAGTTCCAGCCTGGCTGGTACAGCAGGACAAAAAGAGCAGCACTGCCCTGGCCACCTGCCCACCTGGGTACATTGCCATGGCTGTTATCAAAATGTTCCCAGGTACAGCAGAGAAGGATGATAAGCAGTACAGCACTACAGCTGTGAAAGCAAAAAGCAGTCACTCATGATCAGTGGCTGCTAATATACAGTAAGACAAGCAAGCCCTATGGCAGGCACAGAAGCTTGCCAATTAATAGCTAAACAGCAATAACAGCTATCAGTCAGGGTTCAATGTAGCACACGGCAACCTTGCACTGCTCAGGCTCTGCGTGCGTGCCAGAGGCACATTGCTGTTTCTTCTAACCTTGCAAGCCACGTGTTGGGTGCCAGAAAGGACCATTGTATGTTAAGCTCAGCCAGCAATTAAGCCCCACACAGCTGCTTTCTTACTCAGCAGGGATGAGGGGAGAGCATCAGAAGGCTAAAAAGTGAGTAAACTCATGGGTTGAGATACAGATAGTTCAACAGGTAAAGCAAAAGCCACACATGCAAGTGAAGCAAAACAAGGAATTCATTCGCCACTTCCCAAGGGTCCACACTTGTTCAGCTATCCCCAGGAAAGCAGGGCTCCATCACTCATAACAGTTACATGGGAAGATAAATGCCATGCCTTCTTCCCCTGTTTAAATGCTGAGCGTGGTGCCATGTGATAAGGGATGTTTCTTTGCTCAATGGGGTCAGCTGTCCCAGCTATGTTCCACTAGTAGAGTTAGTTTTCATCCTGGTGGCTGGTATGGAGCTGTGTTCTGGATTTGTGCTGAATACAGAGTTGATAATACAGGGATGTTTTTGTTACTGCTGAGCCTACTGCTGCTGCCAAGGCCTTTTCTGCTTTTCATGCTGCCACACTGGCAAGGAGGCTAAGGGTACATGGCAGGCTGGGAGGAGACAGTCAGGACAGGTGACCCCAACTGACCAAAGGGATATTCCAGACATTATCACTTCATGCTGAGTATATAAATTGTGGAGAAGAAGGAGGAAGGGAGGGGCTGTTTGAAGTCATGGCATTTGTCTTCCCAAGTCACCACTACATGTGATGGGGCCCTACTCTGCTGGAGATGGATGAACACCTGCCTGCCCATGGGAAGCAGGTCCTTGTTCTGTTTTGCTTGTGTGCCTGGCTTTTTTGCTTTATCTCAACCCACAAGTTTTCTAGCTTTTACTCTTCTGATTCTCTCCCTGATCCTGCTGGTGGGGCAGTGGGAAAGTGGCTGCAGGGGGTTTGGTGGCTGGCTGGAGTTAAATGACAACACCCCTCCCAGCGCCTTTTATACCCCCAGCCTCCCCACTGGTGGAGTGGGGTGAGAAGCAGGAAGGAGCAGAAAAGTCCTTGGTGCTGTGTGAGTGCTGCTCATCAGTCACAGAAACATTCTTCTGTTATCAACAGTTTCCAACACAAATCCAAAACAGAGCTACATACTAGCTACTATGAAGAAAATTTCCTCTATCCCAACCAAAACCACTACACCATATCTGACCCAAGTGACACCACCAATTCTAAATGCTGCATCTTTTCTTCAGGAATAGATGGTCACTGGTTGTCTTCTCTCTCTGGCCAGAAAAAAAAAAAAAAAAAAAACTGAGCCTGCACAGAGTAGGGCAGTTGTTACTCAGAGAGCTAGAAAGTATTTGGCCTTGTGACAAACTATAAATGAGTTTTAGAATGCTCCAGGTTGAGTGTTCATTGTTCCTTTGTTTGTAAGGGCTGTCTGTCATTTTCTGTTTATAATACCTTTGTTAATATTCCTAAACGTAACCACCAATCAGCTCTGTTGCTTTTTCTTCTTTAAAGAAACTTCGTCAAGCATGGCCCTTTTTGATTTAGGTCTTTCTTTTATCATATTTGCAGTTTTTTTCATGCTGTCGTGATTGTTTTATTGGTAATGTACTTAGCCTAGAAAGAATATCTAGAATTTCTTTTCTTGAGTCTCATCTTTGATGGCAGTAGTAGCAGTACTGCTTAGGCTCTGTGTGCATGCCAGAGGCACATTGCTATTCTTCCTTTGTTGGTAAGGGAAAACAAAATAAATGCATCCTCAGTCATGGCTCCTATTGTCCCGTATTACACTTACTTGCTTGGTTTTCTTCACCCTTCTCCCAAACTAGGGTTCCTGGATCCTTTTTTTCACTGTCTTTCACTGCCTGTGTAAGGTTCCCAGCCCTGTGCTCCATTTGACCTTTCTGGCCTCTGAGCCCTGAGCCAAAGTGCAAGTTCCAGAACTGGATGTTTTTGGTGTTCTGCTTGCTGTGGAGTGCAAGGAAACAGGCTTGAAAACTGGGTCAGGGCAACAGCGAATTATCGCTGGCAGCTCTTCAGGGCCGATATGGAAGTGCTTCCCTTATTGATCACACAGGTGTGTCTGCAGTGAGGTGCAAGCTGCTGTCTTTGTCCAGCATGGGCACACTGCTGCCAAAGGGCATGTAGATTGCAGCTTGGGAACTGTCCTTGCACTATAGATGCAGAAAGTTTCCTCCTGTCATTACTTGATGTTTCTTCTCTCTTTGAGGGGCTCCTTATGGAGGTTAATGGTTAGCAGGATCTGGCACATACCTGGGGAATTGAGCAACTTAGAATAGGGGAATGTTTGAAGAGGAATAAATTGGATATGAATGCTCACTTCCCTTTCGTTTCCATTGGCAGCATGTAAGACAGTTAAATCTTCTTAAAACTTCCTTTAATTTGCCTGGTTTAGGAACAGTATTTCTTCAACCTGGAAAGAGACGGAGGAGGGGAATTTTTTTTCTTTTTTTTTTTTAAAGCAACCTATTTGCTAACTTACAAGTGTGAGGGGAAAGGAATTGCCTTTTCTTGCTTGGCAGGGCATTGGCTGTCATGTGCTTCTGGGAAACCCTCCAACCCTGAAGGAGTCTGAGAGGTTTAGGAAGGAGGCAAAATTCAGCAAGCCCACCTGCCATTCACTAATATATACTCAGTCTTTAGGTACTTGGGACAGCTTTGAAGATCTTACACAGTAGTGCATTGCTAAAATTCCAGAGTTTATAGGCACCTGTGTGGTGATAGCATCAGTATGTATTTTTGCTTTGGTTTTGCTACATTCATATCAATTTGGCAGCATTTTTTCCTTTTTAGCAGAGTGCTATCTGCAACTCCTGTCACAGTGCTTAACTCCAGATCCCTGCTTTCTGCTCATGTGGTGTGATGGAAACATGCAAACTGAGAGCTGTCACAGCTTGCAGTGCTAGCTTGCTGGAGGAGGCACTTACTTTGATAGCCAGGGAAGCACTTCTTCTATGTGTTATGATTATGTGTTATGGTTAGAAAATACACATGCCAGTTCTGGGATCCATATGCAACCTTATTTCTCTGATTCCAGCCTTTTCAGGATGGGCACACACCATACAGGCACAAGTCACTGAGAGCTGAGTAAATTTACAAGATGTTCTTGTTCTTTCTCTGCTCCAGGAAACCTGTTTGTGGCCTGCCAAGCTGTAAGTACTCTACTTAGTTTGGTGGAATCTGCTGAAGTACTCAATTTGTTACCTGTGGAGCGTGTCAAGAGCTTGGTGACGTAAGTATACTCTGCCTGTTCTGTGGTGCTTCATGGTTTTCCTTGGTAGGGCAAAAATTTGACTTTGCCTTTATATAGGAGCTGGTTAAATGCTTCTTTGTGCAATTGATTAGTGCTGCCCATTCTGTTGTGCTGGTGCATTGCTTCAGTATTGTGGTTATGCAATGGAGCAAAGTTGTAGGCAGTTTTTTTGGAGAACCAGATAGATGTAGTTCCTGTTCAATGACATTTTCTCTGCAAACTGGTGCTTTCTTAGCTGCAGGATAATGTGTCAAATAAGTTGGCTCCAGTTTTATGTTGGAGTGCTACGCTGGTTCTAGTTTTGCTTTGGAATGCTACACTTAGTAATTGTGTTACATTATAATGATAAAAGAGACAGGAGCAGCGCTTTTTGAGCTGTGTCAAAAGCCTGCCTTTGCTCATGGTGTTGGGATTCCACCATGTCCTTACATATTCATGTTTGTGCTTGCTCCACAATGGGAGGAGATTTTGTATACTCTATTTTATTTATTTTGACTCTATTTAACTTACAATTAGCACAGAAAACTGACTGGTTGGAGAGATTTAGAAAGACCTTTAATCTCTCTCTATCATCTTCAAGTCTGGTTGCTTGAGCTTCAAAACATCCTATTCATTTAGGAAGTTATGGTGCTCATAACTTTATCTCCATCGTGGTCTGAGGCATGATGAGCTTTAGCCTAATGCTTTCCTGACAGCTCTGGGCCGGGGATGTGAAACCTGCTTGGAGCAAGGGATGTAAGGTAGCAGAAGGAAGTTTCTCTGTGAACAGACAGTATTCCTGGGAGGTCTCACCTAAGCCTAGATTATTTCCTTTCTGTTGAAGTTGATCACTGACTGAGCACCTGGGCAGTAGCAAAAGCCGTCGTGTGACCTATGTGGGTTTATTTTCTGCCGCTGTGTGTCCAGCATGCAAGTGTCAGCTTGGCAAGCCTGATTAAGACAAAGGAGGAATCTCATGCCTCTTGGGCTGTCATGAGTTTTGCAGCTGCAAGTCATTGTGCTGGTGAAGTCTGACTTCACTGGGCTGCTGGTGCAAGCAGAGTCTGAAATCTTGGCATTTTCCCTTAAGGTTTTACTTATCACTCCTGCCTTATCTTCAAATACCAGTGTTGTTGCAGTGCTTTCTGTATGCTAATAAAATCATCTATTGTTTTAGCACTTTTCCTTCAGACCCCTCTGCATTGCTGTTGGCTGATCTCTATTACACGAGGCTGGCATTATGTGGCTGTCAGGAACCCCTTTCCCAAGGGAACCTGATGGACTTGTTTGAGAAGTTGCATCCAAATATTTCCACTGGTGTTTCCAAGGTAATCTGCTGTTTTGAGCACATTCAAAGTAATTTGTATTTTAACAATAAAACTTAAGTAAACTTAATTAAATTATGAAGTCTGAAAGGAGAAGCATGAGACTGTGTGGAGTTATTACTTCCATAGTGTCTGCTTAGACCTGTGTCAATGGGGCATGAGTTAACAGAGGTTAACTGTTAGCCCTGTCAGTCTTGCCTCTTCTCAGAGGTAAATCAGAGCAGGAACATAATGCATTCACTTCTAATTGCCTTCTAGACTACAGGAATTCATCTGTTTTTCGGCTCCGAGATGAACCTACTGAAATCAGTGTGCTGTACCAGACATTAACTTCTCTGTAGGTGTGTATGTGTCAATTTATATTGCCTGACATATGCTTCTGCTTGGAATAGGTCCGGCTATTGACGGTTCGAATTCTAAACCATTTTGATAATCCACCTTCTGCACAGATTGAGGTAGGGCTAAAGCTTTTCATTTAACATTTCAAAGCTATCTATGTTTCATGTTTTGTGTGAAATGTTGTTCACTTTGCAGAAAAAAAATGTATCTGGTAGAGGTGGTCCTCTGCTTTTGTGCTTTCACATTCCAGTTTTATTTCTTTGTCCCCCACCTCCTGGTGTTTTCAGGTGTGTGCCTAAATGGTGGAAACCAGAGCAAATCCTTTGACTTTGTTTTTTGTCCAGAATGGCCATGAGTCTGTGTAGTTTTTCCTAAAGTACTTTTCAATTAGATAACAGAATTCATGTCACTTGTTTGTTTAGGGTGATGGCACAGGGGAATTCCAGGCAGTATTTGCCACATTACTCCAAGCAGAACTTGTGCCAGCAACGGTGAATGATTACAGAGAAAAACTTCTCCATTTGAGGAAACTAAGATGTGACATAGTGCAGCCTACAATACCAAGTGGATCCTTGCAGGAGGTAAGGATTTATTGTCAAAAAGCAGTTGTCACATTCCTTTATTCCAAGAGAATGTTCTTATTCCATCACATGGATTGCAGAGTTGTTAATGAGAGTGCATCAAAAAATCAGTTAACTCTGAGATTGAGTTTTAGAAAACTTGCTTGTTAGTAGGGACCACAGCTCCCATTGTCCTCAGGAGTACTGTGTTTAGTAGAACAACAGTGGTATCTAGATAAATGGCCCACAGTCAAATTAATCTGGATTTGATGTTATGGAGAGGAAGGCAAATGATTCCAGGGAGAAACGAGATGTGAGCAAATTTAAACTTATGACCTTGCCATGTCCTCAGTGTGGTTGAACATTGGTAGGACTCCCACTGGCCGTTGGTGACCGCACTTCTGGATCTTGTTTCAGCAGGAAAATCTTTTATGCCCATGACTGTTGAATTTGCCCTGCCCAGCATGACTGCTGAATTTGCCTGGGTGCCTCACATCATGAGGAAGGATTGTAGATCACTCCTTCTCCATGTAGCTCAGTGAGGAGCCAGCCTAGAGGATGTGCTATTAGGCCTAGTGCAGTGAATACTCCTCTGGGCAGACTTTCATCTTTCTGAGGTCCCTCATTTTCTGTGGCAGCACTCAAGTTGCAGAGGGAGACAGTCCAGATCATCTGTGCTGAACTGTTTTTCCATATTCATGTTATTTTGGTATAGTTGTGAGATCTCAGTGTAGCTTACAGTAAATGGGTTCTAGATTTCCACATGAAGCTATGAGACAAGGAATGATTATGTGTGTGACTTCCTTCATCTCTCATAGCACTCCTGAGAACTTCTTTAATCAGTTTCCCCTTTCTTTCTCTTTGAGAGAAAGATTAGAGAAGCTTGATTGGTCTTTAACTACTGTTCTTTGCATCTCAGCAAGATGGTGTTGTATGTCATTCCAGGTGCCTCTTCGGTATTTACTAGGAATGCTTTATATTAACTTCAGCCCTCTCTGGGATCCTGTAATTGAACTTATAACGTGAGTATATGCAGTTGGATGCTGCAATCTGTAGTTGTCTCACAGAACAGTCCTTTCATTCTTCTGTGAACAGAAGCTGAGCTAAAAAATGTCCAATTTGGAGAGGTTTGTGCATGAGAACCTTCATGTGAGATCTTTGAAATTAATTTGTTCTCTCAAATCTCAACCTGTGTAGACTCTTCAACTTACTTCCTGATTTTTCTTACTTTAAAGGGAACTTGCAACAAATACAATATAGCATCAGAGTTTTTAGTCAGAGGTAGCAGGATTTTATTTATGTTTCGCAAATGCTTAAAGGAACAAGAAGTCTCTCTCAGTTTCCTCATCTGCCAACTTTTCTCTAAATCCTACTAAAGAGTAGGGAAGTCTTACCCTGGTGAAAAAATTAGTGATTTCTTTCAGCATGACTTAATCTTCTTTTTTTTTCTCTCTCTGTTGTATGATTAAAAAGGATGGGATTTTCCTCTTCAAACCAGTGAATTAATTTTAAAAAAATTAAACCAGCTCTTCAAAAGATATGTCCATGGTAATTCTTCCTTTGATTCTGTATGATTTGCTGTACAGAAGTCAGTAGAAAGCTGGAGAACATTTTTACTCAACTTGAGTTCATTTGTAGTCATGGGATACAACCAGATTATTTTAATAATAGTTGGAATCCATGAGAAAAGGCAAGGAAGTGCTACAGCTGCATTGTGCAGATGTCCTGTCTCCGGACAGCCACATTAAAGCAGTGATCAAAGCCTTTGATTGTGGCAGTTGATAACTAGCTGAGTGACGCTTGCATTTTCTTATCTTCCTTCTAATTTCATGCTGTATTCTGCTTTGTTAGTTCTCATGCAAAGCAAATGGAGAATAAACAGTTCTGGAAGGTCCTGTATGAACATCTGGAGAGGGCTGCTAGCTATGCTGGTAAGTCACCTATCCTAAGCATGATTATCATAGTAACTCAGCTGATGGTGAATTATGTGGCTCTTTTTCATATGCCCCAAATTTATGTATGATGGAGTAATTCAGAACCACTACTACTGTCATGTCCAGGGCAAGAGTGGAGAGGCTTGGGAGGAAGCTGTGTCTCCTGTCCTAAACACCAAGCAGTTGCTGTAATGCTACCTGCATTACAGGAGGGAGTTGCAGGTTGTGGGAAACAATGCAGCGGTTTCATCTTTGCTTAAGGCTTGCACTGCTCAGACTGGTCAGGAACAGTGGCAAAACCTGTGTAATGGTGCAGACCGTTTTCCTGCTTCGTGGAATTTCTGCACGCAGTTCTTGTGTGTGCTCTTGAGGTTCACCTATGGGCATATGCAATCTAATATTTCAATATAGAGTCAGAAGTATGCAGCTGTTTGTAAACTTCCCTGTTATTCAAGGGAACTGAGCCCAATTGAGAAGTGCCAGGGTTGCAAGGCATCCTAGAACACTTTCTAAGCAATGCATGTCTTTCAGGTCAGTGTTAAATACAGTTGCATCTGAACAGGTGCATGTCACCAAGTGTATTACTTTTGTTATGGGGGATGGATTCCTTGCTACTGGTGATTATGAAGTAACCTGAAAAGTTTTTCTTATCTCTTCTGTAGAAATGGAGCTGCAAGATGAACTAGATGAACAGGAGGAGAGCATTGCTGAAACAGAAAGTGAGAAGGTGCCAGAAGGAGAGGTAGGGACTGTCTTTCTGGAACAGCTGAGGAGTAGAACAGATTGCAGTGAACGGCTGGACCACACAAATTACCGTTTCCTGCTTTGGAAAGCACTGGATAAGTTTCCAGACAGAGTGGAGCCTCGGTCAAGGGAACTTTCCCCACTTCTTTTGAGATTCATTCGGTAAGATTTATTTTTCAGTTGAATGGACACATTGCTTTTAATGTGTTGCTGAGCTTTAAGATTGGCTATCCCATTACAGACTTCATTTCTTGAATGCATGGCTGATGACATGTCTTTTCCACTTGAGATAACCCCTTAATTGGAATGTGGATTCTGTTAGAAATGAAGCAGGCTAAAATCAAACTTTCAGTAGGTCTCTGCTGCTCAGTCTCTCATTCATTGACTTGACATTGTCACAGTCTCGTTACTCAGCTACGGAGTGATATCAGTAGAAATAAAGTTCCTCTTTAATGAAACCACACTTCAGTTTGGAATCACAGAATACCAAAGTGTTTTACCCCAGGATGGGGAAAATACAGATTTTGTTAGAGGCTGATTCAAATTTCTGCCCCTGGAGGGAAAGCAGTGGTGTGCTTGCATATGTGCGCACGTATCGGACAGTATGATGGACATAATAAGATGTTAAAATAAGAATGGTGAGGTTTTTAGTTGAAGTTGTTGCCCTGGAATCTTGAAAAATGTTATGCTTCTTAATTCCTTCCTTCTTTTTTTAAACACAGAAATGAGTACTACCCAGCAGATTCCTTAGTGGCTCCATCTCAGGATCTCAGAAGGAAAATTAGTGGTACCATAGCAGCAAAACAAATACCCGCTGAAGAGGTGAATGATGTTGCTATGGAGGAGGAGGAGGAGGAGGAAGAAGAAAAGGAAGAAGGGGAACCAATTAGTGTAGGAGTACCAAAAAAGAAAACAAGAAGAGCTGCTGCTAAGTAAGTATTTTTAGTTTTCCCTTTTGCTAGTGCTTTCATGGAAAGGCAAATTCAGCAGCTCACATTGACATACAAGCTGTGTTTTTGTATGTGTTATATATTTTGCTTTTGCTTGTGCTTCATCATTTCTCAGTGGATTACAAGTCAGAAATTCTCCCTGTGCAGTACGAAAAATCCAAATACATTGCCCAGGTTTTATCATTGTCTCATTACCTCCTGACCAGTCTGTGGTGTGTTTTCCTTTAAGCAAAAAATGTGTAGCATTCTGAAGCTATTCTGAAGTTTTCAGAGACTCTTGTACCTGAATTCCCTGGCTTCTCTGTGCATATCTGTTAGTCTTCGAAAACTGTGGGCTGTAGTCTTCGGAAACTAATTTCAAAAAATTAGACTATTTGCTTAGGTATTGTAATATTGGGATTCTGCCGTTTCCTGCCCATTATAAATCTTGTCTTCTTAGGGACCAAGGTTATTTGGTAGACTGAAGCTGCGTGTTACTGAATGTCATTGTTGCAATGCTGAATACATGGGGAAAGTTGCTCTTTGCATGAATTCTCCCCAGTGATGACCTCTGTCAAATATCCTTTACAAATACAGCACAAAGATTTATATTCTGACACTTCTTTTGCAAAGGGTGGCCCTTGTAATGACAGAGAACTTCAAAATGTCACCTTGTATGTTGGAACAAGACAAGTATTTGATATGTGACCTAAAGTCATTCCATCCCAGGTGTCCTATGGGTGTTTCATTTTTTTCCCAGGTTCTGGCTTGTGTCTGCAAGTTATCAGCAAGTAAAATACAGTGGCAGTCCAAGATATTTTGTTGTTTTCCCCACCTCCATCTCAGAGCATCCATGCAGTGAAATGGAAACATTAGCTCCGGTAGCTGTAACAAAGGCGTGAAAGATTTACCGGGGGTGTTAATGAGTTGTGGAGTGACCTCCCTTCCCGGGTCAGGCCTGTGCCAGGCAGGGCTCCCTGGTGGGGCTGCACCCGGTGTCCCCGGCGGCCTGGCTGAAGCAGGGAGGGCACGCACCTGCCCCGGGCTCCCTGTGGAGTTCCTGGAAAGCCTCCTAGTTGTCCTTTGTCTGTGCCCAGCCATGGAGGAGGATGGCCCAGCTCTGGAGAGTGTCTGGAGAGTTCAGTGTGAATTAGCAGCTGAATGAGAACAGCTCTTACCAGTCCCACAGCACATATGGTAGAGGAGATCTCACACCTTCCTTATTCTGGTCTTCTCTGTCCCTTTCCATGAAGAGGAGGTGGGGCAGATGTGAGGTGACCCTGCCAGCACTAGAGGAACTGACTTCCATCTGTCCTTGCTGCAGTGTTAGATCCAGTACAATCTGTGGCTGAATGCAGCCCATCACAGTGGTAGGAGCAGCATAGGCACCCGTTATGGACAAGTGAATAAACAAAGAGATAAATACAGAATTTTGGTGTGCTAGGCTGTGCTGGCAGAGAGAAGTAAGCTGCATCCTGAGTGTACCCCTTTCTCATGAAAAAACTGAGCCTACCCAGTGCTACTGAAGTAAAGGAGGGCATTCTCTGTGCAGTGAAATGTCAGCTGGGAGGAGCTGCTTAGGGAACAGGACACCTCTTGCTGTGTCTGAAATTGTGCTGAAGACTTGGGATTGTCTTGTGTTGTGTTTTGTTTTCTTTCTTGTTAATGAATTTTAATTCAAGTTCCCTGTTTGTTTGTCTCCTGGATCTTTTAAAAAAGAATTGTTTTGTTTTGCAGGCAACTAATAGCCCACTTACAGGTTTTCTCAAAATTCTCAAATCCTCGTGCGTTGTATCTGGAGCAGAAGTTGAATGCCTTGTATACCCAGGTGAGGATATTTGCTTACTTTTAGAAATGCTACTAATAAATCAACTCTTTCTTATTTGAGTGCAGTCTCATATTTCCTCAGTCTAATACTGAGGAAACCTGTCATTTTCTGAACTCAGCTCTGATATCTGAAAAAGGAGCTCTCCTTGAGAGGACTTTCTAACAGGCTTCACTTGAAATGAGCCCCTTAGGCAAAGACCTGCTTAAGATACCTGGCTTAGTTTGCCAGGAGTGGCACTTGCAAACAAATCTGACAGCAGACAAGTAGTAGTCTTTGGCAAGGTGGAAGAGTGACTGCAGAGAATTATCTGTTTCACTTACACTTCATGCAGGATCTGGAAGAGGATTTAAAATCCAAAACTTGAGGAAGATCTAAGGAGATTTGTCTTGTAGCATTTCGTGTACTAGGAGTATGGCCAGTATGTAGAAGTGATCATCAAGCATCAAAAAAGGAATTTCTTCTTGAAGGATATTCAATTTGATTGATTCTTTTCTGAGGGATTTCCCTGAAAGAATTGTCAAAAGTATGACTTCAAAGAGGGATTCTAAGTCTTTATTTTACAATCCTTGAAACAGTTTTGTTTTTTAAGTTTTTTTTGTGTTGGTTCCCAGTTTGTGGATTTGTTCAGATCATTGGGGTTTGCTCTCATTATTCCCAGTTTGTTTTCTGAGGCTGTGGGTGTTGAAATCTCCCTTCCTTAGTCCCTGAATTTGAGAATCTCTAGTAGACATCCACTCTGTTTCAGTCTATCTCAAAGTATTGCTTAGAAAAACAGTCAGTCAATGTGTTTGCTTGCCTGTGTTCTTAGCAAAATATTGGTCAGTCATGTAAAGGTCACATCACTGTGGGAAGAACAGCCTGGCACAAGAAGAAAGACCACTTCATCACTTACTGTTTGCATTTCTGTGTCTTAGTATATGCATTGTCATGGCTGGTGTGTCCATCTGGCATAGGGACATTGTGGCAAAGTGACCTTTGGTGACGCTTGCCTGTGCTATTTGCTAGGAGACTGAAGAACTGATAAAGATGCTGCCTGGGGAAATGATCTGTATTTCTCAACTTCTTTTCCCTGTCCTAATGAATCTCAGAATCACAGAATATGCTGGGTTGGAATGGACCCATCGAGATCATTGAGTCCAGTTCCTGGCCCTGCACAGGACAACCGAAGAATCAAACCATGTGCCTGAGAGCATTGTGCAAACAATTCTTTAACTCAGATAGTCTTGGTGCTGTGACCACTACTTGGTGTTGTTTAGTGCCTAGGTTATGAAGAGTCATCTTCAGAGGAGGGCAAATTTCAGTGAGACTTTGCATACCAAGTCTTCCATGTGGTTTGTGTTTGTCACATCAAAGAAATACAGATATCTTGGAATGGTTTGGGTAGTCTGCTTTTTAATCCAGTCTTCTTAGATATACAGCTGATAACTGGTTTTGATGATAAATGCAAACTCATAGTGGTCCAAAAGACAACTATGAAAAAACAAATATTATAACTGTCCTGTGTAGATAGGAAGGAAAAGTATATATGAACTATCAGCAGCCATGTCCCTTTTTATGAGTGGAAGTTGTGCATGTGCATCTTGGTTTTATGCTAGCGATACATACATTTTGCTTCCATTTGAACAAATTAGTGCAAAACCTGCTTGAGCCTGTAGTCTTTGGGTTGTTTCACTATTTTCAGTAAGCACTTCTGCCTCCTAGATAGAGACTAATTTTCTTTCTTTTGTTATTTGCAGTTACTGTCTCATCAAGACCAGAATGTACAGAGAATAGCTCTTGACTGTATAATGACATACAAGCATCCTCATCTACTGCCATACAAGTAAAAGCTTTTATATTATTTTAGCATTGGTGAATGGGCCTGCTGTCATATCAGAAACCTGCTTTGGGGTCACTTTTATTTGGGGTCCTGTATTTGTTGAAGACATATATGTAAAGTTTAATTTTAGCCAGCTGTATGTTTCGTATCTAAGAGAGTAAATCAGGTCTTGAGGTTGATCAGTGTCTCTTTCTTGTTTAGAGAAAAATAGCAACACTTCCATTCTGTCCCAGAATAGTGTCATTAGTGTTAGTTCTTCCATCATTTTCAAAGATGTCTTTTGTACTGGTGGTTTATAACCACCCAAAGAAAGTGACAGCATAAAACTGTAGTTTGTAGTTAAAGAACTTCTTTGGAATATGTCCAGGACTTACTTGTCTACATAATTAGCTTGAACTTGCTTACTTTTAATTTTTTTTTTAATAAAAGAGTGAGAAAATAGTACTTTAATATTTTATATACAGCAAGGATAGATAGGTAGGTAATTAGATATAGATGCATCTGTATGTCTATCTGTCTATTTTTATAACCCTACGTGCCCTCAAATAATGTTTGTTACTCTCAGGGAGAACTTGCAGAGGCTACTGGAGGACAAGAGCTTTAAAGAAGAGATAGTCCATTTCAGTATTTCTGAGGAGACCACAGTAGTAAAAACAGAGCATCGACCAGATCTCATCCCTGTTCTTATGAGGTATGTTCTGAAGTGTGAGTTCAAAAGCTTCATGGCAGAGTACCATGAGCATAGAGATGTAATGCTGCTTCTCATTTTGAATAGGTGAGATAAACCCATGGTTAATAGTGTAGTTTAATGACTTGATTTGTGATATTTTGTATGGTTTCCTTATTAACACATTTATGTAATGTGTTATGCAAATGGTGTTTTCTTTAAAAACAGCATTTTGGTACATACCTTTTCTACTAAGGATTACAGAGAGCTATGAGGACATTTCAGTTCATTGAGTGTTGCCAGCTATTTGCAGTGGCGTCAATTATCCTGCAAGGTAAACAGTTTTATACCTGACGTTTCCAGCAGAGAAACTTCTTCCATGTAGAAGCAGAAGCTGACCTTTCACTAAGATGTTTTTGGACAGTATGTAGTAGTTCACTGGAGACCCTGAAGGGCGAACTTTCACTAGAGAATATTTTTAAGCAGAGTTTCTCCTGCAGAATAAGAAGCTGGAAAACAGATGGCTTGCTGAAAGCTAATGCAGCCTCTTTTTGGTTCTTGAAGGATTCTCTATGGCAGAATGAGAAACAAAACAGGGAGCAAAACACAGGGCAAGTCTTCAGCAAGCACTCGCATGTCAATCGTTCTGCGATTTCTGGCTGGCTCACTGCCAGAAGAGATACGGATGTTCTTGGATCTGCTCTTTGAAGCTGTGAAGCAATTCAGTAATGGTAGGTAGGCCATAGAAACTGGGGGTGTGGTATTTCCTGACTGTGGAGATGTTGGAGGATAAAAATGCTTAGTATTGTTACGTGCTTCGATTTATCTCTTAAACATGCCTTGAAAGGATGAAAGCAAAGCATTGGTAAAGGACTAGGTTTCCCCTGAATTTCTCCATACAAAGCAGGATTGCTCTGTTTTACATGTCCAAGGTCAAGAAAACTGAAAAACTTGACACAACTGTGCAAGTAAGCTATAGCAGGCCAGGAGTGGGTAGTGGCTGGCATCATAGGCTAGCCTGAGTATCATGGCAGTAAAGGGAGCTTGTAAAGGGCTCTGATTATGTAGCAGTGGGAGACATCTGAGGGTCAGAGAGATGGAGACACAGAACTGTTCTTATTTAAAAATCTGGCTGCGAGGATCTGTAATTTAGGGCCAAATTCCACTATTTTTCACTGAAAAATTATTCTTGGTAGTGGGTGTCTTCATGGTGCTTCCCTAGATAATTTGCTGTTCCTTTGCCTATCACAGGGCCTTGCCAGACTGCAGTCCTTCAAAGTATGTCAGAGCTGGATTTAGCTAAAGTCCTACCTCTTGGGCGTCAGCACAGCCTCTTCAATGGTCTTGAAGTTGTGTTGAAAAACATGGGACATTTGATCCAGCAATACCTGCCTGAAATTCTACAGATTCTGCTCTGCATGACTGCTGTGGTATCCTGCATCCTGCAGCAAAGAGAGAAGGTACAATATATGCAAACAATATACAAACATGTAAATTAAGTTCCCTTCTTCTTCCTCTGAGCTTACACATAAAAACATAGCTTTACTGATTCAGGTAAAGATAAGTTGAATGCCATCGTGGAGTTAAGCTTAGCAATTAGAAGTCTGTCAAAATAGAGGCAAGTGGTGCTTGTCTGAAAGCGCTACAGAGCTCAAGTAGTGCAGGCAGAGTTTATGTATGTAAAAACTGATTTGAACTGTTTTTGTTTGAGTTACTGAAGAGAGAGTTGGAGGTGATCTCTGTGCATTGTTCCTACCTGTTTTGTGGAGAGATGGGCATGAGAGATAAATGTTCTGCTGTAATCATGTAACAAGATTTTATGTCTGGAAGTTGAAATTTGCCATAAAGGTGGAGTTTCTTGGCTGCAAGGATAAAACATTTGAGCAGGGGAAGGAGAGATTTAAAGTTCCTTACCTGAAGACATTAGAGCAAATCATGTCCATGAGGTGTTTTGTTGCAGTGCTAGACCTCAGGGGGGCTCAGCATTGTGGATGATTACAGTGATTATCTACCCTGGGTGTCTCCTGTCATGGGACACAGGAAGGACATGGCTACCAGCCATGCTTTCAGCACAACAGAAGCATTTTCAGCTCTGTGTCAGTAGTCATACTAATCCAGTGTTACCATTTGGGTCGTGGCCAGGTGTCTGCAGAGCACTGGAAATGTTTTTTCCCTGCTGAGCAATGGCTGTACATGCAGAAGGGGTCAGGTGAAGAAAACATCCTGTTAAAGATTGTTTGCACCTAAAGGTGGAGCATGTTGGCTTATTGCTGCCCTGTATGCAGGAGGGCAGTGCAGACATCCCTGAGCTCTAGTCCAGCTACTTGGGGTCTGTTGCCAGAAACTGTAACACTGAGCCAGGCTATTCTCTCTTCCTGGTGCGGAGCCTGCTCATATATTAGGTGGGAAACAAGCAAACTGCACAGTCATCATCATCACTGTGGTGTTGAAAGGCATTGTGAGATGATGGCGTGAGCAGGTGAGAATCAATGTTTGTCACCATGAGTGTGTTCTTGCCAAGACCCAGCTGTGAGCATTTGAGGTTAGAACTTGCTTTGAAAGAAATCCATCAAACAAAGCAAGTCCTTGCAATAGGCAGTATCCAAGGTCTCACAGTTGCCTGCGAGCTGCACAGAACCTGGTAACTGTCTTAATTTACGAACAGAATGAGCAAATTTGAGGATGTCAGCATCCACAGTCTGACTTCAGCAGTGCATTGCATATGCCTACATGTTTTCAATGAGGACAGGAGACAGGAGTTCTAAAAGCTGCTTCATTAACTGCTAGGAAAGCCACATTTTGCCAGAGTAGCTACAGTAATCCTGTCATGGTTGTGTAATGTCAGGAGTGACAGTCTGTCGTTTGTCTGAACTTAATTTAGCACTTCATTAGCCCAGAGGCTGTTAAAAGCTCAAGGAAGAGTGTGAGAAATCTGTTTATCTTGACTAATAATTAGAAGACATTCTTGGAGTTTGAGAGTAATTTATTGCAGACTGATACTGCCTGGAGAGTTAAACATCAACTTTGACCACTTTAAGACAAGTTATTAATTTACCATTTCCTACTGATTGTGTTCACTATTGAGTCTCTTTGTTGCTCTCAAAGGCTTGATCTCAGGGAACTCTTATGGTGATTGGACAGTCGGAAACCCAAAATTACATTGCTTGGAGGTTGTCATTAGCAACAGTATCCTGGTTTATGCTTTCTTTGGGCTTTCAAGCAGTTCATTTGCCACCTGGAAGCTGATTGCACTCCATTAGTACACATTCAGCATAGCTTGGGAGGTCCCGCTGCAAGAGCTTTACTGGCTCCTTTTCCACCATCTCCTATTTGTCTTTTTTACTTGTGGTTTTGGATTCTGTGTGGTGGATCATGATATGAACTGGAGACCCAAAAGAGCTCCAGTATCAGACAGTGGCTTTTATTTGATCTCGTATGGCTTTGTTGTTTCTGAGGCTGAAGTTCACTACCTCTACACTGTGGAGCTACTTTATGTGCTCGTGCTGTGAGCTGCATTGCATGGTATGGAAATAATTTAGGTTACTCAGGCCAGGACTTCTTTCAGGAAGGAGAGTCAGAATGCAGCTGTGCATGAATTTCCTTACTGAAATGTTTTTCCCAAGAAAGGCTATGGAACATAACCACTAGATGGGTACAGGAAGCACCTTCCTGTAACCAATGCTATAACCCCCACCCTACTCTGCTGGAAGACATAATTCACATTCTTTGCTTCTCTGTTCCTCCCCCGTTCTCTTTGTCTGTTGATTTATTTTCTTCCCAGAAGATCTCGGTGTGCAAAGTACAACTTCACTTTGGAGAGCTGATTTCGGTCCTTTCAAGTGTAAAAGAGAATTGTTTAGGTGTCAGAGTTGGAAATCTAATTAATTGTGGTGTAGCTTTCTGCATTGCGTCCAAAAGGAGCAGATGCTACTGGGTTAAACCTATCAGCATGGATTTTTTGTGAGCTGAAGGAGTCCTGTGTAACTGACTCAATGAAGGAACAGGCAGGCCCCTTCTAGAAACATTTAGGCCAACCCTGAGATGTAGATTGCTCCTGTGAACAAGTTACAAGAGAAAACAGAAGTTTCAGGATGTATCTGGATGTGGTCAATCAATTGCTGGATTTAATTTCAGAGCAAGTAGTTAGTAGTTGTTCTGCCAAGGTCTTACTGGGTTTGGTTTCTTTTGTTGTTTTTTTTTTTACAGGTCCAACCTAGATTGATTAATCCACTGAAGAATTTGAGACGTCTTGGTCTCAAGCTTGTGGCAGAGTTTTTTTCTGATTATGAGACCTACAGCTTTAGTGTGGAAGAGATTGATGCAGTTTTCCATGCTGTGGTATGGCCTCAGGTAAGTATTTCTTGTTTTTCCAAATAACTTGTTTGAAACATGTACCATGTAGAAAACTCCAGCTGTACTGGAGTCCATCATGTCAGCTGTGTCCATCACTAGATTGGATGTGGCCTTGGACAGATTCTGACATCCCAGTGTATCTGTGCAAGGCCAGTTTCTTGGCTCATGTCTGATTAGTCCTGGAATAATCAAGTCACAGATTAAAGTACAAATTAATTTGTCTGAATAAAATGGATGTCATTTCTTTGTTCTTTAACCACAGAAGCAGACTTGAGATGCTTCAGAGAAACTAAATAATACAAGTCATTTCTAGGTGCACTTTGCTACTTTTCTGTGTGATAGTTGTTGGGTAGGGGACTGCAGAAACAAACACTGCTGCACGAAAGGAAGCACCCAGCAGGGTCTGTCAAGGGGCTGTGTGGTCTTACGCCTGCCTGCCGAGAGTTCCATGTGAGCACAGTGACAAAGCACACACTTGTGGCTTTTATCAGAGAAATTCAGATCACCTCTGAGCTTGGAAAATGCACTGTTGTGAGATGGAGAGAGAACTCAGAATTTAAAATTAAATTGTGCTGTCTTTGTCAGTGCAGGGCTCTGGGGTTGTCAGGGAGTGCCTGTACCATCTGCTGAGTTGTCTCTGCTCTAAAAGCAGTTGTGTCCATGAAAAGGTTAACTGCGTAAGAGGGGGTGACTCCCACAGTGCTCTTCCACAGAGGCTTTTGAGGTATCCAAATGTCCAACTTCTTGCAGCAGAAAAGCCTGTTAAAAAGCACTGGTATCGTTTGTGAAACCACAAAGCTGCTTCTCTAGACATTGTGTTTGTTTACTCCTACATTGTTTCTGTGCTCTACGAGTAACAATATGTGATGTGTGGTATGGTTATGTGGACAAACAGTAAATAAAATAGTTTCAGACAGTGCATATAACTCTGTATTGCACTGGGCTGGGCAACAGGGAAGTGCATGTTCCTGGTTTGTCCATGGAGTCTCCTTACAGCCAGAGTGGGAAAATCAGTGAACATTTATTGCAGTTCCAGAGCAGTTCAGGCTTTCAGTCAGCAAAGCACTTAAAGCTTTCGGGGAACACAGTGTTTGCAAATTCTTAGTAACTCTGAACAAGATGTACTATTGTTACTAAATAGTTAGAATGCCTCTTGTCCTTACATATGTCAGGAGGACAAATGGTTTTGAAGCTTGGATAGTGGTACAATCCAGAAGCTCCCTCTGGAGTCTTTTCTGGTGAACTTCATGAAGATTTGGTTTTGGCAAAATAATCGTTTTGACTTGTGTGCCTTTTTTGCCTTTTTTAAAACTAGAACTGAGGTGTGTAAAAACTTGTGGAGAAGACAAATTGTTTTAAGCCTGTTGAACCTGCAGTTGGAGTTCACTGTTTTTCATAGCCTGGGATTTTGCTCACCAGCATTCCCACAGGATTGGATTAATGGTTTACTCTTCATTGTATATCATTCAGGAAATCTCTGTTTTATGCAGGGCAATAATATTACCAGTCTTTGAGACAGGAGAAGAAGATTTCTAAGATCCTGGCTATGGTGGTCAGACCTGCCTTCTTTTCTGTTATGCTTAGGTATTGAGCAAACTGAGCTAGTCCAAACCCCACATGCACCATTCTGCCTACCACCCCTGAATGCACTGGAGCCTGCTCTGCCTGTGTGTTCACTAGTGGTGCCCTGCCAACAGTGAAACCCACCTGTGTGACTTGGGTGGAGCCTGTTGGGTTGTGGAGTGGCAGAGAGGAGGGTGCCCTGTGTCACCTTAGCCTGTGTCCAGGCGTGAAGGAGCAGCAGCTATTCTGTGTGGCTCAGGCTGGCCACCTCTGAGGTGGGGTTGTTTTGGACACAGAACCCTGTTAGGAGATCCCGTTCGCAGGATGCAGTACAGTGTTCCAGCCTCTCCAGTGAGGCCATGGAGATACAGACCAGGTGCTGCAGTCAGGGCGTTGGAAGTGTGGGAGGGGTGAGCTTTGGGTGCTGTGCTTGAGATTTCATAGGTATGTTTGGCAGAGTTTGCTAAGTCTCCGTGGCAAATGTGAGGCATCATGGGAATCTAGTTTCAAGGAGAAGGCAAAAATGGTAGCTGGAATACTGTATACACAGAAGTGAGATGCTCTAAGAGTCATTTGACAAATAATTGAGGAAGTTGGGAGATTATAAAAGGTTGAAATTACTTTATAAAAAAGGTAAACTATAGAATGTGAAATCTTTGTTAGAGATGAGGTTTTTAAGTGGCTTTACTTACTTGTGTTGTGTTGGTATCTGATTTTTCTCTCCTTTAGGTCTGCAGATTGGCTTCAGAGAGTCAATATTCTCCAACTTTCCTGCTCAAACTCATTCACACCTGGAGTAAGAACCCCAGGTAAGTGTTCTTCTGGCAGAGAAGCCTCAGTACTTCTGAATACATAAAACACAAGGAAAAAAGAGCACACTAACAGGCTGTGAATAATTGTGTCCAAAACCGTATTTTCTTTTTCCATTAGACTCTCATTATTTGATAGCAGTAAAAGCAGCTGGGAAGCTTTCCAGTTTATGCAAGAACTCACTTTTTAATAGGCTGCTTTTTCCATGTATTAATAACTAAGCACGTATGTGGCCCAAACTTAACTCACAGGTGAGGAGGAGATCTGACTTCTTAGGATATATTCATCTTGACCAATGACTTCTTAGTCTTGTGAGATGGGAAGTCAGTTTTACAATATATCCTTTCATTCATGTTTTTGTGAGTCTCTATTTCTTTCTATTTTATGAAAGAGTATGTTCAGCATACAATCTGTGACTGAGATTCTGTTACTGAAAGTTGTAAAAGATCTTTTTTTGATTCAGACACTGTGAGAAGTTCCAGCTCAACTGTCTTGAGTGAAATTTGCCTCTTCCACAGACTCACTGTTTTTTCTTTGCTGAAGTACCTGGTGTTTCTTTTGAGGCACCTCATTGGTAGGCACAAAGACCTGATATACAAACTTCTATTAAAAATGGTGTTGGATCAATAGGTTAGGAGCAGACTAAGAGGAGACTCAGGCTGTGGAGAAAGGATTAGAAAAGGGGCTTGATAACCTCTCAACCTGCATTCATAGTATTTTTCATGACACTGTTGTTCTCGTTTTTGTGTACTTTTTTCTTAGTTGAAGTGGAAGACAGTCATTATTTTTTGTGTGACTTCTCACACGAAAGAATTATGAGCTGAAAATTATGAACCTAATTTTCAGTGAACCTTTTTATAATCTTTTTCGCAGGTATTTCCCTTTGCTGGCCAAGCAGCAGCCAGATCATCCAGAGAGTGATATACTGACAAATGTTTTTGCTGTGCTGTCAGCCAAGAATCTGTCTGAGGCCACATCCAGCCTTGTGATGGACATCGCTGATAGCCTTCTCAACAGCCCAGATTTTGAACCCACAGAGCAGGTTTCCAGTTTGAGCGTGACTGACTGTGTTGTCATGGCCACTGGAGACGTGACAGAAGGTATGCCTGCCTGAGAGCTCTGAGAGACCTGTTGGGTGCTTTAGGTGGAGGTGTTAGATTATGGTGAGGTTGTCTAAGAATACTGGGGAAGAGGACCTCCCTGCAGAGATGGAAACATCAATGTACAGATTCGTCTTGTTGTACTCAAGAACTGTAAAGTCCTGCTTGCTTGATGACTTGATGCGGTCCACATTTGAGTGTCAGGGTCCTGAGCACGGAGCGATTCCTTGTGAAGAGGGCAATGTTGACCTGTTTGACTTATACAAGTTTGAGAAGTGCATTGCTGACTTGGCTCTGTGCGTAACACCATGTTTTACATAAAAGCCCCCTTCCTGTATACACATGATCCTTTGATGTTTAGTGTGTGCTCCTTGACAGGAAAGACATGGCATCTTTCCAAGTTAGTACACAGAACAGTAGTGTGCTGTGGAGACATCTTTCACCTGCAACACTCAAAGCTGGTGGAAGGGAGCATGTGCCCTTGTTATGGCAGCTTTGATTTTACACAAGAGGTCAGTGGTGGAATAAAGAAAACCACATCTACAAATGCTCCAGTCATTTTAGGAGATGTTGCTGCTGTTGAAGAATGTCCTTGGTACCTTCTGATAAGCCTATGCTTACGAGGGCTGTTACTGAAATCTGTGAGGAGAGTGGTGTGTGCTTTCTTTGATCCCATCTCAGACATGTTAGACTTAGTCTCAGCAGGTGCTGGTGCTTATTCCCAGCCACCAGCTGCCTGCATGTTCATAGCTCCCATTTACTTATTCTTTCACTAATGAAGCCTACTTTATCCTAATTTCCCCTTTGTATAGGGTTGGCTCTCCCTTCTCTTTCTTGCAGCAGAGTTTTTTGGGTGTTACTAACTGTTGTATCTCCTACAGAGCCCCTCAGCCTAGGGTGCCGGTTGGTCCTGCCTCATGTTCCTGCCATACTTCAGTACTTCAGCAAAACAATGTTAAATGTGGAGAAGGTGAAAAAGAAGAAGTACAGAGCTCAAGTCAGCAAAGAGCTGAGTATACTTTCCAAGTAAGTGATTCTTAGAGCCTGGAACAGTTAAAAAGCAGGAAGGAGGGAGGAAGAAAGAGGCTTATTGTAATAGTTCCCAAATTTAAAAAAAACTGTGTCTCAAACTTTTTAAATTTGAATCTGTTGTAAATACCTCGATCTGCCATTGACCTTGCGATTTGCTGGTTACTGAGGTGGTAAGTTTTCAGAAGTTGATTCTAGCTGGTTTTGTTGCTGGTACTCAAACCTAATGTCTCTTGAGGTTAGAAAAAGGTGCAGAAATGCCTGCAGTCATGTGGAACTGAATGCTTAGGCTGGGACTGTGAATTTGGTAGGTATGCTCTGTTAGCCTGAATGCGCTGACAAAGCCTTGTGAAATGACACTAGTGCTGACAGACTTCTTTGCTCTGTACTGGTGATTGAAATGATATAAAAGAGTAAATTACCTTGCCCAATTTTGCAGGATCAGCAAATTCATACAAGAAAAGAGCCAGAATTCAGTGCTTGTGAGCCTTCTCCTCCCTTTCCTTTATCAGAGTAACATGGAGCAGGTAGGTAAAAATTATTTCCTCCCACCTAGTAAACATACGCTTTTCTTTTATTTTTTTTTATTTTAATATTTTAATATTTGTTTGTTTAAGATACAGTTGAAAGTCTTATTGATTGTATGCCATTTCTCACTATTAGCCTGCAGTCAAGTCTTCATGTGTTTGTAGTCTGCTCAGAATGCGGTGCCGCTGTGTGTTGATGTGCACTCCTCACCCAGAGGTGCCAGTGCCCAGAATGATTCTCTTCCCTCTTTTCATGGGGAAGGTCTGCAGAAGTTACAGTGCAGTTCTTTACTTTCTTTGTCACTGTAGTCAGTCCACCAAATTGCTTGCAGTGTTTGAAATAATTGCTCTTCTTCACTGTGGATTTTATGCACTCCAAAGCCACAGCCACAGCATCTGGACAGCAATGTGAATACATGTGGTTGAGTAGGTAGTGTGTGTGGTGTACTGGGCAGTGCTGCCTTAGTCTGCTGCAGGATGAAAGGCAAAGGCAAACCATATACAGTACTGTTTTGGGGTTTTAAATCTGTGAATCATTAGGGGACCACATGTGATTTCTGTTGAGAGAGATCATACAAGAGCTTTACTGTGCAGTGACCAGGCACTGGAACTCATTGCTCAGAGAGTCTGTGGAGCCTCCCTCATTTGAGATACTCAAGACTGGATGCAATTCTGTGCCATGTGCTCTGGGATGACCCTGCTTGATAGGGAGGTTGGACCAAATTGACCCCCCGTAGTTCTTTCCAACTTGACCCATTCTGTGAAGTATATGGTGCCATTAATGTTCATCTCTCGTATTCAAGAAAGACTACTTTTTAAAGCTCTATTAGTTCTCCTGACCTTTGAGTCATGAGGAAAGACACATAAAAGAAGTCTTTATCATGCTGACAGTCATGTCTTAACACTGTATTGTTCCTAACTGAAAGGTTGCAAGCACTTCTGAGAGATTTGACTATTGCATTGTGTCCTGATTCTTTGTTCTCGTTCAGTATTTCTGATCTGAATAAAGTACAGCAATATGCACTTTGTGTCTTGAAATATGTCCCAAGGAAATGAAATAATCTTGTGAGGTTTCAATACTTATTGAGAGTTATGTTTCTCTTTCAGGGTACACAAATTGACATTCTGGAGACAGTGCAGAACTTGCTGAGGCATTGCTCAAACCCTACAAGCTTTCTCAAACCACTGGCAAAGCTATTTTCTGTCATCCAGAACAAACTGTCTCGAAATAAGTTGTGCTTGGTATTTCAGGTATTGCATTTCTGCATCTTTCTGTATTTTTTTTAATTTGTTCTAAGAGATCAAGAACAAAGTAATAGTAGTATTTATTTTTGTACATGACTTTAAAAATCTTTTACTCCTTGTGTGAAGTGCAAATAACAGAATTCTATGTGATAGAAATTAGTGAGCTGCACAAAGATTTGTAAAAGTTTTGGCTTACAGCCTGGTTGATGTGAGCCTCACCAGGGATCTTTAGTGTAAGATAAGCCAAGTAAAGCACTTAAACGGCAACAAATCCTGCATATTGATGAAGTAAGAATGGATTTCAGTATCCTAAAGATGATTTTTATTTTTATTCTTCTCTCACAGTATATATTAGGCTGTTCCGTATTGCTTTGAAGTGACTTACATAAATTCTTAGTAGTAAAACACAGGAAACGTACAGTGTAGATATTTGGAAACTTAGGAACTTAAAACACATATCCTCCAACTTACGTAAGAAAGGCCTTATGGAGGTTCTAACATGAGAAAGAATAATGCCTCTGCTTTACTTATTTTTTGTCTCAAGTGGTCAAGTCTTGAGCTATCCAAATTTTTAACAACTATAAGAGTTAACTGGGTTTTTATGTTTCTTTTTAGACTTTATCTGACTTGGACACTAAGTTGAAGTATATTACTGATGTTGTTAAGGTATGCACGGTTTCTTTGCTTACTTTTCCCCCCAGTATGGTATGATCACGTTTCTGTCATTTTTCATTAACGACCTGTTGCTCTGTCTTAGCTGAATGCCTTTGATCAACGACATCTGGATGATATTGACTTCGATGTGCGTCTGTCAGCATTTCAGTCAATCACAGCCCACATCAAGGAAATGCAAACAGTGGATACTGACTTCCTCATCCCCGTTATGCACAACTGCTTCTATACCATCCAGGTTGGCTGAATATTCCTTCTCTTGCCATATGCACTATGTGTCCATGATTAATCTAACTTTCAACTTCCATTGGCTGTTTTTTGGCACCATGTAACATTCAGAAAGTATCTTTAGGTATTCTTACAAACACGTTTTTAAAGTTTTGTCTGTTTACCTTTTCATCTGTGTGTCCCAAAAGGCAAATACAATGCAGCACAACTTTCTGTCAGTGAGCCCTGGAACTGTTTGGTCATTTGTAGTGGATAAAAGGCACATTACAGGCTTGAAAGGCTGATTTTCAATTTGTTGCAGCTTTTTCTGGTTGTATGGGTCTGCTGGCAAATCTAAAAAGTTTTTTCCTGATGAGTAGGATGGCATTAATTTGGGACTAGAACTTCTATAGGAAAGCTCTCAAGAGTTTCTGAGTCTCTACAGGACTCGTTACGTTGTGTCCAGTAGTAACTGTTCTGTCCCAACTTTTGGGCAGAGAAAGGTGTCATAGCCAGACTCATGTGGTGCCATTTCTTCATCCACTCAGCTTGGGGATATGGCTCTCAGTGACAACGCAAGCCTTTGCTTGACCAGTTTCATCCACCGACTGGCAGAAATCAGCCACACAGAAGATGAGTACAAGGAGCTAATCCAGCACACTCTCCTGGAGTCTGTGAGAAGGGGTCTGAAGAGTAAGACTGAGGTAAGGCAGTGGTATCTGATCACACATTTTCAGCTGTCTTCAGAGTAATGAGATGTTTTTTGGGTGAGTTCTCAAAGTCCCCTACTGGGATAAGAAGTGCAGATACCCACTATAAATTTACCCTTCATTTGAAACCTTATAAAATTCTAAAAAATTGTAGAAATTAACTGTGTTTTTCTGCTGTTGTTCAGCTTTTCTTAGTTGTAACTCGTTCTTTGGAGGGGAGGCTTTCATTTATATGCAGACCATAATAAGTGCATTTGTTGTTACCAAGAATTAGGATGTTTGGCTGAAACACCTGTAAATGACAGCACTGCTGTTCTCAGGAGTGTGTAGCAGCCTCTCTAAGGGATACTTAACATTCACTGCTTGCGATTTTAGAGCATCCAGCAGGACTACACATCGCTGCTTTCCTGCCTCATTCAGACATTCCCAACAAATCCTGAATTCCAGGATTTGGTCCAGCTGACCAACCGCCATGATCCTGACATGGACTTCTTTGAGAACATGAAACACATGCAGGTAAAAGACAGCAGGTGTTTCTTAGTGCCTCTCCCCCGCTGCCAAGCAAAAGCATCTTACTGTTGAGGGTATGTTTTGCAAAGCATCTGTGTGTTGCAAAAAAGTAGAACCTGTGTCATTAGATAACGTTACAAAAAAGAGGACTGTGGACATCATCAGGAGAGACTGAGAATCAAAGTCATGTTTCTATCTAGAAATGTCTTGGGTTTATGATAGCCCACAGTCAGCAGTATCCTGAAGATTCCTCTGACATAGGCATGGAATAGCTCTCTATTTTTTCTGGCCTGTTCCCTGCTGCTCTCAGTTGGGAGGCTCTGCAGCCCCTTCCCATTCACAAACCTTTGCAATATAAATGTTACACAAAGCCTGGTCTCCCGGTTTGTCTTGTCGTGTGAAAACACATTTCTTCTGCTTTCAGAGATGCAATCTGAGAGAGTCTTTGCTGTATCTGTAGTTACATGCAAAGTTCTAAGTTTTTAACTTGTAATTTTCTCTGGTCTTTGCATGTCACTGCAGCAACTGCTGTTTGCAGTTGCCTCTCTTGTCTAACACCTGAAGGTAGCACAGTCTTATGATTGTGAATCCACAATGCCATTGACTTGGAATATCTATTGAGGCAAAAGGCTAGTGAAAGCCCAGAGATTTAAGGAAAAAAGGCATGCCTTGGAAATGACTGTAATATGTTTATGCCATTACGTAAAACTGGGACATTTTGAGAACTGTGGGATGTAGGTGCTCTCTCGTGCTACCTCTGGCTCAAGCACCACCTCATTCACTGTCTCCCATGTCTGACTCAGATCCACAGGAGGGCACGAGCTCTGAGGAAACTGGCAAAGCAGCTCACTGAAGAAAAGCTTGTGCTGTGTTCTAAATCCCTCCAGAACTACATCATGCCTTATGCTACAACTGCCATTTTCAATGAAAAAATGCTTAAGGTAGGCTCTTTTAATTGAATGCATCCACTTGAATATTTTCACCTTTCTTATATACTATTTGCCTTTAAAACCTCACAGCTTTAGGCAGCTGCTATGTTTGTGAAGTGAGTGTCTCCATTGTAGACAAAAGTGCTGTGCTGGTTTTGGTGGCAGAAAGAAAGTGGAGATACAGTCTGGGCCCAATCCTATATCTGCTAAACTTGTCCTGTTTCTCAAAGGTTGATGTCTTAACTGTTTGGGTTAGGGTTTTTTGTTTTGTTTTAGTGTTTACTTGAGGTTTTATTTGTCTTTATTTTTTGTAATCAGCTTCTTAATTTTTTTCCCTCTGCCTCCAAACTTGTGTCTTCCTGTTTAGTTGTGAGATTAGTTGTTCTTTGACAGTAGACTGTGGGAATATAGTCTGCGCCTAGTAAAGAGGTGGGGAATAAATACAGTTTTCTCTGGATTTAGAGGGAAACTGCAGGAATTGGCTGAAAACATCTGAAATCAATAGCAGCTTTGTAATTAAAATTTGAAGGGTGACATTTTGTTAATCACTTCCAGTGAAATTACTTGTAATGTCAGTGTGGATAGACTTTCCACCTGTTGCTTTGAAAAGCAAGGTTTCACACTTCTATAATTCCCTGCACACTACCAGAAGACCAACAGACCTGCTTATGTCAAGCCAAGTAAATGTCTAATTTGCTTACTGTCCGAAATATTCTTATGAAGCTGAAACAACTGAAGCTCAGGCATGGGACCCAGACCCTGCAGCAGTGCAGGCTGTGCTCCTCAGTACAGTGACTGAGTAACTCTTCGACCAGAGGGCAGTAAAGTGTGTTGATTGAAACTTTGGTGAAGAAATAGACACATTTTATTTCACATCTTAAATGAGTTTATAGTTGATCAGCATAGTCCAGCAATATGCCATGTGTTTGTGGCTTAATGCCTTGACTGGTTTTTGTTCTTAGTTCTTAGCACAAGTGAGCCCATAGGTTTAAGTATGTGAGAAAAGTTAAATGTGTGCAGAATAATTTGGAGGAAGTGGGTCTGGAGATCTGCTTGGACTGTGACTTTTTTTTTTCCCCTAACTTGATGTTCAGGAGGAGATCTGAAAATACTGAATCCCGAGCATCCCCACTAGACAAACATTACTTCTGTCTCTTGTTCCTTTGAGTAAAGGATGCTTTAGACACACAGCCACTGTGAATGCTAACAGCAACTGAATTTGTCTCTCTTGAGCAGCATGAAAATATGGTAACAGCCTCAGTTGAAGTTGTTGGAGCTGTCTGCCGACATCTTTCATGGTCAGCGTATTTGTACCACTTAAAGCATTTCATCCATGTCTTGCAAACAGGACAGATCGGTACGAAGCTGGGAGTCAGGTGGGTACTGTGAGCAATGCTGCTCCGCGTTTCTCCAAAGACTGCTTAGGCACAATTCAGTGGTTTTAGGAGCATCACATGGATTTTAGCCTCTTCCCTGAGGTGAGAGATTGCTGACTTTGAGGTGGACCTAGGCAAGTGAAGGTGGGCATGGCTTGCTGCCTGCAACTATGAAGTTTTAACAGGTCGTTGCTTTCTTACACCATGTCTCACTGAATGCATGGCAGTGGTTCTGTCAGGCTGTCCCTGCTCCTGGGACACCTCCACTGCTCTAATACCACTCTGTGAGGTTTCACAGTGAGCTAGGTCACAGAATGCATGTAGCTGAGAAGTAACCAGTTTTTATTTCCTGGAGTTTTTCAGGATAAACCTCGTTATGGTGCAATGTCACTAAATCTGATGTTTTCCAAAAAATGCTTGTAAGATTTTTCTGTTGTATATCCATTGTCTTCTTCTTGTGCAGAGAGCTGATCTTTCTTCGTGTTTTCCTTCTTGTCCTTCCAGCTTGTTAGAGACAGTGCTGGAAGCCTTTCACTTTGACCACAAAACGCTTGAAAAGCAGCTTGTGACCATTGACAACCAAGGTGAGCTTTTTGTGTCTGCTTGTAAAAACACTACCTCACACTGCTCAAATGCAGCTAATCAAAGTTTTGTGTTTTACTCTTGCCATCAGCCACTCCTGTCTTTTTAAAATGAGCATACTGGAAGCTAGTGTTGACTTGTCTCCTCAGGAGCAGTGCAGATTTTCCTCCTGCATGTTGACAAAGTCAGGAGAGGTGTAGGGAATCATCTCCACATTACCACTTCATCCCAGGCAAAACAGGGATGCCAAGACAGCCAAAGACAGCCCAGAACCTGTGTGGTTCTCAAGGTCTGCACCCAGCCATATGGCTGCTGACACACTTGAGGTTTTTTATCTTTGATGTTGGCTGCTCTCATGGTTATCTGCAGCCAAGGTGTCCTCACCTTGCTTCCCTTGCCATTTCACAGGACAAAGTAGTATCTTCAGCTTCTTCACTATTGTGGTTACCTATGTTGAGACCTTTGGGTGAAGGAGGAGGATATCTCACAGCTGTGCTTGTTGGTACCTCTTGCCTTGTGAAATCCTCAGTTGTAAGTGGATGGCAGTTCTCTGCAGTTCAAGCACATTGACCTTTGCTGACTACGGGGTTCAGACACAGAGTAATGTAGTCTTTGCTTTAACCTGGCCCCGAGGGGTGGTTATCAGAAACCAGCAAGTCAAAGCTTCTTTACCCAGTAGAAGAAGCCTGATGCTTATTGGTGGTTTGCTGTTGCTGATGATAGGTCGGAGCTTTATGTAGAACCAAGCTGTTACAAGAGTCTCAATTAAGGGCTCAAGTTCTGTGTTCTCCTGTATTTACCTGTACTTTTGGCAATTACTTGATAGAAGCTGCTGCCATGGACCTTGAGCCAGTGGTGGAGGCTGAAGAAGCCATGGAGCTGGAGCAGAGTGAAGGGGAAGAGGAGGAAGTTGAAGAAAAGAATGGGAAGAATCTCTCTGAGAAGCCAGTAGAACCTGAGCAAGCAGTTGAGCCATCTGAAAATGCTGAACAAGTGCCCAAGCCTGTTTCGTTCTTACCCCGAAATAAAGAGGAGCTTCAGTGTCTGATCAAACACATTCACGAAACAGTTACAGTCAACATCTTGCCTAAATTGCACAGGTGTATTGTTGCAAAGGTGAGGAGTTGACATTTGGAAGGTCTTTTGTAGGCCTTTTGTAGGCTGCTACTTGAAGGATTGGGATGCTACTTCAGAGACAGTGAAAAAGCAACACATTAAAAAAAAATAGACACAACTGGAGAGAGTTAGACACATCTGAAAGCATAAAAAAGGCTTCATGCCCTTTGCTGAGTCATGGAGATTACTGACAGACCCTCTGGTCAGTGTGGATGTGGTGTCTTAACGTCCCTGCTGAGAACTGTCTCAAACTACACAAGTGAAATAATTCACTTTGTCCAACCTCTTGAAGAGTTTTCTCAGCCACTTATTAGCACCAGCCTAGTTTCTGTATTGAAAACACAGAGACTTATCTCACCTTGACCTGTCTGGATTTTTCTTGCAGTCATCAGAGGATAGCAGCCTGCCATACTGGCCTCTTCTAGGGTTTGCTGAGAAAAAGCAGGATTTGTTTCTGTATATTAAAAGTGCATTATGTCTTGCTCTCTTAAAAAGGTTAAAAGAGACGAGGAGCACAAGCTTGTGAAATCCAATGTTGTGAATGATGATGAGGTAGTTCGTGTTCCATTAGCTTTTGCAATGGTCAGAATGATGCAGTGTCTTCCCCAGGAAGTGATGGAAGCTAACCTACCAAGGTAAATCCCAGTGGGGCTCCTTACATCCCAGTGGGGCTGTTCGTTATGCAGGGAATGAGTGCAGGTACTTTTCTCAAGCTGTGGTTATGTACACAGCTAAAGTCAAGAGGGACATCCTAACAGACCCTAAATACTTATTTTGGAAATTCCTGCTCTTAGTGACGTGCACCTCTGCAGCTCAGCATTTACTAACCTAAGAGCAGAGCTGTGAATCAAGGTGCAGAGGCAGGGCTGGTTGTGCTTGGGAAAGAAAAATGTACAGAAAGAAAGGACAAAACATCCTGAAGGACAGTAGGTGTGTGTATGCCTATAAAACCTCTCTGTGAGGCTGGCTGAGAGTCCTGTAATGCAGCCTCCTTGGCAGTGTAATTAGTTCTGCTCTGCTTGGAGATGAACAAAGCTGTCTGTCTTTGTTTGCAGCATCCTACTGAAAGTCTGCACATTCCTGAGAAACAGATTTCAGGAAATACGGGACATTGCCCGTAACACCCTCATTAAAATCATGGAAGTGTTGGGAGTGCACTACCTTCTGTATATCTTAAAGGAGATGCGGTCTGCGCTCGTCCATGGGTACCAGGTAATGCTGAAACTCTTCCTCTTCTGCTCTCTGTAGGCTTTTTTTTTAATATATTGGGAGGAGAATCCAAAGGGAAGTCACTATTGAAATTGTTCTGCAGTGGTACAATAGCTTGGTATAATGCAAGTAAATACTGTTGCTAATGCCTACATCAGTCTTTGTTATGCCACGCCAAGTGTTAAATAATGGTCTGTACCCTCAAAGAACTGAGAGTCTAAGCTGTTTTCCTAGTGAAGAGTTGAGGTATGAAGGGGAAGGATGAATTTCTGGTTCCAGTATGATTAGAGGAAATCTTTCAGTAAGGTCATGAGGGCTAAGCAGTATCTGAGGGGAGTTGCCACGGAGACTGCACAGACAGTGTGTGGTGATGCTAATTGAAGGCTTGCTTCCTAGAGCCAGAGTCAAGGCTCTGACTATTAATTCATCTTTCCTCTTTCCATGGTTTGGGTTAAGAATTATTTTTCTTGTGAATTACCACAGTGGAGTAGCGTGAGCTTCTAGCTGCTGTAACAGTGAAAGCACTGATTAGAGCAGCCTAAATACATCAGTAAGAGCCCTGGGGAGAGAGGAGATTCCAGCCCTCTTGCCAGTATGTGGTGGGACAGGGATCCTTTTCCTGTTTCCACTGCATGAATTCTCACCCTCCCAGGGTTTTTTTCCCTATAATGAAAGCTCAAGTGCAGTGTGTGACTTCTGATGCCTCTGGTATGGGAGTGCTCCCATGCAGTATGATTAAAGAGGTCAGTGCAGAAGTTTGGAAGCATGATCTGTTCTCTTTTTTTCTAGCTCCATGTGCTGACTTTCACTGTGAACCTGTTACTGAAGGGCCTTACTACTAGGCTCAGTGCTGGTGATTTGGACCCGTGCTTAGATATCCTGATTGAGGTAAAAGCTATTCAAGATTGAAAGAAAAAGCATCATGAAGTGCTTGGGACATATTCTAGGAGGGGAAGGTTTTGTGTAGGTTGTCTCTGACTTGGTGCCAAACCAGGCTGTTGTGTGTGTACTGCCAAGGAAGAAGGCACCAGTAGATCTCCTTGTAGACGGGAATCAAGAGAAGAGAGAAGTCAAGTATCTCTGGGTCTGTATCCTGAGCCCTGCATCCTGGATTCAAGATTAAGACACCTAACTGTGTTTTCCTCTACTCTAAATGGCTGAGCAAGTCAGCAGACATCTACTCAGTGCAGTGCGCAGAGCCCAGGAACTCAGCTGGCCACACAGATGGGGTATATTGGGATGTATTGATCTGACTGCAGTCCCATTCCTTGTATCACAACACCACAGAGAGGTGTGAGAAGTGTTCTCATCTGGTGTGCTTAAACTAGGATGTTATATGTTGACAAAGGAAAGCTAGACATGATTTTTAGAAAACCTGGAGAATTGTTTTTTCTGTGAGTGGGGAAAAATAGTGTTGTTCTGTTGCTACTGGAGGAACCTGCTTTTCTTCTCTCATTCGCTTCTCTTGCCTGTTTTCCAAAGATTTTCAACCAAGAGTTGTTTGGGAATATAGCTGAAGAGAAAGAAGTGAAGGGAATTGTCTCCAAGATCATGGAAGCGCGCAAAAACAAGAGTTATGATTCCTATGAAATTCTTGGGAAGTTCATAGGAAGGGGCCAGGTGACAAAACTTATTCTGCCACTGAAAGAGGTAAGAAAAGTCAGCCAGAGTCTCTCTTACAAACTTTGAGCATTCTCAAGTCTGTAAGGTGATTCTAGAGCTTCTGGGTGGCAACTTTGAAATAATCTATGGAATCTTGCTTTGGCTTCCCATTTTCCTTTGGGAAAGCGGTGTGTGACCAACTCATAAAGTGAGACTTCACTGTTGATGTCCAGGGCAGGGAGTGGCAATCTTGGAAGCTTTTAACTGCTGCTAAAGTGGAAACATCCCACTTTGAGTTCCCCATGCGCTCTCCCTCTGCCCAGTCTTGTTTCCTCTGGAGCATAGAAGTCCTGCAAGGTTGCTCTGTGGTTTAATCTCTTGTGCATGATGGAAATGTCAACAAAATGTATCCAGGGTCTATCCATGTGCAATTATTGCCTTTTCAAAGATGCAGATTTTTTTAGCAGAGTGCAAGCTCACACAGGAATGGAACCCTGGTTTGCTCATTAGCTCTTGTGTCCTCGTTTGCTCATTAGGCAGATGTGTCCTGGTGGCTATAGGTGAACTGGCTGAAGGCTGACAAGAGGCTAGAGAGGAAGAGAGGGCTGTTGGTGCAGAGCTGAGGCAAGGGGGTGCTGTTCACATAAAGAGCTGGAGACTATGACAACATGATGAGAGAAAAATTGCTCTAGTTTTTTCCCATGATTTCTGAATACAGATAACAGATAATTGCCATCAGGCTGTCCTCTTAAATTCTCATGGATTTATCTTTGCAGACTCTGGAGAACACTACAAGCTTGAAGATAGTCCGGAAGGTGCATGAGGCACTGCGTCACATCATGGCAGGCTTGATCTTCAACTCAGACATGAATGCAGAATCCCTCCTCCTCCTCAGTCATGGTCTCATCAGTGAAAATTTGCCTCTGCTCACTGAGAAGGCCAAGTGAGTTCCAGGATATTGTTCAGATGGTCTGGTATTGGTTTGCTTGCAGAAATGGCAGTTCTCAAATCCAACTGATTAAATGCATGAGAGTTTCCTTGCTTTCATTCCCCCTTTGTTTTTAATGTAACTGAAACAATTGGGCAGTTAGGGGGCAAGGAGAAAGCTTAGTAATGGAAGTTAGCATTTGTTGAACTCATAGGAGTCTACTTTTGAAAGTGCTCAGGACTTTCAGCAAGGCTTTTTCACTATCTGATGAGTTGATAACATGCATTTGGATGTTAGGATGAAGGGACAAGGGACAGTATTTAGAAGCAGGCTGCAAACATTTCCCTGGGGCCAGGAACAAGGGAAAACATGAGCTTTCACTTTACTGCTTTGCAGCTAGGGCAGAAGATGAGGAGAACCATGAGATTTTCTCTCCATCTGGCGGTGTCACTGCTCAGAGCTGGGTTTGAGTGTCCTGCATTTGCTGTTATGTAGGCTGGCTTTCTCTAGGATGTGACAGCTGTTTGTAGCTGTCACACACTCTTGGAGCAGTGTTTGTGAGGCATCAGTAATTGAAGTAAATATCAGTAAAGAAGAGCACTGTGGAGTGGCAGGAAGTGTATTTGATTGAAGGAACTTCTAGAGTTGATCTATCCACTAAGAAAAAAGTGAGGATGTTATACAAATGGTAATATGTTTGTTATCTCTGTAATAGTGGCATTTTTCTCAAGTCTGAGTCCCGTCTGTCATGCTGCTTTCAAATTGGTTTTATTTCATTGTGGTCTATCTGTGACCTGCTTTGCTTGCTATGTGGGAAGCAACTGAGCACAGTTCAGCTCTTTTTACTCCCAACAGCAGGATTGTTGTGGAGAGGGTTCATATCTGAATATTTTCTTTTCCCATACATACACTGCTTTTCAGGAAAAAAGCTACCCCTCCTCCAGACCCTCGACTGCAACCAGAGAGCTGCCTGCTGCTCCAGCCCACTCCCACAAGAGGAGGGCAGAAAGCACGTGTCAGCAGCAGGACTAACACATATATCCTGGTTGATTCAGGACTTCGGGTAAGGTCTCCTCAGATAAAAAACTTTGCATTCAAAATTTTGTTAAGAGTATGCAAAGGAAAGTATTCTGGATATATTGTTTTAATAGCACAGCCATTAGTCTTAACTTCACGTTGTATATTGTAACTCCAGTGGTGCTTTTAGAGATTTTTTTTTTATAAAAAGTGCTCAGTCTGTTGCAATATTTGAGTGGGTATAAATCTACTATAACCTGAAACAGCTGTGGGACCTTACTTGACTCTTTTGTATTCTGGCTGACTTGGAGATCAATGTCCTGATTTTTCTATGACAGCTACTGCATATGAGCTTGAAGAGATCCAAAGTAAATTCTTCTGAGGAACATGCTTTGGAAATGTTGGACCCTTTTGTTCAGCTGCTTATAGACTGCCTGAAATCTATGGATGTCAAGGTAGAGTTCTGAGCTGAAGTCTGTGTGTTCTGTCTGCTCTGCTAAGAAGAGTCCTGCCCACAGATGTCATCTTGCAGTTGACTTGCAAGAGAAGAGAAAGCCACTAGTTTTTCAAACCTGCTTCAATAGGCGTGCAGATTAAGTTGTTCCCATGTAATCCCAAGGGAAGCTTGTGGCTGATGGAGGACTGAATGCTCTGCTCCGTGTTGCAGGTTTAACTGTGAGCAAGTTCTCCTACAGAATGTTCATACAAGGAATTTACAGACTGTCTATGAGGATATTCATGAGATCCTGTAGCTGCTGGGAGCAGTGTTGTCACAGATGTGGTTTCTTCTGATCCAACTCCAAAGTCTTCATTCCTAGCACTGTAGGCAGTCACTTTTTGGGACAGCTTTTGGTTTGAGTGAGCCTAGAGAACCTGTTAAACTTTGAGTTTCCCAAGAGTGGAAGGCATACCTCATACCCTGTCAGATACTTGGAGTGGGGTTTTCCATGTCTTGAAGGCAGCTCCTTTTCAGGAAGTGTTCTTGCTGTCTACTGAAACAATGGCGTGTTAATACCTTTACCTGGTAGAATCAAAGTTATAGAATATTGGAGTCGCAGACAGTGCTTTTAGAACTGAGAAACCCTTGTGTTACCTATGAATGGTTTGAAAGAGGTTGGGTTTTGTTAGCTAACTGCCTTTTACCGCAGTTGTAGATAGCCTGACCATGTCCATAAAAGAGTGAGAAGAGTTCTCTCAGTGTCGCTGTACTCATGTGCTGTCCTTTGGCTCTTTTTTCCAGGTGATAACTGGTGCTCTGCAGTCCTTGGTATGGATTTTAAAGTTCCCTTTGCCTTCTGTCAGTACGAATATGGAGTCACTGATCAAGCAGCTTTTCCTCTTGCTGAAAGAGTTTGCCAAGACAGGAATAGCCAAAGGCCAGAATTTCCACCTGGTTGTAAGCTGTTTCAAAGTAAGTCAGACCCAGCTCTGCTCATTTCTGCTTTAGGATTAACTTTCTAGAATGAGACTCTTCCAGCCACAGATCCCCCCTGCAGCTGTCCCTGGACAGGTACTCTGGAGATCACAAGCTAGTGAAGAATATGTGGCCTTGCTGATTCTTTCCCAAATACAAACTTAAAGATAGTTGCTCCCTAAAAATGCACAACTTGGATCTGAAGAAATGTCTTTATAGAAACATGTTTGCCTTCTTTCTTCTGGTAGTAGTATCTTGTTCCACCTGAGTAAATCCTGGTAGCTGAAGTAAGACATGGGAAGGGGGCAATTCAGTTGTTTACTTTTGTCTCACAGTTGCCATCTGAAAGCAAAGTGTGATGAGAATAGTGTTGGCCACATGTTCTAGAGCAGCAGTTTGTCTTTTCAAGCTGAAGTGGTATAAATCAAGTCAGACTTTGGTGTGGGCCTTTATTTTATGGCATTGCGTGTGTATTGACAATGTGCAATTTGATTTTGTAGTGTGTAACAATACTTGTGAAGAATGCAAAGAGTCAGATAACAAGCAAACAGCTCCAAGTGTTGCTTGGCTTTGCTGAAGAAGACATTTATGATTCATCACGCCAAGCCACTGCCTTCGGCCTTCTCAAGGTATTTCTATGCAGCAGTCATGGACGTTCTGTGAGCCACTGGAACAGCAGTATTCTGCTTCCTGGTGAAGGGCTGTACATTTCTCACATCAGGAATGCTGTTAAAGCTCTCTGTTATAAGAAAGGAAAAATCAACAAAGTTTTACTATTTGACTTGTAGTCACTATTTAAAGTTGTTTGGGAGGCTGTTTTATACACAGTACATATGAGGATGTATTTGGATCTGAGTATGTTTTTGCTAAAGAATCAACATCTCTGATCATTACACCAGGTATTCTGTGTTGCACAAAAGAAAAAGATATGAATGTGTAAGCCATCCTTTCTTTTTCTTTTTTTTCCTTTGAGTTGCTCTGTCTGTGTTGCGAAAAAGTCACTGTTAATGTACCACTTGAGATCAATGTAGTCTGGGTTGTAGTACTGCATCTCACACTGTATAAGCAAAATGATGTGACTCCAGCTGTGCTTTCACATTTTCAGGCTATTTTATCCAGGAAGCTGATAGTCCCTGAAATTGATGATGTGCTGCAGAAGGTTGCCCAGCTGGCCATCACGGGTCAGAGTGAGCCAGTGCGAGTCCAATGCAGGCAGGTTGGTGTAGTGAAGAGTTTCTCTCAGACATGTGCCTTGGCCCTGCTAAACCCTGAACTCCATTTCTCCTTCTTTACTGATCTTTATTCCCCTTGTTATCTGGCTTCGGTTCTTGAGACTGGTGCATAGCAGAATCACAGACTCCTTGCCTATAGTGAGACTGTGGCATGCCTTCATAGAACTGTAAAATTGTTTAGGTTGAAAATTTCTTTCAAGGTCATTGAGTCTAACTCTTAACCTAGCACTGCCCTGTCCACCACTAAGCCATGTCCCCAAGTGGCACATCTATACTTCTTTTAAATACCTCCAGCCTGTTTTAAATAGTCTACCACTTCCCAGGGCAGCAGTTCCCCTGGCACAAATTGAGGCCATTTCCTCTTGTCCTGTCACTTGTCACATAGGAAAAGAAACGAACCCTCGCCTGACTACAGCCTCCTTTCAGGCAGTTGTAGAGAGTGATAAGGTCTCCCCTGAGCCTTCTCTTCTCCAAGCCAAAGAGCCCCAGCTCCCTCAGCCACTCTTCATAAGACTTGTGCTCCAGCCCCTTCTCCAGCTTCGTTGCTGCTCAAGCATCTCAATGTCCTTGCTGTGAAAAGCCCAAAACTGAACACAGTACTTGAGGTGCAACCTCACCAGTGCCAGGTACAGGAGAGCTGCTTAGCAACAGTGACATGGTCCCTCCTCTGGGGGCTTTTAAGCCTATGTAACTAAGCTTTGCACTTTTTTAAGCCCCAGGATAAGCAAATTTGCCACAAATCCATAATTGCTTCCCTTTACTTCTTCATTTTTTCCAAGGTAAAACCAACTGAGACAGAACTGGTCGCTTTGTCTCAAGCATTAGGATACAGGTGCAGTAGGATCACAAAATGTAGCTTTCATAATTACAGAATGGATCTTGAAGGATGCAGGCTCTTTTCACAGATACCTGTGCAATCACAGTAGTACTTCAAAAACTAATCCTGTTCCAGGCACAGAGCTTGGCAGCGGTTGTTGACCCTTTGTATAATAGGAATGGGATGAAAGGGATGATTCTCATAAGCTTGCTGCTCCAACACTAATTTTCTTCATAACCTTTTTACAGGCTTACCTGAGTGTTTATTTTAACTCCTCTCTGTATTGTTTTTTCTTTCCAGATTTACTTAAAATATATTCTGGATTACCCCCTTGGTGACAAACTGAAACCCAATTTGGATTTTATGCTCGCACAGCTGGAGTGAGTTTATATTCCTGACATCTCCATGAGAACAGAACTTTTGTAAATGTGACTCTAGTATGCCAAAAAACTCTTTGTAATGAGCAGAAGGCATGGACAAAGTCTTCATTTTCCTACTTGAAAAACACTTCCCTTTTCCCAAGTCAGGCTGTTTGATAAAGCAAATCCTTTCTTCTTATTCCTGTTTCACAGCTAATATCATTCTTTATCTGTTTATAAGCAAAAGTTCTGTTGTTTGCTTAGTGGTTAACCACCTCCACTGGTTTTGAATCATCATAAAGTCACCCTAGAACACAGGTGAAATGGAAAATCTAGGAGGAATAAGGGAAGATGCATTTATAGGGCATTGCTATCCCATGGCAGTGTCTCAAGTGCAATTGCAGGCACAGTTAAAACAACTGTATGGATTCCACAGGAGTGTTGCGGCTGCAACCTCCTCCTGAGCTTTACCCTTCCCTTGCTCAAGGTGACAGCAGTTTACCAGGTTCCCCAGCACACTGTGGCTGTGCTGACTCAAGTGGGCTGGAGCCCTTCATGGCCTGCTCATGTCCCTGTGCTTATTCCCTCACAGAGCTGATGGGCCTGTTGCTTCTCTTGTCCACAGTTACCAGGCCAGGTCTGGTAGTTGTTGTAAAAGGATCTCTATCAGTGGTTGTTTCTGGAACTGGTTGTTCTTGTAAATGGTTGGAACTTCCTAGGAGGATTAACTCATCCCTAACAGTTAATCCTTTATTTCTTCACAGGTACGAGTATGAAACTGGGAGGGAATCTGCACTGGAGATGATTGCGTACCTCCTCGACATGTTCCCACAGGTAACGAGCACCCCCTGGTGTTCCAAGAATCGGGCAGTTACTGTGGTTTGCAGTAACAGCATTTTCCAAGCAGTTTATTTTGGAAGCACTTGCTAGTTCTTATTATCTCTTATCATGATCAGAACATTCACTTATCTCCAAAGAACCTGGCTTTGCTCCAAAAGAGAAATGACATGCTGGAAAGTCTGCAGCACTTCTTGGCCTAATGTGCTCTGTTTGCAAGTAAAATAAAACTGTGTCAGCTGGAGTTTGGATAAATTCAGTCATGATTTATGCCAGGAAGAAACATAACCGGTTTAGGAAATGGGTTAGGAATGGAAAGTGCAGTCTAGAGTTTTGTCACTGTAAGAGTTTTTCAATATTCATGAGAGATTGCTGACTGAACTGGTGTGTTCTGTTTGGTTGACCTGACTGGAGAGGAAGGGCTTCTCAGTGGGGTGGATCAAAATGAAAGCTAAAATATAACTGTGCATCTATACAGGATCACATATGCAAAATCCTAAGCTGCATTGAAGCTCTGCAGCTGGAGCTTAACTGTGCATTCAGGACACTGGGAGAAGTGCAATCAAGCAAGAATTTGGAAGGAAGAGAAATTCTGCACAGTAAGCTGTGCTTCAGCACTGCTTGATGATTTAATATTTCAGATTGGTTCCTGGGAACTCTTTAAGGTGGCAAAGAGCTGCAGGCTCTGAGAGAAGGTCATTTGAGTGATTGCTGCAATGCAATCCTGTTTCAGTGAGAGTTGGGCATGAAAATGCCTTTAAAATGCCACTCACTTTGCTGACCCAGAGATATGGTAGCGAGTCAGAGCAGGGCTGGGGCTGCTGTACACTCCCTGCACACTCCAACAACAGGGTCATCCCATTGTAGCAGTTCAGCTGCCTTGACATGAAGCCCACTCAGGGCTAACACTGCTCCTGAATATAGCGCAGCAAAAGCCCCTCTTTTTCTCTTTAAATGCTGGAAGCTCCTTGTGTGTTTGTGGTTGATAATGGTTGTTTCTTTCTAGGATCTCCTGCACAAACACTGTGGGCTGTTTTTCCTCTCTCTTTGTATGATGATGATAAATGATGACTCAGCCAAATGCAAAAAGATGGCGGCTTTGACCTGTAAATCTCTTCTGCGTAAGATCAGCAATGAAAAACAAGATCTGATGTTTTCACTGGTCACAGAGTGGTTTCACAGCAAAAAGGTATGCTTTGGTCTTTTCACTGACCAGCTCTGAACTCTGTTGGAGGGCTGAGTAAGACTAAGGCAAGTGAAATCTGGCTGGTTGGTGGATTTAGCTGTTCCTGACTTAGAGAGCAAGAAATGGTACAGCTTCATAAAGCTGCACAAATATAAGGACCTGCTGATGCTTTAGGTTAGCCTAGAAGCTCTTCCCAGCTGCATTTTGTGGCTTTCTAACAGTTCCACTTTTGGCTCAGGTATTTCACAGTGTAGCCTTTGCTCAGGTTAGAGGTTTGAGCAAATTCCTTAAAGCTCTTCTGATCCCAGCATTTTGTGCTGTCTTCATCTCAGACATGCTTCATTCTGTTGCTGGCAACTGGAAGACAGCAGACCTGGTCTTCAAGGTCTGCTGTTTTGATCTGGGTGATAAGCTGTCCTCTAGCTGAGCCCAAGTTCTGTCCCTCTACACTAGCAATGTTAGCATTCTTCAGCACTTTATGTTTTCCATCCTAATATGTTCAGTTTTGGGTTGTAACTGTAAGCTGCCTGTTGCATTGTGAAGAGTTACAAAGTAGCTCCAAGATTTCTGCAATTGGGATTTCAGCAGTTCTGGCATTCAGTTTTAGGGTGCATTCCCAGGGATAACTTGCGTTGCCAGGCACTGTTTTATACCTTGCTGGCAGCATCTCCTTTTTCAATATACTCTGAAAACCATCTTTTCTTAAGGTGCCATTGCTACAGGCAGAAATTAAGGGTTGCTACCAGCTCCTGCACTTGGGAGCTGCAGGATTTGATTATAAGAGTTAACAAGAGGCGTTATTTTTTGTGTGTCAGAGCTCACACAGGAGGTTGGCTGCCCAGGCATGTGGTTTGTTTGTTGAAGTGGACGGAGTAATGTTTGAACGGCGGCTTGCAGCAGTCCTCACTTTGATTGAAAAAGAAATCAACCCAAGTAAATTCGAAAACGTAAGTAAGTTTTCTACATGCATGAAGCTTGAGGAAAGAGAATTAAGAAAATGGAAAAAGGGAAGAAGTGTAGGAGAGATTTAACAGTTGAACTTACTGTTCAGGACTGAGGAAAGACACAAAACACACATTTGTTCTGAAGAGGACCTCACTGATCTAGAACAATATTTTTTTGCCTGTAAGCCCAAATTTGATGTCGTATGTCACAGCACAAGGGGAAAATAATCTTTGCAAAGCCACCTGGCCTGAGCCTGCAGCCATACAGTGTAACCAGCAGGTAATATTGCTGCTTGCAATGTGGGAAACGTGTGTGCTAGCTGCAGAGATTTGTGTAAGCATTGCATGTCAGGAGTGCATGGCTTGTGACTGTCTGCTTTGTCCAGTGTTATCTTTAACTTTCAAAGGGGTTCCCTTCCTGTACTTTAAGACCATGGTTTTGTTGTATTGAAAAATCTTTTCAGTGCACTTGATTAACTCAGATTAACAAGGCTGCCTCAGATTCTGCTAGGAATGTGATAATCCCAAAGGGATCCCAGTCACTGTGCCTGGAGAGTGGCCATGAATGTTACTAATGTTCAGCATGCTGCCCTTGCACAAGAGAGAAAAGAATCTCAGGATCTGTAAATTGGCAAGAGATGAAAATAAAATAGCTGCAGTGAGGAGAAATTTGGTGTAATCACACCCTGTGCTGTGACATGTACTGACAACTTGCATCAAGCCAGCTGGTGGTTGCAGGCAGGGTGAGGCCCACAGGCAGCACACACAGTGTTGTCATAACAACTCAGGGCTTCCCAGGTGATTCAGGCAAATCTGCACTCAGCTGGGCTCTAATGATGAGAATCAAATCCACACAAATACCTATACAGACATAATGTGTGTAATTGCTTGCATTTAGAAACCCAGCAGTTTGTTACAGTAATGTGTATATGAAAAACAAGAAGAATGATTCTAATACAATCTTCTCCAGAGGAAATGCTTCAGTGGAGGTGCTTCTGTTCTGTTTATATTGGGAATTGGGTACAAGTCAGTCTTCTGGTTTTTTTGAATGGTTGATCTGAAATTTATCTAGTGAGAATTTATCAGCACTGTCCTCAGGTTTTCATAAGTATCTTTCTTGACTTGCTGATTTTATTAGATAACTGAAGAGGAAGAGGAGAAGGCTGCAGATAGGCTGCTATTCAGCTTCCTTGTGCTGATAAAAAAGCTAATCACAGAGTGCAACTTGATTCAATTAACCAAGAACAGTGATGTTGTGAGCAGTATCTGGGGTAAGTATCATTAAGGAATTATTACAGCTATGTTACAAGAACGATTCTTTGTGTGCCTTGTGGTTTTTCACACACTAATATTAATGACTGAACTTCATTATACAAGGTTTCCATTTTGCAAAATGCTAACACACAGCAGTTACTGGGCAATGAAAGAGAAGTTGCTAATGGAAAAGGTTACATGGTTGATGAAAACAACACACCCTCTGTCTCAGTTGATGGAAGTACTTTCTATTATCCCCAGAACAAATAGTTGGAAACTATTGCATGTTTTGAAATGATTACATTCTCTTGGATGAAAACATTGACCTCTCCTGAGATGAGATTTCCTTGATCATACATACCAGCCAGAAAATGATGACACATGGTAATAGTGCTCTAAATATTGTGTGTCTGTGATGTTGTGAAGACCTGGAAGTTACTTGATTCAAGTAATTTCCCTGCGTGTGAGATGACACAATATCAGGCTGGTTTATTGCCATTTTGTTGCCCTTATTTTAACTGCTTCATTTGCTGCAATCAGAAGACCTGATGTGGCAAGTTAGTGACTTTGCAGAGTCCAGCCTGCCAGGTGCCTTTAGTGAGATAGCAGACAACCACTGTTATCCTGGATTTTGGTGATGGGCAGGTTGGACAGAGGTGAGACAAGAGGGCAGCTCCATTTCTGCTCTGAAGCATCCTCGGGGGGGTTGATCTGAAAACCCTCTGCAGGAGTTTGATTTGACCATCACCAGCAGGCCCAGCTGACACTAGTCTCACAGCAGCCAGTCCCCAGACATCATGGGCAGATGAGCTGTGGCACTGAGTCCCTGAGGGGACCATAATTGTAGCAGAAACATGACTTGCCTGACAGAGATATGGTAGCTTGGCTACCTGTAGGTTTTTGCTGCTCTCCGCTTTGGCTGGATTGAGTTGCTAGAAAGTATTTTATTATGTTCTGAGCAGATGAGCACAGTTCATTTCATTCACCTTTTTATTGCAGCATATGCTGTGGTAATTGTTGGGAGTGACCTGGTTCTATTTTGGCTCTCAATGGACCATCTCCTTTACTGAAAGAGGTTTTCTTTTCCCCAGATCATGTCCAGTCTCACCTGTGGTATCCTCATAGTTGGGTCTGGCTGACAGCCACTGAGATCTTTGGCTTGTTGTTTGCATCTCATAAGCCAGAAGATCTTGTCAACAAATGGAAGGAAAGAAAGTCAGGGAAGAGAAAAAAAACACCAGCAGAGCTGTCTGCATCCATAGTCTTCTTGACTGCTGAACTGGACAAAAAGGTATTGATGTCTGTACTACACCTTGACTCTGCTCATGCCCATTCCCTGACGGGGACATAAAAATAGTTCATAGTTTGGCATGCACGTTTCTCTTTTAGTCACTTATCTGCTGTCTAATCTTCATCACTTAAAGCATTGGAGGAGGTGTCTCTGCTGCTGGGAGGGGGCTTCTCTGGGGTCTTGTTCTCAGCAGCACAAAAATACCCTTCTTGATTGTAAGATGCAGGCAGAAGTTGTGTTGAGCTGATCCTTTGGTCTCTCCTGAGAACTGTCTTTGGTGACTGCAAAATACTGCTACCAGCTCCCTTCAATGGAGTCATTCCTTTCTCCTTTTTTTGTTTCCCCAGATGAAGGAACTCGCTTTTGCATTCTGCCATCAGCTGCAGTCCAAGTTCCTCGACATGTCTCTGAGTGAGCAGGTAAGGGCAGGAGCCTGTCTGGGCCTGCAGGGGATCACAGAGCAGGCCCTGGCACATGAGGGATATTGTGTCCTAGTCAGGACAGCACTGCTGCTGTCTGGTGATGGTGGCTCAGGGCAGATACACAGTTCAGGGCTAGCTGCTCTCTGCCCTGGGCATCTGAGCAGCTGTGAGCCTCTTGGGGGCCCAGAAAGTCCCCACTGTGGTGTCAGCCTACTGAGGGGTGGCAGGGACAGAAAGGGGGAGCACTATGCAGGGCAGGACGGGGGTCTCTGCCATTGCAGACTCCTGGGTTGGCAAGTTCCTCTCTCAGATCAAGTCTTGGCTCTTACATGCTTACAGAGGCAACCCACAGTGACTCACTCCTCTGTTTCCACACTTCAGGTTATAAAGAATTTACTTTTTGTGGCCAAAGTTGTTTACTTGCTAGCCCCTGCCTCAGAAGAAGGTAAAGAGGCAGATGGAGAACTCAGGTGTGAAGTGGAAGAGCAGGAGGTCTCAGAGGATGAGAGAGATACTTCTGCTCAAGGAGAGGAAGAAAGAGAGGACACACAAGAGAAAGGCCAGCCAGCCACACTGCTGTGGTTAATGAAGAAGCTCTCTGTCATGGCGAAGAGAGAAGCAGCATATTCCCCTAAGGTCCCTTTAAAGGTAAGAACAATTTTAGGCCCACTGTTTTTGATGAGGTGGGCACTTCTACAGGATAGTGTTGCTCTGGCTCTTTGCTTTCAGAGGATAAGGTGCAGAGGGTGCTGTGAGCTGGCACTGAAGCACAGATTAGTAGGTGCTGAAGAACCCCCTCATTTTGGGGTTCTCAGGAAAGGCTCGTGCCACTCTGGTTCTTGCTAATGTTTCTAGCCTCCTGGAGGGGGCGTGGAAGAGGTAGACCCCAAGGCACCAAGCTGAAGGGGACAGAGCAGTGCCTTTGAATGCCCAAGAGTGCTAGACTCATGCAGGCAAGGGAATGGCAGTATGGAGTACCTTACTAGGAGAAGGGGAGGGGATGTGTGGGAGAGCATCACAAAAAACACTGTGGTTCCCCATGGTGCAGTTAAGTTGAGCTTTTGTGTCTTCAGCTGCCTCAGTTGAGGACAGTGAGAATGAGCCTGTTGAACAAAGTGTAAACAGCTGCCAACCCAGTCTCAGCTCACACAACAGGGTTTGTGTCTCTCTAAAGGCCATACTTGGATGTAGTAAGACCTTGAAACAGCAGTGAGTTTGTGATTCAGGTGTCTGAAACAACACCTGCTGTGTTGAACAGTGATTCATGGCCCTCTGGTAGCAGTTCAGTTAGGAAGCTTCCTTCCAGCTTTCCTTACTCCATGTCTCACACACTTTTTTTCAGAGAAGCTGCATCTTTAAGTTCCTGGGAGCAATCTCGGTGGATCTGGGGCAAGACAGGATCAAGCCCTACCTTCCAACAATTCTCACCCCTCTGTACAGGGAGCTGAACAGCAACTATGCGGAGCAAGGTAAGGGATTTCCCTCACAAAGAGTAATGTGCATCACAGCTGTGCCCCAGTACAAACATTACCTGCCATTCCTTTTGTCTGTTGAGGCATTGATACTGTAATCAGTGAGTTTCACCTGCTTCTGTCTAACTAAAATACCAGGAAGGGAGGAGAGTGTATGTCAGCTGAAATAGAAACCTGCATGTTTGAAGACTGGAATGAAGTTAGGCGTGCTCCTGTGTCCAAGTGGGTAAAGCTTGAGCATGTGGGAAAAGTGTGGGCTCAAGACTGGGTTCATGGTGGCAAGACTTACAGAGTCCTTTCTGAGAGGAACTTGGAAGAACTGTCTCAGAGACCGAGGGAAGTATTTGCCCTGCTCTCAGTTTTCCCTCAGCACCTCATTGTAGCCTTTTTGTCACCCCCATTATCTTTTTTTTCCCCCAGTGATTGTAGTTAATATACTGCCACTAACTAGTGATTCCAACAATTAAGCCAGCTCTTGTTTTGCTTACCAAGGATGCTGACTGGAATAATCTTTATTTCCAACAAAGTCTATTTTACTAGAAGCCTAGTGGCTATATATAGAAAGCCACTCATAATTACCTTTGGGTAATTGAGACTTTACCCTTCTAAAAAAATTTTGCTTCTCAGAACCTTTTTTTTTGTTAGCTGGTTGAAAAGCCACTCTCTGGGGAAAGCTGGTGAAGCACGAGCAGATTTCACAGGCACCAGTTTGGGCAAGGTTTATCAGTGCAGCCATCCTTCATTAAAGAAAGAGGAATCCATATTGTGCTCTTGGCTTTCATTCCATATGCTGAAAAGATTAAGTCAATTTTGTTTTAATAGATCCAACACTGAAGAACCTTTCCCAAGAAATCATAGAACTTCTCAAGAAGTTAGTGGGGCTGGAGGCCTTTTCGCTGGCCTTTTCTTCTGTGCAGAAACAGGCCAACCAGAAAAGAGCAATGAGGAAAAAGCAGAGGGCTTTGCAGGTAAGATTCCACTTTCTCTTGAGAGAAAAAGAAATAGGGCTTCTCTAAAGGCTTGAGAGCTGCCCAGGAAGGGGAGTTAGAGGAAGAACTTCATCTAACTAGGACAGTTTCATCAGTTCTTTTACTTGGAACTTGGAAGAAGCTGTGTATGATCAGCTTCTTGCATAGGTTCTGGCTGACAGGGATGGTTTCCTGCTTACCTGAAGGGCAAAGCAGCCTGAATATCCTCAGTTCTGAGGAACCCAACAACACTCATGTGTTGTCTTAGCAGCCACCAGTTTCTTAGGAAGTTCACGATTTTCACAGGGACTGCTGTTAGTTGTCAATGAACTATCAATTTACTGTTTTTCCATAGACTGTAGCAAATCCTGACATTGCTGCAAGGAGGAAGCTGAAGAGACACAAGAATAAAGCAGAAACGAGGAAGAGAAAAATAGAATCACTGCGTCCTATGTACAAGGCGAAGCGACATCGAAGTCATGCACTGAAAGATTTGGCAATGGTGGAATGAAAAGGCTTTTCCTTCCTGGAGGATTTGTGAAAAGTAATGCTGAGTTAAAGAACTAATTACTGTTTTAAAAAGTACTTGCATATTTCAGTTGTATTTATTAATATTTTTTATGTCCTTTTTCATCAAGGATCTTAAATAAAAACTTCTGAATTTTTTTCCAAACCTGTATATTTACCAGAGCATGTACAGTTGAATGGGCAACAACTATGATATTTTATATTAAATTTTACTTCATTTGTAAGAAATGGGTTCTGTGATGACTGCATTCCTGCCTGTGAACACACCAGTCCTGGAGAGAAAATGTGCCTCCTGACTTTGATTTGGCCTTCAATTTCTGCAGCTGTACTGAGCTACTTACCTGTCACTTCTGGCTGAGAGTGCAGGAACAGCAGCTCATGAAGGTGGAAGTTAAAATCAAGTTCCTGCCCTGGCACATCATGGCAGTAGTGTGTGCTGAAGACACTGGTTTTCCTTTCAGACACCCACTGAATGCCATGTTGGCAGCCAGAGGTGCACTACTTGTGCTCTCTTGCTGTACTTCACTGTAACAGTGTGTCTGCACTGAAGGCTTACAAAGTAGAACAACACCAGCTTAAGGGAACCTCTGCAGGTGTTCAGCTACCTGGCTGCTGGAACTGGCAGCACTTGGACTTGTTTCTGTAAAGCAAGCAGCAAGAAAGCAGCCTCTAGCAAGCAACACACCCCTGGGTAGAGCTGACAGTTCCAAATTTTATTAGTGTTCTATCTATACTAATATGCTGGCCACCAAAACCACCAAAGGAAGTGGGGATGACAAAAAAACCACCAACTTTCTCAGCCAGTGAGACTTTCATACAAATTAACATAAGTACATTCTTTAAACAAAAACAAAGAAATGGAGTATCATAATGTACACATCCACTTATTTCAGTTTTACAGTTGAAGAGAGGCATCCACATTACAGAAGTAAAATTCAAATCTGTCCTATTTACAAGTATCTGTGGCCTGAAAATACTTAACTGCAGAAAGGAGGATGCTGGCTATAGACACTTCCTTGCACTGGTCAGTTTTGTATCACTGCCTGCTCTTCAAGGCCTCCACCAACCTAGGAAAAAGGTTAAGTCAGTTTACTGAAAAGTCATTTCAATTCAGCTGAACTACTTCCAGCAGCAAACCAGTCATTCTTCTAATGTGGACTCTTTTATGTCAGACTGTCCACAAATCCAGTCTTATTAAAAAAACCCCTAAATGCACAGAATTAGGTATATGAATGAAGCATAAACTTGACTGGTACTCACCATTCCATTGCTTCATCAAGCCCCGTGCCTTTAGTTGCAGAAGTTTTGAATATCTGCCATTTTCGGTCCTTCAAAGCTGGTAAGCCAAGGGCATTTGCCATTTCTGTGGGAGTCATGGCCTGTTCCATGTCCTGTTTATTTGCAAACACCACCAAAATGGCTTTCTTCAGCTCTTCTTCCTGAAAAAAAGGGAAATCGTGGAAGATTTTGCAGAGACTTCTATGGAATTTATTTAGGGAGAGAAAACCTACATAATAAAAGACCAGACATATAATAAAAAAGAACGTCAGCAGCTCTCAATTATTTTGTTTGCTGATTTTTGTTTGCTGTTTGTTCTGTAGAAAATTCTTCAGTGAAAGAATAGTGTTTATTTTCAATTCCAGTATGATACCCTGGAGGAGCAATGTCAAACCATGGCCAGTCTAAGTTACAAAACAAGCTGGTATTGGATTTAACAAGGCACATTAAATGAGCTTGCAGGTATTTTGGGCGGCAAGGCAAGAGAGAAAAAGGAAGTGTTGCTCAACTCATCTTACTTCTATTACCTTGTTCTACATTTGTTCTTCAGCTTCAAAACATCACAGGATACTAATTACTGTCAATCCTTCAGGGCTTGATTTTGCCACACTGCAGTACTGAGCAGCTGTCCTGGCAGGCAGGCAGGTAAATTTTCATGTGACTGCAAGGCTACATGAAATTAACTGTCCAGATAATGCTGCACAAACCCATGAAATACCTTGCACAGTATTCAGTGCTTTTTCAGTCAAGTGCTGCATGGGCTATGCTGAGGGCTGAAGTTTCACAAGTGAAGTTGAGCTTCACTTGGTTCACTGAACCAAATTTCATACTTACTCCAAAAAAAAGTTTCAATTTCTCAATTTGTTTTACTGATAACAACTGTGATCCTTGTTTTCTTACCTCTAACATAGCAACAAGCTCTGACTTCGAAGTGCCAATTCTGTCTCGATCACAGCTGTCCACTACATAAATGACAGCGTCTGTGTTTGAATAGTAACACCGCCAGTAGGGCCTGCAGAGGGGAGAGAAGTGCCAGTCATGTTATTTGCATGTTAGCAGTTCTTTTTAGCTAGATAATTAAAAACAGATCGCCCACAGGAAGTAAAAAAAACTGTCTCTGGGGTGAAAGCCCCCAGGAGGCAAGTAGAAGATTTCTTAAAGTGGCTACAAAAAAGAACAGACAGTAGAAATACTCTCCGAGGCAGAACAAAAAAAACCCAAAAAACCCCAACCCAACACAAAGCAAATAAAGAAGCAACTTGAAAACAGGGAAAGAACAGACATGCTTGGGGACAGATTTATTTGGGAATCAGACTGCAGGACATCAGGTCCATAACCGAGGGACAGGAAAGCAAAGAAAGTTTAAAGACATAAGCATCGTTATTACAGTCACCAAAGAAGGATCATCACAGAAATCTTAAATGACTAATTAATACAGGCAAATAATTAACAAGGATCAAAGCAAACCACCTTTTTCAGAATTATTGTACTGAAATTAAAAAGGGAAGGAACCTTTATCTCCCTAACTGCGCCTTCCTTACTAGCTAACTACACTGCACCTTGCTACTAAGCACTGAAAAAGGAATCACAAGGGGATCATATAGGGGTACTGTTAATGACTCATTACAAAACTTGTGAAGTTTGCTAAAAAATTACCATCTATACCTAAATCCAACCTCACTATTCTTAAGAATGCAAAGCTAGGAAGTATCTTTTTGGGGTTTTATCACCCCCTCAGAATGCTACTCAATTGCCTACTACACTAATAAATTTGTTTTTCAAAGCAAAACCAAATACAAATGAAAACACTGGCTTTTTTTTTTTCCCAATCTGTAGTGCATCACAGGTTTTACAAACCTGTCATGGATTAAAAGATAATGTGTGTATTCTATTTGCCATCTGTTAAAGGTGTGACAGTTAATGTTCTGTTAAGTGGGCAGTTTTTCTTATCTCTTCCAAAATCGATCCTCCGGGAAATATCTCCCGTTAATGGGTCATTGAGTGTCATTCCATGACTGATAAAGTTCCATCATCCCATTGGGAGATGCTCTGCCCAAGGGGGAGGAGCCACACACTGCTTCATGGATATATTCTGAGACTGTGGGACACTAGGGCAGCCTTCTCCACTGAATTTCTCAGAGGAGCAGCCTTTTCCCACTGGGTTACCAGAGGAAACCTCCACCATTCTCCAGGATCACTGCTACAACAGAACCACATCTGCCACTCCAGGGGACTGCAGACACTACTTCAACTGGACTGCTACCAACAGGCTGTCAGGTCGTATTCTGACTCTGTCAGTGTTGTTTTGTATTACTGTATTGTTCATTTCATTATTTTATTTTATTTCCTCTTCCCTAATAAAGAACTGTTATTCCTGCTCTTATATCCTTGCCTGAGAGCCCCTTGATTTCAAAATTATAACAATTAGGAGGCAGAGGGTTTACATTTCCCACTTCAGGGGAGGCTCCTGCCTTTCCTTAACAGACACCTGTCTTTTCAAACCTAGACAAAACTGAATTCCATCAGATGAAAATGCTCTCCTGAGAATGGGCTCTTTTTAAAACTTAACCAATTTTCAGAATTGGCTGCTATGAGAATTCCAAAAACTTGGCACTTTTTAGAGAAAGTTAATTGACTTTAAGTAATCTATTACCTTATGCTTGTCTGTCCTCCTAAGTCCCAGACTTGAAATTTCAGATTCTTGTAGGTCACCGTCTCAACATTGAAGCCAATGGCTGAAACAAAATTAAACAATTTCACTGCTGATGATTTTCCTGTTTTTCTGAAGAATATCACAGCACTCAGTTTAAGATTTCCAGACCTGAAAATTCTCAGCAGCTGCATAATGAAGCTCATGCCCTTTGAAAAGCTACCCCAACAAACATGACTCAAAATAATATATTTTGAATTAGTAAAACCACATTGTAAACATATTGTAGAGATTTGTAACAAATGCTAAGGTTAAAAATCAACAGTAGTATGTCTGAAATCACCAAAAGAAACAGACCAAGGGTTAAAGAACTGGCCTGCTGTGATAACCAAGTACACAACTGAGAGCAAGAGAGCACTAAGGAATGTGCCCCTCTGTCCACACAAGATCTGCACTCTTTTAAGAGCCACAGCAGAACCAAAGCAGAACCAATTTCTCAGGAGAGGACTCGATACTGATGTCTGCAAGATGGCAACAAGGCTGCAGTATCACATACGGCATTCCTTTTCCTGCCAGCCCAGAGACACACAGCACAAGGAAGTGAACAGTGGGCACAGGCTGCTTAAAATTTATGGAGGCTGAAATAAGCAAAACCCTCAGGCAAAAAGATTATGGCCCAGGAAACTGTTGGCTTCTAAAAGGTAATAGAGGCCTGAGCCGAGTCAGACTCAGGAGGAACACAACAGACATGACAGGGACATAAAAAAGTCAAGCATCCCTTGTCCTTCAGGTTACACAGAGTGATCATGGCCAGAACACTTGGGCACACACACTGGGTGGGTGTGGCTGCATGAATGCCAGGACAAGTGATGAAATCAGCTGCATTTTTTTAAATAAGCATCATCTTCTCCCTTGAAACCTCACATTGAGTTTTGATGCATTTTCTACAGAATGTAAGGTTAAATCATCTAATTTCTTCTTCTCTATGTTAAACAACAGTGTTTATACAACCCTTGTCAAAAAAGGTACACCATCCTATGTACAGCAACAATGACCTCTGAAATTCACATAATAGCTATATTTGGAAACAAAAGCATTATACAGTCCACAGTTACCATCTATTGAACACTGACCTATCACAAATCACTTGCAAAATCATGCAACAATCTTGAGGTCAAATGCTTTTCACATTTTGCAGGGCAGCATAAAATGTTCTTCTGTAATATTTTTATGCAAGAAAAGTTCTTAGATACAACAGTGCAAGGCTCCCACTACATAAGGTCCTTTTGTTTATGAAGGAAGCATGTACTAAGTTCAGCTGGCAAAGTTTATGTGTCAGAGCTACAGGCAAATCACAGGCTACAGGCAAATATTCTCCCTATGGGCAGATCACTTACTTGGAATGGTGGTAACAACTTCTCCAACTTGTAACCTGTACAGAATGGTTGTTTTTCCTGCTCCATCCAGCCCCAGGATGAGAATCCTCATCTCTCGAGTTCCAAACAAACTGGAAAAGATGGTGGAGAAAAAGCCCCCTACAAAAACCAGAAGAGAAAGAGATTTCAACGTCAGCCAGCTCTGTGGAGGACATGCAAAGGCAGACAGCCCAACCACATTTCTTACTGGCCTACAAGACTTTCCTCTTCTCCAGTGAAAAAGGACCAGTCCAGGCTGTTGTCCAGACGGCTGTGTGCTCAACAACATTATATCCTCCTGGTTTCTGCTGCCATTTTATGATTTTATGGTAGCTCACTCCAGCAAATCACATGGCAGCAGCATCAAGCTTTCTCACTGTGGTTACAATTTTATTTTTTCCTTTGCTCTCATTTGCAAAAATCTGAGTCATCTTCTTTTTGGCTCGTATCAGACTCTACCTTTTCAGTGCTAGAGACTATACAAAGACCAAAAGAAGCCTAAAAGAATCCAGCACCAGAAGATATTTATGGTCTTCCACAGGACCACCCACTTCTTTTTTTCTCTTGAAATTGGGTATAAATCAGTAGGTACATATTAAATCAGTTCATTACAAACAGCGAAGCTGCACCAAATCATGTATGTTAAGGCTACAGAGAAGTCTAGGAGCTGATTTTAAATGTCCTTCTCCTTCTTTTTTTCAAAACTGGCTTGCCCCAGCATCTCATTTATCCTCTAAATGCATGCAAGAGTACTTGCGGCCAGGCTAATATCTGATTTATGCCTACTAGATTTTTACTCATAGAAAGACTATGATGTTCTAAGCCAGTAACAATTACTTTTTTCCAAATATTTTTATAACAAACATATCTAATGTTGAATCATAACTTTGTAAATACACTTAAAACATGAAAAAGGTAGTAAAACATCCAACAAGCCAGAATCACTGACAACACTGATAAATATATCAGAGGCAAATTGATAAGATTTGCAACCAAAATCTTACTGAAAGATGTTCTGAAAAAAACATTATTCCCTATGTTTGCCTGTCTAGGCATCTGCCTTTCCAGGGAAAGCAGGGAGCAAGGAGTTTATACTTCAGAAGGAACTCAGACTAATAACAGGTTGCTTTATTTCTTCTAAGCCCATCCCACCACAGAAGCTATACACGCTACAGATCTGGAAAACAACGAGAAAGTATAAGGGACCATCAGCTGCCAGTCTGCATAGTGCTGCTCATGGCACCTCTTACTGCCAGACAGGCAAACAACCTTAAGAGAACTGAGCTGGGAAAAGGTATTTCAATAAAAACATCACAAGTAGAAGGTTACCACTGGTTGCATGGAGGCCTAAGATTCAAAAATTCTTTCAGTCAGTAACTTTGCTTGCCGGCAGACACCTCTCACTCCCTCTTTTTATATGCTATTGCGTATGCTTTTCCCACACTAAAACACTGCTCAAATACCATCCGCAATAGGACAGGTTCACCTCAATCATCCAACCCTCACATTCAGGGCCTCTCTTTAATATTCCCTCTACTTCATTTGCTAGTCTGTAAGACCTCCCCTCCTAATCTACTCCTTGTTAGCAGCCCATTACAGACTTGATTCAGAGTTTAATTTTGCCAGGAGTCAGGAGTATAGAAGCCTTAGGATGTGACCGAACACACCCTCCTGCCGCTGCTGCGGACGATTCGGCACAGCAAGGCAGCTCCAACGCGGCCTCCCGGCGCTCCAGCGGCGGCTGCCCGGGAACCGGCCCGCGGGCAGGGCCCGGCCTGAGGGCAGGTGGGCATCGCCCAAGCGCGGCCCTCAGCCCCGGCCTCCCGCTGCCGGCAGGCAGGAGACCATCCCTCCCCGCGGCAGGGCTCAACACCGACCTGTCCGCCCCCCCCGCCGCCCCCGCCTCCACAGGAAGGGTCGTGATGGACGGGTCCCCTGGGGCGGCCGCTTCCCGCCCGCTCCTCACCCATGTCGAGCCGCTCCGCCGGCGCTCCGGTCCGCCCCGCTCCGCTGCCCTCGCCGCGTTGGCCCTGCCGCCGCCGCCGCCCGGCTCCACGTCGAACACCGCGGCGAGTAAAGAAAGCGCTCCGCGCCTGCCGCCGTTTCGACACACGGAGCCCGGCAGCACTCCCGGTGCAGAGAGAACGGTCTGAGAGCTGGACCCTCCCCGCGCCCTCCCTGGGCACGCCCGGGCGAGAAGCAGAGCGGGGAGAAAGGTTTGGAGAATAAAAACCGCGGCCCCGGGGCCGGTGCGTGACGAATCTGCGGCAGCAGGAACGCGCGGCAGGCGGGGCCCGGCGGCGTCACCGGCCCGGGGCCTCCCCGCTGCCACCGAGAGACGGGCGGCGAACGGGACCCTGCGGCCACACAACGGACAGCTCGGAACACGGCCTGCTTTCCAGAGTGCCGGGGATTCCTCGCAGACAGCACACTTCTTGGATCAAGGCTTGGTTTTCTCCGAGCGGTGGAGAAACAAGAAAAATTCCCTGGTGGAAGTCAACAGTCAAAGTCCAGCCGTGTAAACACTGATACCAAGCTGCTCCTGTGGATTAGCTAACATGCCTCACCTGACAGCAGCACTGCATAAAAATTATGTCATCCGTGTAATTAGGTTGCAAAGATAAGTAAATATAGAATCATAAAAAATGTGAACTATTACATAATGAAAACTGAGAGGAAACATAATGTACAAGGCACACATGAACTGGGCCGTAAGCTCAGACTGAGTTGGGGGAGAAGTGCAACAGATCTCATGTCAATAAACAATGATTACACTTTTTTTAATAGCTTTTTTACAGAAGATACAAGGATATATTAATGTCTCACAGGAGGATCTAACTACAGAACCAAGCTACCATTTGTGATTACTGGCTTCCTCCCCATGCATTTTATTCTGTCCTTGTACTTATGTTGCAGCAAGAAAAGCACAGATACCTTTACTCCCCCAGCCGCAAGAACCAAACCTATAGCAGTTACCTTCCACAACTTTTATCACTTTCTCATTTAAACTTGTACAAAGAGAAGCACCTTGTACTTCTTTCAGCTGAAAAAAGGCAGGACGGGGGGAGCAGAAATTAGCAGTTCACAGTGCAAAATGAATATAAAATCCACACCACAGTAATCAGTTTGCAGTTGACGAAACATGAACTCTATGGTTTCATTAAATCTCTGTGTGAAACAGGAACAACACAAAGATGTTTTAGTTTTCTCTGAAAGCATCAACAAATGTAGTATCATCACAGCTGCAGAACTTCCTGTTTCCTTGAGGCCCTCCATTAGAATTCTTTCTTGCTTGAAATTTTACATTATTCATAACTCAGTCGAAAACAATCCTTTATTTTTTATGTCAAGTTGGGAGCAGTAGGAAAGAATACACAAAATTGATCCACAGGGATAAAAAAAAGGTAATAAAATAATTCTGACAGTATTTAGAAAATGTTTTGATCTATAAAATGCAATGATCCAGAAGGCCTGCCCTAGTTACACAGCTTCACTGGGCAAGCAGCATGTACCAAGTGTCTTTTAGGTCCTTGATATCCTCAGGAGACCACGGATACGTCTAACGAGAGCTTGAATAAAGGTGTACCGTGAGCGAATCTTGGAATATAAACCCTCGATGTCCAGCAGCTTCTTCTGCAGAGATTCACCAAAGCTGTTTGTGGCTTCAATCTGAAGCTGAGAAACAGAGATATGATGCAGCCATCAATACAAAATCTTTTCTTCCTGAAATGCCAGCTTATCATCCACTGCCTGTCAACCACTTCACTGTGATTTATTCTCTGACCCGTTTTCCAAAGAATGGGTTTTTTCTGACTTCTCTAATAAGTACTGCTTACTCTGTTTTAGGAATTACTGGTTATAATTCAGCTTCTTCACTCAAGAGTCATACAAACACATCTTCCAATTAAAATGTTCCTAGTCCTTAAAGGGCTCTTTAGAGAGTCCCTGTGCACCAACAATATTTTTTGATTACTGCATAAGTGAAGAGTCACTGAATTAACTATATTTTAAGTATTTTACCAAGATGATACTGTACAATTTACTTTTGAACAAACAAAATAAATGACAGATGCCTCATCACAGAACACTCAGCAACTTTTCTTACAATTCTAGATCTTATAAAGGTACTTGAGACTGCAGTTTTGAAGAATAGGTTTTTTCTGCATAGTTATAGAAATGTCAGTGGGATTTATTAATATTTTTTTTCTGCCACTTCTGCATCAAATTTACACAAACTATTTAATTTCTGTGTAAGTGGAAATTACTTCTATTCTACCATTCACATTTTATAGTCTCCTCAGTTCCTGTTACCTTTTTGATCTCATTTCTCTACAGCCTAGCTGAAGCTGACCCATAGTGAACAGTTTGATCACAGAAAATCAAGAAACTTGCCCTCATATTGCAGGTTTTTCAAGGATATCTGGTGTTTTTGGAAAGCTGTTATTAAAAAACACTGTTTGACTGATTGGTAAGAGAAAAAGAATGATAACTCTATTTTATAAGTATAGCTCATTTTTTACTTAACTCTTCAAATTAAGATTCAAAGATATGTGCACAGCAGCAAAAGTGCCACCTGTTTCACAATATTTTCCAGAATAATTTTGTAATGCTTCACTACTCCTAAATTAAGTTCTATGCTGTTAGTGTTACAGCAGGTTGTTCAGAAGTGAGAAAACAACAGTCAGACTGCTCCTAATAGCTGCATGGTAGCCAGGAGCATTCTGTACCCTGCAGCAGACCGTCACATCTCACCTGTTCTATATCATGCTGGCTCACTCGATTCAGTCCACTACCGAAATCCAAGCTTGGCTCTGAACCAAAGGAATCTGGCAATAGAAAACAAGATGTTAAAATTATGTTGGCTGCTCCACACTATCTCTGCATCAAGTCATATAACAAATTTAAAACAGTGTTCCAATTTGATCCATAAGTAAACTTACACAATAGAAATTATACTAATTTTTTGACTTAAATGATTTAGAGAAAATACATAAAGAGTGAGTCATAAACAATTATGATCACACAACATGGCACTTCAGGCAAAAGTCTTCCACAAATCCATTCTCCCTGATATTCTTCCATTTCTTTCTTTTTTTAAAAGATGAAATCCAACCAACTTAAAATTCTCTGGTGAATCAATGGTGGCTATAATTCTAAACATACTTTTAAAAGCACCAATTATTAAAACCACCACTTTATTTCATAATTTCATCTTAGATAGTATTATTTTCCTATGAACTATTTTGGATCACTTATCTGATTGCATTAGCTGAACTTGAAGAGCAGAAATAAAAAAAATAGTTGCTTTTACTTTCCTTTGGAGGTTATGTGTAATACACAAAACCCACAAGTCTGTGAGTAAATAATACCAGTATTGCCAATTCTCCAATGGAATATCCAAAGGTGTACCAAATCCAAACAAAATCTCTTTTATTAAATATAAAAGGTGAGATATTAATAGTGGGAAATCAGTTTTAAAGCTAACCATCAGAAGTTATTCAAAGGCATTTTGATGCTTGAGAAATTTTACCTTGCAGCCTTCCTTTCTTAAATGACATCCTAGAGGACAGCAGCGGGTCTTGAGAGTCAGTGGGTGTGCAGTGCAGTAGGTAGTGTTCCAGATGGCGCCAAAGAATGAAGAGACATATTTCTATGATATCTGCAGACACACCTCAGTGAAGGACTCCAATTTGGTTGTCTTTGGATTGTACATTTACTGCATGAGTATATTTACACACTTTTAAACAGTGTGTAAATATATTGAGCTGAAGATGTCTGCTCAATCACCTGTAACCTCCTTTACTGCCACAGCCCCAGTGATGGATGGCTCAGACTCACTGTCCTCACCACCCTGCAGAGCCTCAATCCAGCCCTCAGGAGGAGAGGAGAGCATGGAGTGGTTTGTAAAGGTACCTCAGCTGCACACGAAGTAAAGCTGAGGTTATAAAGCCAGGCATGGCAGTAACATCTTAGGTGACACCAGCAAAGTGTGCAAGAGCACATCTTTCCCAAGGGAGGTTGCAGAGGAAAATTCTGATCTATTAAAGACAATTCTTTCGTGCATGCCTGGTTATTTCCATAGAACTACTGGTGTTTATGACATTTAGGTTTATGCAAGGTTGGCTGTAAGACTACAAACTCCTATTATGACAGGCGCATCAAAATTATTTTTCAAAGTATTTCTTCCACCACACTTGGACATGTGTGAATGTTTATGGGGTCTGGACACTAAAATTTAAGAGCTGGGCTGCAACAATTCCTTTATTAGCACATTGCAGAACGTCCTACCTGCATTTCAAAATGGGAATTACTAACTTGGAAATCCTTACATTCTGGCAATAGCAGAGCAATACCCTTGTAAATTAATTGTCAGTATTTCAAATTAACTTTTTGCAAAGGATTTTTGTTCAAAGTGGTCATAAATCCAGGTTAAAAAACCCTGTTTCTATCTCTGCTTTTCTGGATCATCACCTGGAGGGTCATTTCAATTTTAAAAGGATACAGGAACAGAGGGAGAGCAACTTGGCTCGGTTATTTATTAGTTTCACCAGGCGCCGCCGTGCCAGTACATATTTTTGGGAAGTGGAAATCTTGTCAACCCCAGCTGGCATAACTGACTGACACAACTGTGATGGGAAAAGAGAAAAACAGAAAGACAGCAGACATTACGGAACATCAAGAAAAATACGCAAATAAGATTACTCATTAATACCCAGAACTTTCTTCCAAGCTACTATTTCTTTACAACCTTGGTCTCTATTTTGAATTTGCATAACCTTGCTGACCACAAAATAGAAAAAAATGAAACCCATCTCTAAGCAACTGTAATGAAAATCACAACCTTTACAAAGTTAAGCCAAATATTTTCCCTAAAGTTTTAGATCACTCATTCTATGGACCCCCTTCACCAACAGCAGAAAAGAATATGCACAAGCTTTGGAGCCTTTGTTATAGCTGTGTCCAAGTTACTACAACACAAACTATGGAGTCAGAAGAACAATTACCTCTTTTATTTCATCTGGTGGCAGTTGCTCCACATTTTGCAGTTTGTTAACACTCTGACGATGGCTGTCATAGTAACTGAAGAAATCACTAGTGCTTTGTTTCAGTAGGTAAACAATAATGCCCAGGCCAGGCAAGTGCCAGTATGGGACCACCGGTGTTTGTGTATCTAGACAAGATGTTGAAGATAAGAAAACAAAACTAAAAAACCCCAAGAAATCAATAAGCTACACTCTCTGTCAATAACTTAGTGAAAGACAGGAAAGCACTGGCAAGTATTTTTTTTGCACCTTTTTTTTGCACCTGTGTCAGAAGTAACATAAATAAAAGTGTAGGCAAAAAGTTCTGTGACTGCAGTACTAAAAGGCAGCCAGCTTAGTGCAGTACTGAGTACAAACGTGAAATGTAACTAGATTAGAAGACTTAATATTTACATATTTTAGCCATTCAACTGCATAATAACACAGTGTGAACTCTTGCCATGTGTTGTAATAGAGTTCCGATCAGCATCAAAACACATCTTACATGTCACAAATGAGGTCCTAGTTTAAAATAATGTAATCCAGCACAGATGCTGTAAAACAAGAAATCTTGAGCTTTCCCCTGTCTTGTGCTATTTATTTACATACACACATTTCTTTACTGACATGTATTTCTGAGGCTGTGAATGAAAAAACAATTTGTTTTAACTAGGATTAGTTTCCCAATTTGGCTTCTTGTGAGGCTGAACAAGCATGGATTCCAGAATGAAAGAATGAGCAGCTCCAGTATTGGCATAAAGTGACTTAAAGAGTATGTAAAACTACAGCCTCTGATTCATTATCTTCTAGTAGCCCAAATGTCACACTGTTCAGGCTCATAATACAGCAAGTGAAAAATCTCACCCTGCCGAGGCCCATCTCGGTTGGTTGACTCTGACAGGCTGGGAGTAAACAGACAAACGGTGTGCTGGAAACTGGGGGCACTTTGCAACATCAGTGACTCACAGTACTCCATCACGTTTGCACAGATCTGCCAGCAAAGGAAAAAAATAGACAGCATGTCAATTACAGTATCTACAGGCTTTGAAGCATTAAATTTTACATGGACAAATGTCAGTGAACAACATGCTTTGCTCCTCTCTTCACACCAGAATGTGATGATTCTCATCAATTACAAACTCTCTTCTACTGCAAGTCTAGGACTTGCAACTTTGCCTCTTTCCCAAACCTGCTAGCTAAAATTTCTGGATAATTTTAAGTCCCCTTTGGCTTTAAGTTAGTGTTACCCATTGCCCTCTATACACAGCTTTCATTCTGAAAATTTCTGATCAATTTAAGCCTTCAAAATTCAGAGTTTGTATGCAAAACAAAAAAGGTTTCTAATGCAAAAGTAAGTAAATACATTTTCAAGGGTTACTTTAAATAAAATGTGGACTCCTATACCACGAAAGCCAGTGTAAAGCATTACTACTACCATATGAAATGATGATAACCAAACAAATTTGCACAACAGGTAAAATGTTGAGACTGAAGCTTCTTGCAGCTTATGTCCTTACCTGTTGCATGGCCAACTCAATTTCATCCCTCTTGTTCACTCTGTCTCCTGCTATGTTATCTTCTTGCAGCTTGAACTGACGTAGTCTGTCTGATCCTCCAAACCGGCTCAGAAGTCCTAAGCACTGGCGCTGCCGTAAGAAACGAACATTTAAGTTACCATCTCAACAAATGAAGTGCACGATTCTTTTCACTTAAGTGATACATGTCCTTGAAAACACAGTATTAAGAAAGCAATGCAGATAAAACTTCTGGCACTTTGTAAACAAAATTTAAGTTTTTAGTGTTTTAACTTACCTTAACTTAGAAATTAATGGCACCCTAAAACACTGCCAATGAGAAATGAGTAAAATTCACAAGTGCACAACTTTTGTTGTGTCTCTTGCAGACTATTATACAGAATACTACCAATGACAGTTTAGTTTTACCCGTTCCCACACCTAAAGCAACTTTACCTATATAGATGAACAAAATCTGAAGTCTGGTAAAAGTAGAGTACAAAAACTAATTCAGTAACAAATAAATGAACCGCTAGTATGTCTGTTACACCAAACTGTTTAGCTGGAGACATGCTTGTGGCCAAAGTGGTAACAGACTGTTTCTGCATTACTTCACATGCTTTGGTGTTGGCTTCAAATTTTTCTCTTCATATAAATCCTAAGCCAGGAAGGGAAACAAAGTCCCTGATGTAACCCTGATGTTGCCAAATGTTATCTCTTCTATCAGACAGGGAAGTGTGAGGAGACACCAAAAAACAGAGCACCAAAACCCCATCCCACTTCCACAAAAAACCTCACACATTCTTCTTGATGCTGGAAAACATCTATTTCCCAACTGCTACTATTCAAAGTAAAAAAACAGGAAGAAACACATCTAGATAGCCAACTCTAAAAGGACATGGGTTAAATACATGACTTTATTACCTGAAATCGCCCTATGTGTCCTTGTAGCTCCATCTGAGTCCCTTCATTAGCATCCATGTCCAGCTCACTTAGCACTCCTGATGAAAGATAAAGCCATTAAGTAACTGTTTCTTTGGGGTTTTTTTAACAGATTTATGCATTATATACATTTAAATACAAGCATGATCAGATATATTTCAGCCAAACATTCAACTTGTATTTTGCATATTTTTTGAGGAAAATATTCAGATATGAATGCAGCTACCAGGAGATGCATAAGAGCATGTAGCTTACTGTTCTGGTAAGTAATCAAATGGGGGCAAGGAGGAGGGGAGGCTGGCATGGAAATTACAGCTGTTGTGCAAAGCTCTGTATACTGTAAGCAAAGAAGGACCTGGGCTTAACCCATGGTCTGCATTCCTTTCTACAGTAGTCAGACATCTCTTCTGAACAAAGAAAACCATTAAATCAAAATTGAGAAGTTATTTTGAACTGGTAAGCATGCAGAAGAAACCACTATATCCACCACAATCATTATTAGCCCTCTGTGAAGGTAAGTCACCCAAGAGAAATGGCAGTATGCTAATCTGCAGTGCTTCCCCCCAGGAAATTTTATATTTTAAATAAATAAAAACAGAGAAGACATTAAAAAAATGGGTATGCAAACAATTTTATATCTTAATTTCTTCAATTACAGAACTTATTGAATAAAATTTTTTTTGAAGATATCATAGATACTTTGAGTACTTTTATTTGTAAATCTCCCAGACAAAAAATACTTAGTGTGAGGTAACATGATGAAAAGAAATGGGAAGTCAGATACATATAGGTAAGAGCATTATGTCTACTGCATATTTACTTCAAGAAAAATTATTTAACTTTTATTTTTCTCAGAGCTCTACATGTCAAAAAAAAAATCTGTATTCATGTCATGGATATTCTCTTCTGTCTTATTATTTCTTTACAGAAAACAAAGCCTGAGATTCATGCAAATGGGGTTGAGACTTCAAAACAGCAGTTCCTACCAGGCAATGCTGCCTTGCTGATTATTCCTGTCAGGGAGGCCAGCTCCTGGAGAGATCCAACACTTACATCTTGACACCTCAGGATCGCCTGGATAGTATCTGAATGGGAAATTAGGAATTGCAAAACCTGCATCACAAAAAAAAAAAAAGAGAAAACATGAATGACTCAAAATTTAATGGTGAGCAGAGAGAAAACAATGCTTCTGAAGAACTTTAAAAGACCTCATGTACCAGTGAGGATGGGATTAAAAAAAAAAAGCAACTTACTATCAGAGCAAAGGCACATATAATTTCTTTGAATGAGCAATAATAGTGATACTCAAGCATGATTTGGAACTTACCTGTCCCGCAGCTTGCAAGTGTTGTGCCATGCTGGATGTGAGGATCACTTGGCACAGCTGCAGAGCTGGAAGAAGAATCTGGCGATAACGTTCCACTGGAGCAGGAATGAAGACTGGGGGATCTCTCATTGCATACATTCTTAGGAGGTTTAAAGAGAAGGGAGAAAAAAAGGAAAGATAAAGAGTGCAAGAAGAGTGAAGTCTACAAGTGAAGCAGAGCCTCAGCCTACAATCACTCAAGAATCTAAAAACATTCATATTTCAATAAGATGTCTAGACCTGAACTGACTTTATATTGGAAAAACAACACATTTATGATACACAGCTGCTGCCAGACATTTTCTTTAAGCAGGGAAAATTACTTCTTTGTATTATGCCACACTAAACCAGGTAACTTTATTGCAGAAATACGATACCTGCTTACTGATATATAAAACTAGGTATTCTCTAATATTTTAGGAAGAGCTGTGGTTAATTCTAAAACAACTTTTAAATACAGTCCTCCACAAATGTCCTGTAGGTTTTATACAATCTTCTTATTTCTAATTGGAACTTTCAAATAGTATACCTTGTCTAAGTCTTAAATTTTTCCGACGCGTTTGAACTCTCAGTGTTTCACTAAGAACTATAAGTTTAAAACAGGGACCAAGGCTTGAAATCAACCGAGGTAATTTCCCCTAAATATGGATTTTCCTTCTCTGAGATCTTCTCTCAATTACCTCACAATGACTAGCGTGGCAAGAAACTTAAAAAGTGGCAGTCAAGAAACTTTCCAAGCAATATATAACTGTATTTTAAAAAAAAAATACATCATAAAATATTCCTGAAATAGCATTTAATTCCCTGCTCTCTCAATGCTTTATGGTGGAGGACAAACTCTGCACTTCACCAACTGCAAAGCCCCCAAAATAAGTTTACAGTGTAAGCTGTATTACAGTATAAATTATTTAATAATAATACATTAATCATTTTTATCTGAGATATCAAATACATTTTTATGTAGTCTAAGTAATTAGCATGCAAATACAACCTCATACCCACAACTGAAATTTTCCTCTCAATGAAAGGTAGCTTTAAACTGAACTGATAGGTTTAAGAAGCATACACACAAAGAATAAACCCACAAATCATTGCTCAAAGATCACGAGGCTATACAAAGATGCGATGTGTTTCCAGAAAGACTGCATTATGGTTTCACCATCAGCCAGGGAAGCAGCACTTACCCCTGATGGTCTGTTTCAGGCCGCATGTCATACACCTGGCACTGTGCCAGCCGCACAATCACGCCAGACCGCAGCAGCTCTAACGCACCTTGCTGACTTTTGGCTATTCGAGTGAGGAATGCCTACACAAGAGTAGAGAAGGTTAAGTTTCCGAGATGCACAATGAGACTTATAATGTCTACTTTCTCACTTGATTTTAGCATCATTTCAAATCTATTATTTTAGTAAAACATCCTTAAGGAATACCTTCAGTGCAGGTAGGTCAGTGTGCAGTTGCGGTGCAGCTGCAGATTGAGCTCTGGGTGGCAGGAGCCCCAAGCAAGAGTATGTGAACTGCCCACTCTTTTGCAAAACAAAGGGCATGAGAGACATTGGGCATCAGCCAGAAGAGCAGACACTCAGAGACACAGCAGGAGATGAGGACTCAGCTGGAAGACCCCAGACTGACTCACACAGACAGCTGAGAGTATAAAAACCCAGGGGTTCCTTTGTTCAGGGTCCCTCCTCAGAGGCACCAGCTCGATCTCTTATTCTGTTGTTGCACCATGATTAAATAATTTTAAGGATCCAGATGTCTGAGACTGTCCTGGGAAACCGGGGGTCAAATCCGTAAGGAAACCTGGTCTGAGTGCGTGAGTGTGGTGGGGCACCCATCGGTCACTGGAGCCGCTTGCTACGAAGGGGCTTTGGTCTCAGCAGTTAAAATCTCTGGTGGTGCAAGTGTGACTGCCAGAGTGTTCTTGAATGGTCAGACAGGAAAGCTTCCCTAACAATATCTCTGAGTACAACCAATGCAAAATGTAAACAAACAACTTGTACTAAAAAGTAACATTAAAAGAGAAACACTTTAACACAAAATAATTTCTAAAGTACTGTTACCATTTTGGACTCATAGGTGTACAGCGCCTTAAGCAAAGGGGGCTGAGGTGTGAGCAAGCTCTGAAGAGCCAGATCATCATCTGCCAGGCTATCCACAAGCACCTTCAGGTAGCCACTATTCGAGAGATACAACAGCCACTGCTGCTGCTTGTCTACTGAAACAATGTGATCAAGTAAAGCCAATGCCAGCATCTGGGATGAGGGAAGAAAAACAAACAAATCAAAACACAATTAAACCTATAAGATCAATGAGACTTTTAATAAATACCTAGAAATGTGAAATGCTAAAGCAGTTTCTTCTAACAGCCTCTTACAAGCAAAATGTATTTCTTCACTACAATTGCCATCATTTATGTGAAAAATACTTTAAGATTTCTTGACACTAGTATAGTACAAGCCAGTTACCTTTCTCTACTATTCTTTTAAAAAACATTACAGATATTGTTGACCAATAACTAAGGCAAAATATTTTAATGAAGTATTGCCTCAAGCAAGATTACTATTTAAAACTAGCTTGTCTTCTGACTAAATTCTCAGCTACTGGCTACTATCAGAAATTACTTTGTCATGAAGTTACATCTTCCCAAGGTAAGTCCATGACTTAAAAATACTAACAAATAACTGTAACAGAGGTCTCTACGTACATCTTTTGCAGCAGAGATTTCTACCCTTATTTTGAAACAATGGGACACATAGCCTTCTTGAGAAAAAAATTTGTATGCATGTATGGCTCTACTTTCAGCAGCTTGAAGGATGAGTGGGAGGACAGAAACATGAAACAGATCCAGTATCCACAGAGATGTTCTAGTTCTACCTCATGAAGCTTCCCATCTCTGCACAGATGATGTTCTTTAAAACAAACAGAACAGTAATTTTAAAAGAATAGATTCATTTACCCGGCCTATCTCATGGCCATCACAAGCATCACGACAGACCACCTCCATCAGAGCTGCCCCATAACTCTCAATAGTTGCCATGTTTTCCCGTTGCAATTTACTAAACACATCTTCAGGAGCTGTCAAATGTTCCCACATAGTTTTTTTAGCTGCAAAAAGCAAATAAAACAAAAAATGAAAATATTCAAGAAAGGCATCTTTGCATTAACTTAGCTATGTCCCTCAGGGTATTCTCTCTACACCTTGCAACAGAAATGCCCCAAACAATGATGAAGGGTTTTCAAATGAACTGCAAATGTTCTACAAATCCACCCTTCCCTGAATATCACACAGACCAGCCAGAGCAAAAAGTGTGGGCCTGTACACATATATGACCCTTGTAAATAGTCTGCTTAAAATAATTTAAATGTTCAGTACTTGTTACACAGATAAACTAATAGGCCTAAAACTGGAAGTGTTCAAGGCCAGGTTGGATGAGGCTTTGAGCAACCTGGTCTGGTGTCCCTGCCCATGGCAGGAGGTTAGAATGAGATCATTTTAAAGGTCCCTTCTAATCCAACCCAAACCATCCGAGGATTCTGTGAACTTTCACCGGGACCAAAGCATTCAGTGTGAGCCAAGTTAACAAGGTGACTTAAATGGGAGAGAATGAAACCAAAGTCAGTCATATACTTCAAAGGGATCATAACAAATTCATAGTTTGTCTTTTTTCTTTTACTACTGTTGCTCAAAACACAGGCCAGGTAAAAGTCTGCAAGCATGTACTAGCCCCAAGATTTTTTTCAGTCCTTGTCTGAGCTCTAAATAATTATTAGAAACACTAACAATTCAAGTACTTTAGTAATTCACAGATACAATGTGATATTCACCATAAGCACTCTCATATAAATAGCAACTCTGGTTGGCTTATTTTTTTGGGAGGGATGGTGGTGGGGTGTGTGAGGCATCTGTGTTTGTCTCTGCCCTAGGGGAATCTTCAGACAAGGGAAGAGAAAGGGTATGAAATAATCCTTGGGGTTTGTTTTGAGGTTTTTTGTGTGGTTGGTGTTCTGTACTTTTTTTGCTTTGAAATTTGTTTTGTTGTTTTGCTTTTTTTTATTAGGATCACTATGATATGAGTGTACATAAAGATGTGAAGGCATAAGCAATTTATTTCAGAGGCTCTTGGAGCAAGATGTTTTCCATCTATTTCCAGAAGACAACTCAGCATGCAGAAAATGTACCCTCCAGGGTTTAATAACAACTTATTTTTTGCTCTTTTCCAAATAGACTTGGACCATACCTGCTTCTAAAGTATCTGGTTCATCTGGTCTCTGGGCAATTTGCAAATAATAAAGCAGTGATCCATAAAGGTGTGTCCTCACTCTCTGGAAGCCACCACCTGTTAACAAGAAACATTCACAATTAAACTCAAATAAATGTAAATTCCATGACACCATCTTCCACTGGCACTTAATTGAACTTTCCTGTGGCAGTGCTGGCAGAAATAAATAAAACAACTACATTCCTTAAGGTGAAGTTCTACTGTTTGCATAAAAGTGTATTTATGAGTGAATTCAGCAAGTTTATGCTATTCCAAAAGAATGAAAATATGCATTTCTCTTTATAGTCATTTACCTCTCTCCTGTTTGTTGTTCAGATTTATTTTTAAAGAGCGTGTGCTAGGTTTTTTTGTTATTAACATCACTTACAACTATACTAATCATATAAGATCCACCTAACTGACTCTAACAAAAATCTTCACCACAGTATCTGAAAGCAGCTCAACCCATCTTTTCACTCTTGGCAGCTGGAATTCACGTACACACACTGCAGAAGTCAACCCACCTGTTTTCAAAATGAAATCCAGCAGCTTTTTTAAGATGATGTGGAGGGAGGAGTCACCAATGGAAGCAAAACCCACGGATATGCTCTCAGAGCCAGGTGAGGAGGTGAAAGAACCATCCAGCATCAAGACATATTGGGACTGTCCTGCCATAGGGAGTACAAGTGGCTGTTTCTGCTCTGTTTTCACAGACTGGCTCAGGTGGGCAGTCAGGGTGAACACAGCCCCTGCCACCACTGGCATCAACTCCTGAGCTGCATCATCATCAAGGATCTTAATACAGAAGTAGAAAGCAAAAAAAAAAAGGCAAAGGAACAAAAACATTGAAAAGTGTCTGGTTTCATGAGTTATTAAAATAATTAAATTAGCCTCTCACAACTATTTAATTTATTTACGCATAAGGATTTAATTAACATGACAGTATTCAAAACACATCAAAATCAATAATGTCAGAAACTCGTTTAGAAACCTGAGTTGAACATATTTTAATTGAGAAGACCATTAGCCTTCTGGGGTTTTTTTTACATAAATAACAAGCAGGCTGATAATCAAATCTGGATGGCAGAAAGGGAAGAAATGTGTTGACATTTCAGATGTTTTATTAGTAAAATATTTAAACCTAAGCCAGGGAAAGAACAACTGGTAGCTTCTTTGCTAAACAGCTATTTTATCACCATTAAAAATGTACTACTTAAAAAACCCAAAGGATTGAGCATCAAAGAAGCATTAAGGCAATGTGGAAAAACACTAACAAGAAGTTTGCATGTATTGTTTTTGTTCACTCTATTATTTGGAAGGGAAATCTGGTATCTTTATCACTAATACTGAAGGAGCTTTCCTTTTAAGCAATATAGTAATTTTGAATAGTACTTCAATTATTTTCAATAGACAGTAACAAATTTTTTTCTCAACTTCACAGAAGTCTTCACCAAGGTGTTACAGAAAATTAAGAGTCTGGAATTTCCTCTTTGTAAATATTTTAGGAAAGAAATTTCTTCAGCTAGTGAAGGCCTTCCTTGTTTCCTGTTTTTTAATTCAGTTCCAATAAAAAACAAAACCAGCAAAACCAGGTAACTTTTAGGTAACTCCTACAGAAAAAAATAACGGTAGTAACAAAAACAAAACCTCAAAAGGTTACTTTTTCCCTTGGAAAGATATTACATTTTTATATATATTTCTCAAAACAAAACTCTATTAATCAGAACTACAAAGTATGTAACTCTCGCAATAAAGCAAAAAAATAATAATGCGCCAGCAGACTAAAGACTACAACGATGCTTCATTATATTTTGCCTTTTAGAATGGATGGGTCAGTAGTAACTGTCTAGTCTGTCTCAAAAATTATTGCTGTAACTCAGCAGTAAAACATCTAGACTTTTAAGACAAACTTCCACACTTCCAAAAGCCCTTCTAATGGTAAAATCTTTAGTTTTTCTACTATGAAGTTTCATTCAACTCTTTAATTTTTCAAAAGCAGCAACAGGAGGATTTGCAGTGAGTCATCTAAACGCAATAAATTAGCAAATGCAGCAGTCTGCCTTTAGTCTTCAATAAGTTCTTTGTTTCTCATCAAAGCAGGCTGTTTCTTTTTCACACACCTTTTCCAGACTACCATCATGCAGGATGATACTGAAATGCCTCTGAAACCTGTCAATATATGGTTCACAGCTCAACAGTAGCTATGCAAGAATACAGAGTATCCCCTCTGTCCAAAGTGCATTCAACTCCAGCATAGCAGCAACCAGAAAACTAAAAAGAATACTAAAGGCAGACAAAATCTTTTTGGATTACAATCAAAATTGCAGCATAAAAAGATGCAGCAGCAAAGTTCAAGGAGAGGGTTGATCTCCAGCAGAGCACTACCTTGTCATGCACATCCTGCAACAGATCCCGGATAATCAGCTGCCTATCCTCAGCCTGTATGAGATCCTGGGGGCAGGCAGTGAGTATGATTTCCACCAGCTGCCTCCACGACTCCAGAGCATGCCTCTTGGCATGGAGGCACTGCAGCAGCTTGTTGCGCTCCACTACGTACTGCAGGATAGTGTTGATCTCCTGAAAACCCGGCACAAAGAAACGCAGTTACAACGTGCTGAAGGAAATTCATGGCAAGGACAGACTTGAAGATGACAGTTTTATCTACTAGTAGTAGTCTTCAGAATAAAATGTTAAGACTTCAGCTTACTAGGAACAAGCTGCTATTACCACTTTAACAAGGTACTCATTCCATTTCTGAGCTGCTTTTCACAGGGCAGACATCATGAATGTCTCAATCTCATAGGAAAAAAAATCAACTAGGAAAATTCTTTTCTAGCACTTTAAAATCGAAACAAAAACAACTATGAAAAATCTATTTGTGCCTTTTTTTCCCATTTAGTCTGAGTAATTTCTCCTTTATCCTTTGCATTCATTTAACCAATTTCAACTTAATTTAAAAGATGGCAGGAAACTCAGAAAATAACTAATCTCCAAGTTCACTGAAACTATATCTGTGTAGAAAAAAAGGATAAATAAATCAGCATCCCCTGTAAGAGAAAGGCAAAATGATCTTGGCCATAAGATGAACACACTTATACTTGAACAGCCAATCTTGACATCAGTGTGTAACTGCTTTCTGTACAGTGGGGTGGGAGCTGCAATTGTTATCACTAATAGAAGGGAAGAGGTTAAAGAAAAAAAGAAAATAAACTACAGGCCAGCTGTTCAGAGTACAGTATGGTAAGAAGTAGCTTAGCTTATCAGTTTTTAGGTTTTTGTCTTCAGGAATCACTAACTCTAAGTTAAGACTCAAACCCACGATCTTTTATAGTAAAGTTTACTACTTTACAGAGTATGAAATCTACCAAGAGCAACAACAAACAGTAGTTAACTTTTTCTGTACTTACCTCCATAAGTAAAGGTCTCTGGCCTATTGCTGCCATTCCTTGAAGGGCATTGACTTCTGCAACCAGAACTCTGTGAACGTACTGAGATTAAAAGTGAAACTTTAATGACGATACCATTTAACCTGGCAGGTAGATAAACACCACACAACGATTCACTCCCTGCCCCAGTGGGGTAGGGGAGAGAATTGGGGGTAAAGTAAAGTAAAATTTGTGAGTTGAGTTAAAGACAGTTTAATAGGACAGAAAAGGAAAGCAGGGGGGAATAATACAACATTTAGAATAATACAAATAATGGATGCACAAATGCAACTGCTTACTACCTGCCAACACTGCCCAGCCAGTTCCTAAGCAACAGCCAACAGCCTGCTTCCCGTTAATTTATACACTGAGCATGATATCATATGGTATGGACCCTTGGAAAGTTTTGGGTCAGCTGTCCTGGCTGTGTCTCCTCCCAGCTTCCCGTGCCCACAGTCTACTCACTGGTGGGTGGTTTGAGAAGTTGAAAAGTCCTTCACTAAGTAAATATTGCTTAGGAACAACTAAAGAATCAAAGTGTTAGGAACATTACACTCATCCTAAATCCAAAACACAATACTGTACCAGCTACTATGAAGAAAATTAACAGTATTTGAGCCAAAACTAGGACAAGTGACAAAGGACGTGTATTTGTACCTCCTAAAAGAATCTAGGAGATGGCTACATAGTGACAGATGCAATAGATGGACTGAGATTCGAACAAGTTTTACTCAATTTTTAGGGTCACAGATTTTTCAGGACTATCAAGTACCCATCACAATGTGACACAATTTTAAGTAAAGCCTCCAAGAACTACTGCAGTACACAACAGCATTGCACATGTAGCTGTATACACACATGTAGTGCTAAGTAGTTGTGTACTGGCAACCAAAGAAATACATATCTGAAACATACACATTTTATGTAAAAGCAAGTTTCAAAGTATTATTAACACACTGATTTCTTTTTTTAAATTATTATTATTAAGATACAAAGTAGCACATGCAACTTGAAAACAAAGACCAGTGCTAACCTTGACATTGCAGACCACTTGTCCACGTGCATTCTTGTGCTCACAATTAGCAATGACTTGCTCAATTTGAGCCCGGTCAAAAAAATCCAGTTGTAAAGGCTCTGGAATATCCTGACTGAAGTCAATCGAATCCAGGATATTTAAGATCTTTCTGCGTACTGGAAATGCAAATCAATTCAAATTGTATTCAGAAGTATCAAGGGGAAACAAAAAAATTAACAAAAAGAGCCTAATTTACCTTTGTAAATCTAAATCTTCAGCTTAATGTGTAAAGTTTCATAAGAAAGCATTAAATCTTCAGAAAGTGCTATCAATCTATGTAAAAAGTTTACAAACATTTTCTAAGGTCTTAAATTCTTAAGACGTCTTATATTGTATACTTCTCTTGTTATACATGTATGTCATGCAATATTTACAAACACAAGACTAATTTTTTCTCCTAAACGAAACCAGGCTGGTTTTCAATTATAACCATTTCAGTCTTCCGTTGAGAAACCATAAAGAATATGGTTTTATTTATTTATGTGGGACTTACATTCTTTGCCATGCAAATACAAATATGTTCAGCCTTAGCAACAGTCTCACTGTTTCACTGTTAGCAATAAATTTGATAGACTGCCACTCTCCCATTTCATCCTTGCACAGACACCGAAACACACTCTTCAAACTGCCTTTCCAGTTCAGTGTTTTTCACTCACTCCAACCATCTGTATCAAGGTTCTTTTATTTTTTTTTCCCACACTAAATAAATAAAATTGTTTCACGTACTGCTGCTGTTTAGAACACCTATTACTTTCTCTTCTGAAGTGTTCTTTCTGGAGGTGGTCCTCCTGCCTGTTCAGGAGCAGATACACTATATTGATAAATAATCAACAGTTGTAATGGTTACCTTTGGAAGCAGTGTCAAAGTGGAGAAAGCCACTGACTGACCGACTTTCATCTTCCATCCCTCCTTCACCATCAGCTGAAGGCAATAAAACATACTAAATAAATTACAAAAAACAAATCTAAGTGAAAAATATGACCTACTTTATTAATAGTGAAAGATAAACCACAGTGATAAACTGATAAACCTTTCACATAAAAGTCTTCTAATACAATATAGCCTTGAACTCTTAATCAAATGAAAAAAATACTTATCTGACAAAAGCTATCCAATTATTATATACACATCAGAAAATACTAGAAATGCCTAAATAGACATCTCACTCTCCAGTATGAATAATGCAGTTGGATAGACACCATAAAATGAGCAGCATATCTGAACACAGTTTCCCATACTCAGATCCTCACAAGGATGAAGGGAGTGTTCAGGCTGATAAAAGTAAGGGAAAACACTATACTGCAGCAGCCTGTTAAAATACCTTCCATTAATTCTACTTTCTTCATGTAAAGAGTTTTATTGCCATCTGGTTTTATTTTTCTTAATTTACTTCTGTCCTGTTCTAAAACTCTGAAATCTTGTCTGTTTATTTAACATTGCATTTTACACCACACTGGGATGAAATATCACTTTTGTGATGTTACAATGCTAAAAGTAAAATTGACGTGTAGCTACTATCTTCTGCGAGAGAGGGTTAAGAGCTTGTGACAGACATTAAGACCGAGAAACTTTGTCTTACACTGTTGACCATGGAAGACCCTCCACCTTCTCTATTTTGTAATGATTCTGAATGGCAGCTCAAAATAAATTATCCTACAATTTTAATTTTTTTTTCATATTCCCCCTCCTACCTCATAAACTGTTTTTAATTTTTCTATCAGCAATGAACAAAATGATGCCCTGATTTCTTTCACTTCAGAGTCTACAACCACCATCGTCTTTCTTCCCGTTTCTAGTGGCAATTCCACACCTGATACCACAAATGAACTGTCACAAGCTTATGAGGAAAAGAATTCAAACTAAGTCCCTCATCCTCCATCTATTCCAGCCTATTTACCCTCCCCATAAGTTCCTCTTACCCAGGTATGGTTTCACAGGCATGTCATCGAGCAGCAGATGCAGCAGTCTCTGCGTGTGGGAGCGCTGGCGGTTCAGAGACGTCACTCGCATTTCTATAGCTGCAGTCTTCATTAGCCAAGACATTTGGTTGAGTGTTGAAATCTCGTGTTCTGGATGGGGAAAAAGCAGCAATTATAAAACTGAGCAAAAATACTTTCGCTTACTCCAAGGAAAGCATTTTTCACTTGAGAAAGCTTTTAGAGGATGTCATTAGTTATTATTTGCTTACCAATTGTTTACAAGACAGAGAGCTGACAAAAGCCAGTAAATGAACATGTGGTTTATTTTGAAAACAAATCATACACATGTATGCAATAAGCATATACACATAACACAACAAAACTGGATACAACCAACTGTTAGAACATTGTGAAGAAAGCAGTGCTTCATGAGCCAATAGAGTCAGTTACAATTTCGGAGAAAACAACCAGGCATTTACCCAAGTGAACTGTAGCCTTAATCAAAATTGGTGAGACTGGAATATGGGTCTCCTAAAATCTTCCTATATTCATCTAATTTAGACTCCTAAGTTATGTAAGAATCATCTAAAGCACTTTATACATGCTGGATACATGTACTTGAATGCTATGTTTACAGTCATTGAACAAAAGACTGATGGTCAAGCACCTGATAAAGTACATTTGTTCAGTTTAAGACACCTGAGAAATCTTGATTTGAAATATAAAACATACCTACTAGCTTAAAAGCACTTTATTCAAAGAAAGGGGCAACACAGGTTGTTCCAACCATCAGCCTTATATTCCCTCAGTTTTTTATAACACTCTTACTTATCAATATTTTTTTCTGTAGCATGATTTACCATAACTACAATGATAATTGCAATATAGATTAGGATGTGGTTCTGAAGACTTGGTGCATTCCAAAGCTAAGGTTCTTTTCCACAAGTTCAGCACTAATAATCTGAACTTAAGTAGGGAGAGTTCAATTTTTGCAGAATTAAACAATTAGCAGAACCTGCAATAAATTCAGTTGAATAATGCTACCTATGTTTCTTCTTTCACTCCTAGGGAGTCAAAAATGCATTGAATTTTAAGCATGCACAATCTTATCACAGCATAAATATTACCTTTGATAGAAAATGGCAAGTACTGCAGCTGAGTGAATAAGAAATCCTGACTGGTCCTCAGATATCTCATAGTTGGACCTGAAGTGTCAGAGCATGCACACAACTGATAGATCACCTGACAATCAAAAACAGTAGATATCCATGTATGGAATTTATTTTAAAACAAATCTACCACCAAATCAAAAGAAGCATTATACTGTTCTACTGCTCAAACAATATTACAAGTATTTATAGTAAATTTTCCATCAGCTTTCTTCAAAGTTGAACACATTATTTGTAAAAAATATTGAATTATGATTAAAGGACTACCAGCATGTGGGTGACCACAATAGCTGCTTCTTCACTACATGACAACAGATGAGCCTGTTTGTTCAGCTCACTTAAAAATGAGTCTTCTTCTGTCTGCACGTCCACCAAGACAGGAAATGCAATAAATTTTCCCTACTCCTACAGAATTGTCTTTTGTTTTTAATAATGTTTCAAGTCCTTTCTAGAGCCCATGGATTTTCAACACGATACAAGCGTGAAATCATATGATTCTATGATCCTATGTGCAAGCACCAGCTGCCTCACACATCTGTCTAACTCAGCTGTCTCCCCCACCTGACTCTCTCAGCCACGCATACGTACATTCTTTCATGGCTACAAAATAAAGCAGAAGATTTCACTGGCTTAGCTGGAATTTTGTTATTGGTTGCCATACTACAATTCCAAAATTAAAAAAAAAAATTAAAAATTGGCACATGTCGCAATGGACTTAGAGGCTGACCAAAAATATTTAGGTTAAGTTTTATAAGTATATCCAAATTCCAAGTTTCTGACATGAGTGTAGATTCTTTGATTTTTGTGATGCTACAAGGTATTTTTTTAAGCAGAAGAAAGTAAAATAGAAAGAGTTCAATATATATAAAAACCTGACATATTCATTTTAAAAATAAAACTATTATCAGTCATCAACCATCTGTGTTCACCAAGCAAGAAGTAGCCAATTTTATTTAGAGTCTACTTTCAGTATATGCCAACAGAAAATATGCTGAATACCTGGTAACAGAGTTCTGCAAGATGGGGAGATTCCTGAACTGCTGTAGGCCCACTCCTTGTTTCAGTACCCTTCTCCAGTATGTTCAAAATAGCATGAAGGCAAGTCCGTGGGCAGCCCAAGACACCTGAAAAGAGAAAAATAACTTGACAGTCTTGATCTTACTTTCCTCCATAGCCAATATAGGTCAAGTACCAGAAATACAGAACCTAAATTGTTCAGATACCCTGTGCTACACTATACTGTTCCACAGAACTGCAGCAAAAACATCTTGCAAAGCTTTATTACCATTACTTAAAATCAAAAGATGGACTCATGTTTCAGCAAAAACCTAATGGAAATATTTATAGTTAGTCTGTAGGCTTTTGAGATGCTAGTGAATCAACTTGAATTCTTGCTTTTACACTTTTAAACCAAGAGCCATTTGAGATAATTTCAAAGAACAGCTTTAAAAAAATTGTGTCTTATTTTACAAATACAGTCATTATATGACTAATTCTCCTAAAGGCACCTGACACTGCAACCAAGGGGAGTAGGGAATAGATTTCAATACTGAAGTCAAAATTCTGTCTTTTTGCATTCTTCTCTTAGCCAATTAATGCTTTAATCAACCCAGAAAGAGGTTCTGAAGCATTGAAAGCATCAATAATCGGAGTTCTTACAGGGGAAATAACCTCTCTTTGAACATGTGTAATTTATGCTTTAGCAGGAAATTATTATCTTGAGGTAAATGTCTTAGTCATTATTTCTTCACATTATTAGCAAGAAAACTGAAAGACGTGGGCAAGGTCTCTCACACCTGTGAGACAGATTTCCTCATCGCTGACCTAACATATGATACCCGGTATAATTGTGTGGGTGCAGATCAGTTACCTGTATTGTGTAACTACTGAATTTCACAATATCTAAAGAAATAAAACTCAGGTCCTATCTCTTCTTCATTTAGAACTATGAACAACTAAAAACTGCTGGGCCATGGCATCCAATACAAACCTAAAGATAATGAGAAATATTCTTCTCAAAAAACTAAAATCAAATTATTGAATGTTTTTTCAAATTTGTTTATATAAAACATCCTTTAAATCAGTTGAGAAATAACCTTGTACTTCAGACTGGAAGGGACACCATGACATCTCAACACCAAACTACTGCTAGCTATGATATCAGACCACTGTTCAAGGCTTTAGACATGCATAGACATATGTTTAGTTGGGTCTTGAAAACTTCCAAACATGAAGACAGCATGACCTCTACAGCCAACCTGCTTCACTGTCTTCTGGTGAAAAAATTTCTCCTATATCCAAATTGAACCTCTCTCATTTCATTTTATGCCTACTGCCTCTCATCTTCCTGCCACACTCATCTGAAGAGTCTGGTTTTATCCTGTCATTTACGTCTTTGCAGGTGTTCAAAGATTTCTATTAGGCTTTGAGAGAACCTTTCTCTTTTCCAGACTTCCCTCAGCATCTCCTCACAGGCTGAGTAATCCAGCCCCCTGATCATCTCTGCTGGACTTGTTCAGTCTGTTTTGTAAAATACCAATTAGAAACTGAAGAGGCAGCAAGACACATAGTAACACACTATTATTCTCACCAATTCAACTTTAAAGCAGCAGGAGTGATATTTCTAAAGTTTACATTGTCAAATATATATATATAATTAATATATTTATATATTCCTAGCACTAGAATGAAATCCCACATGTTCTAAAAGATTTTCTTCTACAACATTAAAAGACAAAACAGGTTTTCTTTCCTATAAATAAGTTTAAACAGGAGCTGGAGGAAGGACAGAACAATAGCCAAGAAGTAGAACCAGTTAAAAGTGACAATCTCTTTTGTAGGTTCATGCGTTGCCATATGTAGATACAACTTGGATCATCAAATCAACTTCTTTTCTTCTACAACTACGTGGTATTAAATAGTAAATAAATTAATGTTTCACTTCTAAATTATCATTTTCCCTCATAATTCTAATTTCAAGTCTGTCCCAAAATCCAACTTAAACAAAGACTCAAATTCTAAAGCTGTTTAAAGGCTGCATTTGAATATTAATACATCTTTTGATGTAGCTTTTGAGGACTTGAACAAGGCCTGTTGTTTTATTCTTAAATTGAAGAGGAACTGCTTTTCCCCATGAATTTCCCAACAAATATTGTCAGTGTTGTTAACAGAACTGATTAAATGGCAGATCAACCTCTCCTCTTCATACCTGGATCTTGCAAATTTGTGGTGCTGACAGGTTTCTTTAGTTCAAATCCCAAGAGATACAGAGCTAGGCTGGGAGGACTGCACTCAAGAGAGGTGATAAGGAGATTCAGAATATGTATCCTTGTTTCATGATGGATTTGTGCTCGCTTCTTCTCCGGCTCCAGCTCTTGATCAGAAAAAAAAAAAAAAGAAAAAAGAGAAAAAGCAGATATGGTAACTAATGAAGTAAAAAATCCATCTAATAGAATAATCTTCAGTGTCTTCAAGTTAAATATAAGAATGCTGAGGGATGAACTTATACTACTGCAAAGAGATACAAGAACAAAATTCCAAATCACTCTTAATATAGCTGTAAATTATATATCCAAAGCAATGTTAAATACTTGTCTTCTGAAAACAGACTCAGATTGGACTTAGCTCATCATACTGGGGACACACTTCAACAAAACATAGGTGCTTTTCATTCTGTTAAAGGCCCAATTCCACAGAAAACAGAGGAAGATTGTTTCCTCACTTAAAAGCACTTTTTACACTTCTTTCATTAATTTCACTACATGCAAAAGACAACTGTTTAAGCCTTTTACATACCCTCATCTGGATTAATTAATTCTTCTGCATCTTCATTGTCTAAACATTCCACAAATCCAGCCATCAGCTTCTGGCTAACACTCTGTATACAACAATGGAAGGATGGAAATTAAGACAATTTTAAGAGTACTAAGCCAAATACTTTTCATAATTCCCTTCACGTAAGTCGATAGAATTTTAGACAAAAATTATATAACCTACTTAATGAGCAAGAGTTAACAGTCACAGCTGTTCTAAGAACAGGTTAGCAATTAGCCAGCGAACAGAAAAAAAAATCCACTGTTGTTACATATGCTGAATTATTCTCCCAGATTGAAGACTATAAACCCACAAAAAGATCTCCCTATCTCAAAGAATATTGCCTTTTTTCTTCTTGAAAACATTTGTGATTTTGTTTTTTTCAATTAATGAAGTAATTGTTTTTCCAATGTCACAGTCAAAGATGTTTTATATGTGGGTAGATATAGAACAAAATATAGTTTTAATGTAGTTGACCTAGAAACCTATCCTTTAAAGAAACATTATGAAGCCCTTGTATTTCTCCATTGGTTTCTCTTCCCAGATTCAAAGAAACAGATACTCACCTGATCATGTGTGAAATCACCAACTAGTTTTATCTGGATGTTGGAATTATCAGAAATACAGCACAAAATCTTGGCACTTTCAAAAGCTAGTTCAGGATTGCTGTTTCCATGGTAAAGATACCTTCAAAGACACAAGATTACAGCAACAAAATTGTTCAGAATTTAACTTTTTCAAGACGGTAATGCACGGATAAGAAATTAAACAACATTTAGAACTAAAACATTTACAAATCAAATTACATAAGATAACATTAAATCTTCCAACAAAATTTCACTCTATATCAAACACTGAATGCTCCTCCATTGGGAGAGATGAGTAGGCTGAGTAGGGATAATAATAACCTTTCTTGGAATTTTTATCCAATATCTACATTAAACACTGCTGCATAAGTTAAAACAACTGCTTGCAGGCATTTACTGCAGTAAATAATGTACAATAGTGTAAAACATGCCCAACAACCAAATTCTTTGAACTTTCCCACTCCGACAACCAAAGTCTGCGGCAAAATGAAATTATATGCAAGGGAATCATTGCACATAAGGTAGATAGGAAGAAATCATGAGGGGAAAATCAGAAAGAAAAACTATAAATACAGATCTCAATCTTGCACTAGACAATCACAGATCATACCACCTGTGAAGACATCTCCCCTCACCAAAAAAAAAATTCATGAGATGGTCTGTGTAAAGAGGAGCATTGGCTAGTGAAACCAGTGAAAGGATCCAGGATCCAAACACTTCTGTGCCTCAAAAACTCCTCCCTTCTCAGTACTTCATACATACCTAGCAATATTCACCACATGATCTGCCTTTTTAGTGCGAGGATTGATTCCTTGAAGCAGCTGCTCCAGTGGTGTGACAATAAGGGAAAGGTGGCTCTCCCGCAACAGATCCATAAAAATATTCTCCTTCTGTAGGGTTAAGTTTAGAAGTGCAAGGCAGTACTGTACAGCTTTCTCTAAATGCTTCTTCCCTGCAGTGTACAAAAAACATGAGAAATACAAAGGAGAAGCTAAATAGACTACATTCATAATTGTCATTCATCAAGCCTTGCCCCAAGGAAAAAAAACCTGTCAGTTGCTTACCAGTAGGAAAACTTCCCCCAAAATACTATTTTTATATGCAAGTGATAAAACATCAAGTTACAGATATGCAGTGTTAGCCTTAAATCTTACTCACTATACATTTTAACTTCACAGGAAAAATGAATTCTAGGCACATACCAGGAAATGGAGCGTAAGTATCAAGCTGCTTAACCCCTTCTTCTAGCAAACTAAGGCAAAGTTCCAGCATTGGGGACTCATTCAACAGATGATACATCAAATTGAATCCAGGTGGTTTATACGCTATTATTTCTTCTCCTAAAGACAGAAAGAGCAAAAAAAATATATAATCTCTAATAAAAACCCCTTCTATTTCTCCAGTTAGCATAAACTACAAAACATAACAGCCCCCATGGTTCTAAGCAACATCCGTTGTACAAAGTCTTCAGAGATTTTCTTTATATAGAAGCCATTGTGGAAATTTTAAAAGTTTGGGAAGAGTTGTAAAGGCAATTACCATTACCTTCCAGTAGCTAATAGCACAATTTCAAATTTAACCCCAAAAAAGATCTGACCAAAAAGAAACTGGAAAAAGTTTATATCCCTCCCAAAACTCCACAAAGATCCTGAATGAGTGAAAAGCATTTCCAGAAATCAAAGAGAATGTCTATCGAACCTCACATTGTAGGGATAAACTCCAATGACTGGTGTAACAATGTATGCAAAAATGAAACTTGTAGCCTAAAATTCAAACACCTTCACAATACTAAATAAAGGAGAAGACTAATGCTTCTAATTTACCTAGGCTCTTCATTTAATCTACGACAGGGTAGATTAAAGCAGGAAAACAGTAAGAATCTTTTTTAACAGGCAAGTGAGAACAAGGGTACAGTTTCTTTTGGCACCAGCTTTAAAAATGCCCCTCTTCCATCCATTCTGTGTGTGCCACTCCACCACACACCAACAGACAAGCCATGCCACTGTGGAGCCACACATTGAATCGGTTTGAAAAATGCATCTACTCAAAACTAGATTAACCCACTTCTCCAACGTATCATGGAACCCACAAATAATCATAAAAGCTGAAGGATTAGCTGAGGACAGGAACAAGCTAAAAAATTTTCTGAGCAGTTATGTTGCTAAGTACTCTTTGTTAAAAGTATGAGGCACAGAGGCCTTCCAACTCTAAAGCTGTTTTCAATTAAAAAGTGGTTCTCACAGCACTGCTACAGGAAAACCCACAGGCATCAGGATGGAATTCATGATAAGAAACTTTGTTTCAAGTAAAAAAAGTTTAGAGCCCAAATAAGCCTTAGATTTCCTATAATGAGGCAGCTGTAATCTACTTTAGCCTTTTAAAGAATAGTTGTTCAGAATTAAATTACTTCAGATCACAATTCCACCACTACTGTCTGCTTTCATATATATATATAATATATATGCTTTCATATATAATTCATATATTAATAATATTAATAGTAAAGGTTATCTCAAATACAATGATGCCTTTAAATTAACCCTACAAATAGTGGTGATTTAGACATAGACCAAAGAAGTCCAGAGGAACAAGCCAAAACCGAGGTGCTGTTCAAGTGTCAAATGATGCTCTTCAATCAAATCAGAAATGAAAGAGACAGAAGTTATCCTCCTAGCAGAGACAGAGAAGTAGGAAATAGCGTACATGAAGGCCTACTGAGTCAGCAATGCACATCTCAATACTACGTGGAAATTTTTAACATCTTCCTATTTTAAAGTCTTGGTCTAGCTTTCCACCAGCTTATTTGCATTATTAAACAAGATCCCAAGATAGAGGCAACAGAGAAAAACAAGCTACAATTCTGTTTATCAGTGACCAAATGAACAAGTTAACCTTGTAACTCCACATATTGGTCCACAAAGTCTTCAAGTTGAGGTTCGTAGTCCCGCAATAATTTGTAAAACACTTCCAGAACTACCTCAGCTACTTCCCACTGTGGATAATGAGAAAACAAATCATACACAGATTAAGACTGATACTGAAGCAACACGGCCAAGATGGCAAGAACACAACACACAGTGCAGTGATGTACTGGATCAGAATCATGGCTAGCATTTCAAAATTCAATAGTCATGCCAACAACACTATACTTCATCATGACAAATCATTTGAAAGCCCAAGCTTTCTTTCTGAAGTGAAAGGGAACACTGAAACAGATTTATTACCTGCTTTAGGCTCCATTATACAATATTCATATTAGGATATTGTAATAAATAGTTTTTATTAGGTATACAGCTAAGATTAGATCAAGAATAGCCAGCTTCCAGGATACAGTTTAGCATGTGCTTTCATCCAGAAGTATTGTAAAACAAAACCAAATTCCTTGGTTCAGCAAGTCAGAAATATTTTCTGAGGTAACAGGGAAAAGGACAAATCTGACTTGTAGATTTGGGCATGTCATGTTCAGAATCATTAGCCATGAAATAGACTTGCAGAATCCTGTACAGCAAATTGAAATTTAGGAACACAAACTTCTTTTTTAAAAGATACTTTATACAGGCTCCTTTGAAGTATATCCTGACCCATGAGTGAAGTATCACCTGTTTACAGACTCAAAACACTATCAAGTGCTCTAGGTTACTTTTGCTGCATCAAACTTGCACAGCTTTCTCAAACAGATCTAAGCCACATCAACAACTACATCCTAAGAAAAAAAAATATTTTCAAACAAAAATTACTTTTTCAGCAGCTCTCCGGTAAGCTCTGGTGCGGAATCGGAGAAACACAGAATCCCTGAGGAACTGGAGATAGGGATCAAAGCCTGGAGGGCGGAGACCTGCTCCCAAGTTAGCTGGGAATGAACTCTCCACTAGCGTGCTGATGAGTCGACAGAAGGCGCGAGTTAAAGGATATTCCTCACATCGGGATTCAATCTCATTCAATTCAACCTTCCCAGGAGGACAGGAAAAAGAGGAAGAGACAAATCACAGATTTTAGGGGAGGAAGAAACATGTGAGAAATAATATAATAGCATCATCTGTGGATTACTTCACAATGAATCAACTTAGCAGCATTTCTGTCTACAGTACAACACAAACAGAGCAAAAGCAGCAAAGCATCAGTACCGTCATTTCAGTTCAGCAACACACATTCATTCCTTTCTTGAGAAGATATGCCTCAATATTTACCTACTTTGCTTTTATTTACCACTGCTGTTAGAAGCAAAGTGAGCTATACCAAGATGTAACAAAAGTGAGTCCAGCTTAGGAAAATCTTAGTAAGAAGTGCTCATGAGGAATTTGAGGGTTTACATGCTGTTCTGTTACTAGTATGAAGCTGAACTAGATGGAAAAATGGATAACATTTTCCAGAAAATACAAGCAGGCTTGAAAGTAAATTACAAAGCAGTGTAATTGCACAACAGTGTGTATTAGAAAAGTTTCCCATGGACACAGCAGGAGAGGCAGCCTCTGCAAAGTGGCTCAAATGCATATGCAGATTATCAGAGAGGCTGCCACAATACAGGGACTCTCTTACCTCAATACCAATTGCTTGTCTCTGGCCTGGACTTCTCACAGTTTGTAATATCTTTAAAACAGAAAGAGAAATTAAAAGAGGCCAACACATTTCACATAATCAAAGTGCATCTCCATCATTTTTATCAGGAGTAAAGAAAGATACTCATCACATTTTAAATCTAAGAAGAGGTTTTCTAAATCCTTTTAAAGGAAAAAAGGCCAAAATTTTTCTGTCTGAGAGGCTGGATTACGTCTGACACTCGTATGCTTCCAGCTTTACATTCTCCAAGATCTGCATCGTGTTCTCACATTAATTATTTTTATCTTATATTGGGTAGGGGAAAGACATTTCCTTCATTATCTCTTACAACAGTATATTTTAAGAAATATCATAAATTAGGAAGCAAAGGTGGTGAGATGTCATTATTGCCAGAGTCTCTTATTAGTAACTAAAAATAAGGCAACAATTACAGTTCAAACAGGACTGTTAGGAAACCTGTATTGATGTAAAATAAGCACAGCCAATGACATCTCTGAGGCAACACTGCCATTTTCAAAATCATTTCAAAGCATTAACTATGTGAAAAAAATCATATTCCACAATGGCAAAAAGAAAATTTAGGAGGGAATGCAACACTATTTCGAATACACTACTGACAATTTCAACAAACTAGGATGCTACAGTTCTAAGCACTGAAAATCCTAAGATACCTGTGTATATTCCAAGGATTGCCAGAGTGAAGCAGCTATTTCAGGAGATCTTCCAAAAGCAGTAAGGGTTTCTAATAGCTCCGCTTTCAAAATAGGAGGAATGCTGCACTGCAGAAGTCCCAGGATGACCACTACTGGTGTCCACTGAGGGTGCTCACAAAGAGCCAAGCGAGCATTCTCACTCTAGAGAGTTCAACAGAAAACGGAACTGTAAATTACTCCTTTGAAGGCTTTTCATGTCTTACAATCTCTAATTCCTGGTTCAGTACCAAAGACTCTGCTTTATACATGAAGGGACACAAGATATCAAAAGAATGTAGACAATTACAAAGCCAACCATTATAGTTAAACAAAAAGCTGAGCATAAAGACTTACAAGTACTAAAATCGTGCCTATCCACACAGAAGCATTATTTGGATAATACGAGCTTCTTGCAACAACCCACTCTTTTTTAGTAGATACACATTCATGGAATGAGTCCGTAAGTACTCTAGCAGCTCTAGCAGCTTTTTCAAGCACGGGTAGAAGGACTTTTATTAGTATTTCTATTACATGCATTCTATATATTCCTACCTCTATATATTTCTGTGAACTCGCACTGCATTTAAACGTTTGCTAAGATAAGTTGCTATAACTTGTATCAATTCGTTTTAGTCTAAAAACAGGATCATCACTCATGTAAGCTCACTAGAGACTCTGAGATGAACCACTGGAACCAGTCTAGCCTCAGCAAATAGTAATTCCCTGCATCCTTGGAACAAATTTATCTTCATCCCAGATTATGATCTGATGAAGAGTTCTCTTTTCTCCATGCATATCCAATGCAGACATTACAGCTCAAACAGGATCACTCCATTATCATTACCACCAAAGATGATTTTTAAAAATCATATTTAGTTTCACTGATCTGTCTTGTGTTTGAGTCACCAAAACCAAGGCTATCTCACTATATCAGGAAACTTTTAGGCTGCAAAATCTGGTGAGTACTTAAGAGCAGAATTCTACACTATTCAGAATTATACAGACAATTCACAATACAAAATTAGACACTGCAATTTTATTCTCCTGGAATTCTCTTCCAGTCAATTAATTCAAATCATTTAATACCCTTGGTTTGGAGACATTTTAAATCGTAACTCTGGAGGCAAGTTCCACAGCTGATCACATTCCTTGTCAAATTTCTACCACTTCTTTTGAATTCAACTATTACTTTTGCTTTTTCAAACTCATAAATAAAGGCAAAGAACTTTCCTAATCCATAGTGATTTATTGTGAATATACCTCACTTCTGAAAGACATCTCCATTACCAGCACAAGAGTCAAGGAAGCAAGAAAATCAGCAATATCAACAACACATGAAAAAGCACCATCTCTTTCTGCTTCACCTACACCTTCAGTGTTTGGTCATTAGAGTTATTCCTGATGCTTCCCATACTTCTGCAGTTCACTAATAAAATGACAACTGCTAGGTAAATTTTCCTTATGTACTTCTTTGATCAAGGAGAACTTCTGAGCTGAATGGTGATGCTTTGCAAGGAAAAACAGTATTAACAAAGAAAACCAAATTAAATGTTACTTACCCAATTGACTATAACAGTGGTCAGCTGTAAAAATGCAATTAATCCATCCTGTTCTTTCTGTGTGATGCCTCGGAGAGGCAGGTGACGGTACTGGACACTGTCTGCACTTGGCAAGTCTTTCCTTAAGTGCTCATGATAAAGCATCAAAGAGTGGAAGAAATGCTCCCAGGAGACAGGACTGCCACCTGCTCCTTGGATGTTTTCTGCTAGAAAAATGACAAATAGGTGACAAGATTTTCTTTCTACTTTTCACAGGGTGAAAAGCAAGGTAGCTAAAACTAGAAGGAAAACTTTCTTATCTGAAGGAAAAAGCTCAAAGGAAAGATTATTGTATCCAAAATTAATCATTTAGGTTTGGGGATTTTTGCTTTTTTATGGTTTTTTTGGAGACAGAAAGATGCTAATACGAAGAACTAGTATAAATACAATTTCTGTTTTATGAATTGGAATCTTTGCAGCATTATTTGTATCTTCGAAGTACGGTTTTTAATATTTTGACCAATGCAAAATGAATGCAAAACACAGGACTGACCAGCATCTCTTACTTTGAGAAAGTGCTATTATACTACATGTATCAAAAAATTCTAACTGAACGAAGTGTTTCTGAACAAAGTTAACTCAGGAAAGTTATGCTGTATATTTTGTAAATACAGCTAATTTTAAGACATTACTAATTTTTTATTTTATAATAGGCAACACTGACATTCTGCATTTCTTACGGTGTTAAGACATGGAGTTTTTTTTAAAAAAAGCATTATTTCACTACGTGAATTGCTCGCTAAGGTGCTCAGACATCTAATTACCTTATCTGTCAGTTTTTTTTCAGATTACAGTTTCAAGTGAAGACTTCCAATTTCATCTTTGTACTAATAATGAAATGTTAAAAGTATGAGGCCACAATTCATCTCAAATGAGTCTTTGCACTTTTCAAAAGAAAAGGAGTTGAGAAAGAGCTGAAGTGTCACTTCTCTTACCATGACTACTGCCATTGACTTTTAGCAAACTAAAGCAGTAATGAGCACACTGAGGCCCACTAGCCAGTCCTCGCAGCATTTTCAAGTATGGGATGTAAATTGTGGAAGGAAGTAGATCTCCCATTTGCCTAACAAACTTTGACAAGACAACCTAGAACAAATAAAGATCAGTGTTTTTAAAAAAAATAAAAAAGGAAAATCTGAGTATTATAGGAAAACATTAAGAAGTAGAAGTCAGAAAACAGATTCTAACGTAACGAGGGCAGTGTATGCAAGTTCCTTTGTAGACCGGCCTATTCAGTCAGACATGTTTGAAAGAGGAACTAAACAAAATAACTCATGTGACTGTAAAATGCACTAACTCTCCAGTTCTGTATTTCTACTGACAAAATTTATTTCCACAGGAGTATTATTAGCACATCTCATAGTGCAAGTTAAGTAAAGAATTCAGTGTGCTTGTCATATACCTGAACAGTGACTCACATACACACAGTGGTTCCTTTCAGGGTCATATTAGCCTTGCTTACACCTGGCCCTAATTTAAGTATTGCCAGTATGCTGGGTGGGTCTTGGGATGTGTCTGATTTGTCTAGCACTGCATAGTCCTTCAAGAAGCACTGAGGGCTGATAGCACCCCGGGTATCAAAGAGTTTTTGGAATGTCTGCTTTATCTGCTTAGATTGTTTCTTCATTCTAATTTTAAGTTCTGTCTCTTATGGACTATAATTTTTGGATTTTAAATAATTAAAATATTCTTAGGACTTTTTACCCCTAAAATACTATCAACTACAGGTAATAAAGTTTTAGATTTTTTATTGTTAAGGAATCTAACTTCTCAGTTACATGAGAAAAGCATGTAGAAGTCATCAGACAAAAAACACAAGAGAACTATCAGAATCCATTTAGCAACTGTAACAAATGAAACCTAAACAACATTTTCAAAGAGGTTTGTTAGTACTCTTTCTTGATAAGTTTATTGACAACCATGAATGGCTGGCAGTAGCTCACTTTTGGGGCAAGCAACAACAACCATGCCATGCAGAGCAGGACACATGCAAATCAGTCATTGAAAAAAGGTAAGGTCTTCCTAGAGGCTATCTGTAATAAGGATGCCAAAAAATTCATTGCTTGAGGGTTGTTTCTTTGGTTTTAAGTTAGTAGTAATTACTGAATAAAATGTAGATAACCTGGCGCTGAGGGGGTCGCTGGTGAGCTACTCCAAGGTAGGAGCCCATGATGGTGGATGTCTGCAGGGGCTCCGACGGACACCAGTACTCATGGGCAAGTTCCAGATTGAAGGGGTCTTTCCTGTACAACTCAGCGATCTGTTGGAAAAAGGAAGATGCTAGAAATGTATCAACTCCAGAAAGAAAAAAACAATTACTTCAAGAATAAGCACTGCTTCTAGATTAGCTAAACATATCTGAGGTGAGGGGCAAAGCTTCGCAGGGTTGATGTTCTAGTTCTTAAAACTTTCTGAAAATTACAGCTTCTAAATAACAGTATTGGAACTAGTGACAGCCAGCAAAAGTGAAAATGCACGTATCAGTGAAAAATTTATAATTTTCTATTTCATTATTATGGATTAAATAATTGCTAAAAAAAACCACTCTCATTTCTCCTTAAACAACCATATGACTACCTTCATACATTAATTTCACAAGTTAGCTGGTATCATAATTAGAAACCTTATCTGCTATCTGAACATACAAACTACTCAGAGCAAATTTTAATTTCTTCATTTAAGTTTACTATAGCTATCTGAGCTGCTTAAGAAGGCATTTCACTACAGATTTTCCTGCTAATGTCCTATAATCCAAAGGAGTATCTTTGGAAAAGACTAATAATGCAAGTTTTTAAATTACCAGAAAATATAAAACACCTCAGCTCAGTACGCAAATCTGTTTTCAACATGGATTTTTCTGGAAGCGCAGATAAGTAACCTAAATAGCTAATATGTAAACAAATATAAGTATTTTTATTTCCATTTTATTTTATTGTTATTTTCTTTATTTTATTAAAAATATGATGGCAAATCATTATTTTAAATGTACACTTATGGTCAAAACTCTATTGAAATAAGGGAATTTGTAATTCCATCAGCCTTGATGAAGTCACCTTACCGAGCCTACTCTACAGCAAATACAAAACAGTCTTCCAAAACTCTCATTACAAATATATCAACATATGAGAATTATTTAAACATTTCAATTATTTACAGAGTAATTGTCTACAGTGGGTAAAACCTCTAAAACCTTCAAACATAAGAAACAATGCAGTATTTGCTTACTAAAAAATAATAAAAAACATGACATAACACCAGAAACCAAGGCAGTAAATTAATTCCTTTATATGAAAAATTACAGAAAAGTGTCTGTACTTAAGGAAAAAACAACACACATCTCAAAAGGGATACAGGTTTTAGATGACAAATGAAAGTCACAATCATTATTTGGCACAGTAATTTACAAGAAAATAAGGCTTACTAGAAGCATTAAATGCTCCAGATCTCTCCGAAGGGAAATGGGTGGTTCATTACCCATCTGAATACTCATGTGGATCATGCGAGCATCTTCATCAGCACGGTTTCTCAGCTGTTTTACCTACAGGATTTATGAAGTGGAAAAAGAAACAGTAGTCTATATTTAGCTAAGAATGAAATAGAACAGAAATAATGGAATTGTCTGTATCGCCTATTAAAACTAAGAAAGCAAATGTACTTGCATGAACTTGACAAGAATATTCAATTTTCTATTTTTTCAATCCTCTCTCCCCCCAAGAGCTTGCCTTATAACTCAAAGTTACAGTCAATCACTTGCTTACTGCCAAAGTCCTCAGTGCATAGGAAAAGCCCTGAACTTATATCATGGGAGTTTTTCCTAACAAGATACTTTGGTTTGGCTCCAAAAGGTGGATCCTTTTCCTCTTTTTAATTTAAAAGCTTAGTTTCAAAGAATGCTAGACCATTATTTGCAAGGAGTGAAAGTAACGTAAATGCAAACACGAACGCAAAATACTGATTCCCGTCTATAGATCTGTGGATTGCACCTTTCCCACCATTAAAGACTACTTCTACTTGCAGCTACTTTATGACTTGAAAAGGTCTGAACTGATGCAACTTTGGAGTTACTCTGTCTCAGCCAGAAGCATTATCACATGCCAATAAATACCACAGGAAAAACAAGAGAGAAGGGCAAGAAGAACAGCAGCAATTTTTTTTAAAAAGCAGCCATTTAATCAGCATCCTAAACTTCTTTGTGTTGAAAATGCTAATTAATAAACAAAAAGCAGCTAACATTTAATTTTAAACTCAAAAAGCTTTTGACATGAGACCCCAACAGAAGCTCATAGAAAGCAAACTGACATGAGATTAAAAGTCTAGTTAAATATTAAGGAAACATTAAAGAACAAGAAACAGAAGAAAGCAACCAATTCAACACATAAAAAACCATGTTAACAGTCAATACAGACTAGTTCATGGTCTACAATATATTTCATTGTGCAAACCTGAATGAGCAGCAAAATAATTGTGTCTCATTGGGAAAAAATAGTTTAAAAATAATAATAACAATAAAAAATTATTAAGAACTAGAAACAACTGTGGAAAGTGTCAAAGCAAACTAGTTAAACTGGTATACTAACTGAACAAGAAAAAATCTGTTGATAAGTTAAATAATGAATTGAAGTACTACAGACAATTATCAAGTTCTGAACAAATATAATGAAGGCAACCAAAAGATTTACCCAAATCATCACTGGCAAGTAGCATAAATACTAGAACTGCAGACGAATTAATCAAAATGCTGACTTAGAGATTCAAGTAAATCTGAACAAAGGTGATACAGATACACAAAGCAAAACAAAGATCCTGCAAAACAGACACTTCTTTTTACCTAAAATTTGAAATTCAGTAGAGACAGCTGAGGACATAAACCAACCACTATCTATCAGCAGTTAAGACAAAAAGTTGCCTTGTAAGGCTATACCCCAATTGCCTACCAACAATTTCCTGTGAAACAACTAGTACTGGCTTATATCAAACTAGAATGCAAGTCAATGGTCTGATTTTTTCTTATATCCTGTATTACAAAATCCTGCTTGCAGTGAACATCTCTCTTCATCTTCACGCATTAGCTACAACCAACTGAAAATTTGAGCCAAAGCAAAAAAAATACCAAAAAAACCCCAAAACAAAACAAAAAAAAAAACCAACCTGAAATGAAATTTCAGCATTCATTTAAATTTTAATAATGTAAAACAAACACTACTACCACCATAAAGGCTTGTTTTGCAAATCTCACCACACTGAAATGTTTTTAAAACCACATCCAATTTCAGTGTGGAAAACAAACCCAAAACATTATGGCTTCTATAAACTCAACATGTTTTCTGAAGCACAGCACCTCAAGCTGAGCATCATGTCCAAATGTCTGTGCAACCTCGTCCAAATAATAGAAATACAGAAGAGATGCCCACATTTCCCAAAAAGTGCTATTCACACAAACAACTTACTTTCATCGGCATGAGTGCAAGAAAGTCTGTAACAAGGTTATGGATTTTGCGAATGTAAAATTCCTCCTGGTAGAAATTTTCAGACGCCACAACAGATTCAGTCAGGAACAGGAAAACATAATCAGCAATCGCTAGTTCTGCCATTGCCTCGTCTGCCTCAGTGAATTCTGCTAGAGCTGGGCAGCAAAATTCAAGGGAAGGGAAGAAGTAATTAACAACCTACTACCAAACAAATGTATTTCAGGACACACAGCTGACATGCAAATTTCCATGTTTCTATCAACTCTGTCTTTTCTACTGTAAAGGAGAATTAAACTGAAAAAAAAATAATGGCAGATGATGACCTCAACTTTCTGTTTTAATAAATGTCACAGGGCATATCCATTTACCCCAAAAAATCTAAGGCAGTCAACCAAGAATCACAAACCAACCTTAATGAAACATTACTTATAATGTTTGCATTTTCTTTAGTAGATATTTTGGAGTGGACTCAATTTTGACATAGTAGAAAGCTAGAAGGTTTGTGAGGTTCCAAGAGGAAAAAAGAGAATTTTGAATAGACTCATCATCTGAAGATACTGAGGTCTAACATCTACAAATGTAAAAAACCACAATCAAGAATCTATTCTGGATTTAAGAATGCAAATGATACTAAAGCTGAAAATAAAATCCTTCAATTTTCCAATATATTAAAATATCTTTCACTTCAATGAGGCACTATTACTGCCTAGTAAATAATTACTTCTACATGTGTGTACATTTCAGAGCAATTCAATTCACTACAACCAAACTCACACAGAAAAAGTTTTAAGGAAGTAAATAATTACACTTGAGAAAGGATCCTTTGACTTACACCACTTGCAGGCTCTGAATTCTAATGTGCAGCAAGTGAACTTTAGGGTAATTTACCTGTCACATCAGAGAATTGCGATATTCCTCGCAGTGTCAGCGCCCAGGCTAATCTAACAGTAGCTTGCAGGCCTGGTAATTTCCAGGGCTGAGACTCCTGAAGCCGAGTGTGGATTGTTGCTATGTACTGTCTTTCTGCTAGCAGAGGCAGCCGGTGCATTAAGTCTTCAACAACAAAAACACAAAACCAATACTCAATAAACAAATGTGAAAAATCACATGCAAAATCCTCCCAATTTGTTACTGATCAATAAAAAAATTGCTTAAACAACAATTTATCCATCTGTACAGTGTAACCTCTGGGAAATCTGCCAGCATACCTTCACGATCCTCTGCCCCTTGTTCCAGAAAGCTGACATCAAAGCAGTAAAGGAGAGCCATGAGAAGAGACAAGTTCACGCCATCCAACGAGCCATCGGCTTCCACTGTTACCTTCTCCAGGTAACTTATGAGGATTAGAGTGTCATCCTTACTCAGGGGTGACTGACAGGTCCAGACAAAGAGACTTTCAGCCAAGGACTGTCGGCATTCTTTAATGAGATCAGAAACCTTTACGAGACAAACAAACAAACAAAAAACAACCCGGTGAATATTCCTATTCTGGTAATGTGTTCAATTTGTCCTTCTCAGTCAATCATGACGACTGGCTTAAACTAAAAATCACTCTAAAAATCTCAAATCACAGCAGCTACAGAAAACGTTGTGTTTATCTGCTAAACAACAAAAGGACACTTCTTGTTAATTGCATTTATATTCCTATGCATTTCATGAGAGGTGTGAGTAGATACCTGGGAATATGACTACACACAAACCAGCATCCCTGTCGAGGTCAAGAGACACCAATCTACACAGAATTTACATAGCTGTAAATGTATCACACAGAAGGCACATTTCCTGGTTCTAATTACACAACAACACTGGCAGTTACCCCGGATACAGGCAGCCTTCCCCTTTCCCCAAAAAATGAATCTTAAGGTGAAACTAAGGTAAACTAACAATTTAAGATAAATGAGAAAGATATTCTTTCCATGGTTTCTAGATTCATAGCAAAATTCTAAGACTATTCTTTATCCAGCAGAAAATAAATTGATTTATTATTATACAGAATGATTTTTAGGCAGATCACGCATTAGGAAGAAGTTCAAAAATTAAAACAATAATCTTCCTGCTAGAAAGATAGTGCTGCAGTTAGTCACAGTGTCAATTAAGTTCAAGAATTACAAAGATGACAATGTATTTTCAAACAATTTTCACTTGACAGAACAGAAATGCTTCTGTTCATATTAACACAATTGGATTATTAAGAGAATTATTCACCTGACTCAACTTGGTTTCAATCTGTTTTAATAATTTGTGAATTAGTTCACTTTTCTTATGTCAATAGTGCAGCTAATGGTAGTTTAAAATATTTTAAAATTTAAATTTTAAATGATAATTTAAAATACAGACTTCAGAATTAAAAAAGAGGAAATTAACATACAGTGTAAATATTAAGACTAGATTTTTACTGTTACAGTTCTTCACTAAAAATAAGGCATGCCCTAGCATCTGGGAGCAACAGCAAAATAGAAATGCAGGAAGCAATGCGAATTCCACACTGATATTTCACCTGTGGATCAGTACCTGTGGATCTCAGACAGTAGCAGACTTTGCGCAAAGGTAAAGGACTCTGCAGTCTAACCCTCCCCTAATGCATAATAACACAGAAGAATATCCATGCTCAGTGAATTTTACCTCTTTGCGGTGTTTCTCACTGCCCAATCCTCGCTCTCTCTGGAGTTTATCAAATTCATTGTTCAAATCAATGTGAGACACAAGTGTAAGGATCTTCTGAGTCAAGCCCTGCTCCATTAGGTCATCTGTAAAGCGTGTTGTCATGGAAATTAACTCTTGACTATAACGGAAAGAACATAAATTTAACAATTAATCATAGTTTTCCAGTCATGAACATGTCTAAAATAATAATCCCATAAAATGTATTTGATGACAAAAAAAACATACAAATATATTATATACAGACAGCAACTAAATGTGCATCACTAATCAGTAAGTAGTGCCCTCTCAAAACATTACACTGAACGGATACAGACTCTTTAGGTAGCTGTAGGTTCAAGAACATGGAATATAAGAATACAACCGAGATCAGCCAGTTTAAGATTTCTATTAAAAGGAAAAAGTATTATATACAAGATGCACATAACTCACAGGCTTTCTTACTAGTAAATGCAACTGTCCAGATAATCCACTCAGAATTTATATTTACACTAGAACACATTTTTTTTCTTTCTCTAGCCAACTGGGAAGCAAGCAGTGTGCACTGCCTTCTTCTTCAAGGCAAAAAATACTTGCATATAATGTTCACCAGTAGATACTGGTGAACTTCACTTTTAAGTAAAGGCAGGACCATAATTCCCTTTTATAGTACACAGAAAATCAGAACACAGCAAGGTTCTCAAATACTGAGCAATCACCACTAGTTAGAGCAACAACGACTGGGAGATTGTCTGAAGTAAAAAAAGAACTGAAAATAAAATAGATACTCCTGTAATCCAACAAAAATACGTGCAAAAAGTGATTATGCTTAAGAAACAAACATGAAAGCAGCTGCATCAGGTTACGAGAAAAAAACAAATTCAAGACTATACATATTCCCTTTAGTCTAATTAGCTCTAAACACACTCAAAACAAAGAACTTTGATGAGTTCATCGCCCCAGTACAGACCTGAGTTCCAATGTCCACGTCTTGCCTTGGCGTGACTGGATGAGGGTTCGCAGTGAATTGGCAATGCATCTTTTTCCATCCCAGTACAACAAAACTGCCACTAGACCTCTTGTAAGGCCAGGAAAATAAGGCTGCTGGTGTTCTCCTAGTGAACGAAAATGCACAGAAATAGCCAAAGAAAGCTGAACATACACACAGCTCTGTATCTTTGTATTTTTAATTTAAATATAAATATCGCATTCAAAGTAACTGTGGTTATTCACTACCAGTTTGATTTGTTTCAGACACTTAAAAGAAATGCCAGATATTTTGGGTGCTATTGGTAAAATTTATATTCAACTATGAAAACATGCAAAATTTTTTTTAAAATGCTAGTCCATAAATATCCTAGTCCAAATGGTATTTGCCATTGATATGTACCCATCTTAATAATCAATTCAAGATGATTATGATAGAGAATTTAATTTTGAATAAAAGATATTTCTATCTGAAATTACATTGAAAATTCAAGTTCAAAATAGAAAGTGAGCCTGACTTGAAGATGGCTTTCCAAAGGTGACAAATTTGCAATCTACTTCTCTAATGAATTTTTGAAGTTAATGAACAGTAGCTAGTCACAATAACTAACAATTTTAACTTAACAATTCTAAAACCAATCTTCTACACAAACAAAATGTCTCACTCTCCAGAATTCTTCTCTTACTAATCAGTTATTAGATTACAGAGTCACACAGCAATGTATACCTAATACATAATTTGAAGAATCAGTATCTATTTCACTGCTTTATGGAGAAATACTCAATCTATGTTTTAATTATGTTTAAATTCAATGATACAGAAAGTAAATCATAAAACCTCCCCAGAATACTGCGCCCTATGCAAGAGCCAAGCGTACAAACACTAGGGTTCAGAACACTGCTATTATATGATACAGTTACAGTGAGAATTTCTTTTTAAGAACATTCTGTGTTAGAAAGCTAAGGCCTTCACTGCATCATGCATTCACCTTAAACGTACACTTAAATAAGAAGGCCCTATTGAAGCTGTATTTCTCCAGATCTTAAATATTTTCCCTTCTCACCAGCTAGAAGGAGCTCAACAGCTGCCAACTCTCCAATATCGAAGAGGTCACTGAGGATAAAGGCTTCTCTGATGAGCTGCTCTGGCAAAAGCCTAGTTCCCTGCTGACCCTGGATAGCAACTCCTTCTGTGCTTGCTTTCTGAATTTTCTCATGCTGCTGAACATTTTTTGGCTGCAAGAGAAACAAGCATCAGAAGTTATTCAAAATGCCAAGCTCAAATACTGAATAAAGATTTACACATTAATCCTTCCTCACAAATACAGTTCTGTCAGGCTAGGTTGTCACCATAAAAACAAAGGCAGTGTTTTTAAACAGAGATAGTAAGGACATCCTAAAAATGCTTCATACTTGGACAGCAGTGCTCTCTTTGTGGGAATGTAAAGAAATATTCTTACACAATCAGTGCTGACATTTAGTTTACTCTAAATACTAGTAGTTGAAAGTAAACTTTGATACAATTCTCAACAGCAATTGGTATCAACTCAGTGAAAGATATCTGGGCTGCTGATCAGAATTGTTGTGTTACTCCCAGCTATTCTCTACATAATTCTTTTTCCATTAAACTGAGATGCCAAAATATACTGATGAAACTCTATAGCTGACTGTTAAATCTTCTGGCCTATCAATTTAAAAAAAGCCATCCACTATTGGAGAAATTACACCACTGAAAGAAGTATTTCTAGTTACTACCTTATGATCCACCAGCTAAGAAACAGGGAGGTTTTTTTTAACTGGCATTCCAAACAAGACACATTCTGTATTTTTTAAGTTCATGTGTTCACCTGTTTTGTGTGTTTGTTAATCTGACTGAAACATGAGGAAAACCAGACAAAAGAGCTTTGTGCTTTATTTCAGACACACAAGACTAAACAAAAAAAGTTAATACATGACTGATGGATCACCAGATACTTTTACTATTCCTTTCAAAATAGCACTCAAATAATGAGAGAAAAAAAACCTATCATAGATAAAATTATCCTGTAGAAGATACAATATAATATGCATGTATTACTTTTCCCACTTAATACTATTTGTATTCTTACAGCAGAACAAGACTGGCATAACACATCTGTGTTATGTACTGTAAAAATGTCACATGAAAAGAATGGCCAGGGTCTAAAACGGCACGTAAGACAACAATATAAGACAGAGTAAATCATCAATTCTCCAGCTTATTCCAGAAGAGAGCATTAGTCCAGTACCGGATTTCTGAAGAGAGAAATGAAGTCGGATTTGTGCTTCTTTAAAACTTGATCGAGACGATGAACAGCATCAGGTTGCCTTTTCCAAATGGCATTCATTACAGTCTGCCATATGTCCTTATACGGACCCCACAAGCTTGCCGCTAAAAGAAGAGATAAAACAATGTATTTGAAATAGAGAAAGTAAGAAAACAAATTATTTCTATATTCTTTTCAATATGCAGACTCTTTTTTAGTTACTGTTACTGTTGGCGTGTCAGTATACTCTTACATCCATCAAGAAAAGTGTATTTTTGTTTCCTAAGGTACAAAATAAAAAAAAAACAATTGTCTGATAAAAAACTTAATTGCACTTAGGGAAGTAAAGAACCAAAAATGATTATGTACACATCTAAATTCTGGCGCTGAAAGTCATCTTACAAGAATACTTACAATACAGGTATTAGGTTGGAAAAGACCTTTAAGGTCATTGAATTTAAGCATTAATCTGACACTGCCAAGTCCACCACTAAACCATGTCGCCAAGTGCCACATCTACATGTCTTTTAAATCCTTCCAGGACTGTGACTCTACCACTTCTACAGAACACTTCAGAAAAGGACTACATTCACTATTAGCTAAACAACCCATCAAATCAAAATATACAATAATCTTGCATTACAGCAGATGGCTAAAGAAAAATTGTTTCAACCATTTCCAAAGATTACTACTTGAGTGAGCAAGTTGGGAAAACCAAAAAGCAGTTTAAGCAACAGCAAGCTATTTAAATCACCCCTATTGCTCTACGTTGTCAGAGATGAACCAGTGTGTACTGAGCTAGTCATCTGGAAGGGGTATAAAATCCTGCCTCACTAATCAGAGAAAAACATTCTCTGTTCAGAGAGCACAAACTCCTTTGATTACTCAAACTAAAATTGATATCTCTCGCAAAAATCAAAAGGCCAATCTCCTAAGCTTCAAAGTACCTCTAGAATGTCAGATCAAAGACTGCCACACTTAAATGGTGAAGTCTACACACTTAAATGGTGAAGCCATTCATGCTGAGTAGCTACATGTGAATTTACAAATGACTGAGACAATACATTTAGCAGTGCCAGTATGGCTGTGTTGGGGCAACCTGTACAAAAGGGACAAGTTTGCATCTTCTGAGCATCAGTGTTTTAAACTCGCACAATGTTACCCCCGCCTACAAACAGCTACTACTGGATGCATAATTTCACACTCAGCTGTAACCAGCTGTCCCACATAACTTCAGAGTTCAGATTTATTTCCACCTGAAATCGTCTTTTCACTCTTACTACATTACCAAGTCAAATAAGCACCAGCAGCAAACCACAGTGCCTGCCAAAAGCTGTTCAACTATTTCCCTGGCCCTTTTGTTTGCTCTTGTCCCTAACACATAATTGCTTTGCACCAGCCCAAAGACATGTACTGTAGGGAAAAAATTAAGGATCTGACTTCTCTAACCAAAAATCTAATCTAAAAAGGAGTTTATTTTTAGCAAGATCACATCTACTACTGAGTTTGGTCTGCAATGGCACAAAGACAGATCATTGCAGAGAAAGGAACAGGCACCTGCAATAGGAAGAGGTGGGACTTCAGCAACCATGCTGACTTTTTCCCACTTAACCTGTTCTATTATTATTAGTTTTAGAAAGGCTGACCATCCCATCAGGGACAGAAGGAAAAGACAGGCTGAGTTGCTTCTCTTGGCAACAGTAGCAGCTGATACTTGTATGCCTGAACATTTTGCCAAGTGATAGACTCAACCATGATACGTCTGTTCCCACAAACAATATACTATCACCTAAGGCAAAATCTTTACTAGTTCTAGTGCCACATCTTCTTTTATTTTTTCTCATATTTCCCGTAAAAAAGTCCTTCTTCCCCTATTTTTTTTTAATTATAAGGCTATAGACTCGCTTGCTGTGTAATTCATAAAATAGTCTCATTTGAACTACTCCAATTTTCACTCCAACAAAGCTTTTATTAAAAGCAGCCTTTGCTTTTTTACTGCTTTTCTGTGAGGCTACAGGGATGCAATCCATTCAGTGAGATAAAAAAATCTCTGTAAAATTTTTTCTTTGCTTGCTATGGGAATGGAGGTTTTAATTCTATTAGCTAGAATTAGTAATAACTATTAACTGTCACTATTGACATACAAAACCTTATTTACAGACCTTTTGCCCTATATTCCAGTGATAACTGTTTTTTCACAGGGCGTCCATTCCCCTTCTGTCAACCTAATGGAGCTCAACAAGAGTAAATGCAACATCTTGCACCCAACACAGGATCACTGCACAGGCTGGCGACCAAGGGAGCTTCTAGAGAGCAGCTTTACAGACAAACACCCAAGTGTCCTGGCAGCAGGAAGCTGAACACCAGTCAGCAGGAGACTCTCAAAGCAAAGGCTGCCTACAGGCTCCAGGCTGTATTAACACCTGTAGCCAGCAGATGCAAGTAAGTGATTATTTAGGCATCTCAGAGTCCTTCACTCCCATATTGTGTCTAATTTTGGGCTCCTCAGAGCTAGACACTGAAATAGTGAGCCAGGGAACAGCATGAAAGAACTGACCTGGTTCACTCTTACAAAAAGAAGGCTAAAGGGGGATAGGGGCTTTGTTTTCTCTAACAACTGAATAGCACTACACATAGAAAGCAGGGTAAAATTCTGGATATATTTCTCTTTTGCCTCTTACACCACACAGCATTAGGAGATAAGTGTAATACTGAAGTGATGCGCAACCACGTGCAGACCGAGTTACCACAGCCCCTCTAAACAAGGAGGCCTCGGCTGCCTGACGTGACTCCCCGCCCGGACCAGCCAGGCATGGCGGCAGCGCTGACCACGGAGCTCCATCGCCGCGCAGCTCTGCGCGGCCCGAGCCCGGGTACCGCCGCACGGGAGGCGCTCTCCCAGCGCCCGCTCACACACCGCGCCCCGCACCGGGCGCCCCGCAGCCCTTCCTCGCTGCCCGCCCGGGCTTTGCATCGCCGCCTCGCCACGGCCGGCCTTCCCAGGGCGGCCGCCCCGGTTCCGCGGGCTCGGAGGAGAGGCGCAGGGCCGCCGGCGGCCGGGGAGCGGGACGGCCGCGGGGAGAGGCGGAGGAGAAGCCGCAGCCGCAGGCTCAGATTGTTCTTACCCGAATTTACCGCCAACGGAGCCGCCATCTTGGGGAGAGGGAGGCGCGTCGCGGCGCCGGCGCCCGAGGAAGGCCCGGCTAAGGCCGGCGCGCCGGACGGGCGTGCCCCGGCCCCGGCCTCGGCCTCGCTGCCGCGGGACAGCGCCGCTGGGCACGGCCACGGGGCGGCCGCTCCGCGCCGGGACTCCGGCAGGGCCAGGGGCAGCGGCTCCGGCGGCAGCGGGGGCAGCCCCGCGCCCGGGCTGATGGGAGCTGTAGTTGCCGGTTAATGGTTCGTCGTGCTGGTCGGCTTCGTGTTCTCTCGGGGCGGCTGCGGGAAAGGGAGAGCGCCGGGCTTCTCACTCCCGCCTTCGCTCCTCTGATGCAAATAACACATCCGTTCCGCGCCGTTCAGTTTTTCTTTTCCTTTCCATGCCACGCTCAAGGGAGTCTTTCCTTCCAAGCCCTGCCCTATAAGCCGTTTTCACTGAATATGGCTAAATACCTGAATTCAGACAGTGCACTAGGAGATACACTTATTAGAATATTTTGTTTTTTAACTGAAAAAAAAATCACCAGGATGATTCCAGCTTGTCTGGTTTCTGATTGAAGTCTTTAAAAAATAGAGACAAGAAATAATTTTCGAATGTTAACTAGGGTTTACAATCTTGTATAGCGGAGAAGGAAAAAAACCACAAAAACAAACAAAACCAAATAAACAAAAAACCCTGCCGGCTCTGATAGGAGTTATCCTGTGAAGAAAGCTGCATTTAAACTCAAAGTATGTGCAAGAAAGAAAAAAAAAAAGTACCAGGCATGAAGAAAAGAAAATAAAAAGCATGTTTATACACTTATTTATCTGGAGCTGAGGAACAAGTATCAATATCTTAGAAGCAGTCTGTGTCTGAAGTCAATTTACCATTCTTTGTCCCAATAGTAATCAACATTCTTACAGAAATTCCCTCCTGTATTACCTTTAGGATAAAAAATGCCACCAAAAGTACTCATTTTAATTCCAACAGTTTCCCCTGTTGAACTTTATTAAACCACTATTTCATGTTTGCAAAACCATGTCCAATGAACTAGACCCATGGGAAATTGGCAAAATAACTGTCTTTGCTTCTGTAGATCTCCCCTATAATGGGATGGCAGAAGGGGTAATAGAGAGAGAGCAGTGCTCCTGGGGTGAGAGTGAATTGGCAAAGCAGCTGTAAGAAAAAAAGAGACAGAAAACAGCGAAACTGTTTCACTTAGTCAGAAGAAGAGAGAGAAATGGACATTTTAGAAAAGGGGGAATTCTCAGAGTTAAATAAGTGAATCTGTTCTCAGTAATTTGGCCTAATTTGTTGATTTAGTCTTTTAGGAAAGATTCCATATTTCTTTGAGATTTACCTTTTCCTGGTCTTAGCCATGAACAGGCTAGACCTGTAATGATGAGAATGATAGTGAATTGTTCATGTCATTGTAGGAAATGAAGACTGCCAGGCAAGAGGTAAAAGCAGAAAATAAGTGAAGTTATTCCCCAAGCAGCTGAACTAAAGCAGCTTTGGCAGCTGGGTGGGGCATCCCTGTAGCCTCTCCTGTGCATCCTTCCCTGTGAAGCCGTAGTTTTAGAAAAGGCAGGCATTGGATAAATTTGGGAGATGCATGTGCTGATCACCTGGCCACAGCAAATGTAATAGATAGCTTGAGGCTTTGCTTCAGTCCTGCCTTCCACAGCGATTCTAATTTTGATCTTTTTCCTTTATACATCCCCTGATTTTCACTAAGTTTATGAGTCCTCTAGCCTTTGATCAGATTAGGTTGGAATTGACTCAGAAATTGCAACAGGTTCAAAAGTTACTGAAAAAAGTTTGGCTTACAGTGTGATTTCCTAAGCTGTGTTTCCTTAAGAAACATGAAGTTTTAAAGGAGAGAAATAAATAATTGAATTTAAAAAAAAAAAAAGCCTTTCCCAGGCATTAAGTGCTGTCATATTTCTTTTGGCATTCAGATACAGCCAGATTGCACCCACTTTTTTTTTTTTTAACTCTGTTGAAGAAAAAAAATCCTTTCTAACCACTGCAGATTTAGTATTTTAAATTCCCAGATAATTCTTTCCTCTCCTTGCCAATTGACCTAGGGTCACATAGCAACAAGAAAAAAGATAGCCTGAAATAGTGGATGGCAAGGGGTAGGTCATTGGGCCGCTGAACTGCAGAAGAAAAATACCACATTTGGCTCCAGCTGCACAACATTTATTATATTCTTTCTCTGTCAGCAATGTGATATTTTAATGCAAAATAGTTGTGACAGTTCAGCTCCTAGTATGGATGAAGTAAGAGAGGCATCTAGATACACCATACCATACATTCTGCACATATTTTTATTGGCATAACTGCATCCATCCATCCATGCTTTAATGAGTAGGGAAGTCCATGAATAGTAATTCTTGCTTATTCTTGCTTTATTTGCTGTCCTTTAATTTAGGTTCCCATTGTTTACCCAGGATCACTGGCTGGTTTGGTAGTCTATTTTTGACAAGTCACTATAGGGAAAGAATACATCATTCCTCTCGCTAACAATAGCTCTCAGCAAGTTCTGCAGCACAGATGGGTTCAAGAAGGGACACTGATGTCTTTCATCCTTAATTACTAGACAGAAATCTGTGAAGTATCAAAGGTAGGCTGACACTAAATACCTGGGATAGATATTAATTCCCCTGGATTCCAGGGAAAGGAGGTTCCGAATTGCCTGTAGGGTAGCGAATTCTGCTTGTGTGGTGAGAGACCTACATGAATTTCTATAGGTGGAAATAACTCTTAGTAATGATTAAAATGAGCTGCACAGTGGGAATCTACTCTTTGTAACTTGTAGATGGTTTGTGATGTACTACAGGTGTAACATTCTTAAATTTGATAGTACTCTATTTAGTGGTTCATAGTCAAATCATACATCAAGATATGAAGATAATGATAATGATATAATTTACTCTTTTCACATGTTATTATTACCAGGGAGAATAATTATTAGCAAAAAAAGAAGAGTATTGTTCAAATGCCTAAGAGGCCCTACTTAATTTCCGACCTTTCATCTTCAGTGTCATTGCGATCACATCCTTCACATCTCCATCACATGATGAAGAAAAATGAAAAAAGGCTTTTCTGCATTGCAGCTGAAACTGAAAAAGTTGCCTTGTAGAAGTGCATCTACATAAATAGACCAGTTCTTGCATTGTGAATTATGCCTCTTTCCCAAAAAGCTAGAAACATTTCTGGCTACTGATTAGACCATAAAACTTCCTGGAGCTTTTGTTTTGACTGACACTAACTCTGTGCATCTCGGCTTACTGTTCTGTAAAAATGGGTATAGCATCTCACAGCAGGCCTGGAATGCTGATTGAATGGATCTTCAGACTGGCCCCATCATTTGAACAGAGGAAAAATAATGTATTTTCCTTTTATGTTAGTTGGCAGAGTAAAAAATCCTAAATTGTCTTACTGTGCTGTCTAAATTTCCTAGAAACTTCTTAGCTGGCTATAATCCTGTCTTTGCTGCAAAAAAGCATGCTTTATACGTGGAGATAGTTAGCTTGGCATCAAATCTTAGAAAAAAGTCTGAGACCTTTCCCTGCAGCATTTCTCAACGAAATAATTTTGTAATTTCTCTGTCTTCCATCCTAGATATTTCTAGTGTCACCATGGTATCTAAGCTCATCAAAGAAACTGTGTGAGGCTGTCGCTAGCTTGTGTAAGTGGTTTATCTAGTCAAAAGCAACAATGAGCTAAAAGTTCTCAGAGTTATATGAACACCTTCCTTGGGGTCAGGGAGCAGGGGGAGAACAACAGCAAGCGCTGCTCTTCCTGTGTAGGCAAGGACAATTAGTGACTATAGGCATCAGACCAGAAATGAATGCCTTGCTAAGCAATATCCTGCTTGTCAGTTGGGTCTTTATGATCCTTGTTCAGGCTTCAGAGGTAAAGTGAAAATACTGTTCTTGGCTCTGTGATGTATTGTGGGTTATTTTTTCCTTAATTCCTGCTTTGGGGCCCTTAAAGCTATCTGTCTTGTTTCTCTTTCTTCTCTATTCTGGAATGAAGAATAGTCTTTCTTTTTTTTAATGTAATAATTTCTCCATTCAGCTACTGAGGGCAATGAGGCAGTTATCAGCCAGAAGGTGATCTTATTTGTGTAACAATGTAGCTGCAAGTAATTGACAGCAAGAGGTGCAGAAAACTACAACCACGGAAATGCTGGATAAACAAAGCATAAGCAAAATGGAGATATTTGATATAGTAAATAGAGTCTTGGCACATCAACTGCCTTATTGATATTCATTCTGGTCAGGGATTTACTTGTCAGAATTAAGGATGGCTGATGTTTTTGCAAGTTGCCAGTTTTGCAAATTCAGGCTTTATCCTGTAATTCACTCTGAGCACTTTCCCAAGCATGTTGTATATATTCTGCAGCTGACTTATATACTTCTTTCATTCTTTTGGGTTCCCATCCGAGAATGGGTGGGTTGGAATAAGTGCAAATCTACAAGAGTATAATGAGTTCACTTGGGCAACACTGAAGATGTGTAAAATTGCACAAAAATCTCTCTGCTGTTAATGTAAAGCAGAGGGTTTCTGTAACTAGATAAAATACAAGAAATGGGAGAGGGAATCAGTTTAAGCTAAATTGAAATAAATCATTACTTTATACTTACAAACTGAGTGAAATTGATATAGGAGCTAATGACCCTCAGGAAAAGGGTATCTTGCAATGTCATGTCTATTGCAATGTAAAATGCTTCACAAATTATGCTACTATTTTGTTAATTATCTTCCCAGCACTGTCCAGTTCTTTGGAGTTCTCTGGGCAGAAGACAAGAAGCATCCTGTATGCAAGAGCTGTACGCAAAATATAGTTTGTGCCCTTCTGACAATTTGTTACTGAAATACTTTCCCTGTCGTGATGCTCTGAGATAATTTATTTGAAAAAAAAAGTGTGTAAATAGGTAGCGTAAGAAAGGATTTGCTTTCTACTCCAGTCCATTTTTTTGTTTCATGTAAGTTTGCTGAGAATCAGGAAGAATTATGTTCAGGAGCAAGAATTGAAAGGACATGGACCGAACAAGTTCAATTTCTGGAAAAAGAAATTGTATTAATTAGTTCTCATGTCAAAATATTTCAGTAGAAGTCACATGTCTCTTAAAGTCTTCTCCTGCTGTATTTGCATCACTCAGCTGCATTCCTAGGCATCTGCCTGTTAACAATATAATTTTGTTTTTCTTATGCATCACTCTGAGTCCTCTTTAATGAGCAGTTTGTCTGCAGAAACAAGTAGTTATGGTGAGGTCCAGCCCAGGAGAAGCTTGAGGTACTGACTCATTCTGAAACACTGAGGGAAAGGTTTGCTTGCAGGTATATTTAGGCTATAACTACACAAGGACACTAAGCTGTGAGAAACCCCTAAAAATTAGGTGGTCATAGTTTTAATGAGGATTTGATTATGCCTTTTGGGTGTCTTAGTTTGACACTGTTTTATATTGGATGATGATAAATGTGTTTCAAAGTATGTGTTCCCAGAACTTCTCAGAAAGTCTAGTGTCAGTTTTGAGGTGAGAGCCGAAGAGCATTATAGGGAAGATTGATGCCCCCCTTTCACTGGAGGAGTTCAGATTACTTGTTCAGGTTGTGAGAGGCTTGCTAAATTCTTCCCTCCCAGCTTAATATACAACTGCTACCTCTCATGAATGTTGGAGGGGTCTTTGGCATTCTATGCTCTCAGTCTCTTGTTAGTGACATTTAACTTTGAAAAAATAATTAAATTTCCACCAGATATGCAACTGGAACCTGCCAGGGAATGGGGCAGAGAAAATCCCACCATTCAAAAGGCTAATCTGGCCACCAGGTGAAGAATATTTCTCTTGTGATTTGTCTCAATGATCAAGTCTTTTTCACAAACACATCAGCATGTGTTTGACTCAAGTATTAACTCACTTTCTGAAAAAAATATAACTTCTGGGTTAACTACTTTGGAGAGTTCTTGAAAGCCTGAGCCATACGTGAAAGCAAACTACCAACTCTGTCGACCTGACCAGCTATAACCTTTTTCCTTTACAGATATTCCAAACCTAGGAAATCTGTATTCATAGAGTGGATTTTTTTTCTGATCTCAGCAAGAACAAAATCATGTTTTTATTTTCATTGATCACAGCTATTCTTTCAATACTTTCTGGTTTGTTTGCCTACTCAGATGAATCAGTGAGTCATATAGCTCCAGTGCTCTCAATAAACTGATTTCTTGTTTGAAAGTTGTGTCTTTTCTCTCTATTCATGGCTCCACGAAATAATGATCCAACTCCAAGCCTTGCCTCACGCGAACTTTCATGCGTAACACGAGACAAGAAGCTAGCTTTTTGAGGAGCTAGTATCCCTCTAGAGTTAACAGCCTAGTTCATTTCTAGGAATCCCTGTCTGTAAGCAACTTACCTCCTCTTTAAATACTGTGCAAACACAAACTTGGACAATGTTAAGGGGATAGTTATTAATTGCTGGTATTTCAAATCAAGGGGAAGAATACAATGCAGTACAGTAAGTGCACACTCAGCTGTAGTGTCACCCAGGGCAGTGTGTGCTATTCTCACAGTGCTTCTCTTTCCATATCCTCCATTTTCTCATCCAAATCATGCCTTAGATAGCTTAGTAAGAAACTCTTCAATTTAAGCATGACTGCCATTGCTAGAACCAATTGACACAAGGACTGCTGTGGTAGGACCAGAGTAATCACCTCTTTGGTAACATTTTGTCACATGCTGTGACATGACCAAACTGCTGAAGCTCAGCCTTTTCCCAGTAGGGCACACCTTGCAGGTAATTGTGCTGTCAGTCTGCTCCATAGCAGTTTTAAGCCCTCTGCAGACTGAGACATGCAGACCTCCTGTAAGGAGGACACACCAGGCTCTAAACTTTATATAAGATGAAGATGAGCCATGAAAAGCTAATTTGACTCTATTTGTCATCTTAATTCCACAGTTACCTGAGAGGAAAGGTATCAATTAAAGGTGAATGCTGTATCAGAGTTAAGTTTTCTTAAGGAAGTACACTGCTCAGACAAGCACCTTTTACAGCTTTGATGGTTCAGTCATGTCAACAATTAGAAAGAAATGGCTAATAAAACTCGATTAGGCCACTTGGTCCTGCTTTTTATAGGAGTACAACAGAACCATTATTCTTTCAGCAGTTTGCATGTTTTGAGACCTGGGCACTTTTTTTGTGCATGAAAGTAGACATACCTCAAAAAATAGATACTTTTCTTTTTAAAATACTTTAAAATAAAATCTACAGTGGCATTTTCACTTAAATTATTAAATCTAAATAAACTTGAATTTTAATGAGATCTTGAAGATGAAAAATTAACTCCCTTGTCTTTACTAAGAGCTGACATAACTCACTGTTTACCTGAGGTGAGACTGTGTGACTTCACTTTAGTAGGAAAGGTCTGAGAGTGTTCCCTCTGATTTCTGTGTCTTTGAAGTAGGCCTGAGATGAGTCAAAGTATATACTGCTCAGAAGAATGAGGAAAGGTATATATTACTCAGAAGGAAGGAAGTCCAATGTCTAGGTTCCTATCTGCAATGAGGAGTGAGGAAGCAAGCAACCAGCAACTCACTTCTCTCTTGTCCCTGATTTTGGCCAAGTCTTTTGACACAAATGGGAAGCAGCTGGCTACCCACCTAGTCTTAAGGCTCATAATATTGTACATAGTGTTTTCCACAGTGTAGGTCTAATATTCAACATAGAAATCCTGTGTGGAAACTTGCAGAATGGAACTGTCTTTCAGAGAAGATGACTTTTCGTTGGCCTCAGGAGAAGTTGCAAATGCCCGGTTGTTTTGGAAATCAGGGTAATTTCATGGGATCCCATGCAAATATAAACACCTAAAAGTTTCAAATTTTGTGGCTTTTAGACATTACACTGGTTTGTGTACTAGTTGGGAGAAATACTGCTAGGCATGGACTAAAACCACAAAAACCTGAGCACAAAACACTGAGCATATCCTACCTTCTTCCCATGAGAATCTGACAACTACACAGTACCTTTCAAGACCCAGCATAAAAGTTTGCATAAACCAAATTATAAACACTTCAGGCAAGCATGACACAATATACTATCAGTGGAAATGTTTGGGGCACATCTGTTCCAAAGCTTTCCATGCTTCAGAATTTTTCCATGCAAAAATTAATTTTCCCAAGTATGGTAGCAACATAAAGAAAGTAAGCAGGAGGGGAAAAAATGAAAGTAGGTTAAAATAAAAATCAGCACCTGATGTATTTGCTGGCACCTACCAGAGGCTGACTGGCTACAGTTTAATATAACTTATTTGAGAAGAAGAAATTTATCATTCCTTAAAATCCTACAAATGCTGGATTATTAGGAGTAACACAAACTGGCTCTACCCAGGGCTTTAATTCCATGTCTGGCCTGTTAGCAGGAAATTCTCATATTCATACACTGATGTACCAATGATTTTAAAATGCTGCTGAGGAAAACATAGTACAATTTTAAAATTCATATGGAAGAATAAAAAAAGGTATATTAAAATAGAAAATTATCTTTCCTTGCTTTAGGTGTCTTGGTTAATCTATAAAATATAGTCAGGATCCCAGCTTGGTCCCTGGTCCCCCTGGATACGTTCCTGACCCATAGTGGCTCTTGACCTTGCCCCGTCATGGTGCAGAGTGCTGGGGGAAAGATGGAGCAGAAGGGAAAGAGGGCAGAGCAGCACAAGGCACACAGCACAACCTTCACTCTGTCAGGGTGTCAAGCACAGGCTAAGAGGAAATGTTCTCTATCAGAATATAAGAGCCAAATTTCTCTATACAACAAGCAAATCTATGTCATATAGAGTCTCAGTTACAGTGCTGCCTATATGCAAAACTGAACTAATTATTCTGGGATCTCTCATTTATCCTCATTACAGCTGGTTTCCTGCAGCTCCTTAAGGAGCATATTTTTATTTCTGATTAATAAATGCTTTGACTTTCCCACTTAATCTATTACTTTGCCTATCTAACCTATCTAATCTCAGGCTTGTCTCTCTATCAGCATTATTTATATAGTGTAAAATTAGCTGCAGTAGTTCACATTCCTTTTGGCAAAAGGAAATACATCTGTCTGGAAAATTGCAAGGTTGCAGCTGGAGCTTGGCTGGTGCAATATATTTACAAACGTCAAAGTTCATGCCAGCCCTTTAATGCAACGTCATACTTTCTTGACAGGTGAGCTCCTGTCACAGCTGCCTTATGCAGAACATGAGCTCCAACACAAGAAAAAGTCAGTGGAAGTTCTTGTAATGGACAGTTTCTGTTTATACAACAGCCATGAAATCAATATGCAGGAGAAAGTATTGCATTTTCTGAAGTCATGCACTTTTTATTTCATCTCAGCAAATCCCATATGGCTGAGGCATTTTTATAAGAATGTGAGCAATTTTGAGCTCTGTGGAAAATGCTGAGTGCTGTTGGATGAAGGCAGAGAAGGGTAGAAGAGGAAAAATACATTCCTTTGAATGCACTAATATAGAAGGCAGTTAAGGAGTATGACAATAATGAGCAATCATTCTGCTTCGTAATGTATGTTTTATTTTAAAGAGCAGGTGATGACTCCCTGAAAACAATAATAAGTAACATAATGAAGTCCTGTCTACACAGGCATGTGACTTCAAATATTTCAGATGAGTTGGCTTGAGCGTATTTGTAACGATTGTTTTAAAGTGGCTGGACTTTCTTTTTTTGCATGAATGAAACCCAGGCTCAGCTATGACCTGCATCCAGTTTATGAGAAGATTCTGCCCATTTTTGAATAATTTTCCCTCATCGTATAATGTGATAAGGTTTATTTGCTGTCTGGCCCGAGTGCCCTCTTCTGTTGCAAGATCATCTGGACCAAGTGTGTTAATCTTTCCTACTGAATGCTGATGGCTTCCATTGCAACTCCAGGATGTGTGTGCTCCTCCGCACCCTTTTTTTTTGAGCAGCACCTCTTTCCCTCCCTGATATTGTCTCATGAGTTATGTGTATCAGCACATCTAGCCCCAGCTTTATGGCACAGCCTCAAATATTACTATTTGTGACTGTTGGCCAAACTGAATGCAAGAGAGGGACATTCCTGAGTGCTGCCATAAAGCAAAATAACTTTAAAAGCCAACCCTGGCTTTTCTACAAAAACTGAAGGGATGTGACCAGGACCTCCAGGACTTCTAACAGGCCAGAATAGGATAAGCTGTGAAAGATTTATCCATGGGAAGTCAACTGCTGAACCCCTCTATTGCAATAGACCCAGGTAACTTACCACAGCTGCCAAATGATGTCACTTCAAAAATGGAGTTGTAGAGCTAATATTCTTTTCAAACCACTGGACTGAAATGCAAAGACTGAGGTTACAAAAAAGTTCTTTGAAATCCAGAAGGGTGGTTAGCCTGAAAATGCTGCTGAGGGAAGTATTCCTATCACATCCTATATTACGTCATAGCTCTGCAACTCTAAGCCAAGTGGTATCCAGATGCCATCACTGGCAGGGGAAAATGAGCTGTATGAACCATGAGCCTGTTTCCATCTCTTTAGTGCAACCTTCTCTACTGTGGTCATCGTGGTGCTCTACAAACAAGAACCCAATCTTGTGTTCCCACTTTGCACTGCCTGCTACCATCTGGGCCCACTGCTGCTCTTCCTGCCACTCAAATAACATGGCAGCATCCCATGAGTTAAAAGGAATACAGATTGCAGGGCAGGCATATTTATTGCAACATCAAATGCAGGAAAAAAAAAACCAATAGCAAATATCCTTTGGCTTATAATTTGTTCAGCATTCTTTAGCTTCCTTTCACATTTTATGAAATGAATTACCAAAATTAAATATTTCAAAATGCTGAGATTATAAAACACTTGTAATCAAACCTTCAGCAATACAAAATGCTTGAATTCAGGCCAATTGCTTTACAGTCTGTTCCCTTCTAGTGCACATGATGCTGACCTGCACGTGTTACAGGAGATCTTTGGGCAAAGACTGTGCTCCATTTTTATGCACAGAGCAAAGCAGTGCAGCCCTCTTGATTTCTTGTCTGTATGATCTCTCTCTCTTCTGCAATTGAATATACTTCAGTACCCTTCTATGCAATGCTGCACATCCTTCTGATTTAACCATTGCCTTTTGCTGTAAGACTTTTTCTTGGCTCTTGGAAACATACTTCAAGGTAACATTGCTACAGAAAACTGCAAACTGAAGTCAATAACAGGAAACTATCTCTTTCATTAGCCCAGCATCTTCTTCCCTCCTTCCCATTCCAAGACCAGCACAGGATTTCTACAGAAAAGAGATGTATTTTTTACACACTATGGGGTTTGCTGAGAGCAATCACTTCCTAGAGAAGCCCAAACTTCTCAGAAAAACAGATGGGAATGACATTCCAAAATTGATTAAAAAAGTGAAACCTATGATTATTGTTACTGAGTTCAGTGCAGTAATAACAAATAATTGCAATTTATTTCTGATAACAAAGGCCCCATTATGATGAGGAACCTTAGCCTAACAGGTTGCTTAATGAATAAAAAATATTTTGAAAAGGAAGAGGATAGGAAAGAAAAGTTCAAGGATTCTGTAAATGGATTTCAGCACAGGAGCCAGAAGGGAAAAACAGAGCTGGAAGGATGTTTATGACAACTTGTGTTAACTTGGACATGAGTGTCTAGATTCAGAGAAGTTTGGGACAAGGGAAAAAGCCACACAGGAAGATTTGCTGTAAATTGTGAAAAAACCCCAGTCCTATGAAGAATATTAAGATGTTATACCACTACTTCAAGTGCACTCTGAGGTTAACAAATAGTGGGAGCTTTGTGGAGGGCCCCACTACACCCTTTCCAGAAAACAGGAGTGATTTCTGCTTTTGTTTGCAAAGATAGGTGCACTTAGCAGATAAGCTGTGCTGTGCCAGAGTTATGCTGAATAAATAAGGTTGTAATGAAAAAAAATGGCTGAAGCATCCCATTGAGGTTCTCATTTTCCCCTAATAATTCAAAAACAAAACAAAGATACATCTCTCTCATTATCTTTATAATACATGCATTTTTTTCATCGCTCTATTCTCTCATTTAAGAAAGAGCAGGACAATTCATTCATCTTGTTTCCCCGAGCAGCATAGAGATTGCCTTCTCCTCTCATGGATTTCCAACAAGACATAATGAACATCTGCCACTTGCAGCAAATATCGATCAGAGTGTTTGTAAGGCTCCTCCACCTGCCCTTAATTTCCAAACAAAGCCCTTTATTATTATTCTACAGTTAGTCAGAACAGTCATGCAGGTCCTTTCTCCAGTGCATTTGCCAAGTAAAAGGCATCCTTAATCAGAGAAGCAGAAAGATGTTTGGACCTCCAAGAGTGAGAAAAGGAGCGGACGCATCAGTAACATTCATTGCACTCTGCAGAGCAATTCTTATTTGTTTCAGTAAATAAGGCTGAATTTCTTAAAAAAATGTTATTAACCATTGTATATAATCCTATAATAATATCTGTGAACTTTCTGTAGCAATCCATGAGGCTGTGCAGAAGCTTGAGAAAAAGAATTTTTTTTCTATTTACGAAACCCAACTTTCAGTCTGAAATATAGGCACATACATTCAGCCATTGCCACTAGCAGAGCCTAGGGTCATGAGCTTTATAAAACTGGAAGTATTTCCTCAGTACCAACACAGTGAAATATACGTGTGGTAACTATTTCTAGCACATACTGGTAGACCATTATCAATCCCAGTGAGCAAAAAATCCACATGTAGAGGTGCTGCTGTGTTGTTTCTTTGTTGCTGGATATTCAGACTGCTGTCTGTACAGATGCTTTGCAACCTTTACCATCCTAAAGTCCCAGCATAATTACTCTCTATCCCAGCCAGGCATGGAATTACTCTATCTCCACAATATTCACATGAATAGACATTTTTGTTCAAGAAAATGTATTCCAAAAGCCTTTCTTTATGAATGTAGAAATGATTTCTTAGAAACAGTCCTGCTGAGTTATCAGACCCATTCAAACAAATGAAACCCAAACATTTCCAAAAGTAAATAAGGTGTCAAAATGCAGTTAAGTAACCTTATGAAAGCAATTGCAACTACTAAAAAGTAATAAAATAATTAATTTAAGGACATCTTAAAACTTGAAAATGGCCACATGATGGCCTAGTGAATTCTTACTAGATTAAAGAAGAAGTGGACCAGGGCTATGGAAAACTTTTGGTAACATCAGCCAGAGTAGTCTTCAGCCATGTAGATTTTTTTCCTACATTATTATTGGATGCTGCTGCTATCCATTCATACAGGTCCCAGCAACATGATTTAAACAGACTTTTACTAAGGGAAAGACTCCTTAATTCTGAATGAAAAGAAAGCACAGAATTCACTTAATATTAACAGCCTCAATTTTGACTCAAAATTGCAGCTTTTAGTTATATCATTTTGAACCTTTCTTTCCAAGTCAGAGTACTTGCTTTTATTCAACAGGAAATGTTGCTGGGTATTAGGTGTGTCAACAATTACACTACTTATATAAGTTATTTACATAATGGGTACTTCTGGAACCTAGTGGTTTATATATCAGATGATAGGAAAATGTGAAAATAATAAAGTTTTTGAGAAATACATTGTTATATACATACATTCACCTGAATTCAATTAATATATACTAACTAGTTACTTTTGCATTGATATATTAAGTATATGTTACAGTCTAAGATCTATGCAGAGAAACAGAATTTCTCACTTATATAGGTGTTTACATTCCATTTTATGTTTTGTTTTCTAAATAACACGGCATTTGAGTATACATGTCAAGACTACTGCTGAGAACAGTGTATTTGTTTTATGCAGACCTGGGTCTTGCCTACAGCAAGAAGTATTAAAGTTAATTTATAGAGCTTTCCTGTGGGGGAGATACATATATCAGTCTAAAATTTAATATGCACAAGGCAACATTAGCTTGTTTTAAGAAGGAGATAAGCTACATCAGCACAAGTTCCACTGTTAGTTGAACAGGCATGTTGTACAAAGCTGTACTAGTATAATACTTCAAACCAAGAAACAAAAGTAATGGAGAAAAAAATCCATGCCATTAAATGTAATGGTTGGGCCAGTGCATTCGGTGATGAACATCTCTTTGTCCTATCAACTGCTGAAATAAGTAAAATTCTCAGGTGAATATTGTCATGGCAAAAGTAGTAATACTTTTTGCACTGGAGATAACTGATAATTAAACACCTAGGATGAGGCTGGCCGTCTGGAGAGCTAAGGATGCCAGGGCAGGAAAGCCACAAGAGAGCTATAAAGGCGATGAGTAAAAGCACCCTCTGTCAGCTGGGGTGATGAGGTCTTTTGTGCAGCTTCGGGGATCACAGGAAAAAGAGAGGGATATTTGAGGGCAATTTGAACAGGTCCATGGCACACGGTGTCTGAGGTAGAAAGTGGGGATTGAAGCAATATAGTTTCTCTGAGTTTCTACGAAATAAAAAAGTGAGAAAAAAGCGAAGGAAGAGAAGGGTGAGGCGGGAGGCGGCGCGGGGCTGCCCTGCCCGGCGGGGAGCGCGGCAGGCCGAGGCGGTGGCAGGGCGCGGTCCCGCTGTGCCGGCGGGCCAGGGGCCGGGCGCCGTGAGGCGGAGCCGCCCGCGGCGGCGTTCGCGGGAGCCGCCTCCGGCCCCGACCGAGCCGCTGACAGCCGCTCCAGGCGATCCTGGCAGCACACAGCACGGCACATCCCCTGACGCTGCGGCCAGCAACCGGTAAAGTCCGACGGGCAGGTACACGGGGTCGCTTCGACCCGGCAGGGGGAAAAAACCCCCAAAGCAGCACCAATGACAGGGGAAAAAAAATGTTAAAGAAATCAACCCACTGCTTGAAAACCGCGCGGTTCAATGTCCAGCAACAGGTGGCTGAAGTTGCAGGGAGTTTAAGGACGGGGACTGCCCGGAGCAGGGCGGTGGGACGGCCCTGCCCGGCGGAGAGCTCTGGATCCCCGGCCTGGCGGAAGAGGACCGTGCTTCGGCTAGGGCCGGCACGGCCACCGCCACCGCCTCCGCCTCCTCCCGCGCTGGCCGGGCCACCGCCGCCGCCACCGCCGCCTACAAGTCCCGTCATGCCCCGCGCCGTCGCGGCCGCTGGCGTCGCGCCCCGTCCCCCCTCCCGCGCCGTTCCCCGCCCACTGCCGGCAGCGCACGCGCAGCGGGGGCGGCGTCCGGGGCAAGTCTCCCCAATGTAAGATGGTGGCCGGGCTGGCAGCGGAGCGCCCCGAGCTCGGAGATCGCCCGTCCCTCGCGTAAAGGTCGTCGGAGCAGCCGCCCGAGCTCCCGACCGGCCGCCGCCGCACGTCCCGCCCCAGGAGCGCCGCTGTGGGTTTCTCTCCTCCGCTTCTCTCCTTCCTCGCCGCTTCTCTCCTTCCCTCCCCACCCTTCTCCTCCTTTTCCCCTCGCCTCCTTTCCCGCACGCTCACTCACTCACCCACCCGCCCCCGCCGCGCCGGGCAGCCTGAGAGGGAGAGCCGCGCACACGCACCGCGGGCCGGGCAGGCAGGAGGAAGGCGGGTGAGTGCGACCTGAAGGCCGGGCCGGGGAGGGAAGGAGGGAGGGAAGGAGAGACGAGGAGGAGGCGGGGGGGAGCCGGGCCGCTCTGACTACGAGAGCGCCGAGGCTTCGCTGGGACGGCGCAGGCCGCAGCCCACCCGCCGGTGCAGCCCCGGCGACGGGAGGACGCGCCGGGCCGCTGCCGGGCGCCGAGGGCACCGGGCCGTGAGGGGAGGGCGCGGAGGCGAGCGGGCGGCTCCTCCTTCCCGGGGGCGCCGGGGAAGGGGCTCCCTCCGTGTCGCTGCCCGGAGGAGGCTGTATTTATTTCTTCCTCGCCCCCCCGCTCCGGCGCGGGGAAGCCCTTGGGCCAGGCCGGGCCACCGGCCGGGGTGGCGGAGGGACGGTGGCCCCGGAACCGCTCGCATGTGCCAGGGCAGGCCGGTGCGGCCAGGCGCGGGCATCGCTGCGTGATTCACTTAGAATTTGCGTGGAAATTTCCTCTCTTCCCTTCTTCCTCTTCCCTGGAGCCAGGCTCCATTTCTTCTTGTGATATGCACTTTTTTTCCTGAGGGAGAGGCAAACAGATGGTGAATGGCAGCCTCTTAATTTTGGTGTTATTTTGGACAGTCCGTGCAGCCTCCTGAGATTTGTCTGTCAGTAAAATAACCGGTATGTAACTTTCTGTCTCCTGCTTGCAAAATCCTAGAAGCTCTTTCCATTTTGTGTATTAGCAGAAGTAAATGACAAGTCTGTGTATGGGTGCTCATCCTGCTTCTAGCGACGGTCCTACAGCTCTACCTGCCAGTTTAAAAGTGAGCAGCCGGTGCCTTTGTACGTACAGTAAAGGGGAGGGAAAATACACTAGATAATTATCTTAAAATGCTTTGTTACCATACCAGAAAGGATTTAATTGTCCATGGCTTGTATGCTTCTGTCAGTGTGGTAATACCAAGTATGCCATTCATAGGAGAAGCAATTTTCTCCTGAGCGTATGTTAATGTAAGCAAAAATCTATCAGCTGGTTAAAGCTGTGGAAATTCTAGACCTGCAGATGTTGGCTTACTCCTGTTGAAAAGTTTTATGAGTTAATGTTGGCCAGTCACATGTTTACTGAGCCTGTACAGGTTTCTAACTTGCTGTGTTCTAACTGTCTGTGTTTTGTTTTAGTTTTGAAATGTCTTGACTTGAACATCCCTGTACTTTGACATCATATTCATGTAAACATGATGTGTGGCACTAACAGAAGAGCACACATAGTGAAAGATGACTATGTAGAAGAATTAAACTTTTTCTAGCCCCTTTCACTGGTTAAAAAGGAAAAGGGAAAAAATAAAATACAGGCTTATAAAGAGCAGGGAGTAAAACAGCGGTTTGACTCAAGAGGGTGAATTAGTTTCAGATGGCCTACAAGTAGTCAAATATACTGCTAGTTTCTTAGCACCTCTGTAATAGTGTAGTCATCTAACTTGTGGTCTAGGATTCAGCTGTGCTGCACCTTAGGCTTTTGGAATTCTGTGACAGAGTTTCCATTTCATAAACAAGATGAACACATGCAAGTGTTTAGAAATGCTTGGCAGTTGAACTTGACTGAATTGCAAACTAAGTTAATGTTATGGGAAAAGATTGTTTTGGAAAGGGGGAGTACAGTGATAAAATCATGTCTTCTTTTAACTTACATGTTTCTTCAGGTGCCTCTTTGTTAGATTTTAAAATTTGTAGTGTTGGAGGATCTTTACAGAGAAAAGATGGTGAGTGTCTGTCAGAAATAGTGCTCTGCTGGTTCTTGGTACCTCAAAGTTTAGGAGCATCCTTAGGGTGCCCACTAAATAAAAAACTTGGGTTTAAAAGGCTGGTGACAGAGTATACAGAAGTACATGGCTTTTTTATTTCATTAAAAATAGTCTTCATGTGAAAATACATGTTTTCCTTTGTGGCTGTTTTTTCACAGAAGTTAGGATATTCTTTGTGAGTTAAATGTTTTTGAAATAGCTCTGACCAAGATCCTGAGTATGAGCCCTGAAAGGTTAACTCTGGCAACTATTGCTCAAAATTTCACCTGCCTCTTTGAAATAAATGAGATTATTTCAAATAGACCACTCTGTAAGCACAGGTAACTGTTAAGTGGCTGATCACAGATTGCATCTTGGGCCTTGGTTGCTTGGGTAAGATGAGGCTGATCTATAGGCCTTAACACATGCTGAAAGGAAATTACTTGCTCAGCAAGACTGCTAGGGTCAAGGGTTCCTAAACTTTCACACGGTGAATAGTGCCTTAGGTTGTACAAACCACCTCTTGTTCCACTTGCAGTTGTGCTGTATGGCTGAGATAACTTGAGTAAGTGCATATGTGAAAGACTGCATAACTTACCTTGCTTTGATGTCCTGAATGCTTTCTCTCTTTAAAGAGATGGTCATGCTTTCTTTTTTTTTTTTTCAGTGTGTATCTTTCTACTCACTTAGTCCCCTTTTTATTGGACGGTAACAGTGTGAGGAGCTAGAGCTTTATGAATAATAGAGTCCCTATCCCTCTGGGCCGCCCTCCCCTGTTTCTTGGAGAATAGTCTATGAATTTATTCCTTTCAGAAGGTTGGTTAACATTTGTTAACCTTTTAACAACTGTAAACACTTTCCAGACTTGGAAATTTAAGTAAAGCAGCAAATGGTTTGGCATGGCTTGGGCTGTTGCTCAGACCTAGTTCTTCCTGTAAGTAAATTGGGAGGGCAGTGCAAGTGTCTAGCAGGAAATATGAATATAACATATCTAAGTAAAGGCATGTATGCGTTTTTGCATTAGACTGTTTGGATCAGTTAGGTGCATGTTTTTACCAAACTGGGTTTTTTTCTGTCACACCAGAAACTTTGATGCGCTTGGTTTTGTCAGATGGCATTTTTCTTCTGGGAGTTTGAAAAAGGAATCTTCATTGTTTCCTTATTTCGAAGTTGTATTCAAGATTATACAAATTTAGTGAGTATTCAGAATACATGGTTTTGGCTTCTGGTTAGCTGTTACTAGACTGGCTGCATCAGCTCAAATGGAAGAATTAGTGTTTAAACTAGTGATTTCCACATAGTGCTAAGATCAAGTAAGTTTTGTGATGGTCTGTTTTATTTTCTTTCCGTCCACTTGGCTGTTCTGGGAACTTGACAACTCCAAGGTATTTCTAGTAGGAGTCTAGCATCGTTTAAATGGAGTTTGCAAGTGTTTTTTAAACACGTATGTGCAAAATAAGGTATTTATAAATTTCATGCATGTGCTTTAACAACTTGAGGAAGCCTGCATCCAAAGCTATCAAGACAAATACAGACTACACTTCTCATCCTTTTCTGTGTATCCTGAAAGCTATGTACTATGTTTTTATTCTGGGGCAGAATATGTTAGTGTTGATTTCATAATGGTTAATCAGTTGTTAGTGTATTTTTGTTAAGGTATTTCATCTGTTGCTAGTTTTCAAATTAGGGAAAAATAGATTGGTATCAGCATAAGGGAGATTTTTTTAATCCTTTATCACTGAGTTAAAAATAAAGGTGGAGGTAGAGATCAAGCAAAGATGCTACTGAACTTGGTGGAAAGGGAGCTTGGATCTTTGCTAAGGCTTGTTCTCTGATCAATGCTGTCTGATTTTGATCCTGTTCTGTTCTCTTGCAAGGGAAGAATGGAAAACTTCATCTGTCTGTGAGTAGCTTTCTAACATACTGTGATCCTGGCATCTGTTTCTTTTGTCCCGCTGTTGTCTTGAGAGCAATAGATGCCTAATATGAAGTGGGTTTCAATTAACTACAAAATCTGATGTGAAGTAATTGTACTTCTGCATATCTTGGTTGTGAGATGGAGGGTCCCTTGTTGTAGTGCAGGTTCTTGTACTGTCCCCTTCTGGGCTTTGAGTATTTTACTTTTCTCAGCTTAGCAATCTTTCATTGCTGGAAGGTGATATTGCAGTATTTTGTATTTGATGGCAAGTATCAATTATTAGCACTAGAAACTTGGGGTGATGTTTTTGTGTTGTTGGGGTTTGCTTTTTTTGTTTTCTTTTTTCAAAACAAATTAAGTAGCAGCACACTTCTGTCTTCACTTCTAATGAGTTCTTAAAATTCAAAACAGAATCACATGAGCTTCGTAGGGATGGCCAAAAAATGTGATAGCTGTGTGTACTGTGATTTTTCAGGTAGGGCTTCATCCCAGGTTTTACTTTGGCCCTTTTTTAGGCCTTTTTTATGGTTGGATGCTTATGTTTCAGACTGCTGAGGTCTAATCTTTTCCTTGCTTAACAGAAGGGACATTTATTTTTTCCCAGTATGGATGTTCTTAAATGTTTTCTTCCAGATAAGATTTGATATGCAAAAGTATTAACTCAAAGGGGAGCAATCTTGCTTCTTGTAGAATAAAATACACTGTGTAGGAAGACTTGCTAACAATTTTTCAGGTTAATTTGTTTCAGGAACACCGAATTCAACAGATGAGATTTATTTGAAAGCAAGCTTCATGTTATATTTTGGTTTGAAGTCTCTTTCACCAGTATGGATTCAATGTGGCTCCTGCTGGAATACTGTATATTAATTTTAAATTGCAAGATACATGAGCTAAGACACCTCAAGTGTGAAATACTGTACTTGCAGGTGGAGTAGTTCTGTTATTTCTAAACCTGTCTCTTATTGTGTGTTACAGTAAGAATTTAAAGTGCAGGACTGGGAGGAAGTAATTATATTTGTATGTGCTTTGGAACTGCCTACCTGAGGGAGTTTGTGATAGAAGTTTTGATGAAAGTTATGCCCCAGATAGGTAAGCATGTGGTGGCTGTTGTTCAGAGTTTGTTTTCTACTACAGCCTAGAGTTACAGAAAAACAGAATAGGGAGCAAGTCTGTGGCAATAATCACTAGATGTGGGGAGAAAGTATTCAGCTATTTTGTCTTTCTCTGTCTTCTCTCCAGATAAAATGAATGAAGATAGGTATGTGTAGCTATAGCTGTGCCTGTCAGTTAAAGACCTAAAGCTTCTCTGTGATCTGTAGATATTACCTTGGGCTGTTGAATGTTCAAAAATAGAAACTATTCCCTGCCTTTGAATAGCTCCAGCTTCATGACATGTGACTTTTTTTTTATTGAATGAAATCTAGAATTAGTCTTCAGTATCTCATTCATAAAATGTGTCTGTTCCCTGAGAGCTCTTAAACTAGCATAAAATAAAAGGCCAAAACTTGCTAGGTCAAAATTAGTGTTTATAGGTCAGCATGCCCAATAGTTAATTTGAATGCATTTCCTTCAATCAGTGTGAACTGTAGGGGCTCCTAAACTCCTGAAGTTATGTTAAACACACTGGTCTGAATTGAGAGAGGCCCAGTAGCATTAATCCATTTTGTCTAGTGACTTAATCATACTGCCATTTATCATGTAGCTGCTGCTCCTCTGAACGAGCCTTCTTGCATGTGTTTCTGTTGATCATTTAGCATGTTGAATCCCTTTTCCTAAGAAGGTAATCTTCTCTTTTATGAAACTTCATCCTAGGTTAAGGGTCAAATAATTTATAACTGAGGGACCACGTTAGAGAAGTTAGAGCTTCCTCCCATCTTTGAAAGCTCCTTTGCTAATCCTTTCATTTAGTAAAGCATATATTTAACATATTAATGTGGCTTCACAGTTAGTGGCAAGCTGGTTCTAGAACATAGCTGGTAAGTCTGAACCAGAAGATGGTCACTGGTTTTCCTTTACATAACTGTTAGTGTACATTGAAAATATGGAAGAACAGCTGGGAAGTTTAAGGAAACAGCAGCTCTTATATCAGGCTGTCTTCTGCACATGGGTAGTGTTATCTGACTGGATTACAGTTTCATTTGAGTCTTGAATAGTAGTTATAAATGTAAGCACACTTCAAGGTATGTCCATTCTCATGTTTTCACCAGTGTAATGGCTTCCTCCTTTCACTGAGCCCTTTTAGAGACATTAATTTCTTAAATTTTTTGCTCATGGTCTCATTCTGATTTAACTTGAGGCTTGTGATTCTCTGGGAGTGAGGCAGGGGCATACCTTGTATGAGAGCTATTCCTCTGGTTACTACGGTATAAATACATAGCCCAGTGAAACTTGGTGAGAGCCAGCTGAGTTGTGTGACCATGTGCCTTTGACAGCCAGAAGAAAACACCATACCTCGGGCAGAAACTGCTTAGAATTGGTTCTGTAGTATCTTTTCCTGGGAAACCAGCTATTTGTTTTTGACTTCAGTGTCCAAAAAGAGAACACATACTGCCATCTTTATAAGGAAGCCTGGAGTAGCACATGGCTTTTATTCTTTGAGCATAGTTGTATAGAGTATAAGTAAAGTGAAGAGTCAGAAAACAGGCAGTTTTGGAGTAAAATGGTTATTCTGTCTTGTAATTAATACCAGTTACCTTGAGGGTTTGAGGTTTTTTTAATTCTTTGCACATATGTATTAAACTATTGACCAGAGGTGCGGCAAAACTTGTTTTCAAACATTCGTAATTTGGTGTAATGAGGTGAGAGGGAGGGTCAGGTTCCTTTTGCATTTGCAGTGCTGTAGTCATCTTCTCTTAACAAATGAGCTACTTAGTACCAGCTGCAATGTCTGCTATATTCAGTGTGTGCCACCTCTGAAAGCATGGTGCAGGTAACTTCTGCACAGGTGCAGTGAAGCATCTTTTGATTGTACTGATTTTTTTCCTGATGCTTGTAATGGACTTAGAAAATACCATAGTATATGAAAGTATAAGGAAGGAGATGGACTCAGTGTCACTCTGTGTTTCATTTGGGTTTTTGTTTTACTTTTTAAATTTACTAAATAGAAAATCAGATATCAAAGAGCATCTTCTCAAAGCTGACATCAGCATAAATGTTTCTGAGGCATCCTTAATGTCTTAATTTTGTTTCTTCTGGTTTTAAAGGAACTTAAATCTGTCAGCCAGTTCTTTGTTCTCTTAAGGCGGTTGTTTGATTTTCTTACGGGTTTTGGTTAGTTTGTGTCTCATATGGGTTTAGGCTTCTCCAAAGGAACTGCATTCAGTTGCTCTTTGTTGGTAAAACCTCAGACCTGTCTCTTAATATTAAAAAATCACAGCATTTAAAGGATGTGTTGGACAAGTGTATTTGCAGTCAGCATGAACTGTGCTTTCTATAACGTATATTTGTCGCAGTCTGACAGATTGTTTGGGATTTCATTCAGCACTTCTGTGTACCAAATGACTCCTTAAGTTCACCGGCCTGAGCAGATGCAGCTCCAGATAGTGAGGTAGCAGTAGAAGGAATTCATATAAATCCAATACTGCACATCCTGCTTAAATTTGTGAAAGCTGATGCTTTTATTTCTCATTGTTCTTTCTTTTTTCTTCTAAGAAATTGGTTTATACATGTCTGTCTCTGAAATTTGTTTACTCTAGCCTATAGATTATCTTCAAGCACTTCTGTAAGTTCTGTCCTCACTGAGATAAAGGTGCTTCCCTCCATGCAGGTCTTGATCTTTCTCAACTTTGTTTTTTAGTAAGAAATGTGTTTCCCTGAAAAGCACAAGTAAGCAATTGTAAGTAATCACATACCAAATATGTGGGAATGGGTATTTATGATGTGGGTGAATATTGTACAGAGCAGCTGCCTTTCTGGATTCCTAGCAGGTATGTGGAGCATGAGTGATAAGAAGGTTCTTTTGAAGTTTTTCTCTGCTTCTCATTAAATTAATTGTTTGCTTTTTGAAATCTCATTTTTTAAATTACAGAATGGAAAGTAAAATAAAATTCTAAGTATTCGCTGTAGAAGCCAAACTAGCTCCAAACTGGGATTGAATGTGATTGTTACATAGATGTTTTTACCATTTTCTGTTGACTCAGGTGTCAGTACATGTTATTGAAACAGCATCCTGCTCTTGTCTGAAGCAGATGATGTTTTAAGCATAGTATTCTTATTCTCCATACTGAACTCCAAGCTGATCTTTCTTTAGCTAATAGAACTGATAGCTCATTGGATTTATTTGCTCTTGCATTTTAATTAGATGTATCTTTTATGTTATCCAACTGTTTTATAAATTACTAAAAGAGGTACTTTATTGCCTTGAATTATGTGCTAGAGAATTTCAGATTTTAGAGAAGCCTCACCCTTTGTCATTTTCAGCATGCAACAAGAAATAAGACACAGGCCGCATTTCCACCTACTTTCAGATAATGCCACAAATTTGAGCACAGGATGTGTGCTATATTTGGAATTGACTTTACCTCTCAGATATACATCAAGAAAAAGCTGAAATGGTTCACTCATTTATTTTTTCCATCGGACCTTGCAGTTACTAGCTACAGGGGCTAATGCTTTACTTAGTTTTTCACTCTTTAAAAATTCTAAGCATAGGTACCTTGGTGTAACAGTAGTCTCTTTAAAGTGAAAGTGGGTTCGTATCCATTAAACTTCTGCTGTATCTTTGCAGTTCCACTGTACCTTGTGTATTTACATATTAAGACTGTTATATTGTGTAACAGCAGTGCTCAGGGTAGGAAATTGTTATAATAAAACTTACATTTTTGAAACTAATATTGCAAATGTAGGCAATGTTTCTCTGTTTCAAACAACATCTCTAACTTCATCATCATCAATAGATCTATTCCATTGGGTAAAGTTTACTACTTAAATGTTTGTAGGATCACAGCCTTAATTTGTAGTATTTGGTTTTCTGCCTTGTGCCCTGCCTAAATGCAATTAAGTTTTAATTCATTTCTATGTTGACTTAATTTTAAAATGGAAAGTATAGACAAGTTCATAGACTCACAGAATGGTTTGGTTTGGAAAGGACCTTAAAGATCATCTCACTCCAGCACCCCTGCTATGGGCGCAGATGCCTTGCACTCACCCACTTGTCTCAGAGCTCTGTTCAGCCTGGCCTTGAACACTTCCATGGATGGGATACCCACAGCGTCTCTGGACAGCCTGTTCCAGTGCCTCACCACCCTCATAGTGAAGAATTTCTTCCTAACATCTAATTCAAATCTACCCTCTTTCAGTTTAAAACTTTTACCCCCTGTCCTGTCACTTCACTTCCTGATGGAGTCCCTCTGCATACTTGTTGTAGGCCTCCTGTTGGATGCTGGAAGGCTGCTGTCCAGGTCTCCCTGGGGCCTTCTCTTCTGCAGGCTGACCAACCTCAACCTCATAGGAAAGATACTGCAGCCCTCTGCTCATCTGTGGCCCTTCTCTGCACCTGCTGAAACAGTTTCCTCTCTTTATTATGCTGGGGGCCCCAGTTAGTTGTTCAACTAATAATGTTCTGTCTCCCATTTGTCCAGTGTTCATTCACCTGTGGCTTAAACTGACTTGCCTCCCCTGACTGTAGTGAGGGGTGAGCACTGTCACATTTTGTAGAAGTTAAGTTTGCTTTTTTCCACTTGTGACTAAAGGTACTAAGTGTGAATGGCTGAGAGTGAATCTGGGGGCGGTAGCTGCTGTCTCACAAATTTTAGGATGAGGTTGAAGAGGCTGACCAAATCCTCTTTGTTCCCTGTATTTCTTGGTAGTTTCTCAAGGATTCTGAAGAATGATTTTAAGCCTGTGCAAAGGTTTATTTCATTTTTATGGATTGTTTTTAATAGGCTGGATGAGGAATACAGACCTTTTTCTGACATATTTGCTCCTCTTCAGCTGTGGATGAAATACAGAACGTGGGTTTTCCAGAGAAGTATGGAGGTCTCTGGAGAAGACTCCTTTTTTCTGTTAAGGAAGCATCACTGCTTTTTCCAATATCTGTAGCCCCCCTCCCCCAGCCTTTTTGTTTGAGAAGTGCTGGAACACATCTCACTTACTGATAGGAGGTATGAAATAAAGGTTTGGATACATTTCTTCTTCACTCCTTCCTCTGTCTCTGGGATTTCTTGACTGACTAGCCATGATGTGAATTTTCCAGTGGTTAATAATTCTTGGTGTTATTTGCTTTGTCAAAGAGTGTGGGACTTTTTCTGAAGAGCTGTTACTGTCTGGAAATGTCTTATTGTTAGTCTGATAAGTAGCTTTAGAGGATTGGGAAGACTGATACAGGAACTTCTGTGTGTAATTGTTGGTAGGGTACTATGCCTTACCAGAAATTTGCTCCAAGTGCAGGAGTACTTGTGGTGTCCTTGTTAATGTTTTTACTTCTTTTGTTGTTGGTTTTTGTCTAAACCAACAATGGTTTAGACAGCAGCCCTAATAATGTACTCTTATTCTCCTCCCTGATATACTTCTGATCTTTGAGGCTTGGTTGTTAGTTTGATCTTTTCTTTCCCCTTCAGTTCAGGGCATCTTTTTTTCTTCCTCTGTGTGTGTGTGTGTGTGTGTAAGTATGAGCTTGTAAAACTACAACTCTTCGTTCAACTGCATGATGTTCTTTTAGAAGTTCATCCATAACTTTTAATTCTAATTTAGAAACAGAACTGCAGGCTGAACAGGAGATGCTCTCTTTAGAGTTGGTGTATATTGTACAGAGGGGTTACAGTGATCCCAGAAAGGCAATGTATAACTCATTTTAGCTTGTACTAGAGCAGATTTTAGTATGAGGTCTTAGTTCCTGCAGTAGTATTTGGGGAAGTGCAGGGATAAAGATAACAGCTGCTTTGAGTCAAAACTTTGTGTTGGGAGACTTTAAATATGGCAGATGTGTATAAGAAATAACAGTTTGCTGAAATTCTGTCTGCTATTAGGGAAATGCATCCTCAGGCTGCAGAAAAGACTTTGGAAAGCGGGAGTAGCTAATGGTTGGAGTACCTATGGACATGCTATTGAGAATACTGAGCTAAGCTTGCTAGAGCAGTGTGTGGAAGGCAGGCAGGAGATAGCAGGCATGCATTAAAATAACTTCATTTAAGATGAACCTGTTTTTCGTGTGGAGTGGGATAGTTATTGTGACAGGAGAAAGAGGTGTTCAGCTTTGAATGTTTTGGTGCCCAGTTGGGTAAACACAGTGTAATATAGACTTGTTTTGCTGATTTTGATTTGAGAAGGAGGTTGAATAGAGAACCCTAGAGATCCTTTCCAACTGGAATTATTCTATGTATCTGTAGCAAAAACTGTAAACCATTCTCAACTTCATGAGTATAAAATTGTCCATGTTAGAGCTTGAAACTAAAAATCAGTGATGAGTATATAAACTCACATGAGGCTTAACAAGACCCAGTGCAAGGTGCCTGTGCCTGGGTCAGGGCAACCCCAGGTATCAACACTGGCTGGGAGACGAACAGATTGAGAGAAGCCCTGCAGAGAAGGACTTGGGGATATGGGTAGATGAGGGGCTAGACATGACCCAGCAATGGCACTCATAGCCCAGAAAACCAATTGTATCCTGGGCTGCACCCAAAGCAGGGTGAGGGAGGGGATTCTACCCCTCTGGTCTGGTGAGACNCATGAGTATAAAATTGTCCATGTTAGAGCTTGAAACTAAAAATCAGTGATGAGTATATAAACTCACATGAGGCTTAACAAGACCCAGTGCAAGGTGCCTGTGCCTGGGTCAGGGCAACCCCAGGTATCAACACTGGCTGGGAGACGAACAGATTGAGAGAAGCCCTGCAGAGAAGGACTTGGGGATATGGGTGGATGAGGGGCTAGACATGACCCAGCAATGGCACTCATAGCCCAGAAAACCAATTGTATCCTGGGCTGCACCCAAAGCAGGGTGAGGGAGGGGATTCTACCCCTCTGCTCTGGTGAGACCTCACCTGCAGTGCTGCATCCAGCTCTGGGGTCCCCAGCACAGGAAGGACATGGATTTGTAAGAGTGTGTCCAGAGGAGGCCACCAAGAGGTTTAGAGGGATGAATCACCTCCTCTCTGAGTGAAGGCTGAAAAACCTGGGATTATTCAAGCTGAGGAAAGAGAGCTTTGGGGTGACCCGACTGCAGCCTTATGTTACCTGAAGGAGTCCTAGAAAACAGATGGAGAGGGACGTTTTACAGCATCATGTAGTGACAATCATACTGAGAGTAGGTTTAGCTTAGATAGTAGAAAGAATTCTTTACTATGAGGGTGGTGGGGCATTGGCACAGGTTACCCAGGGAAGCTGTGGATGCCCCATCCCTGGAAGTCCTCAAGGACAGAAGGGATGGAGCTCTGAGCAACCTGGTCTGTTGCAAAAGATGTTGCTGCTCCTGGCAAGGGTGTTGGAACTGGATGATCTTTAAGGTCCCTTCCAATCCAGGCCATTCTGTGATTCTGTGTTAATAGGCTTAAAGCAGATAATGTGGCTTCAGTGGAAATGCATGAAGGTTTATTTAAACTTAAAGGTACTCCTTGATGTAAATACTGAAGCTTATGGATGTAATGCAGAATCTCTGAATCTCTTGCACTGACACAGGATGTTCATCTTCCTAAAGTTCAAGGTGATTGCTTAAAAACTCAGTGATGAAATGCTCAAAAGGGAGTGGGACAATACCAGGCTTGCCAGTTATGAGCAATGGGATGGTGTGCCAAAACCTGAGGAAATGAGCACTTATGGGATCCCTCAATGTGCTTCAGGAGATATTTGGCTACAAAGTACCACACCTGAAATGTTTCTACAGGGATACAGGCACGTGAGGAACAAGCAAGACTAGCTCCAAGCTTTGGCCCAGTCCTAGAAATTTGATATTGGCATAAGTGAAACCTGGTGAGATGAGTCTTGTGATGGGCATGCCCTGTCAGATGGCTGCAGGCTCTTTGGGAGGGGTAGGCAGGGCAGAAGAGGTGTGGGGAGGATGAGTGGGGTTGGGGGGGTGAGGGTGGCATTTTTTTTTTATTGGAGTGTTAGAATTTATAGAGTGCACAGTTGTCAATGGCACATTCAAGAAGCATTTGTATAATGTTCTCAGGCACGTGGTGTGACTCTTGAGGTGTCCTGCAGTGGGCCAGGAGTCGTATTCAGTGATCCTGATGGGTCCCTTCCAACTCTGCTTGTTCTATAATTCTATCAGCTTTTCCATACACTGTCCATGGTACTGCAGTTGCAGACATTTCCTTTCCACAGCTGTACTCAGGCTGAGAGTGCATTGAAATAAAAGTGTTGAAGTACTGAAGTTGGACTGGATTGTATGTGTGTGGGGTAGTTGCGGGTGTCTTTATTCCAGTCTCCCTTGTAAGGTTTATCTTGTTTGTCCTTCAGGTTAGGTACTTCTGTCCAAAGCCCCAGGAATAGCAACAATGCTGTATTTCGTGAAATGTTTGTTTCTGTAGTTGTGTCTATGTAGAAAGCCGAAGAAACATGCTTTACTTCAGTTGGCTAAAAAGCACGATTTTGATAGTCCAGAGTAATTTCTCCAGTTTGTAACTGCAAATGTACTATGATTTATCTTATGGCAGAATTTAGTCTAAGACCTTTAGGTGGCTTCAGTGTGATGATCAGAACTATGAATAGAGCCCCTAATGAAAAATAAAATTAGGTGTTGAACATTGTGATGGTGTTTCATATCTTCTGCAGAGTCTCTTGGGAGAATGAAGGAAAATCTGGTCCTAGCAATTAGCTTCATCTTTGCATTGTACCAACAGATAATGTCCTTTACACTAGTTATTCTAGATTTTGCAGGTATTCTTTCTTAGGCTTGGGAATTTTGTTTGAATAATTAGAAAAGTGTTTTTAAACTAACCCATTATTACGTTAGTATTGCCCTTAGATGAAATCTGAAGGGCATGTAATTTTTCAGCCCATTAGGACTTGTATTTCCTTTAAAAGCAAAGCACTGGACAGTAATTATCATTCTTTTGACTCTTAAGACTTGTGAGAGTTTAATGGCACTTGCAAAGTAGAACTAATTAGGGATTGATAAATGAATACATGTGTTTGTAAACATTTATGGAATGCTGTAAAGGAAGTGTTTGAGTGAGCTTTTTGTGTGTCTTGTACTGTTCTTCGATTCTTTGTCAGTCAGAAAAGTTTAGCAGATGTAATGCAAATAATCATATACTAATTCTGGCATGGATGAATGCAAAGGTACTTCATTCTTTTCTTGGTTTCTCTCTGTGAGTGGTAACTTGGTTGGTTAAGGGTGAACTGTGAGTTACTGTGAATGCTGGATACCTGGGCTGACAGCTATAGTGAGTAGTTTACCTGTGTGTCGTGCTGTAGAAATGGTGTTCTGCAACTTAGTGTTCCACTGAAATACTCCAAACCATGTGCAGCTTGCTCACTCCTCCCTCCCTCTACAGCAGGCTGGGGAGGAGAAATGGAGGCACGAAAGGTAAAGACCACGTGTTGAGATAAGAATTTACTGAAAGCAGCAGTGAGATAAGGCATGGGACAGTAACAGCAGCAATACAAATGACAGAGGGCATAAGAAAGAGGTGAATGATGCACAAGTGATTGTTCATCCCAGGAAACCCCGACAGTACTTGACTTCCCTCCACCATGCTGTGTGACCCAGAAGGGATGGACTCTCCCATCCCTGGAAGATGGCCTAGAATAATCTCTGTGTCATAGCAGTGCCCCTTCCTGATTACTGTAAAAATTAACCCTGTCCTGGCTGGGACCAACTTTGAGCTGGATTTAGGTGCCAGCTGGAAGGTCAGAATTCTAGAACATTCAGTGGATACTGAAGAAGTAATGCTCTGCAAACAAAATTTTGGCATTCTATTCTAAGAGCAGAGGTGATGAAGGACAAGCTCTTCATCTAAGTATATGATTTTTTTATCCTTTTTTCTTGAAACTGTTGAACATAAAAAGATGTTTCCTGTTGTGGATTGTTTGTTTCCCTCCTATATAATTTATCAGTGAATTGCATCTGTATTTTAACTGCTGCTAGATATATTGAAAATAAAATTTAAATAATACTATGTTTGTCTAAAAATGGAAGTGTAACATTTGTAGCAAGTGTAAGCTTTTTTGAAAGGTGGGGGGAGACTGCTTATATATGTTCAATTCTGCAGTCATAGTCCTTTTATAGATAATTAGTATAAGAAGTTTTTAAAGTTGATGAAAGTTGAGAAGCAGATCCTATATGTTTTGTGGAGAGCAGTAAACTTAACTTTTCAGTTTAAGGTGTTCTAAGTTAATTTTTTTCTGTGCAAAGTGCATAGTGATAAGGAATTCTAGCAGTACGCCACTGCAGTTCTGCCTAAAATACTTGGCATTATTTACATACCTGTATGTAGTGAATTTTGCTACTTATACCCCAAATTTGTGTTGATCTGTGAGAAAAGAGCAAATGTGAGATTTGTAAACACATTTAACTAGGAAGCAGATGCAGCTGAGATGTTCAGCGGTGATAATGCTGCCTACTGCAGACATTGTGTAATGACTATATAATAGATACTTCAGGGATTTTTTGATCTCTTTTAAACTGATGCAAGATGCTTATTTTACTGCTCAGTTATATGCCGACGGCTCTAGGTTTTTTTTCCTTTTACCTTGTCTGAAAAGACTTTGCTATAGTGGACGACTTAGAATATGTATGTTCCAAGAGTATCCTAAAGATCTCTTTTACCCCTCCTACCCCCTAAGTGTAGCTATTGGTTTTCTCTGCCATGATGTTGATTTTAATTTATTTACTTTCCAAATAACAATGTTTCTCCTTTTGCTGTTTACTGAGAATAACAAGGTAAATTAATAGCAATTTTAATTCTTACGCACACTGTAAGATAAATTTATCTTTAATGGTGATAAAAATTTGGGACAGTAGCTTTGTATCAAGTGCTGAACATAAGTTATAAATAGGACCTTTAATATATTGGTCAGTAATTACTGAATTTTTAAAGTGTCAGACTTTGTCATCCTCTTCCCCTGTCCAAAATGAGGGCTGCAAAAGTAGCATCTTTGGATGCAGAGAGAGTGTACCTTGTGTTAGACCAATATACAGTTCATTGTATGTGTTAGTTTAATAAAAGATGCAGTCTCAACCTACAAACCCTGTGGCTTTTTAGAGTAGGGTGAATGTAGGAGTGTATGCAAAGTGCAAGGATGTGGCTTCTTCATCTTTGGCAGTTTCAGGACTCTACAGAGGTGTGCAGTGCTAGGAGGAGAGAAGTTTTCTTCCCCTTCATGTTCACACATCTCTTCTGGCTGTCCTTGATCTCTGTCCTGCTGAAGGAAAACTGCTGTGGGTGCATGCTTTGCCTTTGGTACCTCTGTGTTCAGGTGTGGCAAAGTGACTTGTGACTTTGTCGAAAACCTTAATTCTGCACAGTGATGTGCTGTTTTATATGCTGTCTGTGCATTTAATTTAGAGAGAATATTCTGTGTGCTCTAACATTCTTAGTCTTGTGCATAGCCATGTTTTTCAAGGACTTAAAACCCTCTGTGACTATTAATGCCCTTTTAAAAGTGTTCAGAACAATTTTTAGTCTTCACAGAAACTATTTTCATATGAAAGTTGAAAAACTAAACTGTGGAGTTTTCATTGAAAGATGGTTACTGAGAATGTCCTTCTTTACCTTGAGGTTCCTTGTGGAGGAGAAATCATGTAAATTCTGTGTGTGGTTGGTTTGGAGCTCTTGCCTTACACAGAAAGCAGCTAACCTGGCAGCTGTTGTAATCTGTTACCCTAAGGAATGGGGCAGTGGGAAGCATGTCCTTGCCACTGGCTGATGTCAGCGTGCTTTCGTCTGCCGAGGAGAGGATGTTACTTTTCTATTACTCCATAACTGGATTTCTTTTCTGCACTACCTACTCCACCTAAGGAGCATTTCCTTCCACAAGGTCAGGGAATTGAGTTGCTCATGTTCCAGCAGTAGCAAGAATATTTCATCCCTTTCCAAAGGTTTGCTGTTTGTATAAGAGCCGGGAATTTATCTAACTAACGTTCTAGTATAAATTTGGGAACAGTGATGTAGTTGAAACCTGCATACCTAACCAGATATTAATAAACAGAATTGAAAGAAAATGGCAGGAGAGCACCACAAAACCAAAGGTGCTTTTATTCACCCTGACTATTCATTGTTAACTATCTACAGCAACATGTAATGCTTTATAGGCAGTCTGAGCTACCAGCATTTTTCCATGTGCATTATATTATAAATGTAAACTCCTGACAGAATCTGATTTACCTGTCTGTATGCACAATACTGATCACGGGCCTTTTCTGTTACAGTAGGTAAGGATAAAACACTAACCTCTTCCAAAGACAAGTGTCCCATCTTAAAAAGTGGATAAAAATCTGTAATTTTATTTAGTCAGAGGAGCAAAAGATACTATATGTGGTCTTACAGTCTGTACAGATTACTTTATCCTCTCTTTATTACTGTATGAGTCTGGCCCTTGTGCAGATGGGTATTGAAAGAACCTGGAATGTATAAACTGTTCCTTGTCAAGAAGCAGATACCCTGGGTGCCATATCCCTGAATAATATGATATTCTCCTGCTGTCTCTCCCAAGTCCTCAGAAAAAATGTTGAGAAATATCTTTGTATAATTCAGGGAGTAAATCGAATGCTTTCATTTTGAAAGTGGACATTGCTATTAGGGACAGCAGCAACCACTCCGCTCTGATGTAGGAACAGTAATATGGGTTTTCAAGTTGTTCTTTAAAACACTTAATTACTATTCAGCACCTTGCAGATGAATACTAAACCACACTGTAAATTTCTATTATAGGTTTGGAATTGCACACACTAGCCCACACAAAAGGAGCAGTGCAATGTGACCCATGGTTTTATTATTTCTGCACACACATTTCAGATGGAACATCTGTGTCTTTAAGACTAATTTTGAAAGACTTTTTCTCATGAAAGTAGGCTCTGTGCTATTTCCTAAAGTATATTGCATGTCACATACAGCCAGTTCTGTCTGTCCTGTACTAAGTACCCATAGTAAGCATAAACGTAAAAAGTACACATTTGTATTTCATTCTGGTTCATTATTACTTGGCCTCCTAATGCCAAGACCCTAGAAATTCTGAACAGTAAAACAGAGTGAGTGGGTCGTTTTTCTTGTAGAATGCAACTGCTGGGCTGATTTAGGTTTATTTGCATGTTAATTTTTCAAATACTTTGATTAGCAGGAGTTTATTGCTGTTTATAATAGCTATGTGGGTTAGCCATTTTCCCTTTTAAAATTAGATTTGCAAATTATTTTCCTCCAAACTCAGAGTGTCAGTTGCTTTTTTAAAGAATCAGTTTTTAGGATATGTGTGAGTAATGCCGTAGTTAAGTTCAAGACTCAAATATCGTAAATCTTACTAAATGGAATGTCTTAATGAAAAGAGAATGACATTGTCAGAAGTGTAGTCAGAAATTGCTGAGCTCTGAAAATCAAAGCACAAGAGTGAATAACAGCACATCTCAAACATGTGGTTGTAGCAAGGGAAAATAATATTGTTTTGCTGCTCACTGGATTCTGTTCTCAGGGGTCTTGTATGCTAGTCTGGACACACTGAACAAATCTGTCCTGAGTAGCTGTTGTACTTGGCCCAGGTTGCTGGAAGAATAAGAAGTACGGATGCAGGCACCTCTTGGTTCTGATTCGCCTCAGTTTAGAAATTACCAATCCTAAATTGATGTGTGTGATTGATTGATTATTTGGCTGCTTTTAGTGTTAGGTTTCTTTGGAATCCATTGCTCTTTCAAATTGCTCTTTGGTACTAATGACTTTCTGAATAAAACACCAGGTGCTTTTTGTTTTTTAAAGAAGTCCCTGCGGCATGTAACTTTATTTTTTTGTGGCCTGCTTTGATACATATTTGTATGGGTTCCAACTTCTCTATAGAAAATGCTAGGAAAGCCTTTCTGAGCCTGTAGAAGCCTCTTTCAGGACCACTGTCTTTAAAGAGAAAGGATTGTTCTGCTGAAAAACTGATGGTGGATTGCAATACTGATCAAGAAACAAAGATGTTCTTTCTGTATTTCATGTTCTAGACCTACTACCTTGAAACTTCTCTAGAATCTCTATTCCTGCTGTTTTATCTAGAGAGGCCTGTGAAGCTTTTGTGACTGTTCAGCCCTGGGAACTTTTGGTGATTTTCATGGTGCTGGCCATGCAGGGTCTGGCACTGTGATAGACCACAATAAACAGAGCTTTTCAGTTGTCCCTGCGAGTAATCTGTAGCCAATATAGGCATACAGTCCGAAAGACTCTCTTCCTGACAGTCACATCTCTTGCCCCAAACAACAAATGCAAGACAACTTTCTACTTGTGTTTCTCCCCATAGTGGGGAAAAAGGCCAGTGACAATCAAGGCAAGGATTTTCAGAGCTACAGCTTTTTGGGAAGTCATGTTGGCATACTAAGTTTGCTTTTTTTCCCCCACTTCTTTTTTTTTGGTGCTTCCATGATCTTTTAACCATACTAGGTTGGACAGTGTGAAGCGTTAGTGGAGTAAACTACCTTTCACAAAGTTAAGGATCTCAGCTGCTGTGGAAGGCTATGAAGCAAACTCATTCAGCTTGTTTTGTAGAAAGGTAAGAAATATTTTACAAGTGCTTTCAGATTTTACTGAGATCTAAACATTCAGCTTCCTAAGGAATGAGTTTTAAGTTTTCCAGGAATGGAGCATACTTGCCAATATGTTCTGAAAGCTTGAATATAAGGGATGTGACACTTAAGTGGTATGAGTTTTCCTGTGTAGTTTCAAACATTGTTTCAGTAGCAACCTAATCTATAGATAATACTATGTTCTTGCAAGTTCTTCTTAGCTCTTGAAATCTTGTGTAGTCCTATTTCAAGGAAAATCTGGGTGTTTTCTTGTGAGATGGTGTTACTACAGTCATCTCAGCTTTGTTAGCACCAGCCCTCTGAATTCCCCTTCTGCAAGACAGTTCTGTACACATAATGTACGATGTCTAGTGCAATGGTTGAGTATAGTGGGCCTTGTTTAGAAATGAGGGATTCTTCTGTAAAACAAACTGTGCTAAGAAGCTTGCGGCTTGGGGTAATATGCCAAACTTTCAAGGTTTAATGTTGCTGTTTCACAGTACGGGTGCCTTGGGGGGGGGGACCTCACGTTGATTCAAGATGTCAGTTATCTGGGAGGGGCTAACAGTAGCCTCTTAAAATAACATTCTTGTATATTGACCTCCTTTGTTGCAATTCTTTGATACTTGTCCGTGGGATTATCTTGTAAATCAAAAGTTTTGGGACACATGGAATTAATTCTTAGAACCATGGCTTTGGGCTCTGGACTGTGATTGGTTTGGAGTTTTTTCTTTCCCAGGAAGTGATTTAGGCTTTTCTCCAGTTCCTTTGATAGGGCCAGATTTGTAAAGATGAGTAGGTGCGTGTGTGCTGGTTGTATGAATGCCTATCTGGGGACTTGTCTCTTATTCCTGTTTGTTGGTGTTGCAGGTTTGATCATCACCAGAAAAAGTGAAGAGAAACTTGATTGTGGCACTGACCTCTCTGGGGTGCTTGCCCTTGCTGAGGAGACTAAGGCTTTCTCTGAATCTGCCCAGGCTACATACGATGATTTGTTTATGCTCACAGACGGTAGCTGCAGGATGTTCTCTGTACTCCTGCCATCCTCCTCATTGTAAATGAACTCTAGCTTTTTGATCCATTGTGGAGTCTTCCCCATGCCTTGGATCCTAAAGATTTAGATAGACTATTTTGATCCATGACAGTCTGCTTCCTCTATTTTATACCCATGAAGGCAGAATAAAATGAGAACAAGCTTTCTTTGGCAGCTAACTGGAAGGAACACTGGGATACAGGCTCATGTGACTTACTTTGATTTACCTTATCATAAATACAGCATTAATGTAAAGTTCGGCCCTAAATTATTGGCAGAAGTGGGCTCAAACTCTTAATCTGAACAAATAAATTATTAACTAATTTTCTTCCCAGAAACTTTATCCAAGGCGAAGTGAAAATGCATGGATTCAAATTCTTGATTATATTGTCCAGCTAAGAGTATTCAAGCAGAAAATGATTGAAGATGATCTTTCTCCACCTAGAGGGAATCTTGACATGATAAGGTTTGCTGCCAGGTGATAAATATGGATCCCCATGGACACGGCTCAAACTNTTTTTTTTTTTTTTTGTCCCTGCATATTTTACATGTAGCAGTACCTGTAGTTCTTCAGAACTGTGGGCTCTGTGTATTTTGATGCTGCTCTTTTCCAGAATTTACTTCTGTTGCTCTTTAGGTTAAAACAGCCCTCTTGGCTGTTGAAAGCCATTTGCTAATGAGAATCACACTGCCAGTGTGGAAAACATTACAGGCAAGTCCTCCTAATTAGTCAGTATGAGGCTGTGTAATTTACTGGCCATGGACATGTTGCTTCTTTTTTCTTCAAATGTTTAAGATTTCAATTGTGGCGGTCTGTACAGATTATCTATGAAGTTGCAATGTATTAGGAGGTGCTTGGATTTGTTTGAGATATTGCTGTGCCAAGAGAAAGGTTTTGTTTATAACAAGCAAACCAACAAAGAATAGTATGGTCACAAGCAGCTTCTTCCAAGTGATACTAGCAATAGGTAAGTTAGTCTCTTCTGTGAATGCTAAAGTTTTGGAGCTGTGTTATAACTGGTTTTTTTTGTGTAATGATGTTCAAGTAATACTACAGAAACATCTGTCCTCCTAGTTTATGAGTAGATCAAACCAATCTTGATGTAACTAATGTCTTCCTGAAATTTTTACCTGTTCCTAGTGACTAGGAAAGTATGCTTATGGACACTATCTCAGTGCTATGGGTAAATGTTTCTCCTTAATAGTATCTGGTATTGCTGGACACAGAAATGCTTTTTGCTGTAGATTTGCTTATTATGTCTTTTAGAGTCTTGTAGATGAAAGCAGTGCGATATGACAGTGAATCCTGGGAATATCAAGTAGTACCTGTAGCTTGAAAATAAAAGCAATGCAATTGCAGTTCTGTGCATCTAGTGTGGGTGTGGTTACCTGGCTGATTCAGCAGTTAGTAACGTTAAACTAGCTTCTTGTAGGTTTTTTTGATCAGAAACATAATTCATAATGATCAACATAATTTCATGATGTACTTGCACAAAGAGCTGTGAAATTTCATGGAGTGTGTATCTATCGCCTGACTCACTCCTGGTAACTATCTTCAAGACTTCTAATAAAGTTATGGTGGGAGAGCTTTTCTCGATTTAAGTTAAACATGAAAATCTTTATACTTTCCCTGTCTTTTCTCTGTGAAGTACAGGCTCACCAGGTAAAAATTGGGCTCCTCCCCAGTTGCCTGATCAACATGTGTCACTGACAAAACTTTGTGAGAGTAAACCTGGAAATAAGTTACCAACTTGTAGAGACAAACCCAGTCAAACTTTTAAGTAAAATGACTTTTAAAATAAACATGAACTAGAGTTTATAGCTCTTTTGCATAAAAAGTTTGTGAAGAGATTTATTCTTTACCTCATTGAAGTTTGTTTCAAAACAGATCAAGCATTAATTATGTTTGATTTTATAAATTTTCACTCCTTATTTGTAACAAGTACAGCTTGTATTGAAAAAGTATTAGATAAAGAATGAAGGTGCACGTATGGAGGGAGAAACTTCTGCCAATTTTTCGGGCCGTGTGTACTAACACATTGGAGCTTCTATAATTATCAATGAAGGCAAGAAATCCTAGTTCTAGACTATGAGTGGGTTCGTATATTCAAGATCTTTGTAGTATTTAGTGAATGGGAATGTCAATTCACGTGTCAGCATTCTGTAACTGATTGCTGATTGTCGTTCTCTTTCCCAAACTGTGTATTTTTCTTGAAAATTCAAAATGCAACTCCAGTAACTTTGGCTTGATGCTCCTAAAGAGAAAATTCTAGCATTGTCCTTCGTGTGCTGAATCAGGAACACAGTCAGGAGATCTGTTTGGGGTTTTGTTGTTTGTTTTTTTTTTCTCCTTTTCTTTCTTTTCTAAGTGAGCTGTAGACCACAGCACATTGAGAAAATGTGAGTTGCATGAACAGAAATTACTGCTGAGTTACCTGATTTTAAAAAACCCCAAACTCTTCATCTCGGTTTGACCGTAGGTAAACAGAGTCGCTAAAAGGCAAAATACTTGATTCAGACTTGGAAATAATTTAAATGGGATAGTGCAGAAAAGCTGGTAGTCTGTCAGAAGCTGTTACTGCTCCAGCAGTTTTCCTTGTGTTCTGTCCTGTGTAGAGGAATGACAGCAGCTGACTATTGCTCCTACACCATATCTCTAGGTCCAGAAGTATAAAGTGTTTAATAGTTTTTAAGTAAATAATTTTACTGTCTCTGCTTCGTCTTGACCTTTTCTAGAATGGCTTGTGTGGTGATTACTGGGCAGGGGTTTGATCATTAGCACTACTTACTCTATTGGGTCTTCTTCATTAAAGGCAAGAGCTCTAGTTAGTAGCCANCATACTGTATCTGTACTATTCAAACTATTCTGATTATCACAGTTCTTACTTAAAAAGACCTGTGAAGGTTTCGTTGCTTTGTGGCATCCAGTAGGACACTGAGTTGTGAGGAATAAAGCTACAGTCTGCAGAATCAGATGTTGATTTGGATTCTTTGTAAGCATCCACGTAATTTTGGAGTGAAATGAATTATTTTTTCCTAAGTTATTGTTAGACATAAAGTACCAACTTCTAGGGGAGGCATTGACATAGGTGCTTTGCAGTTTGTGACCTGGGAAGTGATATAGTAATAGTTTGTTTTACCAGTATAAGACAGCATTTCCAGTGTAGTACTCTATGGCTTTACTTGATGCCAGTCTTCTAATTTCTGGCATCAGCTGTCAGTGAGTTTCAAGATGGAACTGTGGGCATTGAGAAGTGCATAGACTTTGACAGAGTTTTTATTCTTCTGAGCTCAATGCTTTGTGTTATTACTTGATTAGCAGAAGCACTCAAGCTGGAATCGCTACTCATCCAGATCCTATAGATGAGCTGTATAAGGCTTTCTTTCTCTGTCTTGCTGAGTTTTTTTCTCTCCTTCCAACCCAACTAAAAAGTCTTTTTGCTTTCATGGATTATGGAAAAATGTGAGAGATTTAATACTGTAGTTGCTAAGAAATCAGTAATTAGGCTGATATTATGTTTGTGTTTGCTGTTTAAAATGACTTGAAAGTTGCATAATAACTGTTGCTCTGTAAAGGTCAAGTTATTTGAAAATACTGGACAATTGCATGAGTTGAAGCCTAATAAAAACATTTTAATTGAGAAGGCAGAGAGGAAACCAACATTAAATACTGTTACCTGTTTTTTTGAAGGTTATTTTAAATAAATTTTTAACACATACATCAAAAACTTTGAGAATTAATTAAAATTTCTTCTGTCTCAGATTTTCTGGTGTCTTGGCCTGATTTCAAGGGTGCTGTGGAAGGGAACTGAGGAATCCTTACTAACCCCAGCTGGATCTCTCATACCCCAGATCTGAAGTGTATTCAGCTGTGTTATTATGCTTCAGAGTGAATAATTCTTAGTTTTATTCATGTCTCAGTAACAAGGAAAAAAGGTTATCTTGTACATTGATTTATATTTTTTCTTGTCAAGAAAAGCATCTTAAACAGTCTGTGAAATCATGAACAATGTTCAAAGGGGCTCTTGACTAGAGTCAAGGCATGTGAGGTGGAAAATCCCCCCACTTACACATAAACAGAAAATTTACTACTTGCCGTGTGTCTTGTGTGAGGGTTTTTTGATAATGCTAGGATGTGGCTGCTACACTTCCCTGGTTTGTTATCACTTAATATTGCTGTGACAACTTGGCACTTCATAAGGAGAGTTAAAGAATTTGGAAGGTTCCTGGTACACTTCACAGCTTGTGGCTTCTTTTCTCAACCTGCTATCATGCTGATTTGGGTTTTAAGATAATCTTCTACAAGCCATTTTAGAATTCATATTGGATAAAGGAATATATGTGTGTCTTTATAATGCATGGTGTTACAGATAAGAGTGCATATCTCTTCAGTGTGATCAGCTTCTATTCCCCTTTTCTGTGCTTGTTCCCTTCTGCCCCTAGCAGCTCTAACATTCCAAGTATTATTCCCAAGATAATTTCAGAAGTTTGTGTTAGCTACTGGATACTATTCCCCCAAGAGCAAAAGTGCTGCCAGTTAACGATTAAAGGTCTTAGAATTTTTGTAAAAAATGCAGAGAAAAATTTCATGTGTAGTGTGCTTTTGCTGTGATGACAAGTTAAGTTTTTGTAGTTACGCTTTGTGTGGCAGCGTTTCTGTACCTGCTTCTTCAGGGGCAAATAAGAGATAATTCTGCTATAGAAGAAGGCAGTTATCTAATAGATTAGTTAAATCTCTGGAGATCTGTTTGCAGGACTTCTAACTGAATATTTTTTCCTTCATTTGGATAACATAAATATTCAGGAATTAATAAGAAAACTGCTTACAGGTTTTTTGCACTGGACAGTATAACTGCTGTAGTTTTAGAGAGTACAGCTGAATAGGCAGGCTAGGACTTCCAAAGATGCTGCAGCGGTCTTGTTCATGCTGCACTGTGAAAATGCAAATCAGGAGTTTTTTATAATGTAAAAGCTGAGCTGTCCTTGAATGCAAGTTAAAAAAAATTATATGCTTCATTCTGAGCATACTGTGTTGATGGTGTTCTGTGCCAGATTGTTCTTCACTGATGGTATGACTTTCAGATCAGACCAGTTGGAATATTAAGTCTGTGTGAACTAATGCAGCTGGAGCAACAGGTCAGAAGTAAATCCTTCTGGAAAATTATCCAGAAGGTGATGGCTGCAGGCAAGGTTATGTAAATGGGTTATATTCAAATACAGTCTTACAGCCTCGAGTGGACTGATTTTTCCTGTGTATGTAAGAATTTCTGGATCATTGCTCCTTAAAGGATGTGGAGCTCTTCAGACCTGAGCTGTTCTTTCTAATTGGATCTAAGAATATTTGCCATTATTAAGTATGCAATCTAATACAAGCTAACACAAGAACCTTTTGTTTTAGAATGGCATGTTCTCACCTCTTCTGTGAAGAAAGAAAGGGACTCATAAAAATTGATACCTGGAAGGCTGGAACAAATACTGGTTTTTTTTCATCTTTTGGGTGAGAGCATCCTACAGAAATGTGAATAGCCTGAATGGCGCCAGGAGATCAAATGAAAATGGGAGATGGTGAGAGGACTACCTAGGAGACAGGCAGAGAGCTGAGCTGTGTCATGGGAGATGGAAGAATATCCTGAATGGCAGTGCAAAGAGGGAAGGGTATTGGTGATGTGGTGACTTGGGGTGGCACGTTGAATTTTTGTGAATTTTGGAGTTTAAGTTCTAAATTGATCTGTAGATCATGTGTAACAGTATATAGCACCTTAGTGGGGACTAGATATAACACAGCATTGTGGAAAAATTGAACTGTGACACGATGATGTGTCATACCCCAACTGCAAAGCGATTGTTTCGTGCTAGAGTGCTGTATGAGCACCATAAAGACACTCCATTCCCCAAACAGCCTGTTTAATAGCCACCTGTTGCTGCATGATTGGCAAGGTGGCCTATCCAGATCGTGTTTCTGACAGTGACTGGTAGCAGATGCTCTGAGCAAAAGGTACAAGGAAAGGAGTAGTACCCTTCTTCCCAGTAATGAGAGATTTAGGAAATTCAGAATAGTTCAAGTTGAACATATTTCATATTTAATGGGAGCAGACAGATTTTTTTTTTATTACATGTTATGGTCTCTGCAACATCCTTTGACAACGATTTGTGATACAGGATTTGCTGTATACAAATGTGTACAGGTATAGCTATTTTGCTTCACTTGTTGCTTGAGCATCTGCGCTGTCAGGAGAAAATAACCATGCTGGAATGTGTATACCAATATTACATGGTCTCTGTGTGTGACAGAGATTTATAATATGTAAACTAATAATTGTACAGCCCATTTCTAATTCATTATCCAGTTGCTTTAGACATACCATATCTATATATAGGGGTGCTGTAAGTACAGAAAAGAAATGGGGGCATGCAGAAAGTGGAAAAAAGCAAGCTTCTGTATGGCTGTGTAATGAAGGAGATGGAGGATTTGATTTAGTTAAATATGACCATGCAAAGATAGTTATGTTTTGGTCTTTTGGTTCAAGTGATGGTACAACTGCTTATGCTGGCAGAATTTGAAGTGTGAGATCATGAGGGTGAGCTCCCTAGGCACCTTCAGAGACACACAAAGCAGAGGTGTGTCTAGAGGCTTCAGTTTTGACCTCTGAGCTAAATAACTTGGGGATAATCCTAGGCCATGTAACAGTGTTTTTAGAAATCCTGAGATGACTGCATGATTCCTGGTCATACTTTCCAAACATTTGGAACTTTGTCAACGACTTAACTTTTCTTAGATGTTGTTTATTCTGTGATTAAAATGTAGCTGTAGATTGCAAGCAGAGTAATAAACATCCCAGAAAGAGGACATGGGGGAAAATGGACTTTGCAATTAGTGGGCATGATTTTACAATCAGTAGTACATTTTGCTTTAAATATTCAGCACAGTCAGGAAATAGAAATAGGAAGTGAACTTTTCATTGGTCTCAAATGAAAATTAACTTGGATGAATTCAGGGGCCTGCTTGCTTGCTGCTGAAGTATCTTTGTTCCCAATCAGTAACAGGGCCATAAAACTCAGAAAAGCATAGCCTCTTTTCAGTACTGAAAATTTTGGCTGTCTCATATGTCAGTGTTGCTAACCAGGTGATTGTAAAATATCACTGTATTTTGATGTGAGTGAAGGGGCTGGTCGGAGGAAGGGACCCCTCTTCTTCGGTAGGGCTCAAAAAAATGACAGCTAGCATGTCAAAGAGATGGAAAATTCTGTGGAAGTTTCACAGATGTCTTCTGAATTGTGTGGATGACTTCATGAAAATATCTAGTCCTGTGTCTGTTACAAGGATTTGGTATGTGCATATGTGAACTTTCTGCCATATGGATTATCAACTAACTCACTGAATCTCCCTCAGAACTGTGTGCTTAAATCAGTAAAAATGGGCTTTTCTCTGTAGTGTGCCTATGAAAGCTTTTAATGTGAAGCTTCAAGTGGTCACTGCAATGTAATGAAGTAATAGCCTTTCTTACTTGCAGTCTAAAGAAGATGGGTGTTGTTTTCCTTCCAGCAGTCACTAGTGGAAGCAGGTAGTCTTAAAGGTGCCTTAGCCAAGTTAAATGTTGCCCCCCAAGCTGGCCGGAATGAGAGTGTTGTGCTGACAGAGCTGCTGATTCTCCCCTGATTCAAAGAAGGAATAACCCATTATAGCTGCTGTCTGTAGTCTGCTTGTCTTTCTCCCTCCAGCTTGTATGTGCATCAACACGAAGGTGAAGTGTAGAAAGGGAAGTGATCCTTCAGCAGGGGCCTTGGCAGTGGGAGCTGCCTTCCCATTAGCATTATGTGGGCAAGCATCTACATACACTGAGGTTTTGAGACTTCTCATGGCTGATGAGTTTCAAGAGATACGAGGTCACGAAAAAAAGCATGGGTTTCTGTTTGCCTAAGTTTAATGAGTCCTTACTAAAGGTTCAGTGCGTAGACTCCGACCTGTTTCACTTCAAATGTCAGGTATGTTTGAACTTTAAGTGAAACATTAGCTAATGCATGTCTGGATTTTTTTTTCCTTCAAGAGGCCCTAAGTCTCCAAATACTTTCTGGGATGTGAGTCTTTACTGAGGTTTTTCATGACTAGATTTTGAGAACTTTTGTCTATGACACTTGTATTTTCTTAAAGCAAGTAGCAAGGCTGGATTCAGTCCATTGTGTGAGAAGAAGAATGTGTCTATATTTCCTGGAGCTAGCTGCCCTCCTGGAGGAGAACTTAGTTTAGGGGATGTGTTTACTAAAATGAACTGCTAGCAAATAGAGATGTTCTCGCATCTGCTTTGGAGAGATGAGGCGTGTGTGTCAAATTTCAAACTGTTGAGGAAAAAGAATGCATAATAAGCTAATTTTTTCCCCTGCCTCCTCCCTTCCTTTTTTTGTGACCCATTTTAAAGTTAAATAGGGAAGATAAACTGCTAGAAGTTAAACTTGCTCACCTCAACTGCAAAAGAGAAAGGCAACAAGCATTCGCATCCTAAATGGACTGAAATCACTAGGTATATTAGAAGTTAAGTTGTGTTTAGGTGAGTACCCTCAAATAGTAGGATCCCTTTTTCCTCAACTATAAACTCCAAAGACTTTTTTATCAGGAGTAACAATTGTTTGGTGAAGCTGATTAGACACAGCTGTCATCTGCTAAGTAAGCACTTTAAATTAATAAAAATTTCTCCATTTTTTCCATTCCATATGTTTTTGGACAAGAACTTACTAGCTGGTACAGTAGAAGGGATAAGGCACATGACTTTGTATCTCTGTAGTTTGGGTATTACCTTTTACAAAATCACTACACCTAAAGCATGCTTCTGGACATTGTCCACTTCTGCTCCATCCCTATGTGAATGTTTTGGCATAGTGTCCTGTAAACAGGATGTGGAACTGTTAGAGCCATGTTTGACTTCAGTCATTGGAGTTTTGGAAATGCATGTACAAATTCTAGCTGCTTGTAAAGCATGTGTACATGTGCACAATCTTCCTCCTTTTCTTCTCCTGAGATGCGATTAATTTAGTATCTTTGACCTTGGTCCCAAAGACAAAATACTCTGGATTAACATGTAATATTGCCTTTTGTTTTTTGCTATTGCTGCATTACTTTTCCCGTGCTGTTAATCTGGAATTGTTTGGAATAGTCTTAGAGCTGACTAGTTACTGTGTTTCTTGGTAGTGCATGAACTATATGCAGAATGCATTTCTGATGCTTTACTAGGCATGTTATTCCAGTTTTGAAAAAAAAAACCAGGCACTGTTCTGATGCAGACTTCAGATGCAAATCCTGGTATATAAACCCTTCTGAAATGGAGGCACACTTCAGTGGAGAATCTCTAAATGGGATGCTTGAATGGTCTGTGGCCAAGTAAATAGGTATTTCCTCAATTTCAAGAAACATGGCACACAGCTGCTCCTTACTCCTTGTTGTAAAATAATGGGCCATTTGCTGACTGAAGCAAGCTATTGACATTATTGCTAGCAGCTGCTGAACTCTTAGTGTCAACTTAAACAGCTCATAAATGTTAATTATGTTGCAGTTTTGTTAGAGCTCATCTGCATATCCCAGAGGCACTAGCTAATATGTCATGCTTTTTTTCCACATGAACTGATGACGTTTCTTAGTGGAGTTTCCAAATAATAACTTCCTAAGTAAGTTCAGTAATTTTACTGTAGCAGTGAAAGTTTCTTCAAAACTTCTCTTTTAACTACAGTTTCACTAGTACTAGTATAGCTTTACTTAAATGTGTTTTAATAGCCTCAGAGCTGCTGAGCATGTGGTGGAATGAGTATTAAGTAGAAGGGAATATACTGGGTGCTTACTGACCTGTTGTTGGGAGATCTGTGACAAAGTTAAATCCAAAGCCAAACTGAACAAAATCTGTTGAGTTTATCCCATGCTTTGGTTTAAAGTCACTTTCACATTGTTATGGTTTTGCTGCTGTGCAAATTTGAAAAGCTTACACTAAATGTTTACAGGCTAGTGTAAAAATGTGTGTTATCTGCATAATAACCATGTAAATGATGTTTTGGGGCCTTTTAACAGTCACTCCCAATCTTCAGCCAGTGGGGATGTGTTCTTAAAAACAAAGCTCCCAAATGAATCCTTTTTTCCCTTCATGTCAGATTCTGCTAGTGTTCTTTGTAGAAAATCCTGGTAAACTTCCAGAACCTGGTTTTGAGACTGCCAAAGTGATTGTGAATGAAAGCATAGACAATGAAATGAAAGCTGCTGTATTATCATCAAAGTTTAACATTTTGGTTTTAGTCATTGTGACAGTCAGAGGACAGTGTTGTTGCTAGTGCATACTATATAGAGAAGTTATACTTACAGCATCTAAAATTTGTTCTCTCATCCTTACTTTTTTGTGGTCATTCAGTGGAACTTTTTCTCTCGAGGGCAGTGGTATATGGTTTTATGGTTCTGCTTTACCAGAACTACACTTTGTGCTAAGAGGATATGCTCCCTCCCAAACTAGTTGGAATTGCAGATAGCCTGGGCTTCTGGTATCAGCCTGTGATTACAGGTTAACCTGGTGACAGTGCAGCCATTCCCATGCAAAGCTGTATGCTCTCTGCTGTGTATTTGGATGGTGCTTTGTTTGCATGCATGCGTGGTTTTTCTTCCTCAGGGCTCTTTCCTGGCCACTTGTAGAGGAATTTCTGTCCCTGAAGTGGTGTGCAGACAGGGACAAGTATTGCAGATGGGTGCTAGATGGATCCGATCCCATATGATGGGGGTTCCCAACTTGAGCTGGAACCTCTTGGTCTTTCTAAGATACATTTCATGCAAAGAAGTATGATATGGGGTGAGGGAGATCAAAATATGACCAGTTGTTTGGTTTTTCTTTTTTTGGGGGTGGTGAAAGTATCAAATCAATGCTAACATCAGACCATACTGAAATCTGTCATTCAGTCATCTTACTTCCAGGGACAGAATTAAATGTCACTTTTCTTCAGATAGAGGGGTTTGAGAATTGGTTTCTGGATTTGCTCATAAAAACCTGCAGAGGTATTGGATAGTACACAATCTAGTAGCTTTTGGTTAGAAATGAAACAAAACTTTTGGGGAAAGTAGAGGAGGACTTCAGATTGTATGTGGTTCAGTTATATATACTGATACTGATGTTTTGGGAAAAGCATGATTGCAAAAAGAATTCTGGATTTTAAAAACTTCAGCGTTCACTTATTTCTAAAGAAGTAGTATAGTTCGTTAGAGCTAGTATGACCATCCAATTATCAATTCTGGTCACATATTTTCAGTATTTCTCAGTGGGTTTTTAGTTTTTTGTTTATTTTTTCTTTTATTTTTCTTCCAAAGGTCCACCTGAGAATTCTGCCATTGCCCTTGATTTCTGCCCCATCTACATGCATGTCTCATGCAGCAGATGGAGACAGCTTGTTGAGATTGGATACAATTTCATATATCCAGAGCGGTACTTAAAAGGCATAAGAAAGAAGAAAACACCCAAATTAATTATCTCAGGGGTGACTCCAAGTGTCTTGTTTTGAGTCTGAAAGTAAATTTCCTGTGCTGCATCCTTAAACTGAGAATAGAAGCATACTCAAATGGCTAAATTCAGGAAATTAATTAAGAAAATGGTGACTTGAATATTGGCCTTCTTCAAAATTCTGATTCAGAAATACCTTCTTGTGGCTGCACTTCAAATTACAACTTGAGTTTTTTCAACCACATTGCGTGTCTTTTGGCTTTGGTGTGAATTGGGTGCTGATGAAAAGGATAACTGACTTGGATGAAAGTTTGACATGTATAGAAAGATGTGTACCTGAAAAACCATGGCTAATGAAGTAGTCCTAAGGCTGATCTCAAGTCAGTCTCCGGACCCGAACAACAAGATAGACAAAAGAAACAAATTGTCCTGAGTAAGGAGCTTTCCTTGTTTTTGTTTGTTAATTCTGTAAGCTACTCAAAAGTCTGAATGGATGACCTAAATGTAACTGCAAATCTTATTGTTCCAAGTCTCTGAGCAAAGGAATAAATTGATTGTAAACATTAAGTCCTGCATTCAAGGATTTGGCTTTGGATTTGTAAAGGACTTCAAAAAAGCAATAGTTAAAGGAGGTTAACATACATAGCATACAACAGTGTATGGTGTACACTGATTTCTTTGCAATCTACGTTTTAAAACCCAAATAGGCTAGTGAACTGCCAAAGTGCTCATCTGTCCAGGTGGGGACGGTGCATCACCAGTACCATCTTTTGTATTATTTGTGAGGCTCGTAAGTAGGAAAAACAGTCTAGTTGATTTGGCAGAAACTTGTGTTTTAGGCAACTTGTGTGGGGAGAAGAAAAGTGATGAAAAACTGAAATGTTAAAAGATATAGAAGAAAAGTTGTCAACAGTTTTAATAATATTTTCTTATTTCCCTCTTGCAGACCTTCAAGTGCTGACCTTTGTGGTCTATTAAGTTATTATAAACTTTTGCTGCTCTGCGAACACATAAAGATGTCTCGCAGCCCTGACGCTAAGGAAGACCCTGTGGAATGCCCTCTTTGCATGGAGCCCCTGGAAATTGACGACATCAATTTCTTCCCTTGCACCTGTGGGTACCAAATCTGTCGTTTCTGTTGGCATCGTATTCGCACTGATGAGAATGGACTTTGTCCTGCTTGCAGAAAGGTAAATCCCTGGAACAGCAGCTTGTCTTGCATATGTTTCACAAGGCTTTTGTATTGTGTTGGTACCAAAGACATCCTTTTCCTTGAGGGAAACAATCATCTAGTCATGGCCTAGATCAAGGGTGAGCTATTGGATCCTTCAGATTCTGTCTGCATATGTATTGAAGCTGTTATGAAACAGCTGGTCTTGATTTATTAAATTTAGAACCAGATTGATAGGGGAAGCTGCGGATCAGAACCAAGGCATGCTGATGCTGAGAGAACTGCCAAAAATAAAAATCCTTTGAGTTGGGGTGCTCATGCATTAACAAAGTCTTTTCAGGAAGAATAGTGAGGATTCCAGCATCAGGGTTTGCTGAGAGCTAAGGTTCAGCTAAATTGACAGACCTGACTGAGAGGCAGGTTTATAAAGCACCTGCTTGTTTAGTTTGTGGCACTGGAGCTTTTCAACCATATTTTAGTGGATACTAAATGTATAAAACCTTTGGAAAGATATCCAGTGGTGTTACATTTTGAAGCATTTTGAAATCTAGACTGTTTGTCTAGTATTCTGATCTTGTTGCCAAATGCTTTAAGGTAGTACTTGATATTTCCCTGTGTCTTGATGTCTGGCTGATTTGGTTGGCCACAACTGTAAACCTCAGCTTCACTAAGTTGCCTGTTATTTCGTTTGAATTATTTTATTTCTCCTTCTAGTGTTTTGCTTAAACTCATTATTTCCTTATCTTCAGTGCTTAATAAAATTCTTTTTCAGTATCTTCTTGTCTTTAATGACTTCACTTGACTGTAACTTTCTTGCCTGGCCTTTCTCTTCTTGTAGTTGCAGCTACTTATGTCTTCTTGTTCTCCTACTATTTAATCATGATCCTGTCCCTACTTTATGCCTCTCTTGCCTCCCTGTCTCATGTTACAGCTTTCTTTTCAGACCCCAAGTAATCTTACTTGGTCTCACTATCTTTATTCACTGACACAGTATTTTATAAGCACTTCCAGTCATATTTTCTTGCTGGTCTTTTGGGCTTTGGCTACACTAGAGCTGCTACTGTTCACCTGTGTTTGGATGCCTCTGCAAGCCTGAAGGCTCTCCCACAGCAATATGTTTGTTTAAAAATTCTGCAAGTTTGCTGCAATATTTGAACTCCATGTTCTACAAGGAAGATCCACATGTCATCAGCCAAATCATTCTCCACTTGGGATACCTGCTGTAGATGACACATGCTGTATAGTAATTTCCCGTAGTACAAGGGAATATCTACTCTTATGATGCAACATGAGATTTCTGGGATTTCCTTGTCTAAGTCACTTCATTTTCCTGGATTTGTTACACTACTTTTTACCTGTTTGTTATTCAAAGTTTGCAAAATGTGTTTGAAGAATCACAGAAGCAGTGTGCTAGTCACTGGTTTTGGGTGTCTGAATTCTTTGAAATATGCTGGACTCTTAAATGTGGAATACTCTGCCCTATGATTGGATGTGCAAATATTTTGCCTAATTTGGATACAGTTTGCTCAGAAAGACTGTTTCATGAGGAAATCTTGATTAAGTGCTATGATTGGAGTGAAACATACCATTCCTGGAGAGAAAGGAGACGTCATCTTTCATAACAGATGAGGATTATATTGATACTTTCTTCATCCATGGACTGCAAGATATTCTTGAGCGGATTTGGAGCTGTATCGCTGGATTATAGGAGGTTGGCATGAAGAAGGCTGGCTGAGGAGGACATTCCTTCTGTGGCAGAGACAAAGACATTGTGATGCACAGACCGCACCAGGATCTTGGGAATAAATCATCTTGAGCTACAGTGTTGCAGCATTAAATAAGTGAAGAAGCCATCTTTTGAAGTGTGCTGGACAGAAGGAACCAGGTATGTGTATTTGTGTTCAGTGTGTCTAAGTAGTCCCTGTCTGTGCAGAGTAAGGCTTAAGGGGAAAGATGTGAGCATTTTTCTGTTCGTAACTACTATGGTGAAAATTTATTGCGGCCACTTAAAATGCTGAAGCACAGAACATGGCAAAGCAACAAAATTTTAGAAGGAAAGTTTGTAGTAGGTACAATGGTTTCAACAAGTATGCCATATTGTTATAATGAGTATACCAGTGCAGGATACTGTCTGTGAAATGGACTGTGGATAAAGATGTATTAAAAAAGGATGAGTATGTTATTTATAATTACATAATAGAAATCTGCTATTTGTGCCAATGTTATTGAATGCAGTGTGACTTACCCAGCAATTTGAGCACTAATCCATGGAGAGGAGCAGTGAACAAGTTCCCTCTCCAGGGGTTTTGCTTGAAGAGTTGGGGGGAGATTTTGGTGAAGTCTGTAATAAAATAGCTTGGCTAAAGGCTGTAGTGGCACCTATGCCATTAGATCTTAACTGTGCGTTGCATATATACCATTATCTTCCTAAACTACTTTAATTCACTTCTAACTGAAAAGATGTTAGCTTGCGGTTTCTTCTGCCTGGGAGAGAGTACTTCTGCATGTTTGAACTGTTACATATCTGCACATGCAGAATATGTTCATGTGGTTGCAGTCAATTAATTTAGTCTGCCTTAAGTTTCCTCCTGTGAATAGTAGTTGTACAAACATTTGCTTTAGTAAGGTGCTAGTGTGAATTGAACTTAAATTTAAGCTGGCTGGAAACTGGTACGTCTTAGTATTAACATGTTAAAAACTTTCTAAACTTTGGTCGAATCTTCTGAAATAGACTCAGAAAATAAACTTATTTCTAGAGAAATAAAAATTGTTTCTGTTTAATTCCTTAACTTCAAAAATACCTACTTCAAAAAAAAAATAGAACTATATGGCTTTGGGTTCCTGATGCCCTTCAAGTTGTAGGTGTAGCCAGTTGTAAGATTCTAAGAAATGCTTCCTGTTTTTTCTAGTTAATTGATTTCTTAACTGTGAGTGAAATAGCTTCTAACTAGTCAAATTAGAATGAAAATATGCTGTCTTCAGAAGAGATTTCTGTTGCCAAAAGCTGGTTTGCAGGTCAGCAGACTTGCTGGTTCTGATTGTAATGCCAGTGATTTTTATCTTTGCAGTGATATTTCTGTAATAATTTCTGTTAAATTCAGCAGTCTAGATCCTGTTTATCATGTGAATAATACCGTCTCAATTGCTTAGTTAAAACATGCCACTCTCAGCCCTTAATGTCAGTTCCTGCACTTTTTAAATCCAGCAACAAAAAAGCCTGGCTCGTTCATGTTTCTTAATTACTTTGCTCTTCCACCAAATAATATAATTTGATACACAGTTATTCCTGTGGTGTGGCTTTGGCTTTTTCTCCAGCTCCTTGACTGAGCAACCTTTATTTCTCCTAGTACCTGGTGTTAGAGATGGAGTGAAATAGTGTACTGCTGCATGTATGATCAAGAAATTAACATGCTTTGTCCATGTTTATCCTACTACTTCTGTGTAAAAGGAACACATAGTCTTAATGCAGTCTCCAAATATCAGTGTTTCCTCCTATGCTTTTAATCCCACAACTGAGTAGTTTGGTGCAACAATTGATGTTTTGAAATAGATGGGAAATTGCTTTTTTTAAAACATAAGTGTAATGGTGTATGCTGTGCACAAACGTTATTGACTTCCTTTGTATTTCTTGTTTCAGGACCTACTTGGTAGCAAGACAACAAGTGGGAAATGTTGGTGCATCCGTTGTGTGGAAAGAATGTGACCCACCTGGGAATGACAAAAGCAAAGTGCTTGATAAATCACAGCTCCGCTTTCAACAATTGGGAAATGGGGAAAAAAGTCTGAAAGGAAACACACCTTAAATAACAAGACAAAATTAGTCAGGAAGACTGAAAATTCATCAAGGGGTATCTCTGATTAGAGAAACAAAGACTTCAAGAGAGACATTCAAACTTTTGCTGAAGTTCTTGTAGGGACTACGTTACACTTAGTGTAAAGAAAATTTGGTCATATTCCATGATGGCACACTTGTTTGGGGAACCTCAATGGTTTTTTCTGAAAAGCGTTGATATAACTTACATGAAAGGTGTCAGCTAAATTCACTAACTTAGTGAATCAGTGATGTTGATATCTCCTAATGTCTTGCATCTGAAAATACATCAGTGCTGATAACACTAGAGGTAGCTACTTTGTTTGGATCTCAAATCCTTTATCAGCTAAGGCATTTGAGACAGTATGTTAAGCAAGTATGTTGTTTAAAAAACAATAAGGTGTGGGCATGTCAGTGGCATTTCCACTTCAGTTGTCGCAAGACCTGAGAGCTTCTGATTATGTGTAGTCCTCTCTCTACTTCTGATTTGTAGGGTTAGACAGCGTAAACAACATACCAAATGGTGCTGTGAAGTACACCAGCTGTCAATCCGCCTTGCCTGGCTCTCAGAGACTTGTTCCAGCAGTCTTCAGTGCATGCACCTGTTTGTAGTTGAACCATCATCCAAGTTCATGAACTTCAGCACTGTGGGAAGCAATGACTGAAGATGAAATAGTTTATTTCCCTATCTGTAGATTGGTTTTGTCCTTTATTTGAAAGGGAAATGATTTCTAGTACTATTTTTTTTAGAATTACTTTCTGAAGTGTTGATGCTCTGCTTATTTGCTTTCCACCCCCTTTAAATGTGCGATATCTCTTAATTTGTTATTATGCTGCACATGATTGATAGCTAGGAAAATCATCTACACCTCAGTCGTGTTTGGGTTATTCTTGGGATTCAAGAGATGTGTGCCAACTCATTTACAGGTCCTGCAAGTCAGCATATCAAACTATTGCTGTTCCTTGAGAGCATTATAACCATGTCAAATGAGTGATATACATACAAAACATGTATTTAATACAGCTCTACAGTATCTAGTGAGCACTTTGGAAGATTCTGTTGCTCAAACAAGTGTGGTTATCCATGGTGGCACACCAGTTACTGCTGCTACTTAGTGATTGAAGTTCCTGTTTGGCTGACTTCAAGCTTTCTACTGAGATGGAGACATTTCTCTGTCCCTGGTTCTGAAGCTGCTGCCTAGTTGTGTTCCTAGTAGGAATTTTTATGCTTTCCTGTAGAAATAAAAACTACTATTTGGACATACAAATGTTCTGTTCAGGCTTTAGATACCCAAGATGTTTCCTGATTCATGTTCAGGACCTCCAGCAGTAAATAACTGTACGGAGAAGAAATATGCTACTCACTTGAGAATATACTCTGAATGTGGCTGTACCTGGCAAGAAGGAAGCTGATGAATTTTGGCGCTGTTCGCTGTAGATTCCTGGGACCTTCAGGAACTGTTGCGGCTACTCAGATTTCAGTTCATAATCCAAGTTCTCTGTAAATGGCTTCCCCCAAAACTTCATGTTTCTCCCAGGCTGTATCCCCTGGTGTTGCCTCTGGAGATGGTGACTGTGCCAAGGAGCCTTACTGAACCTACTGAAAACTATTAATGTTTTTCTTGCACAGTACCAGAGAGCAGCACTCTCACAAGTTTTGCCTTGCATAGTATGGGATGTGGAGGAGGAATTAATCTTTGAAAGAGTGGATTGTGTATATGGTAGGACATCACTTGATGTAGGGCAAGCCATGTTTTTGGAACTGTATCTGTTACACTGGTGCACTTTTCTTCCTAGTCCTACCTGAACTCATTGATGACTGAGATAGCTCCCTCTTTGCCCTGAGTAGTCTTTCTTTCCTGTAAAAACCCAACATTTTTATTCTTTAGTTTACATGATTGACTAATACAGATTTTGAAAAGCTCATTAAGTATAAAATTATTCTGCGTCTCTGAAGTCCTCATATGTAGATATGTTACAACACAAGATAATTGGCTATAGCGAATCTCAAATGACCTTTCTAGTTGGTCAGTGGTGTTCGTCAAGGACATTCTGAAATCTATATAACGTATTCAGTGTTAACTCTGAGTAACTTACCTTTTTGAGAAATGTTATGGTTTTGACTGTTCTTCAAGGATAACTTGAGTCCTTATTGTGTTTTCATGTTAAGGACACCTTTCGGCTACTGCTGAAGTATCTTAAACATTTTAATTCCTTTGTGATACTAGAGCATGAACTTGATGTTTGATACTGAAGAGGACTTGATGTTTGACTGAGATGCCATCTGCTCAAGTCAACTGTATCTTGATTTTTTTTTTTTTTTGGATGTACTCAGAAGACTTATCAGGTCTGAGCACTTGATGGCTCTTTGAGTAACATTATGCAACTATGAGGAAGATACGCTTTTAACCTAAACATTTGCATCAGGTTATTTAGTATGACAACTAGTTTTGTACTCTTGTCATTAACACAGGATAGTCAGGAAAAAGTTAAATTCATTTTTGTTGGAGTTGTACACTGAAACTTTTGGTTGTGGTAGTACAAGCAAAGACATTAGTTCAAAATGCTGGTGAGCTTGAGCTTAGCTTCTTTGTCTGAAGTCTTTGTCTTAATTCACATCTCCCGTACTCTTCTCATTTTTTACTTCTTGGTGTTTAAAAACTCTTCTTTTTGTTTGAGCTATATACTTGTTTTTGTGCTTAGCATTGCTTTCTGTGTACAGTGTGAAACCTGACTTTTCAGCCTGAAAAAACAGAGACAGGTAGGGAATGTGGGACTGCTTTGAGGAATAATCTGGGGCAGAGGACAGTGCACTTGTAGTCTGCAATACCCAGCTAAAACAGTGCCTTTATAGCATGAATAGAGCAGTCTTTCTAGGTAACTTTGAGGATACTTGTACTTATCTTGTATACTTTTGAGATTAAAATGTACAGTGTTACATCTGTGTTTGAGGAGTTACCTGTAGGGAGAGAGAGACCAAATTTCAAACTGATACATCAGTGTGGCAAGAATACTGTTAAGTCAGTGTGCATTAATTGTGCTGAAATCTTCTCTTCCCTAGAAATTAACCATGTAAACTTTGAGTAGTGTAACGATGGTACTGTCTTGAACTTAGCGGACCACGAAAACTACATTTGTATTTTGATTTCTTATCTCAAGTCTTGAGTACATTTAAGTACCCAGGTCTGTATCAGAAATAAATATAAACTGCATGCTTTCATCCTGCTTACTGTAAGCTCTTGTTAGTGAAATTATAACAGGATGTGTTGGCGGTCATGTTGCAGCTGCTTGTAATGTTACCGAATTGACTAGGCAGCTGGCTTAGAATGTGGTGGATGCCCAAATCAGTATTATGTCTATAAATAGAAGAATTCTGTGAAAATACACAAGACGTTTACCTTTCCCAAAGGACTGAATATACCTCTATAATGTGGGTGGCCATAACCATCAGATAAGTATAGTAAAGAAATGTTTGCCTTAAAAACATGGTGATTAATGGTATTCAAAGGTGTTGTTTCTTACATGGGTTGTTTTTAATGCTGTTTGTTATGTTTAGCCATATCCAGAAGATCCAGCAGTGTACAAACCACTCTCCCAGGAAGAGCTGCAGAGGATAAAAAATGAAAAGAAACAGAAACAAAATGAGAGAAAACAGAAGATATCAGAGAATCGCAAACATTTGGCCAGTGTACGGGTTGTACAGAAGAACCTTGTCTTCGTGGTAGGGCTATCTCAGCGCCTGGCAGATCCAGAGGTGAGAAGTTTGCACTTGCAGATCTTGCTCTTAACTTGCTGCCATGAAACATTAGAATACCCTTGTGTCTCCCTGAATGGTACAAAACTAAGCCATGTTGAAAAGTTTCACTGCCATGAGGCCCCGTCTTCTTAAGAGAACTTAGCTTCCTGTTCTGTAATAACCTCAATAAGTGTTTGTCTGCTTTAGGGAGTACAGATGCTCTGTGTTTTTTTTTTTTCTGGGGGGAGGGAAGTTGTTCTTAGTTTAATAATGGGAGTTTGGTTTTAAGCTAAAAATAAGCATAAGGACTTTTCAGGTACTCATTTTCCTAGGTTGGATCTGCTGGCACTATACAGCTATGTCATGAATCACCAATTCTAAAATGGGAGATTTGGTTGATGAAGAAGTGATATACAATATCACACAAACTTGTAGGGACAGAAGAAAAAAGCCGACACTTGGAAATATATACTAGGAAGAGCTATAAGAATTATGTCCTTAAGAAGTTGTGTGGGAAAAGTTAATGAGAGGAAGACCTTGTAAAAAGTTGGCTCACTATTCTGCATCACCAAAAATAAGGTTTTCATTTGGGAAAACAGATTATATTTAAAATGCTTTATTTACTTCCATCATCAGTCATAGCTTCAGGTGGCCAATGGAGTAAGTGCTAATGCATAAAAGTATCTTGAATTAGAATATGGAGGAAATGTTCTACAAGATAACATAGCTGTCTTCAAAATTACAGTGCCAGATTAAATTCACCTTATCAGACTAATTACCTGGACAAGTCTCAAAGCAGAAGTGGCTGTTTCTGAGGTCTCAGAGTATGGTCTGTATTTTGGTAGACTGGTAAAGAACAAGTGTAAAAAGCTGCTTTTAGTGAAGGAGGAAAAAAGGAAGGATAAGGGAAGAGGAAAAAAAGCAAGTTAAAACTGATCTGGTGTATAACACTTCAGTATGTACTAAAATATAGCAACAATATTTGCAAGCAACTGTCAGCACTGGCTTGGGGCTATTTATCATTGAAAAATGCAAGATGAATTTGTTACTGAAATTTAATTTCCTTGGCCAGATGGAGGATTTGTAATTAAGAGAAATAGTAGTAAATACTGTTGTTTGTTTTTTTTTTTAACACCTCAGATAATTTTACACTGAGTACCTGAAGTAACTAGGAATAGATTTATTTGGGGGATGGGTGTGTGCTGTACTAGGTGTATTGGTAGCAGTATTCCCAATGACATACCAGAAAATAATGTATATTTACTGAATGTTGCATATAGCACAAGGTGACTTGATCTTCAAGAAACCTAGCCTGAGAGAGATGAATTTTAAAAATTATACAATATATTCAAGTTTTCTACTTAAGCAGGCAAAAAACTCCTTCATAAATTGAGATTACTTGGAATGGGAGCTTTGCTGCTATGTGCTGTTTCTGGAAATAGGTCTATGGATCCTCTTCTGTGGACCTGCTCTTAGGAGAATTGAGAGGGCTGGGCTGTCATACTGTACCAGGAATATAATCTGCAATATGCTTAGGTAAAAGGGAAGTTCTTTTAGGTTTGTCACTCTCTTCTGGAATGATGTCTGCAGGATGGGTGTAGTATATTTCAAGAGGGTGTAGACCAAGTGAAGAGCAGTCAGAAGAGACCAATGAATGACTGGTTGTCTATACAATATACCCTGTAGTTCCTTGGGATGTTCCAAGTGTGATGCTGTTAGTTCTTGGAGGCATTGAAACTGGCTTGGGAAGGGAGAGGGGTAGTTTAGTTCTCGGATCAGTACAGTTTACCTGAACTGTCCAATGCTAATATGAAGATGGAGCAGAGGAAACAAATCCTCCTTTATAACCTCTCAGGTTATTATCTAGAACTAGAAATGCCCTTATTTTGTCTAGCTTCAGTCTGAGTAGTCAGTACTTCTGTACATTCTTCCATCACAGAAATAGGAAAAAAAGGCTCGTGGTATAAATGTGTCAAATATGTTGCTGGTTTCCTTGGCACTCAGGTAATGGTTATTCAGCAGAATTGCTTAATATGCTGGTGATGTTCTTGCTTTGCGCAGGGTTCCTTAATGATGTGTTAGTACTAACTGATTTCGGGAAGGGCAAGATGAGTATTCTTTTTCCTTTATGGATGTGACAATCACTCATCCATTTCAACATGATGTTGATTCTGAAATGTTTTTTCTTGTCCCTGGAAATTTTCCTTTACTGTCTTCCTTTACTTAGTCTGGTCCTTGGAAGATTTGAGATTATCTTGAGCTAATTGGTTTACGCCCTTTTTCTTTGGAGTGTGGGGCATGGCAGTCAGGATTCCGCGTTTTGTGCCTAGTAATTAATATAGCTGGATGCAAGTTTAAGGTAGATGGTTATTTGGAAACGAGAATGAATGTGATTTTTATTTTTTAAATCTAATCATAAAACAGGTATATACAGGAACTTTTTATGCTGAATGGAATATATTTTGCCAGGGTGGGGTTTGGGTAATCAGAGTACTGAAAGAATTTTTAAAAATGCAACATGAAATGCGGGATATTTATCATTAAAGTTCTGCAGTGACAATATACTTTGTATTGCAGCTAACCATGTTTTTATGTGGGAAAAAAAATATAAATCTTCGTGCTCTTCTTTTAGGAGAGACCTGTTTTCTATTAGTTAAAGATTTTAGCTGCACAGTTTCACAGAAGAATAAGTACACATCTGTATGAATTACACCACCACTTGACCTTCCTTTTCTTGTAGGTTTTGAAACGACCAGAATATTTTGGGAAGTTTGGTAAAATACATAAAGTTGTCATTAATAACAGCACATCATATGCAGGCTCACAGGTAAGTCAAGAGGTCTTTGTAATTTTTTTATTTTAATTCCTTTAGAGAATACTTGCATGCAGAGTGAATCTAGGGCTCCCTATTTCTGATTAAGCAATAGCTAAGAGAGTAAAAAGAAAAAAAGGCCTTGCAATAGTCAAATTACTGTTAAGTTACTGAGGCATTTTCCAGCCAGACTCTCAAAGTTGGATGCAAAATGCAATATAGAAAGATTGAAAGTTGGGAGATGGGATGAAAAACTTTAAAAAAGCAGCAATATGGCTTTTAGTCACTAATCTGCATTTTGGGGATAAAATGCCTTTTAAGTATTTTTAGAACATTTGTGCAACATACTGCTGCATTTCTTCTTTTCTTCATTCTTTATGCATCACATATGAGTTTTTATGGCTTCTACCTTTTTTGTCAGTTTCTTGTTAAAAACATCAGGCCCTGAATATACCAATCTATGAAGTGAGCAGCTAAAAAGGTGACTTAATGATCAAATCTGTCTGGGGAAAGAAAAACAAGTAAATAGCATATGTTTTCTTCCTAGGGTCCAAGTGCCAGCGCATACGTAACCTACATCCGGTCAGAAGATGCCCTCAGAGCCATACAGTGCGTCAATAACGTGGTGGTAGATGGCAGAACACTTAAGGTGGGAATATTTTTATGCTCTTGCTTATATGTTCTAGAACATTAGTATCTGGGGTTAGCATACAATTTTATTTGTATGGGTATGCTTGTATTGCTGAACAAGAATGTCCAGTGCATTGGCTTTTAACTTTTTTCCTGGTATTAATGTTAAAATGAAAGTTCAGTGAGCATCCAGCAGGCAGTCTTTTGGTGGGTTAGCAGATAATTTCTTAAAACAAAGTTTGAGACTAAGAGCTGTACTTCCTCCCCATGCTCACAGTGGCTTTTTTGTTGTATAGCATAATAGTATAGTGTAAAAACCCACTGTTTGCCTTTACAGAATATTTCTATAGTCCATACACCACACCTCCCAAAAGCTCCCTGGGAAATCAAGGTTTTTTCCTTCTGGTGTCTGTGTAAGCAGGTGTTCAGGCTGATTTTGCCACATTGGTGGCTCTAGAAAATCTAGTTACTATTCATTTCCTGACCTTGCTATTTGTCTCCTTATGATTATGCAAATATTTACTGAGGCTCTTACTTTGGCATTTATTTAGACTGGATGAAAATAAAAATGCATCCTAATTGTTTAATCCTCAAGAATATATATATTTCTTACAAATGGACTTTTTATTCCATCTGCATCAAGAATGCATTATGATGGAATTTTGAATCTTGAAGTCATTTTTTTAAAAATATAACTTTTTTATCTTACATGGTTAAAGGTATTCTTAACATCTGGTACTTTTTTTTTTCTTCAGGCATCATTAGGTACAACAAAATATTGCAGTTATTTTCTAAAAAATATGCAGTGTCCAAAACCAGACTGCATGTATCTACATGAGCTAGGTGATGAAGCAGCCAGTTTCACAAAAGAAGAAATGCAGGTAAGTCTAGTGAACGGGAAACACGTGAAATGTTGCACGTATGTCTTACTGTCTATGATTTAGTCTAATGTGTGTCATGTATTTTTTGAATGTTATGGCAGTGGTGAATTTTGAAATCCAAAAGGTGATTAACCAGTTGGATATTGCAAAGAACAATTTATTCAATGTTTTTCATTGCATGTTATTTTTAAAGTCTGAGAAGTCCAGTGAGTATTCATGAGGCAGAAAGATGGAGATTAAACTCTTAGCCAAGAATTGAAATAATCTGAGCTAACTACTTTCCCTTTTTTCATACTAAAGTAAGGTAGTGTCATTTTAGATCTCTGTGAACGAAGTTAGTTCAGATCTGAACTGTGAAATTGGTGTGTGTGGACAGTTATTATGGATTGACTCTTGTGCTGTGACTGACCATGCAGTCTGAATCCCAGTAACCCTTCTAGCCCGTGAAGTGTTTAGAAACCATTTGCAAATAAAATGTTGAGGATTACTATAATACCACATAAAAAACGATGCTGAGTTTGTTTTTTTTTTAGTATCTCAGCATCAAAATGCTTATTGTCTAGAGTAGAGAATCAAATAAATGGATAGCTTTACTGTCTCAAATGTGATGCGTTCTGAGGTCTTTAGGTCTGTCTCCATTCTCCTACATGAGGTGTGGTAAAGCTGTTAAACTCAAGTATGCCAGCCTTGCATCCATGCTGTGATTTTTGCATGTGATCTGTCCATGAAGCAGAGGGTCCCCAGCCTTAGTGCCAGCACAAATGTTGTTCTAGTAGAATTTTTTTGATGTGTTAGGCTGATGTAATCCAGAGAATAAAGAACAATGTCCATATCTATTAAATACTTTCTGCAAATTATTTCTGAGGATTTCAGCAGATAATGGCAATAGAAGGAGAAATTCAAGGACAAACCAGGCCACCTTCCCTGTGTGCTTCCCTGTATTTTTCCCGCCTCCTAGATCTGTTACATATAGATGTTTGAGGGTGTGTTCCTGTCTAGTCTTTTTAGTTTTTTATAGACCTGTCAGCCATGAGTTTATTTAATCATTTTGAACCTGTTGTTGCTGCCAACCCCTCAGTCTTTTGTGATAGCAAGCCCCAGAAATTCACTAGCTGTTTTGTGAAGTGCTTTCTTTTTTTGCCTTTGTTAAACTGCGAACTAGTTAGTTTTGTCAAGTGTCCCTTAATCTTAGCTTTGTAGTGCTGGCTGAAAGCAAAACCTCCTATTCACCTTATTCATTGCCTTTGTGATATGGCAAAACTTGATCTAGTCTCTCCCAGCTTTCTCTCCAGATCATAATTTCTGGTCTTTTAAACTTCTTTTTAAAGCAGTTGCTCCATTTCTGCGGTATCTGTTTGCCCTTCTCTGTATTTTTTAGCTGTGTCCTCTTTGAGATGGAGAGCTCAGATGCATGATGTGGGGGAAGCCAAGTTTAATTTATCAGTTCTCAGTGTGCTATATTCAGTGTGATATGTTTCATTTTGGTTTAGTTTATTTGAAGTGGCCTTCTTAGTGATGCCCAGCACATCTTTTGTGGCTAGTACATAATTAAGTAACAATTTCAGAGGTCTGTTGGCACTAACCTCAGCATCTTTTTTTTTTTTGAGCTGTAACAGCCAATTCACAGATCAGAGTGATCTAGATATGGTCTATATATCTATCTATATATGTATATATATCTAGATATGGTCTAGACTGCTTTTCCCTTCTTGTGTCATCTGACATGTCCTTGCTGAAGCTTATTTGCCACCATTTGCTAGTTTGCCCATTTCTCTGGGATTCTTTTGGAGCTCCTCATTATCAACGTGGCAATTTATTATCCAAAAAACTTGATATTGTCAGCAAAGAACTTGCTTTTAAGTCCTTTTTCATGCATGCTGATGGTGGTGCATGGAACTGATGCCAGTCATCAGTTCTCATTGATTGCTTCTGCACCCTGAGAGTTATACTTTGAACCATCTTTAATTCACACTTTCTTCCGTGGCAGATTAATAAATAACTGGTGTGAAACCTTATCAAAACCTTATCAAAAACTTCTTTTGAAGTTTTGTGGAGCCTCTCTATTTATACTTACTGACTCTATGCAGAATTCATGTTCGTGAAGCAGGGTTTCCCTTTACAAAAAATACTCAGATTCAATCCTAGTGGCTTGTGTTTATCATGAACTTCTATTTTTAAAAATTATTATTATCATTATTATTATTATTACCTTGTAATCTTTGGAAGGATGGAGGTTTACTTAGCAGCCTGTAGTTCACAGAACCTTTTCTACAGCTCTTTTTGTAGAAGTCAGTGGCAAACTGTCAGTCCTCTGGCCTGACTGCTAGTTAAAATTGATAGGCTATGTACCTTGGTCAGCATTTACATCATTTTCATGTGTAAGTTTCTTCAGAAGTCTTGAGTGGATTTTACATCATCTTGGCGACTTATATGAATCCTTCCCTGTTCCTTGTTATATTGCTTAAACTTTTTTTGAATTTCATATTGCTTTCTTAAAAGTAATTGGAAATTACACACCTGCTAAGTAGATTGTTCTTTCGGTGTGCCAGCTTTCCTGCATTTGTGTGTCAGTGAATTTCCAGATCCGTTTAATAAGATTGAATATTCATTGTTTCAGATTTTGAATCCATATTTAAAAAAAAAAAGTCAGTGGATGAATTTGTATTCTAGGTTAATTATTTAATAGATCTAAATATAGTGGTAAACTAAAAAAAATTGGTAGAACTCCAGAAGTCTCGGAAAACGAAGTTGGGACTTTTAGCTGGGTTGGAGAGGCCGTGTTTGGCCTCTGGGTTGTCTGTTACAAGTGAAACACAATTACTGCAAGCTTCTATATAGAGTTTTAATCCTGTTTCTTTCTTGCGTTTCTGTGGCAAATAAGTGAACTTAAGACTGACCTCTGATGTACCTGGCCGTGATATTCAGTCTTTAGTCACTGAAACAGGTTGAGAGATGCAGAGAGGTTTCTTCTTACTCAGCTGCTTAACATTTGCAAATTGTTAACTGTGCAAATCTGTGCATCAACCTAATTGCTACAGTCATAGTGGATGGTGAAAGAAACATTTTCAGGGTGCAGGATATCTCAAGGTTTGCATTTTGGTGAGCCATACTGTAGAACCACACTTTTTCCTATTATAAGTAGCAGCTTGGGTGTAGACACTGACAAAGCGGGTAAAGATGATGCATACACCAAATGTTTCAATCCTTCTTGAGAGGTGTATAATTTGATTACATAAGGACATGTTCAGAATCAAACAGTAATGGAGAAGTGGAGAATTAAGTAGCAAAAGAATGGACTCATTGATAGAGTTTGACCTGAAGTATTCCAGTGAGATACATAGTTGGCCTTCTACAGGCACCCATAAGGGAATGTAGCTTATCAACAGTACTAATTTTTTGTATTTTGTCTATTCATGCTTACTTTTTTTTTAAAAAAACAAGTTATATTTTTCTTCTGGGTTGTAAAATTTTTCTAGGAGTATGTCCACATTGCCTGTGCACTAATTCCATTCTTGTTCCAACAAAATATTATGGAATTCATTAATGTAAAAAAAAGTTAAATTTGATATGCACAAGTAGTGTGAGAGCTTCTAAATCAATACTGGAGATTTGAGAGATAGTAACTTTGGTGTTTCAGACTTAAGATTCAGAAGACCTGACCATAAATCTTGGCACTTGTTTCCTTTGCTAGAGGACATCTTCTAGTATCTGGAAACGGTAGAGAAAAGCTATTTACAACTTCAAATTCACTTTTTTATTTTGTATCTTGATTCAACTCATAACAATACTTAACTTGCAAGTAGTAATTCTTAGGTTGGAGTGTTGTAACAACCTACAAAAACCATCAGTGCTCATCCTGAATTTCAGATGCCGCTTTAAATGTTGGGGGTAGGAGTAGATCTTGCTGGTTTTGTTTTTTGTTAAGCCACAGAATGTTATCTGCAAGCTAGACTGAAAAATAACTCTCTTCCTTCACTTGCCAGATTCTAGTACTCTGGAGTTGAATTGGACCCCCACAATTTCTGAAAGCAAGAACTTGTTCTCAATTGATTCAATTAGCTGAAAGAATATTTCAGATTTTCAGTTATTAAAAAGAATGATTTATCAGTTATTGCTTGAAATATGCTGCTTGTCATGTCATACACCTCAGCTGTTTTATTAATCCAATGTAAAATTACTTTCATTTTGGAAGAACTTTTAGTTTAAAAGGAACTCTTTGTTCTTTCTCATCTTCTGAAAAGCTTATTATGGTTGAAATACGAAATGCAGACTGCCTTAGAGATGTCACTGTTCGTGATTTCTATGGTATATTTGTGAAGCTCTTGATCAAAACTGGGGAGCAAGTTCTAATAAGGTTGTAGGTGCTTTTCTGCTTTAGGAGTCTCAAAAAACTATAAATAGGTAGATACATCCAAGTGATTTCTAGGCAAGCTTTACAGCCGTTGAGATCATATATGTGCTGAGAGTGAGAAGCACTGTTTTGAGTTTGACAGGAGTGAGCTGATACATTGTCAAGGCTAAATTACTAAGCTTTGGGACCCATTATATATATGGGCATATTATATATATTAAAAAAATTGTAACTATAAATACATATATATTAAACCAGTATTCATTCATTGTGAGTTTCTCTTTCCTTAGGCGGGTAAGCACCAGGAATATGAACAGAAACTACTGCAAGAATTATACAAACTAAACCCCAACTTTCTCCAATTGTCTACGGGTACAGTTGACAAGAACAAGAACAAAGTGACAGCACTGCAGAGGTATGATGCGTAAGTACTGATGCTGGGCTGCCTAACCTTTCTGGTTATTCCAAAGAAAACTTTCATTCCTGTTTGATCCCCCAAATTGCCTACTGTTTTTAGTACTTATTATATGATAAAATCTGGTAAATTTTCTCTGTGGAGAGATGTATTATTTAGGAGTGATATTCTCCAATTTAATGTTCCCTCTGAAGCCACTCCATGTTCCTCCCCCTTGCCCTCCCCTGTACCAGGCAGAAGAGGAGAATTGACGGCACAGAAGGTAAAGATCAGAACAATTTACTGGGAGCAGCAGTGAGATAGGAAAACAGTAACAGCAACAATACAAATGACAGAGGGTACAAGAGAGAATCAAACGATTCACAAGTGATTGCTCACCCTGGAAGCCCCCAGCAGTACTGATCATATCCTCTGCTAGGCTCTGCTGACCACAGGAGAGCCCTTCCCCAGAAAATGACTTAAGGTGGTATGGAGTTGATTGTCCTAGCCATGCCCTTTTCCTGGCTACTGCAGAAATTAACCCTGTCCTGGCTGGAACCAGGACACATGGCACCACTTTGTTCTAAAACAGAGCGTGTATCTTAGCAAAGAAATGTGTTTCTGCAGTTGGATCTGTAGCTCAGAACAAGGTATTCTGAAAGAAGACCTTGTATTTTATATTTGCAAAACCAAATGCATTTGAGACCAGATGTCTACTTTCTTGGTATGGTGTCATTATAAGTGCAGTCTGTATTTTTATGACTGAGTTACCTTATAACATTAGTATGTTTTCTTCCATCATGATTTATAGTGCAGTCCATATATTTTTTACTATGTTGTAACTGCAGATATAACTTCTTATGGCTTGCTAAAATAATATTCTATTGATGTAGTTGGTTCAGTAAGTTGTGAAAAGATTTCTGTCTATATGAGTATATAGTCACACAAAGATAAATGAAAGTCTGAGGTTACCAGTCCTTAATTATTCATTCAAATGTCATATTTAAGATAAAGAAATAAAAACTGTTGACAATTTTTTCCACTCCTTTTTGTAGGAGTTTGAGAAAAGAGATGGGCAGAGCAGAATGTGAAAGTTAGATTGCACTTCACATGAACCTTGGCCTTGTATTCAGGGTTTGTGTTGTGTGCCAGTTCATGCACTACTGAATTTTTCAGACAATAGTTTGCCAGTGGCAGCATCACTGCACAGCCGTCTAAGCCAAGAAAGTGGGTACTGCATCTAAAATACTGTCAATGGGTCTTGAATAAGCAGAATACAATTCTGAGAACTGGCATTCCAGCTGGAATTAGGACTATTTTCTTTAATTTCTGGAGGCAGTTTCATATGCACTTTGACTGCAAGTGGTCAGGGCTTCCAGAGGGTTTTTTTTCCTTAAGGACAGAGCTGCTTCTTATTTCTCAGGCACTGGTTCAATATCGATTTCAAAGGTAAAGTGCAACAAGCAAAACACATACATTGCTTCTTGAATTTGGGTATTGATTATTTTATGTTTGGAATCTGAACTAATTTTAATTTGAAACCTAATTAGATCCCACCAAAGTAAATTATACCAGTGTGGGAAGAATGCACTATCTGAAACTGCAGCAAACTTTTAAGCCTTTAGGAAGTAATTAGGTTTGGAGTTTGGCCAGTCTGTGGTGCTAATGTGTAGCACTTAGGGAAAAAATGGCATGTTACTCTAAAGGCAGCAAGTGGTAATTTCTCTTGTCAATTGAACAGCATAATCACAGCTCAGACTCTGTTCTTTGCTAATGCCTAGTTTCCACCTTTAGGGTTGCAAAGTGAGTTCTTGCAGCTGGGGTTTGGATATGTTTCGTTGTAGCTTTTGCACTTGTGAATGGACATTGTTCTTCCACAGTTTCTACCCAACTGGGTTCTTGTAGGATTGTTTTTGTAGGGTTCTTTGATATGATACTCATATTTCTAGCTGTTTGCTACAGCCTCTGATAACTTTGTAGTGGTTCTTGTTTCTGGGTTGCAGAATTTCTGTTTCATAATGGAATGGAATAGAAGTTGAGTTCTAAGTAGTAGATGCTTAATTATAAATATCTAGTAGTTTGTTAAACTCTGGTAAGTGTTTTTCTACAATTGTTTTAGTTTGAAAGGTCCTACTTGCAGACCTTTTCTTCCTGCTGAAGACAACTGTTAAAATCCCCTAGGGCCTCTCTGTGTACTCATCTCTTTGTATGTTACTTGATAGTCATGGTGACTGTGTTCTCTTAAAATTGGAGATATATTCCACATTTAAAACAGATCAAGCTTTTTTTTTCTGGATGACATTTTTCTGAAGAACTGAAATGAATGTTTTCTTATGCTGCAAGAAGAACCAATTATTAAGCACATGCCAACTTTTAGAGAACAGCCCTTCAGAGACACGCAGCCCGAACCTAACTAGAACAAAAAAAACCCCAGCACGCACAAAACTCCCCACCTCACAACATAAACCAATTTGTTTCCTTTTCTCCTTGGATGCAAAACTGACTTTTAACTGGCATTTTAAAGTTTTTTTTAGTATAGATATGGCTTTGCGCTGTAGTGAACATAAATTTGGATATTTAAAATAAATGGATTGACAATTTTGGTATATCTAGATTTCAGTTCATTTTTGTACAAGTGAGGCTATTGAATGACAGATGCTCTGCTGCTGTCTCTTCATTCCCTGATGTTCTGTATCTGATCAGCTCATTGGCTCTAACTTAGTCTAAATGTGTGCAAAGCCAAGATGAGATCTGTAAATCAGGTCAAGGTACTCATCTATGTACATATTGTATAGGTAGATGAGAAAAGATGGATACAATATAGCAAATCTTAAAATACTGAGATTTGAGAGGAGGTACTATTACTAATTTTATCTGAATGGAAGTAGGAAGCATTTGTCTTGCTATAAGCAGTTATTGAAATTTCCAGATTCTTACTGTGAAATTAGTAAATTGCCCTAAAGATGTAGAGTGATTGTTGGACCATGTAATGGGAATATACTAATGTAGGGGAGCATCAGGAAGGATATATATGTTAAAAATTTTTTTTTGGGAAAGCTGCTTTCTTATGAAGACAGGATTTGGACACTAAGACCAGCTAGTAGAAGCAAATGAGAAGCTACAAGTAACATAGAAAAACTTGAGAACACAAAAGCAGGTATTTTATAATAAGATTGCAGGGTTAACAGACAGCACTGTATTTGAATCTGTTTGGTTATAGACTGTATTCCATTTTGCTTAAATTTGTACAGAATGTAACTATTTACAGCAAAAACTTGGGCTTTGAGTCCTCTCTTGAACTTTTTTCAGTTCTAATGTGCATTCTAAAATGAAATTTAATGTTACTTTATAAAAAGGAAGTAATTACGGCTTTAAACTAGAAATGAAGGGAGCAGTAACTTGAACAGTATGTTTCTCTGGCTGGTCTCGTGGTCTGTTAGTAAAGCTGTGGACGCCTGTATAGGTGTAAAACAAAAGTTCATCTGTTGTGGCCAGGTTTGATAAGACCTGTAATATAAAACATATGAAAAAAGAATGACATAGCTCATGACTTACATAGCTCGTGACATAGTTATGGGCTAAAGCAAGTAATCCTAAATGAGGTCTGGACACTTGAACTATTGATGGCATTTTTAATTTTTATTTACATTTTTTTCTCTCCCTCAAACGGGCAAGTTTCGGCTTTAGGATTGGCAAAGCAGCTATCTATTCAGGAAAGAAAACAGAATTCCCTCTGGTTTTCTCTCTACCCTACCTATCCCACTAATTATTTTTTAAGTCATCACCATTTAAAATCTGAAAAATAATATCCAGATGAATCTATTCTTATGGATTGTCTGGCATAAAGATTTATTTCCCCGGTGTTCACAATTTTTGAAACACTTTCTTCGTAACTTGAACTCTTCTATTTTTTTTATTTTACTCTTGCCTTTTTCCAGACCCAACAGTAATAACAAAGATGCCTGGCCATCATTACAGAGTTCAAGTAAATCAGCCAACGGTTTAACAATGGAACACAGGAAAACGCCTCCTATATTAGAAAATGGCACAGACCCAGAACACATGACTCCAGATGGTGCAGACTCAGATTTCGGGTAATTGTGCTGCCTTTTATACTTCAGATAGCTTGCTTTCTCTCTCACTGATTGGTGTGGAGGGAATGATTCTTCAGTCTCTCTGGTTGGAGAGCTGGATACCAATTCTGATCAGGTCACAAAAAGCTGGGCTTAGTGTAGCCCGTGTTAATAAAAAGACTGATTGGCAGACTGTGCAGGAGAACCCTAACATGAAGTTAGTAAGTGACAGTGCAGGTAATGGCTGAGGGGAACGGAATAACCAGGGGACCAGCAGCTTGTACAGCTGCACAGTCTGTCAGAGCTGATCCCTTCCTTTTTTTCTATACAGAAGCTTCCACAAAGGTAACATGCCATTTGCTGTACATCAGGAGGCTTGTCACTTGGAAAAGCTTCAGTAGAGGGAAGTTAAATGTTAGGGCTAAAATATCTGTTACTTCCTTCCAGTGATGTATTCCAGAAACACAACAGAGAGGAAAAGGTTCCCCAGTTACCACTCAGAGGGACAACAGGGCAGCAGGTTGAACTGAGGCCTCTTTGTGTAGAGGAAGTAATTCATCTGCTTAAAATAATCTCTTACTGGCAGCCAACATTTTTTCTTTTTTGATGCCCTCCTTGAATAGAACAAGTGTCCTTTTCCACTTTATGCATCACTAGCAGTTAAAATCTTAGTCTGTAGTTATGCCAGTTTGTTCTTCATGGACCCCTTTGGGTAGTAAACATTAGGCTCATTCAGAGGTTGGATGGAAAAAAGCAAGGTAAAGTATAATATTTCAACCAGTGGTGCTGCTTATTAGGTAGCTAATCTTCATTTTAAATCAATATTGAACCAATGCATTAAAATGGAGAGTGTTGTTGAAAGTGGTACCTTCTTGTTAGGCCAAATAGCAGTCCCATTGAGGAGTGAACAGAGAACCTGTGAATTGCATCTCAGTAGTGATGTGCAGTACTTTTTTTTTCCTGAAAAGAATGTGTTTAATGTAAATAAAAATAATGTAGTCAATAGATAATGAGCCTTATTCCTTCCTGAGGGCTGGAAGTCTGTCTTGCAAATAAAGGCTCCTTAGGCAGGTTCAAGTATAATGGACATTTTCATCATTTAGATTGTCAGTAAAAGTTGTCTTACTCATAGCTTTTTAAACTGCAGTATGATGGCTGCTAGCTCTGTAGGAAAAGAATTTGACTGGAATATCAGCTCTTCAATCAGAATTGATTGTGTAATGAAGAGTCTACAGCAAACTCTGTGCTATAGGAATTTAGAACTTACTAACCAAAAGCAGTGTGTTTCAAATGGAAGAGCTTTAGTCATGCTGTTTGATCATTAAATAGAGAGTTATTTGTAAATTGTCAGTGGAGTAATGCAGTGATTTTTCTTTTGTAGTAAATATTTCGGCTTAATTTATCTGTTTGAGGTACTGACTCAATCAGTGTTCTTTATTCACAAAATAAGATATTGATGATTACTCTTACATAGTTTCTTTTAGAATGGAGAATTAATTCTGCTTGTTTCCAATTATTCATTTTGGGGTGAGGGGAAAAATTACAAGTAGAAGAAATCTTACGAATCGTTGACCTTACTATATGGCTGTATGCAGTAATTAAACTTTGCAGCACCAAGGGCTGTTTGAAAACAAGGTGTATCTAGAATCTGAAGTCTGCACCCAGTTAAAAGAAGTTGTTACATATACTTTTCAACATCATTACTTTAATTTTACTTGTATCATGTTGTGGTCTCTTAGTGGAACTGAAATTCATGTTCTTACTCCTGATGCTTGTTTGTAGAATCTGTGTATTGGCCTGTGCAGCCTGATGCTTGTCCATCTTTTCTCATGGGTAGATGAAAACGAGAGTACCTTGAAGTTGCAAAGCAAAGATTTTAGCGTGAACTTCAATAATACCATTTCATTAGCGTGGTATTTAGCATTATTGAGGCAACTCACAGATACCCATAAGAATCTTGAATCCTGAGATGTGCCATTTCAGCCAAGTCACACTAATTTGAAGTGAATGGCTTTCTGAGGTGGTTTTCTGCTGTATCTTATATTATCCTTATTTTTGGCAGTTTTTAATGCTATGGTTTTTTCCCCTTCTGTCATCTCAAACATCAGTCTTAAAGGCTGGTGGAAGCTTAACTTGCCACCAAGACTAAATCGTTAATTTAATGTTTTATCTCTCCCAGATTTATTTAGGCTTTGTATGGCACCTGAAAACTTGTGTGTTTGGAAAACAGATCTTTTCCAGTTTCTTTACAGTAGTATCGTAGATGGAACTGACTGTTACAAAATACTGTGGTAGTATAGAGTTCTAGGGTTTTGTATGGCTTAGAGTTGCTCTGAACATGTTCAAAACTTTACTTTTGTTCCTTAAGGCGGTCAGCAAGCAGAATGGAGAGTGGTGAAAAGAAGTATTACAGTATATGACAAATGATTGGAATGCTTATGATTAAAAAAGCAGTCTCATAAAAAATAAGTGGACCTTTTTCCTTCTTAATTCCTATTTTTTAGTTTTTGTCTTTCTTTTCTTCCACTACAAAAGCAAATGTTGATTTTTCACGTTAAATACTTGAGTCTCTTACTGTCTTTTTCCCTCCCACTTTTGCAGCCCTATTGATAAACCTTCAGATTCCCTCAGTATAGGAAATGGTGACAGCTCTCAGCAGGTAAGACACAAAGATAAGTGCTCTGAAAGTAATAAGTGGTTTTGAGGACTTAGTGAAACTTGCAGTTGGAGAAACAAGTATTTTCTGAAGTGTATCATAATTGGGCATTGGAATGGGCTGTCCCAGGAGGTGGTGGAGTTTCCATCTCTGGAGGTGTTTAAGAAAAGACGGATGTGGCTCTTAGTGCCATGGTCTAGTTGACAAGGTGGTGTTTAGTCATTGGTTGGACTCAATGATTTCCAAGATCTTTTTCCACTCTAGTTGATTCTGTGATAATTTAAAACAAAATTTAAAAATGGTATTGTTAAGTTGATTTTTTTGTTTGACCTTTTGCTGAGCTATATATTAACCAACCTAATGGTGGCCAGAAGTTTTGAGGAAACTTTTCATATGAGTTAGTGAAGAATTACTATATAAACTCATGTCCTAATTTTTCTCTTTCTCTCTTGCTTGTAGATAACAAACAGTGACACACCTTCACCACCACCTGGTTTAACAAAACCCAATCCAGTTATACCCATCAGTTCATCTAATCACAGTGCACGGTCTCCTTTTGAAGGGGCTGTAACAGAATCACAGTCACTCTTTTCTGACAACTTCCGGCACCCTAACCCCATCCCTAGTGGGCTTCCTCCATTCCCCAGCTCTCCACAGACTTCGAGTGACTGGCCCACAGCACCAGAACCACAGAGCCTCTTCACATCAGGTACGTCCACAGGTTACGTGGCTGGGTATCATGCTTTTGCAGTTGCAAAATTTGTACAGAGTTGTACAGAGCTTAAAACTCTGTAGAACCTAACTCTAGGATTTGTTCCATACTGTGTTTTCCCCCCTTACAGATGGTTAAAATTTGTCACTTAACTGCAGATGAGTTGCACTGACTTCAGGGTTTTTCCTTAAAGAAACTTTGCAGAGCTTTCAAGCTGCATGGCTAAATTATCAGAGTGCTTATTTTAGTTTTTCTTAGCAACATGCATAGGATGTGACATGTATGCTTTAATATTTAGTGTTACAGATTTTTATTGAGAGTGGGGAAAATACATGGTATCAGTATATATTGATATGATAATCTGTAATTCTCATGTCAGAAGCTGTTCTGTAGAATTCAGAATTTTCTTAGTATCCTGCATAGTTATCTGAAGGTGTCTAATCTTTCTCTCTCTGAGGTGAGATTCTATAAATTTCAGACAAGTTATGTTTAATTTAATCAGCTCAAAGATACCTGTGTTTTTCAGGTATTCTCCTATGAAATACCTTGTTATATGCGCAAAACATCATTTTAGTTGTAATTATATAGTCTTAAGAATGGTTAACAGTATTTCAGAGCTCACAAATAATGAGAATATGAGGTAGTTGTTAGAAAACTAAATGAAACAATATCAGTAAAAAATTGAATGTAAATAATATGATATAGTTGGTTTACTTAGTGTTTAGTCATCTTTTGATGTTTATCTTGTTCCTGGCTATCATAGTTCTGTTTGTAAACAATATTTATTACCAAGGAAATTCCTTTCTGCTAAGGCACTTAATACACCAATTTTGTGAGGATGAAGTAGCAGTGAGAGGTAATTTCCAGGTAGTAGAGATCCATAGGTAATATGAAGTGTATGGTTGTGGTTTAAATAAGAATGCAAAGGACAATTTCTTGTTGGTCTAGCAACTCTTTATCATCAAGGGTTTTAGAGTTGATAATATAAGTGTCGATTTCTTCTCTGGGAGGTTACAGAGCCTTCTTAAAGTGGCAGACCAGGTCCCTGCCAGCAGAGGGAGTTAATGTTGCAAGTGATACTACCCTGTACTTAGAAGGTTGTTTGACCACAGTTTTTAGGAAAAATAATGTGACGATAGACTGAACCTGAATAGCAGACTTAACGCAATCATGAATAGAAGTAGTAACTGAAAATGAAGACAAATTCCTATTAACTTTTTTTGCAACACTGCCTCAATATATTTAACAATATCTTGTAGTGCAGTTCTCTTCTTTTATTTTATCATTGTGTCTCCTCAAGAATTTGGCTTGTTTCTCTTCATAATGGTAGGCAGTAGGGAATTTTTCATGGGTTTTGTTTGTCTTTGTTGGGTTTGGTTTTGTTTTTGGAACTACTGCTCTGAGGCTCTTCCTTTTGAGAGGAAACATCCTGCCTACCTTTTTTTGCACAATGTTAATAGTGAAAGCAAAATATTGAACTGAGTAACAACCTGGTTTAAACTCTGTTTGTTCACACTTCCATTAAATAATAGGGAGTAAAGAAGGTTTTAAGCAAGTGGTCATTGGTCTGTTTCTACTTGAGACTATTCCTGAAAATACTTTCTGGATAAGGTTTTTACGTAGTTCAGGAACAGTGCAACTGTGCAGTAAAAATGTTATTTGCTACTTCTAGCACTTCACCTTTAGTAGAAGTCTATGACAGCTTGATCTGAAAATGGCATGCTAAGCTGATGAATAAGGTGTCTTTGGGGAATGTATAAAGTAGTATTATATGAAAGATAAAAGACCATAGTCAGATATACAGGCTGAAGTTTTTATATGGAAAAATGATTTCTAATTCTTGTTCTAAATCCTGTTCCTTTCTTCTCCAACAGAAACTATACCAGTATCCTCCTCCACAGACTGGCAAGCAGCTTTTGGGTTTGGTTCCTCCAAACAGCAAGAGGACGACTTAGGGTTTGATCCCTTTGACATCACCCGCAAAGCCTTAGCAGACCTGATTGAGAAGGAACTGTCAGTCCAAGACCAACCTTCCCTTTCGCCCACATCTCTTCAGAACCCTACCCCACACACTACAACTGCCAAAGGGCCAGGTTCTGGATTCCTGCATCCTGCTGCACCCACAAATGCCAACTCTCTCAGTAGCACCTTTCCAGTCATGCCACAGAGGTTTCCACAGTTTCAACAGCATCGAGCAGTTTACAACTCCTTCAGTTTTCCAGGCCAAGCAGCTCGCTATCCTTGGATGGCCTTCCCACGCAATAGCATCATGCACTTGAACCACACAGCAAATCCCACCTCAAATAGTAATTTCTTGGACTTGAATCTCCCACCACAACACAGCACAGGTCTGGGAGGGATCCCTATATCAGGTAGGTGAATAGGGACACCGGTGAATATGACTTAATTCATGCTCTCAGCTTCTCTGAATCAGAACAGGAAAAGGAAATAGCCAGAAACAAGCAGTAGACTGTTACCTCTTGACTAGGTTGTGAACAAAGGGAGGAATATTGTTTTAAATAGGTCCTTTATGTTAAAAAAAATTAACTGGATATTTAGCCTTGTAAATATTGAGCTTTATAAGGAAGGTGGAGTATTATGTGCCCGCTTAATTTTCTGCCAAAGCAGATTGATATTTTGGTTCTTCAGTCTTGCCAGACTGGCTTTACTTAAGCATAGCCCCTGGAAGTGCATTGTGACTTTCACGTTGGCATGCAGGTGTTGACCAGCGTTCTTAAAGTTGTGCAAAAAATTGTAATGATGGTAATTTGTGCCAGATATCTTGGCTGGGTTTTTCCCTCTTGCGCATAACCGAATGGCTGCACAATAAAACATTCAGTGCTGTTCATTTCTGTACTTCAGATGGCCTTAATATTATGCTAATCTTCACTGAATGGATGCTTGCAATGTGTGTAAGAGGATTCATCCTGATTCTGAGGGTTGTGATGTTGGAGAAAAATAAATGTGCAGTCAGGCCAGTTCAGGCTGCCCTGAGTGGATTAATAGGCTCTTGCATCAAACACTGCAACTAAGGAGCTAATTGTAACAATAATTGTCTTGATTAAAAAATTACTTCTGGGGTTCGAAGTCCTTCCATACTTCCAATTTAGCTTGTTCCAAACAAGCTAAAGTCTCTTATTTCAAGCTAGATTCTCTTCTTGTAACAGGGGAAGAAATTGTATTACATGAATAATGAGCTGCAGGTAGAAAGTCTTTTAGCTCTTTGTAGCCTTGAGGTGGAGAAAACTCCTTGAGATGTTGCCAGCATTATTTTATTTTCATGGGTTTTAGAAGTACTAGCTTTACTATAAGAAAGTGATGTAGGAAGAAGTTAGTGACTTTTCTGATGCTCTAGTACAGGAACTAATTTTGGCTGTTACTTTGCTGTATTTTGTCCTCTTTGAAGGCTTGTTGGAGCTACTGTACTGTTGTAGGGTCTTTAGGCTGATTGAAGTATAAACATGGTCCATACTACAAGTGCAAGTAGTTCCAAACTCTTTACACTGGCAATAGCAAAGTTTTAAGCCTAAAATGACTGATAGTGGTTGCACAAAAAAAAAGAAGTTGCTTCTGGCATGGAGTAACAAAGTACAGCATCCACAGCTGCATTGTTGCTCTCTTTCCCCTAAACTACATAGAACTCTCAGAAAAACAACAGGACATCAGTTTTCAACTCTAACACTCAGTTGTAAATACTTCTATTTTGAGGGGTCAGTAACAAGACTATCTTATGGCCTGGGGGACCAGAAAAATCCTTTAGTGTTGAAAAGGATCTGTTCGAGTTGATTCCAGGTTTGCAAGAATATTGCATTATTTTAATTTGAGTTAGCAGTTTGAAAGTGGAACTTCCTGCGTTTGTAGGAGACTTGTAGATCATTTTTTCAACTTCTGAAGAGCAGGTTGTATGGTACTGGTTGATGCACAGCCCAGGCCATGTACTTCCCCCATATGTTTTAAGGTAACAGAATTGATATTTAAGTCCTTTTTTTGTATGCAACTGCTACAACCAATTAATCTAAAAGTATTTTTGGCAAATATCGCGCTAAAACTAAAATAAACATCTGGTGTAGTAGCCGTGGAAAGTTCCTTTGTGTTGATTTTAATCTCTTGTTATGGAAAACATTGTTAGTTGACTGGCTCACAGTTAGATAGCAGTTGCTTCAGTGCAAACACTTCTCAGCTGATGTATGTCAGCTTTGATATATCTTGAAAAAAGAATATTTTGCACAAGGATAGATACTCTTTTTTCTTTTTCCTGCTGCCAGAAATCAGCTGAAGTCTCAGTTCTGGTTTTGTTTGCTAGGTTATGGGTTTGTATTCCTTATATTTATTCTAGTACTCTAACTGCTTCAGCAGTACAAATAATTTGAAAGTCAGGAGATGACCTCTTAGCTCTTTTCTTGTGTGCTGACTTAATAGTTTCCAGTTTATTGATTAGTCTATTTTCAAATCCGCATCTAGAGTACAGGTCTCTTGATGAATCCCTTTTATATTCTGTTGGAAAAATAATTCCTGTTGTTTGCTTTTAATCTGTCAGTAGCAAGTATTTAATTACATAATTTTCCTAGTTTCCTCATGTAATTTTCCCCAACCCCTAGTGAGGTTGGGGAAAGAAAGTGATGTCCAAATGCAGAGACCTCATGTGTATAAGACTTTATTTTCAGTAGTTTATATCATACCCTACCTGACCTGCTAGAAAGGCAATGCATATCATAACAGCTGTTTAGCAGTATGGAAAAATTAGTTGTAGTAGACCTGAAGTTCTGTTTTCTTGGCTCTTTCATTAGTGCGTATTAGAGTGTTCAGTAAATGTTACAAACTTGGCTGCTTGAGATGTAACAGGAAAAGAAACCAAGTGCAGGTGAAACTTCACATTCTGTCTTGTAGCAGAGACCCTCTGCTGCTGTAGAAGCCACATGTTTCTTAAGGTCTTTGATCAGTTTTTTTACAGGATTATAAATTCCTAAAAAAAAAAGGCGAGGTGAGAACAGGCACATTAGTCTGTGTCTGCCTGCTTTATTTAATCAACCCTTTTGGAGCTTTTTATTTATGTCAAACCAAGCAGATCTAGTAACGTCTATAAGTTCATGTTAGTATAGTATTTTCTAGGCTTTCTAAATTTGAGTTGGTTTCACTAGGTGTATTTGTGGTACGGAAGCTTCTATTAAGAAAATGGTATCTTTCAAACTGCTGCTCTTTCTACTTTAGGCATTATTATTCACATGAATTTGAAATGATCATGTGTGACATGTTAAGTGTAATTTTCTGAAACTGCCTTTTTATTTGAGAATCAGAGCTGTGCTGTATTCATAAGCTCACAGCTTCAGGCAGGGCTGTTCTGTGATGTGTACCCAATTTAAATGGAGGAACACAGGCACTACCTACATTTCTTTATTTAAATTAAGCTCTCACTTAAAAATAATTTCTGTGTGGAATTTGGTTGCTTATTTCTCAGAGGAAGTAGTATTTATTAACTAATTCTGCGGTTTCCAGTGAAATGACATTGTGACACATGATTGACTTAATAGATTTATTATGCATGTACTTGAAATGTGTCATATTCATCAGGCATACATTTGTCCCCAACCCATATTTAAATTAACTTTTTGATTGATTGATTCCCAGAGTAACTTCTTTTCTATCCCTCACTATCATTTTTCAAACTGTAGCAGATGTTTCATGTTGTCATTTTCAGGGACAATTTAAGCTTATTGCTGCTCTCTGGAGTGGGATTGATTAGATGGTTTACTGTGGAATTATAGAAGTGTAGCTGTGCTTCAGCACAAGAGTTCAGTGACTTCTTCATGGACAGTGTGATTGTTGCTACGCACAGTCTTACCCTAGGTTGTGTGCAAGCTATCCTGAGAATATTGGCCAGCAGCTATGCTTTGTTCTGCAGATAATGCCAAGGGAAAGATTGATTTACTGACAGCAGTGTGGGTGGGTGTGTGCCTTTTTTAATTTTACTATAGGATAGCAGGAAACTCTTTGTAATTTGATAGCTAGTACACTATCATCTTTGCTACCCTACTGCCTGGTGGTATGTTCAAAATAATATGTGTAGTATGAGATCACAGAATAAGGTAGGATTTAGATTAACAGTGTGTTTTGAGACAAATGCTTACAAAATGAGATGTATGCATATTAATTTGAAAATAGGAATATATAGTTTTATTTCTTGAGTTTACTGAGTAGTTGGTAGTTATTGATTTTGTTACATAGAAGTACAGTAACAAACTCACAGAGCTAAAAGTATTAGGAAAAAGTTGAAAGTGGTTAGTCCACTTTCCCCATCAGTCCTACGCAAGATGAAGTACTTGACATTTTGAAACACTGGCTATTACTTCATTTATTAATTCCATAACTACCCTGAATGCAAAACTTAATTGTAAGCTCTCTGTAGACCATAATAATGAGGTAGTTCAAACTCTTCCAAGGTGATTCCTACACAATAATACATATATATTCATCCCAAAAAAATCATTGAAACCCCTGAGTTTGAAGGGACCCACAAGGATCATCAAGTCCAATTTCTGACTCTGCACAGGGCAGCCTAAAAATTAAATCATTTGTCTCAAAGCATTGTCCAAATGCTTGTTGAACAGAGACAATTTATGTATATCATACATATATTAAAAATCTAAATAGAGGAAAGAGTCAAGTGGACACAGAGACGAAGCATAAAGAATTAAATCCTATTTATCATGGGGAAAATGTTTTATTCATTGTCTTTGAAGATAGCCATTGTAAAGTTCATCAAGATATTTTAACCATGCAGCTGACTGATACAGAAGCTGCCGTAGGTTTCTGTGGGCTGTTGCTGGTATTTCAAAACATGGGGGTTGAATGTATTAACTCTGTGTAATAGAATATAATGAAGAATTAAAATTTCATTTTCTCAAGACCTTTTAGTTTTGATGTTGTGGCTTATATCTGTTGAATATATGCATCCTTATTGATGATACTATGTGTATTTAAAGGTGAGACAATAAAAGGGTAGACAGCTGTAATAATTTTGGGTGTTCCCCAACAGTGTCTGTGGTGTTGCATTCCTTGTCCAGACACAGATTAGCATGCATGTCTTCATGTCATGGCTGCATTTAGGTTCTTGTGAAGCAGTAGCTGGTGGCAGAGAGGACAAAGCAATGACAGTTTTATTAAGAAGGTCCAACATCTTTCCACTTATTTTAAGTACTGAGCTCTTCCATTTCTGAACAATTTATGGTGTTGCATCTTCTGCTGCTTTAAATTTTCTGGCCTCTATGCCCCAGCTGTTGAACTTGCCTTGAACATCAGATCCTTTTTTGCCTAATGCTACCTTTTGGACAAGATTTTACTAAAACAAGAGAGATCTCTATATGTTGGCTGTGGTCATATTATTTAAAGACTACAGCACAAAAAAGGATGAGATATTAGAATAAGGGTTAACATATTTCCCCTTTAATACTAAGATTCCTCGTCTGACTTGCTATTTTCCCATTACATAATTGCATTTCCATTTGAGACACACATTTTTATTTGGTCTGTGTCTTTTTGTCTCCTCTCTCTGGATTGTTTCTGTCTCCTGAAAACCCCACGCCTTGTTTTACACAATCTTGGAAGGAAACAGAGAATTTGTGGCATAGCAGCTGACATTTTCCTGTGGTCTCAGGCTAATAATTTGATACGGGATTTTGGGTGTGTTCTGCTACTGTGCCTTTTGAAAAGAGGGTTTAGGCCATGTGGTATGGCTGTTGGGGTTAGCATGCTGTAAAAATTCTCCAAGTGCTCCAAGGGGTTGAACATTTTCCTATACTTTTCCTCTTGACCTGACAGTATATGAAAGTTTTAGTGCCTGTTTTAAGTATTGGTTTCCCTACTCTTAACAGTAAGAGAGGCATTAGTCAATTTTCTGTGCTAATCTTTTAAAAAGACTGCTTGTTCACTTGGTGGTCTTCCTTGATTTTTGGCTTTCCAACAGCAGCTGGGCAGAAAGCATGGCAGCTGAATGTCATCTTTTCTGTGCCCCCTGGTTAGATCTGTGCCTGCCTTTCTCTGATTAGGTATAAATATTGAAAATAGGAAATCTGGTGAACATCTTGGCTGATACAACTAATAGCTGTAGGTGCCATGTATGGCATTTCCAAAGGCTTGTATCTTTTCCAGCGTGCAGAGCAGCTGCTCTCAGAAGTGGATGTGTTGCCCTGATAACTGGATCACTCCTTATTTGAAACTGATTTGAAATTGTAAAAAGAAAAGTGCTTTCTGTAAACGACCCTCAGCTGTTTACATTATTGCTTCTACTGATTCTTGTATATCCTGGTTTCCTCAACAAAGATGACTGTTAGTACAGCCTTTGCCATTGAACGTTTTGTTCTTCTCATCAGTCCTTTTCCTCACAGCACCCCATTTCTTTCCATGGAGGTTCTTAGTCCTCCATCCTTCCTCTTCAGGAGCTGCTTTGTGTCAGTGTGTATCCCCACCTTGAAATTCATTCTCCTTTTATTTCCCATCATAACTAATTTTCTGTTTCACTGGTGAAGAAGTGTTCAGCACAATATGGAATTAATCCATTTTGAAAATAAACTTTTGACTTACTCATTTCTGTTTATCTGGAGGTGTTTAGTGGTTTCTTCTTATGCATCCAGGTTTAAACTAAATAAAATGGAAGTGAGATTTCAGATTAATTTCCAAATATTAAATCAGTGTCAAGATGGAAATCCACTGTGGATATTCCTTTTCTTAGCTCTGATGTCTTGTCCCTTAACTCCCATACACTTCCTACATTTACTACAAAGGCCTGGCTTCCTTGGTGTAATCTTGTCATGATCTCTGAGAGAACTTCATCCACAGCACCTGTCCTTTAAGTCCTGCTACTTCTCCATCTGTTCCAAAATCTCATCTCGCACACCCACCCTTCCTTCCAGTGCCTTTTCAGTGCTAATACTGCAACTGTTTTCTAAATCCTGTTGAATTTTTTTCCTATGATTATATAGGTGATACTGTTTCAAATAAGGCTTGATACATAAATATGTCTTCATCTCTAGCTTGGTTTTAAGTTCTTAGAAATTTTTTAAAATCTTTGATTGCAAGATTTTAGGCATGACAGTAAAAGACAGGCATCCTGCTTTTTTGGGTAGCAAGATGCCTATTTTTAAATGTGTAATTTTATTTTGGAAGAAGATTATGTATGTGACAAAGAAGTGAAAAAAATCCTCCAATTGGGCTGCAATGTATCAGAGGAGTGACTAATCACATTAACTCTACTACATTTGAAATAAACGTGGCATTGGCTGAAATAGGTGGCCTGAGTAGCTGACCCAATCTGCATTCTGGACTCTTAGTCCTGTCAGCTCGTTTGGTAACTTTCCAGAAACAGGGAGAAACAAGCAGACAGGAGGTTTTTTGCATCAAATTTCATGACTGTTTGTGTCTGTAGTAGTGTCACCAAAGGAGATTCAGCTACACTAGATGTTGGCTTTTGCCTGGGTTTTAGGGATGGAAGACTGCATTTTTTGTTAATAGAACCTCTTTAAGACTGGTTCACCAAAATATAGAAAGGTTTTTTCCTTTCACAGGTAACTGGTTAGATATTGGGATGGCCCTGCAGTAGTGTAAGAGGCAGTTCTGTTGTCTTAGGTGTCTCTTTCCCCCAGCAGGCAGATCTTAGCCTTGGGATGCTGTGTTCTCTTAGATGCTTTTCTGAAGCCACTTCAAAATACACATTAGGTCACTGGAATGAATTACAAGGTGCAAGTGTCTTAGTGATATTAAAAACATGGCATTTTCCTTTTAAAGACTGGAAAGTGAGTGCACTTGGCACTGCCACCTCAGTGTCTAACAAAAGGCTGTGCCTTGGCATGGACCTGAAACTTTGGCTCTTTCTAAGTCCATTAAACAAAATACCAATAATGACTGGCGCATTTCAGCAAAAAGTACAAATAACTCAAAGGCTTTCTGCATAAACTTTTTTTTAAATGCTTCAACTTGAAAAACAACTGAGAGAGCAAACAGTCTTTTTAAAAATTGTATTAGGGGAGGAGCATAAATGAATCCTGAAGGAGTAGCAGCAACTGAAAGAGCAGCTTTGCAAATAGTGTTTCTCCTCCTAGTACTGCCAAATCACATTTGATGGCCAAAAAAAAAATTTCCCATCCCTTGACATCTCTTGGTTTCTTCTACGCAGCCACATTTGAACTTCATCTTGTCCTCAGAGGAATTATTTAATAGAATCTATCTATTTAAAAAATAGATCGCTTCTGTTAGAAGACAGCATCCAATAATCAGAATTAATTTCATGTCATGGAAGGTGAAAACTTGGCTTTCTTGCAGCTTATCTAATTTTCCCACAGAATTATTGCAATAATCTACAAATATATATCAGCCTTAGTTGTTCGCAGATGTGGGAAGATTAAAAATGAGTTTATCATTTGCCAGAGTACGCTTTCATTGTGCTAATGCTGGTCTTGCAGTCTGAAGTCAGAGGGTTGGTTGATTGGTTGGATATTCCTAGAATCCAGAGTCTCTGTAACACGATAGGCTCTTGATAATTGTTACTATATCTTTGAGGTTATAGGTTTTTTTTCTTTGCTCTTTCTAGGTATTGCATTTTCCATGGGGCAAATTTCAAATATTTTGTTTTTATTTATGCATGTGTCTGTCTGTGTACCCACAAGTACATTTGTACATGCCGGCATTTCGTTTGACGTCAAAGTCTGTTCTGTTGACAAACAGGGTAACCTGGTGAGATTGAACTGTGATGCATGGTGTGAGAGGAAGCAGTTTAGGTTAAAATGAACTTTATTTCTCAGATGAATGGAATTGCATGCTTTCTGAGCTTTTTAATCAAACTGTTCTGTGTGTAGGATTCGAGTGTCTTTCATTTGTTTCAGTATCTTAAGTCTTTCTGTGCTTAGTTTAGATTTATGGTAATATTAAAGAATATCAGCACCAAAACCTATTTTCTTATGGAGTCAGTAATAAAAAATGTGGGATTCTCTGCAACATTTTGTAAGTAGTCAAGCATGTTTTTCAGAGCAACTTGGAATCTCAATTTGAAATTTGCTTATAGATTAAAATTGGATCACTGGCTGCTATAATTATGGTTTGGTGTCTTGAGCTGTGGCAAGTGTAAGTCAATCACAAGAACTCTCCAGAATACTTGATGTAAAACTGCTTTTCTCAAGCCTACTAAAATTCTGACACTGTACATGCAAGCAAATATGACTCTTCTTACTGTCCCTGTACTAATGTTGTAGAAGGTATTTCCTCTGAAAATAAATGACATTTTCTGACTCATAACACTTAGTTACAGAAAGCTTAAAAGTTGTACTGTCAGATCATCAAAAATAATGTAGAAAATCTTACTTTCCCCCTTTAAGTGTATGCTTTGGGATTAATATATTTTACTTGATAGTTTGGCTAACTTAACTAAGTTAAGTTGCAGTTGGATTTATTTGACATAGAAGAATAGTGTGCTTCTGTTTGCATGGCTGTCTTTTAAATTGAGTGGAATTACTATAACTATGGAAATCAATATGGAATAGAGATTAAATGTGCTTTATTTGCAGTACTTTAAAGATGAGGGCTGACTGGTGTCTCTTGTCTACCAAAGCAAATTTTATAGGTGTGTGTATGTACACAAATTGTGTGTACATGTGCGTTTTTTGTTTCCCCAGCTTAGAGCTCATGACTGTAAGACTTTCATTTGAAATTCACACTGTGAAATGACACTCAAAAAGATGGGGTTTGTGAATTGTCGATTTGTTTCCCATGTGTAGACAATGTTTGTGAGGCTTTTAAAGGTTCACTGCAAACAGCTTTACCTTCTAGTGCTCCTGTCACTTGATGTTTCCTGAATATGAAGTGGCTACTTGTATTCCTGATGGGCAGCACTGCTGTTTAAATGTGGACAGTTTCCATCTTCTCTAATCTGCCAGTAACATTCTTAGGCCTCTGTGAATGAATGAAACTTCATGGTTTGGTTTAAGCATTGTAGGATTACTAGGAATCATAGATACAGACAGTCAATTAAGCTGAGAGAGAAATCCTCCAGGTCATAGAAGTTTCAATGGGATTTTATTCATGGTTAAAAAAAATTAGTGAGCAAACAAGCTTATTACTCATACTAAAGTGAAACAGGTATAGTTCTTATCGTAACTGTTTAGTTGATGTTTAAGTATATAACCTTTGGATGAAAAGCTTTTGAGTTTATGTAACATGATGGTCATAATTTCTTTCTTGGATGTGAAAAATTGTCCTTTCCTTCTTTCTCCCTCAAAGGGAAGTACTGGACAGCTGTTTTCAAAACAAATACCAGTAATGGAAAGTCATTTTGAGATCAAAATAGAGAAGTCCCAGTCACTTCCCAGAATAGGGCAATAGACTCTTTCAGGGTAAGCAGATACAATCTGTGCTCTGTGAACATGGTAGCACAAGGCAGAGACTGGGACCAGAGATGTCACTTGAAAGAGTATGCTTCTCTGGTGGCCCCATTTGTTTCTAATTGAGTTGAAAGACTCTTGGTGAGCTCCTGGTAGTCCTTCATTTTTTTTCTCTCATTTTTCTTTGGCTTCAAAATTTATTGTACACTGTCTTTGAAGGTTTCGCAAGGACCTTTTTACAGGCAGATTGTTGAAATAGCTATTCTATCTCTGAATACACCTTGATAGTCTCTTTGCTTCCTTTGTTGCCACTCTTTGTAGTTAGGTATGTGACATTGGCTAGAAGTTTTATTTTTCTCTCATATGATGATTTTCCTCTGATTTTCTTTTGCTTGTTTGAAGCTTTTCTGTGGTTGACGTGCTGTTGCGTGTCTTGGTCACACATATGACATACTGATGGGTTCTTTAAAAATAAATAAATAATTGCAACCAAGATTTGCAGGACTGTTTGCTTTTCAGTGGGACTAGAATATATAAGACTTGATGTAAAGGTATTTAATTAGCATGAAAATAGGCTTTTATAAGGGTTTAGAATGTAAGTTAGGTAGAGCAAAGAAATACACTTGCTTTACCCGTAATGTAACAGTTTTGTGATCTTTTCTATTGGTAGTATTTACTTAAGCATGAGCTAGGTGAATTTTGCTTTGGATTTTACCATAGGCTTGTATCAGAACTGGGGCAATGATTTGTAATGGTCTGGTCACTGTGGAATATTCATTTTAGTGGGCTTGTCTCACACCAAGAAAACTGGAAGTTCTGCTATCCCACCAATATAAAAGGTGGAATGTGTCAATGTCACCAAAGTGGCACAGACAAATTTGAGACACCTTTGGGTCTTCATTGCAGCGTCATCGTCAGAATTTTGGAAGTCACAGAACAGCCTGTAGCAGACACTTGTGGAAACATCTTCAAAAGTATTGATTATGTGCAACAGAACACAATTCTGGCTTGACCATTAATCCATTTCACAGCCTCTCCCCCAAATACACACTGCTTTGCCTGATTTGAAGAAATAGCATTAAGGCATTGCAGATGGTAGGATGTGATAATGGGGCAATGATTCATTAAATTACTAGTTTTATACAAATTAATGTTCAGGCTTCTCAGATGTATTATTTTTCTTAAGTTAACTTCAAATGTTTTTTTTATTTAGATTGGATGGACAAGTTGCATTTGTGATGAAGTGCTTTTTTTCTTTCCTTTTCTCATTCTAAGAAAATGGTTGGCTTTGCAAATTTTACATACAAGTGCTTTTATTTAACAATGATATACCACCTCAGACACAGGAGAATTTCAGTGCTAGAACTGTGGGATCTGTTAACCCCTGTAAACACAGGTTTCCACTAGACCAGACAGGATTATGAATTGTACATTGAGGGATGACCAGAGTGCCGGGCGTATGTTTGAGAATGTTTTTCATGTGAATAGTGGTGCTTTCAGTGATGCTTCACCAGGTTATTCTCTCTTTTGGGAGACAAAGCCAGGGCATGAGGGAAGGAATCTCATGTTTATCTTGGTATGTAAAATACTTTCTTTGCAGTCATCTGGGTTTTACCTTGTTTTCTTCTGTTTTCCCACTATCAGTGGGCATGCTGCTTTAAGCCTTTTAAGATGAACCTATGGAAGGAGACAGCATTTTTATTCCTTCAGAGAGGGAAACAGTGTTGTGTTGGTTCTCATAGCCCTAGGTTGTAATGTCCAACTGAGAAGTCTGCTAATAGTCAGGAAATTACTCCTTCCAACTAGTTAACTTTAGAAGTAGGGAAAGGTAATACGCAAATGCCCTTTTTAATAGATCTGTGTTAACTGAGAGCTAGTTTTTTCTCATTTTTAACTATGGTCCTAGCTTCATCATGAAACATAGACTTATTTAACAGGAAGAACAAACTAGCTGAGGGATGAGTAATGATTTCTGAAGAAATTACTTTTCTTCAGTTGGTAGAAATAACTTCTGTTTCTGGGTGGATCTGCATTTTCACTTCAGCTGTTTAAAACTTGCCGGATTCCAGCAATGAGGCGCTTGGGTGGTGCTTGGTTTTTTTTTTTTTTTTTTTTGTGTCAGAGGCCAGTGTTTTTGTCCTAGCTTGCCTTGCAGCCTCACAATCACATCTGTTTGGGAAAGACAGTAATTTTTTTGTAGTTCTCTATTTTGTCACTTTTGTACCTAGGAGCACAAGAGTTTATTAAACTGACTTTCTTATAGCTAGCAAACAACACCATTTTGGTAGATATTGAATCCTTTTAGGCCTTTAATCTCTTGACTTCTGTGAATCCAAGTAGATTTTGTTCAGACAGTTGAGGTAAAGAACAGTCTCCCTCAATTTCTTATTTCCTGTTGTTTTGTGTTAGGGAGCAGTGGTGCACTATGCCTGCCTCTGTGTCTCCTCACCAGAAAGTGCCAGCCTTTTCCATTCCATGAGAGTCTTGTATCTAAACAGTTGCTACCTTTCTTGACCCTTACATGTGCTGTATTATTTATTTTTTAAATTGAGAATAACATGAGAAAAACATACATGTTTTCTTAGCCCAAGGAGGCCTAATGCCCTATGACATTAATTTTCCTATCCTGTTCCTTTTAACATCCTACAGGCTTTTTCTTAGCCTTCCTCGATGACATGCTGCAGGTAGTTTAGTACACATTAATTTTCTTACACAAGAGTCTTGAGGGCGTGTTGGGGGTTAGTAAAGTCAGTGACTGAGACCGCTGCAGATCTCTAGCTCACAGGTGTTGAGATGAGTATGTTCACTCATGCATGGACCCAATAAGTATTTTTGTGTCCTTTTTGCGTTGTAGTAGAAGTAAATAATTAAACAGAGCTTGTGTATCTTTGTACAAGCTTTTTGAAGCAGCAGTGAGGAAAAAAAGTGGAAACTAATGGTGTACAGCGCAGTATTTGTGGCAGTTATTTCTGTGATCGTGAGCTGGCTGCTTTTGTTCCAAAGGTTAATTTAGAACTTATCTCAAATGGGCTTATGGGTGTTCAAGAGAGTTGTGAACATATATATCTCTTGATATATGGACGTTTTCTACTAATACTTTCTAAAATTTTGATTTATTATTTTTAATCTCAGAATTGTAGGTTTCTATGAAAAACATATGGCACCAAATTCTTTAAAAGCATTTATTTTGTGCATTAGTATTGCAAAGGAGAAAGAAGGAGCTGTGAAAGGACAGGATTTCAAGAGTTTTTTTATTTGGTTTTGGGTTTTTTCCCCCCCTTTAGTTAGAAAAAGGTAATTGCTCAAGACACCACTTTTTTCTGAACATTCAGCATTACAAAAACTGCCAGGGCAGGTTTTGATAGCAATTGAGACTGCTTTTTTACTCTCCAACATAAGGTTGTGAGTTAGTGATAGCCTCTAATTTTCCAGGAAGACTTAAATCTCTTCTGTTGTTGATGAAGTAGTAGTATTGTGAAAGTATCTCTTTATAACAATTCTGATTGAGATCAAGGTCCTTTCTTCAATCAGGACAGGCAGAGTTTTTTTTTTAAAAAAAGGTTATATTCTAGATACTTGTCAAAAAAACAACCATGTGCCAACATACTGCCTAACACTTCCTTTCCAAATACAACTGACCACAAGCTAATAAAGTATGATTTGCTGTATTGGATGATAAATACTGGAATGTTTGTGTCTGGTTTGTCCTGCTTTGAGATACTTAAAGGGAGAGATGGATCATAGAACTGGACAGTCTGTTCTAGATAGCATGGTGTAAGTTTTGTGTTGAGGGGTCATTTGCTGTAGTTCTAAGAGCCACATTACCCTCTTGTGCTTTATCGATACGTCTTGAAATGTTCAGGCAAGTAGTTGAGACTTGACTGCTTCGGTGTCCAGCTGGTTTGCTTCTTACCAAAGTTTTGAGGATATGGCTGTGTCAGAAATTATTCTGAAAGGTCTTTAAAGAATTTTCCCTACTATTCTTCAACTGCAAGAGGAAATTTCACTCCCTCCAACTTCATTGCCATTTCCTTCGGAAGAACATCTCTAGGGCAGTGAATGAGCAAGCTATAACAAAACAAAAGACATCTGTGATTTTCCTCAGCCTCCCTGGTTTTTCACCTTCTGTTTCTATTGCAAAGCCCTACCTAGCCTTTCTTCATTTTGATATACGTCAAACAAAACAACCCTTTTGAGCCTGCTGCCCATCCATAAAGCAGCCAAATTGCAGCAGAGGTATTCTCATCAAGTACCTGGTAGATTTTCCGCTGTTAGTAATAGAGGGAGAGCCACTGTGTCCTTGATTATTCAAGTCTCTGAATCAAAATGGGGAAATACATACTGGGGGAGGAGTTATATCTTTCTCCCATTTCCTTACACTTTGTTTAAAACCTGCCAGCCCCTCCGAGTAATTCATCAGTCATGGAAACATTGACCCTAGGTTTTGGACAAGGAAAGTATTAAATGCTTAGCTTAAAAAGTAAAAGCAAAATCCCATACCCCACCAAAGAAGGACATCTGTTTCTAACTTCAGCTTTTTATTTTTTTATCTTTCATTTTTTTTGTTGGTAAATCTCCCAGACAACAGCAGTTCTGTAGAGAGTTTAAATATGAAGGAATGGCAGGACGGGCTAAGGGCACTTCTACCGAACATTAACATCAACTTTGGTGGACTGCCCAATGCTTCTTCCCCCTCCAACGCCAACCACAGTGTACCAACGTCCAACACTGCCACCACCGACAGCCTGAATTGGGACAGCCCTGGCAGCTGGATGGACCCCGCAATCATCACAGGTAACCGTTTCTCACTCCTTCAGCTCCACTGGCAAACCATCAAATGGGTATTTGGCACAAACTGATTTACATCTGGAAAATTAAAAAAAAAAGAAAAAAGTCAGTATGCGGTGGTCTCTTCCAGCTTCCATCCACAAAACCTCAAGGATCCAGGAATTTTTGTGGAACCTCTAGGTATAACAGAGCGTCACTTAGGCAATGCATGCCCAGGACCTTTGCAGGCAGTCAGGTGGATCAGGGCTTTCCTATAGGGTCAATCTATAAGGTGTCCCTTCTGCTGGATGGCATGTCCGGTGTGTGCGTCGCTGGTCCTGAGGCACTGAAGGCAATCACTGGACTTGGTTATTTAAAAAGGGACGTACTCCACTTGTTTATAAAGCTCTCTTTTATAAGGCTGTCTGGTTGTGTTTCCCTGTTAGAGAGGCTGAAGCATGATTGAAGTAGGCAGAATAAAAGGTGAAGCATGTAGTGTACTGGCAGCTTGGTGTGGTAAGGTCATGTTGACAAGGATGCAGTTCTTGAGCAGAATGTTTGACAGAAAAATGTGTGTTTTATAAAGAAGTGCTCTGAGGTTGAACTTTCTTCTATCTCGATTTAATGTTAAATGTTTTTGTGGGCAGGGTAATTATACATAATAATGTAAAATGTATTTTCTGTACAAAACTAATCATGTTTTTTCATTGTTGCTTTTTGCTAGGTTAAATTGACCTCCTTCATGGCCAATTTATTGCTTTTCCTCTGACTTGTCTGTATCCCTGTTTTTTTTCTTCTTTTTTTAGGTATCCCAGCCTCCACAGGAAACAGTTTAGACACTCTTCAAGATGACAATCCTCCACATTGGCTAAAATCTCTTCAGGCCCTCACAGAGGTGGACGGCCCCAGTGCAGCACCATCACAGACACACCACAGTAACCCCTTCGGCGCACAGATCCCTCTGCACAGAGCCAGTTGGAATCCCTACTCTCCTCCTTCAAATCCCACCAGCTTCCATTCCCCACCTCCAGGCTTTCAGACAGCCTTCAGACCCCCCAGTAAAACCCCCACAGATCTACTACAGAGCTCAGCGCTGGATCGTCATTAGGAAAGGAGGAAAAAGAAAAATAAGACCCAAAACGTTAGAAATGCAGGAAGTGTCCCACCCTGATTCCTCCCCATGCCCACCTACTGTTCCCTGTCATATCTTTCTTTCTGAAGAATCCAGTTCCTGATCAAACCTCCCCCCCCCAAATGCAATGCCATCACAGGGTCATGACCATTCTTTTTGTTAAGTTTCTTCAGAACCAGTGTTTGAAATACACTGTTTGAAATACTTTCTAACCATTCTAAGAAAAAAAAAAAAAAGAGAGAAATTAAAATGCAGTCTCAATGCTTAAGGAGAATATTACTGTCTTATGTCTTTTGCACATGAGTATTTCTTCCTAGTCGAAAAGTGTCAGTCTGCAGTAGGGGGAAAAATGCGATGCAGAATCAAATGCAAGAACATAAAAATATTTAATTTAAATGAAGTTACTGAACACGTGGGGCAAGCAGTGGCCCAGCATTTATTTTGCATTCAGTGTGGCACTACACAGGGAAATTGCTATGTTGGGGTTGGTTGTTTTTTCGTTTTTTTTTTTCTTCTTTTGAGCAGGGGATTTTATTGCATCAGTCAGAGTTTGACATGAAGTGTGTTGAAAGACAAAACACTTATAGCTATGAGTAACTGGCATGTTGCTAGAGTGGTTTAAAGAGGGGAGAATAAGATTTTTCTTTAATTTTGGCTTTAGATTTCAAGTAAACTTTAATGTTTTAAAAGTATTCACAGATTTAATACCTAGCATATACGTAATATAATTATAAGCAGCTGAAACACGAGTGATATTTACTTCAGTCTTTCTGTCTCCTCTGTCAGTCTCTCTTTTTTTTTTTTTTTTTTTTTTTTTAAAGATTCACCTGATTAGGGCACTCTGGGATAGCACTGCATTGGGGCCACATGATCACCATCAGGAGCAACCTCTGACCTCCTCTGCCTGCAGCTTTTACTTAACCCTGTAGTTTCTGGACGTTTGTGCAGTATTGAAAAGACAGGAAAAAAGAAACAGATAAATAAACATGGTTATAACCTGACGCTAAAACTAAAACCAAGGAAATGTACCTCTTTCTTCAGAATTAAAACTAAAATCTTAAATAAAACAGAAAACTTGATGATGACTTCATGTTTGCTTTTTGGTTTTTTTAACCTTGGATTCTTAATTACTGCATCTGGTAAAAAGTGTATGCCATTGCATGTTTTAGGGTTTTCTTATTCATCTAAACCAGAACTATTTTATCATTGGAAATACTGCTTTGTATGGTAACTTCTGTATTGAAGAGTGGAAAAAGCATAACACTTTAAATCTTTTAAAGGAATTCTGTTGTCTTTACTCACGGCAATAGCTAGAGGCAGTCAGTCTCTAGCTGTTACTGGTGGTATCCTTTTAAATCCTAAGCATGAAAATCTTGTTTCTATTTTCTGGATTAGATGCCATGGCACTCGGAGTAGATAGCATGCAATAATATGCCTGAAGATATGGCAGAGAATTTGTTATGACTCCCTGTATTTGTCAGCAGCCTTGCATAAAGGTGTAAAATACTGTCACTGCACACCAGGAGATGAAGAGGTCTTATTGGACAGAAGGCCTCCAGTAAGCTTTTATACTTGCAAGCAGACGTATTTACAACCTGCAGCCTTGTGGTTGGGGCACTGATTGACGTAGCTTACAAGGGTGGCAAAGAGCCTGAAATTCTAAAGATGCCTGTGCAGAAGGATTTCTCACCTGGTGTGAGCTGTCAAGTTCAGGCTGGCAGCCTTCTGAAAATGTTGGCTGCTGGCAGGGGCAAAGAAGGGAATTTCCACTGAACTGTGAACATCTAAATGGGGATAGGGTGGGGTGAGGAACTGGCCTTTTGGGAAGTGGGAACAAATCCTGAATCACTCACTGGACAGAAGAGCAAAGTCTTGAATCTGCACAAAGTGTTTCTAAATATCCTGTTACGCAAAGCAGCACTTGGTGACTTTTCCTCTTCGCTCACTTGCATTGCCATTTTAGTGCTGTATTTATTACTCTGGATTACAGGCCTCTATGTGGTCTTTCTGAACTGGCAGCATTGCTGCAGATGAGTCATATGCCCTGGTTAGTTGGGGGAATGTGCACACCCTTTGATGCCAGTGCTCCCCAAAAAGCAAACTATGTTTTTGTCACCCAGCTATCTCCTGTAACTGCTGGTGGTAGAAAGAGAAGTGCTCCAGGCTGGAATGGCCTCATCTGTAGCAGTGCCTACTGGTGCCCCTGAACTGGGGATCCAGCCCATCAGGACCTGCTTGTTGGAGGTGCTGGTGAAGATATGGATGGTCTTTGGTTTGGATTTCTTTGTCTCCTTTAGCAGTTGCTAGATGTTTTTCCACCTTTAACATTTTGTTTTAGAAGGGTGCTCTTCTTGACCCTGAAAATTAGCAAGGCTTTCAAAGCAGCTCCAACTGCTTTCTGTGTACCACAGCAATTCCTGAAGCTGCTGCCTTCTTCAGGTTTTTACTTGTCTCTATGTTGTAGTTTAGGAGGTGCTGTGGCAACCCTGTGCCCATGGTCTGCTGCCACTGGAAACCAGGCTTTAGATGCTTGGGAGACGCTGACTCCCTGCTGCCATGCAGCAGCTTCTGTGGTTGGCCTACCAACAAACCCTTAGCCTTCAGAAAAAGGTTTGCAACTACAATGGCTTTTTCTCCTTATGGTGCTGCTTTCCCAAGAAAGACTTCTTGGTGGGTAACATAGGCATTATGACAGTAAGGTGTATCAGTGATCAGACTATGTGTTGGGTGCAGCTTTTGTCACATTAGCCTCATTTTGTGTACTGTCTGATGTGGATTCTGCACCCCCTCAGTTGGGAACCAACCTGGTGTTGCACTCTGTTCAACTGTGTGGAGCTCACCTGTTTTTTCTCCTGAAATTTTGGCTTTATTGGTGGGGAGGAGGAAGGTGGGGGTTTTTTTGTTAGGGGTTTGTTTTTGGTGTGGTTTTGTTTGTTTGTTTGTTTTTAATTAATTGATGGAGTTTGCCTATGACAAATTCTGTATAGGAATATTTATTGAAAAGAGAAGATCAGTGTTTAGTTCATGGTATGTTGTTTCTTATGTTCTGTGGATACTTGCAGCTCTTTCATGTGTTAAGGAAAGAACAGTGCTTGTCTGAAAGGCTGGTGACCCAGGACTAGCAACACATTTGGTAGATAATGTCTGGAGAAGGTAAAGGATGGGCGAGACTCCTCTTCCAAAATGTGTATGAGTGTGTGTTGAGGGAAGGAAGGGAATTGTTGGCCATGAATGTGTTGGTATAAGAAGCTGTGGTATTTTTAACAAATTTACAATTCAGGTGTAGTAATTTGAGGATGAGCAGTGCTGGATTCGTAGTAAGAATGAAGTAAGTAATCCTGCCCTATGGCTTTCCCCCCTCCCCCCCTTTTTTTAATATTGAATAAGAGAATTACGTTTTTCTAGATTACAGCAAAGAATAAAATGTCATCTGCTGGCTGAGGTCAAGAGCCATTGTATGAATTCTTTTAATTAATATTGCCTATTTCCTATGAATTCTTTTTCCTTTAATATTGCCTATTTCCTTTTTATTGCGTAGTTGGAAATCAAGTGTCAGCAGGTATGTGATGATGTAAATGCAGTGTCCTGACATAGCTGTTTTAATCACACTTCAAATAGGAAAAAAAATTTAAAAGGAGAAAGAAAACAGCTAAAAAGGGAAAAAAGGTTAAATGTTGAAAAAAGAAAAGTTAAAAAGTATTAAGGAGGGCTACTTGCAGCTGGCACGTGCTCAGCCTGTACTGGGTTACTGTGAAGTGCAGTTTTCCTCCTGTTGTGAAAGCTTTTGGCTGTGCCCTGGACTCCCTGTGCCTGGCACCAGGAGTTGGGTGTCAGTCAGTACCGGGTGTTGACCCAGCCTGATGACTTGAGCAGCAGCTACTGGCAATGAGGGGAGGCCTGGTTATGTGCTGAGCTGATCTCAGGTGAATTCACCCCCTGGCACCCCGCTGCCTTCTGCAGCTCCTGAAACGCTGTTGCAGTGCTGCTGCTGAGGCAGGCACTTCAGTGGTGCTGACCACAACCGACCGGGTCAAGCTGGACCTTCCTTGTCCACATTTAGTTTTCCTGAACTAAACTTCTGTTTTTCTTTTCCTCCATCACAGACTGTTGTCCAGTAAGTTTTTTTCCCCTGAGATGCTTATAAAATCATAAACATTGAAGATGTTGGACTTTAGGGAAAATGGGAGATGGTTTTGTCTTTGTGTTTTCGTTTGTTCTGTTTCACTTTGGAGTTTTTTATAGTTTGGTAGAGTTGTCATGCTGCTGTGGAGATTTCTGGCTTTTTTTTCTTCTGGTCTGAGAGAAATGGTCATGTATCAGTTTCCATCCTTATGCTTGCAAGGGAATTTAGAAAAATACACTTGAAAAGCTTGTGATACCTGGATGCTTATTGTTTATCCCTCTCCTGGAACGTGTGGAAGTTGCCTTAGTTGCAAAGAAGCTTGGCACTGGCGTTGGTCTCCAGCACACATAAATCCAGTTCATGGCAGGTGTTGCATTGCCTGGGACTAATTCTCTCTGGGGAAAGCTGTTGTGCTGGGTAAAAACCCACTGCTCAGAACTGAGTTGTGTCAAGAAACTGAGAGGTGGCAGGCAGAGTGCTTGAAGGGCTGGGGGACTGGGGTTGTCACCGGCCTGGCTCGAAGGGCTTGTAGGTACTTGTGACATCTTGAGGGGGATGGCCTCTCCTCCAGTCCAGTGTGGCCAGAGCATGTACTGTAAAGTGGTGTTTGGCATGAGTCTGTGCTTTGAGTGGCTGTTGCTTTACATCTCCAGCAGTGTGTGGCTGCATGGCCCGCTGTGGATGTGCTTTCCACTTCACTGGTGTGTGGCCATCTCTTCAAGCTGAATGCAGATGCAGAAATGTAAGAGCTTGTGCTCCTTCCTCTTTGCCCACATCTCATCGTCTTTTTTCTTCTTTGGGATGTTCGACTGATAGTCATGCCCAAAGATTTTTCGCTTTTTCATGTATTTGTAGCTTCGTAGATTTTTAGTACTTGTAGATTTCTAGTACTTTTTCTGCCTTCATGTTTTAGATGAATAAGCTAAACCTTTCTAACACATTCTTGAAATTGTTTAGTCTTATTCTTAAAAAGATAATTTCTGACAAGAACATCTTGTTTTTCATCAAAACTTGAGACATAAGAAATAGGGCAAGGAAGCCCCTGGACACACTCCAAGGGGCTGACCTAAGGGTGGATTTCTGGGGCAACTGATCTCCTGTAGGATGTACCTGCTAGATATACTGAGTAATTACACTTGTAAAAATGGTAGAAATCCTTTATCATGGTTGCATATATAGCCATATCTGTGCACCCAAAAGCTTTCGTTAAAGAATTGTTTTTTATCCTACCACTCTTAATATTGTTTGGAAAGTTTTTGTCTTTTGATTCCAGGCAGCAATAGGAAGGAGCTCTTGAATTCTCTTCTCTTAATAGCTGAAACCATAAACAAAGCTTCTAAAGAGTAAAAAGGTGAAGTATCACCATAGACTTGGGTTGCAGTGTAAGAAAAGGCATAGCCTCAGAATACTGTGATCTACATGCAAGAGTACTGTTAATGAGCAAGATGTTCATCTTCCCTACTTTCTGGGCTTTGCCTTTGCCCTAGACATACTGCTGTGATGTTTCTGTGGCAAATTGAAGGCTCTTGAGATGGAAATGGCCATATGAAGTTGTTGCCATACAAGTTCAGGGAGCTAGAGTGATGTGTGGGACTCCGAATTGCTGCGTTGTGAAGGTTTGAGGTGAGTTGGGTGGCCTGGCAGCTGCAGATTTCATACTGGCTTTGCTGATGAAAAGTACTGGTCTAGGGTGGTCTGATACGGTGACTTAAGTGTGGAAGTCATTTGAACAGAGGTGGTGTCACTGCAGAGGAAAACAGTACAGGAAAGTCCTTTTTAATCTACAATCTATGGGAGAGTGATCTGCCTGACATCTGATGGTCAGGAGGTTCCATCTCCTGCAACACAGATGAGTCTTTCAGTGAGATACAGGCATCACATAGTTACTGTTGTTGTCTCCTGTGAAATCTTGCTAGATTGCTATTTCTGTTTCCCAGTTCTCAGACTTAAAGAATTGACAAATAATGTGTGTGCTTGAAGTGCATGGAGCGAGAATGAGACTTGCTCAGCTCTTTCCTCTTCTACCAGCACTTAAAATGTTACTCTAGAAAGCTTGTACTACAAGAAGGTGGCCATTCTTTTCAAGTTTACAATGAGTATATTTTTAGGATTTCATGCCTTTAGCATTTGGATGTTACAGCATTAATCTTGGCCAGATCTCCAGAGAGTGTGAGACCTCTTCTGGCAGTGCTAAACAGTCACAGGAGGCTGGTACACCAACCTTCACTGGAGAATTTAAAGTTGTGACCAAAACTTGTTTAGCTCTTTCGAGATAAGCATGCAGGCTGAGGTTTACAGTGTGGAATCTGAGGCTTAAAATCCTGTTTAAAAAAAGATCCAACTGAGAGTGCTTTGTTCAGACACTCAGCAGAAGAATACTGCTTGTAAGGTTTGCCTGGGACAGAATGGGGAATGAGCTGGCCTTGCAGTATCTCCATCCCTCTTCAGATGGTTTCCTTCAGTTCCAAGGTCCACCTCTCTGCAGGATATTGAATGTATATAATTTAAATTTTTTAAAAAAAGGTGATATATGTGGTTCAGTGGATTCTGGCTCCAAGAGGAACCTCTGAGTAACATGCCAAGAATGCATGGGATTATAGTCTAAGAGGTTTGCTTCTTCCAGTTTACCAGTTACTTAAAGATTCTAAACAGTTGCCTTTCTCCTCCCTCCTCATTTGATAAATAAGTGCAAACTGTGCTTTTTGTTGCCTCACTGATGGTGCCTTCCTGAGCTGAAGCTGGGTGTGACTCTTCACACTTTAACTCAGCTCTTTGCTGCCCTGGTCCAAGGAACTGAGGCAAAGACTAAAGGGTGGATAGGGAAAGTCGAAGTAGAGCTGACCTTCCTGCCTTTAACCTTGGTTCTCCTGCAGCTTGAGATGACTTTTGAGGGAGACCTGGGTGCATGCTCTTCCTTGCTGGAGAAATTTGGCTAAGAATGTTTCGGGATCAAAAAGTTTTGTTAGTAAGCTGAGCTTTGCATACATGCATTAAAAAAAAAAAAAAAAAAAAAGGAAAGTCAGGAAAATGTTACTCCAAGGAAACTTTTCAGTTTTGTCAAGTAAGTAATTTTTAAAATATCAATTGTATAAAAAGCTTGTTTCAAGTTGACAGTTTTCTCTGTAGGAAAAACTACTGCGTCAGCTTTTTATTGAAAATGCTAACTTTTTGTCCTGACACTTCAAAATCAGCAACTTTCTGGACATGTTTGGCAAAAGATTTTTATATCTACAGTGTGCATCATTTCAGTTTATAGTGAAAGCAGGTGTCAATCTCTAAAATTATATAGTGAAAAAACGACACTTTTGGTTTTAAAGGCTCACTCAGATCCAAGGAAGAATAAACTGAGTCCCAAATGTATTTTTTGAACAAAAATCTCTTTGAGAGAGAGAAGATTGTAGTGAGGTTTTTTGGATTCATTAAAACATAACAAGGGAGAGGAACAGAGAAAGAAATAGGAAAAGTCTCATTCCCATCCTATTCAATTTTTCTTTTGAACAGCTTACCTTGAAGCAGGATTATTCCCCTCCCTGTGCGTTAGACTTGGCTGGAAAAAGAGGGAGGAGAAGGTAAGGTTAGGATGTGAGCTGAAGGGAAGCTCAGAGCAGGTCTTGTTTTCCCTGTCCTTTCTAAGTCATCAGTTGCCTTAAGAGGACAAAAGATTTTTCTTCCTTCTCATACAGTTACTGGTAAATGGCCATTGTCAACATCATCATTTTCCAGGGATCTGAAAGTTTTACCACCTGCTTCCAGTCTCCCCATAGCTTGGTCATGTGAAAAAAAAAAAAAAATTACATAGGAGGTGAAATTGGGGTAGATTCCTTTATTATTATTAGAAATAGAAAAAAACCCCAGTGTCTCTAGCCCTCATTCCAGGGAAATTGGCAGCGGTATCAAACCTTCTCTTATCACAAGGAAATGCTACCTTGCATCTTTTAAGGCTTCTTTCCTTGAAACGTGATGCAAATGTTGGCAGAAATGAAGTCCTCAGACTAAAACTCCGAGCCTTTGTAGCAGGATTGTTTGAGTAGGGCAGTTTGGACCCTTGAGCAAACAGGGCGGGCTGGGGGTGCTCGTTCTTATTCCCAGCCCCGTGCATGCCGCAGTTCTGGGGCTGCCAGTCCCTCCTGGAACACCACAGCGCCTCCCGAGACACCGACAGCATCTCTGTGCAGACCCGATGCCACGTTCCTCAGCAAGCCCCGTGTGCCCAGAGTGCCTCGGGCGTGCTGTGGAGGCACGGCTCTGTCCTGGGGTGCACACAGGGGCTGAGGTGTCCTGAAGCTGCCTGGCCAGGCTCTGATATGCTGCCTGGAACACTCCCCTGGACTTCCACCCAGGAAATGTTGGACAGAAACATGGGGTCATTGCTTTCTGAATGCAATTGAAGGCACTTAGGTTAGCTCTTCGGGTCCTGCTCTGGGTCCTGATACATGTGGTTGAATTTCTAAGGCTGGAGAGAAGGGATGAAAAACCCCCAAGAGATTTGTTGGGGTTTGGGTTGGTATTTTTTTTTTCTCCTTTCCTTTTTTTTTTTTCCTTTTGGGGGGGGGTGTTGTTTTGTTTGTTTGTTTTCAGATGTGCTAGGTTCTTTGTATTAAAAATAAATTCATGTTTTCTCCTTGAGTGGCTAGCTTTGCACTCTTTGTCAATACATCTTCCAAGTCAAAGATTGTCTGTATAGAAGTGGGAGGATATGGTGACTTCAGAATGGCAACAAAAAAAACCTTTAAGTCTCCATCTATATTCAAGTGCAATTACTTGTAAATGGTTCCAGATATCTAATCTTATTCTTTGTTCCTGGTAACTCTCTGTTTTCACTTTCAGCCTTTAAAAGAGCCCTAAACAGAAAATCAGGCTCATGTTCAAAACCTAGAAGTCTACACATAGACTTTAGGTTAAGCTGGGGCTGCTCAGACTTGACTTTATGCTTTATGCAAAAATGATCAATTAAGAAATTTATAAACCAGAAACTCCTGTTTGAAATCTGCACTGCTGGACAGGGGAGGGAAATAAAAGGATTATATTAAAAAATTGTCTTTCAGCATGAAGTGTCAGTTTTTCTCCATTTGAAAACCCACGTGCAGTAGTTGGCTCTTCTGAACTTCTCTCCTGAGCTCGAGGAGTTAATAATNGGCCCGGGCACGGCCTGCGCCTCACAGCGCCATCTTTCCAAGGGCACCTTCGGCTGCTGGGCAGGGCTGCTGGGAGACAAGCGGGAAGGACATGGTAAGGGGCCTGCAGCCCACCCAGGTGATGCTGAGGCAGGGCAAAGGGCAGCCCTGGGCCTCCGGCTTCCCTCCCCCTTGAAAAAGCGCGGGGACAAGGGCTTCGCTGCTGCTAGGTGCTAGGTGGGGAGCATGTCACAGGGTGAGGCAGGGGACTGACTGCTCGAGCCACACGAGCCCCTTTACAGCTGGCTGCTCCTGCCCCCGGGCAGTCTGGGAGCAGCTCTTGTCCCTGTGTGAGGAGCTCGGGAGGGCAGCGGCAGCGGCAGCGGGTGGTGCTGAACGGTACCTGTGGAAAGCCAGGTTATTGCAGCCTGCGAACGCCCCTGGGAACACGGAGCTGGAGACGGCCGAGAGGTGGTAATCGCGCCGGTGGTAGTGTCTGAGCCTTCCGAAAGCATTCCTGCCCCTCTCGGGGTTGGAGGGGTCGCGCTNTTATGCTTTATGCAAAAATGATCAATTAAGAAATTTATAAACCAGAAACTCCTGTTTGAAATCTGCACTGCTGGACAGGGGAGGGAAATAAAAGGATTATATTAAAAAATTGTCTTTCAGCATGAAGTGTCAGTTTTTCTCCATTTGAAAACCCACGTGCAGTAGTTGGCTCTTCTGAACTTCTCTCCTGAGCTCGAGGAGTTAATAATAGCGTTAAAATAAAAAAAAAAAAGGAAGGCAAGTGGAATGGCAGTATAAATTCTCAGACCGGCTTGCCGAACTTGCAGCAGCCCCTGCGTTGCTCCGGGCCCGCGCCGCAGCGGAGGGGCGGCAGGTCTCCGCNGGCAGCGGCAGCGGGTGGTGCTGAACGGTACCTGTGGAAAGCCAGGTTATTGCAGCCTGCGAACGCCCCTGGGAACACGGAGCTGGAGACGGCCGAGAGGTGGTAATCGCGCCGGTGGTAGTGTCTGAGCCTTCCGAAAGCATTCCTGCCCCTCTCGGGGTTGGAGGGGTCGCGCTTCCATCCTCTGACTTTCCTTCTCTGCTGCTGCTGCCTGCCGGGTGGTGAGAGCGAGATGCCCAATGCAGGTGACTTCTTCGTGCTTTGTGGTCTGGCTTTTATTTACTCACGCCCCTGGAAGGAGCTGGCATGTTTGTATCCTAAGGCGACGCTGTCACCCAGTGATTTTTACCCCCTTCCTCTGTTCCCAGAGGAAAGGACTGATGCTGTTTCAGCCCTGCAGAAAAGGGTTGCACCACCTAAGGAAGAACAAGCCTGTGGGGAGAGGTGTGGATGGTGTGCCTGTTGAAAGACTGTGATACTTTCTCTTGCTTGCAGGGTTTTTTTGGTTTTTTTTTTTTCCTCCTTGTCCTTGTGCACTTCTGATAATGAGTTAGGCTCTTGGTTAAGGTGTATTCCTAGGCTGCATGGTCCCTGTTACTGTAATCTTTTGCCCAGGGTACAAAAGAGGCTTTGCTAGACTGTAGTGTATGCCAGGAAAACTGGGTGGTGCCGCTGCAGAGATGATTCTCTGTGGTCCTGCTGCCTCTGTCCAGTCCTGCTTCCCACCATGACTTTTCTCCCGTTTATTTCCAGAGAAGAATATTCCTCCTTTCCCTCCCCAGCCCTAGGCTGTGTGCAGACAGTTGCAGTGAACTTAGCCTCAGAAAAGTGACATTCCTATTGACCATCCTCCACATATCGTCTGTTCCTTTCTTCCTATGATAATGGGGAGCTTTTTGTAGATCACCAAGCTAACAGAATCATAGAATAATTTAGGTTGGAAGTGACCTTTAAAGTGGCCCCACTGCAATGAGCAGGGATCAACTAGATCAGGTTGCTCAGCATTTCATCCAATCTGACCTTGAATATTTTCAGGGATGGAGCATCTGTACCCTCTCTGGGCAACTCGTTCCAGTGTTTTGCCACTCTCATTATAAAACCCATTTTCCTTATATTCAGCCTTAGCCAATCCTCTTTCACTTTAAAGTAATTGTCCCTTGTCCTATCGTAACTGGCCCTGTTAAAAAGCTTGTACCCCTCTTTCTTGTAGAGTCCCATCAAGTACTGCTTGGGGGTACTTGTAGGGTCCCAGCAAGGCTGCTATAAGACCTTCTTGGAGCCTTTGCTGCAGCCTGAATGCCAGGTCTCACAGCCTTTCTCATAGGAGATGTGCTCCAGCCCTCTGATCATCTTTGTGGCCTCCTCTGGGCCTTACTCGAACAGGTCCATGTCTTTCTTACTTTAGGGACCCCAGAGCTGGATGCAGCACTGCAGGTGAGGTCTCACCAGAGCAGAGGGGTAGAATCCCCTCCCTCACCCTGCTTTGGGTGCAGCCCAGGATACAATTGGTTTTCTGGGCTATGAGTGCCATTGCTGGGTCATGTCTAGCCCCTCATCCACCCATATCCCCAAGTCCTTCTCTGCAGGGCTGCTCTCGATCTTTTCATCCCCCAGCCAGTGTTGATACCTGGGGTTGCCCTGACCCAGGTGCTGCACTTTGCACTTGGTCTTGTTAAGCCTCATGAGGTTTCCATGGTCTCACTTCTTGAGCTTGTCCAGGTCCCTCTGTAGGCATCCCATTCCTCAGGCATGTAACAGGAGCCCCCTCTGCAATCATCATCAGCAGCATCCCCACTGATGGAAACCCCTTCCACAGTCAAGCATACCTTGGCTTTGGAGCAGTGGTTGAACTTTTTTTTTATGCTTGATAGTTCCAGATGTGTGAGCAGGAGGGTTGTGAAAGGGCACAAGTGGCTCTCAAGTGTCCCGCGTGTCTCAGCAGATGGCAGCAGCGACACTCCTTCAGCTCCCGCAGCTGCTCCTCACTCCTGCCGAACCCACCCCACCGCTCCCACACCACCTCCATACTCACCCCCCGCGGCTCTTCCTCGCCCTGTCCCGCCAGCAGCACACGGCGAAGGAGACGGACAGTGCCAGGATGACGGCTCCGCTCAGCAGCGAGGCGGCCACCGCGATGCGGGACCCGGTGCCCGAGGGCTGCGGGGCGGCTGCGGGCGAGGGGCGGTGAGCGGGGCCGGGGAAAGGGACCGCCCCTTGCTCCCGGCCGCCGTCACCCTCGCGGGTAAACCTCAAAAGTGACGTTCCAGAGAATATTTATTAATAACCATTATAAAAGCTAATGGTGAACGTAAGCGATGCCACGCTGGCTCAACACACCAGAAAGTTGATGGAAAAAAACCCCATATTAACGCATCATATTTTCTTCAGATAATTAATGTAAAATAATCACACGGGGCAGAAAATATAAAGCATTTGATGTGTCTTGCATAAAGCATAAGGGTAGTAGAAATTAAGCCCTAAAAATAGAAAGGAAAAAGATTAAACAGGAAAAATAGAAAAAAATTAGGATGTTATAAAGTTAAAAAGGGAGAAAAAAAGTTTAAAAGGGAGAAAAGTTAAAAAGGAAAAAACCGTTGAAAAATGTAAAAAGGAAAAAAATGTAAAAGGGCAAAAGAAAACAGCTAAAAAGGGGAAAAAGTTAAAATGTTAAAAAGAAAAAAAAGTATTAAGGAGGGCCACTTGCAGCTGGCACATGCTCCGCCTGTACCGGGTTACCGTGAAGTTGTTTTCCTCCTGTTGTGAAAGCTTTTGGCTGTGCCCTGGACTCCCTGTGCCTGGCACCAGGAGTCGGGTGTCAGGCGGTGCCAGGTGTTGCCCCAGCCTGATGAGCATTTCCCAGCTACTGATGAGCATTTCCCGGCAGTGAGGGGAGGCCTGGTTATGTGCTGAGCTGATCTCAGGTGAATTCACCCCCTGGCACCCCGCTGCCTTCTGCAGCTCCTGAAACGCTGTTGCAGTGCTGCTGCTGGGGCAGGCACTCCAGCGGGGCTGACCACAGCCGACCGGGTCAAGCCGGACCTTCCTTGTCCCCGTTCGGGGTGGCCGGGTCACCCCACCTCCTGCTGCCCTGCTGGCTCTGTCAGAGTGAGGAAGCCCCCGTGTGGCTGCACCTCCCCACCCGAGTTAGCGCTGCCCCCGAGCCCCTGGGAGCGGGCGCAGGGGCTGGGTCCCGCCCGAGGGCTCCTTACCCTGGCACTGGGGTGGGGGGTGGCTCCAGGATGACGTGCTCTCCTGGCGGAGGCAGGCGAGCCTCTCGCTGCCCACCAGCTGGTATCCCTCCTGGCACCAGTACACGAGCACCGAGCCCAAGGAGACGCCTGAGCCTCTGTCCACGTAGTAGTATCCGTAGCGTGGCGGGGGGAGAGCTGTGCATGGCACTGGGGGAGAAGGGGACATGTTTAGTGTAGGTGGTGACAAATACCTCCCCTAGGGATGCTGTCGAAAGGGCTGCCGGGCCCCTGTGTCACTCCTGTGGGACCTGCAAGCCTCTGGGAGTTTTTCCTTGTTTTTTGGTTGTTTTTTTTTTTTTTTTTTTTTTCCCGTGTGTGTTTTTTTTGCATAGTCCAAAGGAAATACATTAGAAAGTCAGCAGCTTTATCTGGAAAATAAGTTTTTCAGTTGCAGATTCTCCAGTGTGAGACTGCAAAGGTGCAGGCTGGGGTGCGTATGCAGAAAGCAATTTTTAGGAGGGAAAGGAAGAGAATGTTTTCTAATAACACAATATTCTGGGAGAATATTGTTGATTGGAACTCAAAACAAAGAAATATTACTCTCTGCTAGAGAGAGATGCTTTTTTTCATCCCAGCCTTTAATTTTTTAACTAATTTGCAACTTATAGCTACTCAGAGCTACTTAATTATCCTGCTTAGACCATCTCTTCTGCATTGCAGTAATACCTAGGGAGGGCCAGAAGTTAGGTAGGCTCCAAAAAGAACTGCAGTCTGACCATGTGCTTGCCAACCCCCTCATCTGGATGTTCTACTACAAGGCCAAGAAAATGTGATATCAATATCATGGGTATCAATATCCTAAATTAAAGGAAAATACTCTGATCAACTCTAGTTTAAACAAGCTTAAAACCTGCAGGCAGAAATGTGCTTTAACTAGCTTAGGGGTAACTTTTGTGGGGAATTCCAAGTGGAATAGTAAAGCTAATGTGAGAGAAAGGTCTGGTTTCCCTCTGCTTTACTGAGATGGTGTAGGCTTCTAGTCCAGTGAGGCTGATAAGAAACAAATCAGGCTGAGTAAGATCAGACTTTCTCTGATTTTGGCAGTGCTGTTAACAGGTGGTGCAGATTTCTATACAAGTTAATTCAGTGGTGCCAGGGAGGCTGCTGAATGCCTGGACTGGATCTCTTGTATGATTACATTGTCCAGCACTGGCTGTTGTGACCTTTGCCAACAGTCACCTTTATTTGGAGTATGGCATGGGCTCTCTGAGCTGCTGCCAGCCCCAGGTGGGTGGTCACCCCACAGGAGCCCTGAGGCCATATCTCACTCATTGGGGAATGACACGTGCTTTGCCCTGGAAAGTGGATTAAAGAAAAATAATCACTCTCAGCAGCTGGAGATTATTTGTGCTTTAAAAAAAAAAAATCTCCGTTTCTTCCCAAGGGCCGCAGCTCAGCCTCTAGGGCTAGGGATGTGTTCAGTGCACCCATACCCTGAGCAGACAGCTGGTCCATCATGATATGCATGGATGTTAACATGAAGGAGGACTTTACTCTCAAAAGAAAACATCAGCTGTCGAGTTTCCTCCCTGTGTCTCCTGACTCCTTCTGGTGTGAGACATCTCTCCCAAGCTGCTGTGGCCACCACACAAAGCCTTGTGGCCCCTACGCATGCCCTGGGAGTGCCGCTGTGTCCGACGAGAGAAGCACCACCGTGCCTTCATCCCCACGTCCCTGCGCCCTTCCCGCTGTGTGCCGGCACCGAGGGGCCCCAGGCAGCCCGCAGAGGGAGAGGCGGAGATGGCTCATTTCAGTACCTGACATGTTGCTCTGCACGTCGGTCCCGTTGGCAGCGCCTCTGGGCAGCCCCTTTCTGACGTGTCCTGCGGCGAGTGAGGCGGTCCCGGGCCCAGCAGCATCACTCCAGGCAAAGCTCAGGCAGCTCCAGGGCAGCAGGCAAAGGACGATGCATTTCCCGAACCCTTGTCCCGTCATGGTTTGGGGAAACGCAGCACCATTGGGTGCCCGGCCGCCCCGAGTGCCTGCGGTTTCCCTTTGCGTCTGAGCTGGAATCAGCTGGGCTCTTAGTGCATTAAGCCCTGAGCAGCAAAGCTAGCAGCCGCTCTTCCCCCGGGACTTGCCTCTCCTCCGCGTCGGCACAAGCCCTGTGTCCCTGCTCCTAGCACTGCCAGCCCTGCTCTGGCCACTCTCCTCCAGAGCCCCGCGGAGAAGGAAAACAGGTGTGGGAAAGGGAGTGAGAAAGAGCAAACCCTCAGGATTCATCCTTTACAGCCCCTATCTGCAGAGACTGGCAGTTAACATCTCTCCAGGTGCTGGAGCTGCACATCAGGAACCCTCCTCCTCCTCCTCTACCTGCCAAAATCCATGCTGGAGCTCAGTGCTGAGACTCTTCTGCTGCAGACCCTCCTGTGCTCGTCTCTTCCTGCCAGAACCTAGGGCTGATTTTCTGTCAATGGCAGTGGAGGGGGATATGAGCCAGGGGAATCAAAAGGGTTTTGTAGCTGCAATTCCGCTGGCTTTGCCACTATGGGAACTGCAGAGAAATCTGTTTTTCCTTTTCCTTTTCTCTGCTTGGCATGTCTCTGTCATTTCAGGCTCTGATGTTTTATAGGTGGAGGGGCTGTAGTAGCAATCAACTCTTGCCTCATGGAATGTATGTTGCTCTTACCTACCCCACCTGCCTGGTCACTTGTGTACACCCATGAAGAGAAGAGGGAATGTTGCCTGAGTGCTTGAGAGCCAGACGTTTTGGAGCAGGCAATGCCTTTGTGCCAAGGCTCTCCCCAGCAGCCAGTACAGCAGCTGTGTGACCAGCAGGACTTTGGGGTGACTTTTGGAGCATCCCCTGCTGTGGCTCTCTTCTCCCCTCTTTGCATCTCCTGGAGCTCCCCTGGCCCTGTGGGTCTCCTTTGCCCTTCTGGTACTGTGTCCTTGCCTGTCCTGGGACTTAGGGCAGGTATAAGGGTTAGAGACTGTTATTCACCCATAGCATTGGCACAAACACAGCTGTGTATGGAGATGGGTCAGTTTTTGTTCATTTCTCTTTTTATATACGTGGCCTTTAGCTGTAGCCAGTGTGCTTGGCTGCCTATGGCTGCCCCAGTGGGTTCTGGGTGGGGGGGGATATTGCCTTGGATGTGTAAGCAGCTTCTATTTCTAAAACCCAGCAGTGGTCTTATCATCTTGGTGTGATTTACTGTAATACATAAAGGAGAAACAAAAATGTCAGACAGCATCAAGCTCTTGTCACATCCCATCGCAACACAGGAACACAGATGAGGGCGTCTGCAGAGTGGGAGGGAGTTGTGGGGCCAGGCAGTGGCTGGACCTTGCTTGCCTTCCTCCCCAACACTGGGACCTGTTCTTGCTCCCACTTGGAGTAGTTCAGCAGTACTCTGGCCCTCCTTGCACTTGCAGAGAGGTTTCTTGTCACCTCCATGGGATTTTGGATGTGGGAATGCCTTAATCTTGCTCTGTTTGTCCACCTCTCAGTCCTTTTTTTTTTTGTTTTGGCTGGGCTGGTACTTCTGGGCTTCTCTCCAAGGGATTTACTTAATTTCTTAGAAGAAGCTGTTTCAACCTCCCATGACTCATAATGATCTCGCTCAGAAACTAGTTTCATATCTTCACTTTTCCGGTTAATCCTTCTTAAGCAGTGACCTTTCCTTGGCTCCCCCTGGAGAGCAGACCAAGGAGGTATGTTCCTCCCTATCTCAGTGAGTATTGCTGGATTCTTGGGAGGTTTTTTCTCGATCTGACTGCAGGGATTTTGCTGTTTGCTCGTGCAATAAAAGTTTTGAGGCAGGCTGGACTGTGTGACAGTGTAACACTGGCGGAGAGGAGCCTGCCTTGGGGCACGCCTTGGGTGCACACCCCGTTGTCTCCTGGCAGCCTGACGCTGGGAGCGCAGGCAGCCCCCTGGGCTCTGGGAATGCTTCTGTGCACAGGACCGACCCTCAAGTGGTCCCTCTGTTGAGCCTGAGCCTGGAATCCGTGTACCTTCTCCTGCCGGGGCTTAGGAGCTGGCCCCTCTGCTGCCGACGGCTGGAGGGCAGCGGGAATAGCCTAAGGCCGTGGCTCTGCCTGCTGCTGGGTGTGTCCCGATGCCAGTGGCTGTGGGCTGAGCACATGCCAGAAGCATGGCCTTCAGCACGGGGCTTCAGCAGCAGGTCTTGTCACGCGTGCCGGGGAAGGACCAGGCTCAGCAGAGCCCCCGTGACACAATAACCACGCTTGTGCTCTAAATGCCGAGTAGATGACATGGATTAACCCTCTGCTAATGCTCTTAAGAGCTAGCCTGCGGCTGAGGGAGATAAAGGGGCTTATTATTGCAAAATCAATATCCTGCTGGAGTGGGATTTCACTGCTGTTCTCAGTTCCTGCTTTCCAGAGGCAGACATCTGCATCGAGCTGGGCACCAGAGCAGGGTGCCAGGCTGTTCCTGAAGGGAGTGACCCTGGGCTCAGGAGAGGAGCATGTCCATGCCCCAGGTCAGTCCTTTGCTTGTGAGGAAGGCTAAGAGGAAGGAAGAGCTAGTGGGGAAGCTGTCATGGCCACGAGGCTGCAGCCCTCCTGGCTCCACAGTCTTGGCTGGAGTTGTCCACTTTTGTGGTATATTCCCTGTGATCTCCTTCAAGGGCTGCTTCTCCATCACAGCAGCCTGCAAGGCAACGCTCAGCTGATGGTTTTCGAAGCTGGCTCAAGCGTCTCTTGTGTTTGCACTCAGATATCCCTGCTGGCTGATGGGGATGCACAGAGGGGTAAAGCTTTCCTGAACCAGAGGCATTTCTCCCTACCTTCTCTTGTGCCCCTTTGAACCTGTTAAATCTTCCCTCTGCAAATTGTCCCTCTCCCACACTCCCACTACTGAATTCTGAACTACAGAGAGGTTGTGGGTGCCCAGAGAAATTGTGAATGCTCCGTCCCAGGAAGTGTTCAAGGCCAGGTTGCATGGGGTTTGAAGCAGCCTGATCTAGTGAAAGGTGTCCCTGTCCATGGCAGGGGGCTTGGCACTAGGTGACACTTAAGGTCCCTTCCAACTCAAGCTGCTCTATGATTCAATGAACACACAGGTACTAATTTCAAGTCAGTGATGGTGGGTAATCCTCTTTGCTTGCAGAAGGTTTTGCAGACAGGACGTAGAGGTGTTCTGTAGCTAAATTAGTAATTGCAAGTCACTTGCTTACTTCTCTTGCTAGTCCATCCTTGATGCAAACCAGCCAGGGCTAGAGCTGTGGAAGAACAAACTGTTCTCCAGAAAGATGACTGCAGTATTTGGTGTTTTGTTGGGTTTTTTTGCACAAAGTCTCCATTATGTGCCTCTTCTATACTGCACTGCTTTTATTTCATAGCCCTGAGTTCCCTTTAGACACACCTTTATTCAGCCCCAGTAGCTGGGATTCAGTGCCACAGGTCGGTGAAAGCACTGTGGATGAACCTGCTCTCTCAGCAAGGGGCTTGGCACACCTCAGTAAATCTGCACCTCCCCAGGTTAGATGTGCACAGCCCTACGTGGAAGGATACCTCTCATTCAGCTTTAGACATCTTTGTCTGTGCCAGTCACTCTTGGTTGGTTCATAATTTGGGAAAAATATGGTGCTGACAACACCAAGGCTGTGGGCTCAATCCCCATATGGGCCATTTACTTGGAGTAAGAATTGGACTTAATGATGCTTGTGGGGCCATTCTAATTCAGAATATTCTGTGAATCTGTCCCACTTGGGACTCCAGTTTTAAGGTGCACTGGAAGTTTTGGAGGTACTCACTGAAGGCAAAAGGAGCTCCTGTATCAGTGCTTGCATTGCAGAGTCATAAAGTGCCCTCAGGGGCATAAACTGAGCCAGCCTTTACTGTCATGAGCAGCTGGCCAGGTCACCTGACTGATAGCGGGAGATATGGCAGACACACAAGCCTAAAGGCAATCTATTTTATATTGTTTTGTTTTCTTCCCTAAAACAATATGAGTAACTTGAAAAGGTGTGTACCAGCCGATTTATACTTAAAAGTCATTTGTATAATTGACTGTCGTCAATAATCAGTAGTTCACAATATTGCTGTTCAAACATGCATTTTTGCTAATTGAATAATACCTTGTTCTGAAAAAACCTCACAATTTAGTAATTTATTGATAATCCTGTTATATAGACTTAAGTATGCACAGAAATGTGCATATATACATTATGTATACAAATATTTGCATGTACACAGAGACTTCCTACTTTTCTTGCTTATTTCCAAAGGCAGGATATTCCAGGCTGGGGCATTTCACATGGACCCCATAAATTTCTACTTTGACATATACATTGTGCTATTTCATAATCTTCATCTAGATTTCAGATTATTAACCTTCTGTTGGCCAGAGGTTGGTATTGTAAACTCTTCATTCCTACCAGGCTTACACTAATGTTCAGGCTGTTGCCTATGTAGGACTTACTTCTTGTGTTTTTTATTAAAATCTATAATCTCTTGGTACTCTAAAAAGTGCATTTTTTTCACTGCAGGATTCCCCAGGGAGGCAAACTGGTTTTCTGCCCAGCTTTTTTTTTGAGGAAAAGGATTGTTGTTGTTATTATTATTTTGTTCTTCTCATTCTGTTCACTTAATACTATTTGTGTGGGCAGTTTCACATGCTAGTCTAGATGAAACAGGTGTTGTTATGCACCCATGCCTTTTGGATCTTAAACAAGTTTAAACTGTTTAGGAAGCCCTGGTTACTGAATGCCTGGGTCTCACCTGAAAACAAGGTTATGGCAGGACTGAGGAGTCATTGAACAGATGCTGGGCTGAAATTAACAGGTAGGAGACTTTTTTATAAAAATAAAAACGTACTGAGAAGATAGACTAGCCCCAGAGGAATATTGTGCCATTCTAGTCTAGAACTAGGTGATTTTTAAGGTCCTTCCAACCCAGCCCATTCTGAGTCTATGATTCTATGATCTTCCAGGTCTCTTCTAATGCAAACCATCCTATGATTCAATGATTTTGATGTCTTGGAATTTATCAGTCCAGCAGGATGTAACTTCACTAATAATGTTTGGAGCTATGTTGTCCTATATTGTAACACAGTCCTGGTCTCAAGAGAAGATCTGAGAGTACCAAAGCTATACAGAAGGAATAGGCACTGGAGTTTATTTCAGTTCCACTGCATCCTTCGTGGAAACCAGGAGATATTGCCAATGGCTGGTCACTAAGTGTAAGTGATAACATGCCCCTCTCTGAAGGAGTTCTTTGCAAATTGGTCTGGGAAGCTCACTGCCTTAGGAAGCCATTAAATTAAACATAATTTAATCTAAGTGGGGCTGTGGTGGGGTGCCTGGAATGGTTTGATGGAGCATTAACACCATTAGCTACATTAAGAAAAGGGTAATTGTGCTTTGGGCCATCTGATGGTGGTGAGCTAGGATCCTTAGCTGCATGGGGATAATCAGATGAGCTGAAGTCATCTTTTTTCAGTCTTATGTTTTCTATACCTCTTTGGTATAGAAAGCAGAGACCAAAATCCCTTCACAGTAAGCAGCTCCATCAGTCACTGAGTGTTCCTTTCCTTGCTCACACACACACGCTCTTGGGTGCGCTTCCTCCTCATTTGGGGTCAGCCATAGGTTTTCTACAACAGAGTCTTAGGCATCAGAATTTGTAAAAATAAAGAATTTAATAGAGTGGTACAGCAGCACGTCAGCTTGAGCTGGATGCCTTCAGAGAGGGACCATGAACAAAGAAATCCCCAGGCAATTATATGCTTAAGATTGCACACCTGCCCTTCATGTGCCCTTAATGCAGTTTTTTAGTCCAATGGTGATTTTTGGTCTGGGTCTTCTAATATCTTATTGGACTCTGTCTTTATGCAGGCAGGCCATTGCCTTATCTTATTGAGTTGATGGTTGTAGCATCCTTATCTTCTGTTCTGCACTTCTCGTGCACCTGTTCACTGGCAGAACATGGGGAACTTAAAAAGTATTAGACTCAGGATAAATATTACAACTAAATAATTAGTGTTAAATAATAAGAATATCAATATTCTTCTCATACTAAAGACAAAACACAGCACTGTACCAGTTACTAGGAGAATCAACTGTATTTCAGCCAAAAGCATATCTCTGTGAAAGTCCACAGCTTGTGGCTTGCAAGGCTTCAGGAAATCTAGCTGCTCATGCTAAGCAAGTAAAGCTAAGTAAACAATATTCTAAATCACACAATATTACCACTATGACTCATTCTATTTAAAATTTATTTAAGCTAAACAACTAATATATGTCAACACTTGGTCATTGGTTGCTGCCATAAATAAACTCACAGTAAAAGCTTCATTCTTTTCAGGCTGTAATAGGAGTATCCTACAAGATGACAATGTTTGTCATTTGTCAACCTCAGCCAAAATACACACACAGTAGTTTACCTATGAAATAAGTGAAACTATCTAGTAATTGAACGTCCCAAAGATGACAAACATCTTTAAACAAGCCCAACCTACACAAAAAATGCAAGTTGCTGTTGAAACAGTAATGAAGCAACAATTTCCAAGGCTCTGTGGGATGCCTCTTTGATATCCTCCAGCATCCTTACCTATGGATGAAGTTTTTCTGTCAAGAGTTACTGATTCTCTCATTCCAGGGAAGGGCTGCTTTCCAGTTTGATTTGAATGCCAGTCCTCTAATCAGCTGAAGAGAAAGAGTCACTTATATAAGCCAAAGAAAAGGAAATACTTCTGCAATACAGCTCACATGAATAGCTAGGACTGAGCGCTGTTTGGCTCCTGAAATCCAGCTTCTCCATCTTCTCACCCCATTTCTTTGGGGCTGTTTTGACTGAAAGGAGTGGGAATTTGGGAGGCTTTCCTCTTCTGACTGGTTGTTTTTCAAAGCAGTCGGTGAAAGCAAGTGGAAGGCATGACACCCTCTTCAGACAAAGATATCAATGGGCTAGGTAACCCCAGGTTTGTGGTGAGTCTGCTCTCAGAAGGGTAATTCTTGCATAAATGGGTGCAAACCCTGTGGAAGGAGGAGAAGGGGAGAGCCGGGGGCTCGGGCTGCTGCAGTGATTCTGGTGTGTGGTAAACTTCTGTCTCAGCTTTTATGGACAAGAATCTGAGGAATGATTTCCTCACTACAGCCCCTGCTGCTGCTGCAGACTTTCTACTCTCTGGCACCCTTTTAACTTCTTTTCCCTCCACTATTTCTAAAATGATGATGTAAATGAATGGCAGTGTGTGTATCTATACTGAAAAGCAGGTGAGTTTGTGGCTGTGTTCCTGGGTAAAGCATTTTATGTATTCATTAGAAAAATTACAATAGAATTTTAGCCTAGTAAAGACTGTGTTTCTTTGTCTTTTGGACCTATTTCCAGTGAGATGAATTGTTAGAAAGGTGGGCGGGGATGGGATTTGGTGTCAGCTGAGGAGGGCACCCTGTAGAATTACAGACATGTAGTAAAAGCTGTAAATGATGTGCCAGTCCAGGAGTGCGTGGTACATTGAGAATGCTGCTAGCTATAACAGCCATGGGCAAGGTCCTGTGACATGACAGCCCTCTTCCTGTCCCAAAGCAGGGGTCACCTCCATTAGACAGTAAAAACTTGGCTTATTTTCTGTTAGCAGATGTGAAGGAGTGGGATCCTGCAAACATCTTGCTACCTTGGTACAGACCACCTGTCTGTGCTACCTTGGAGGAACCATTTAACCTCCTAGTGTACAAGTCCCACATTTCTTGGGTAGCTCTGGGTGAACTTGTGCAGTGGAGGTGCTGTGCCAGCTGTGGGCAGAGCCTCAGGGAAGTGCTCAGAGTCAGATAGTTTTCTTTCATTATTTTTAACAGGGTCTCCATTTTAACTTGTTCTACCATACACATATCAGACTTGTGAATTCTTAGGGTTTGAATCACCCTGAAGAAGGCAGAAGACAAAGGTCTTTTACCTGTGGTTCAAGCAGTTCAGTTCCTGACTGCCTTCCTGATGCAGTTATTTAAGATGTGATTGAGGGGCCCTTGTGCTGTGTCTGGAGCCTGAGGCTCATGGAAGGTGTACAGGTCCCCTGGATTCTTGGGAGCAGTTGGGCTGAGTATCCCCAACAGTGGTTTACCTTCCCTGCTCCAGACTGCTCCTGCCTTGTCCTTCTGCCAGCATCTCAGCCTCACAGGCTGGCTGAGGTGGAATGCAGCTCTGGAGATCACCTTCTTCAAACCCCTGCTCAAGCAGGGTTGTTCAAAGCCAGCTGTCTAGGACTGTGTCTAGAGAGTTTTTTAATATCTCTAAGTATGGAGAATCCACAACCTCTCTAGGCAACCTGTGCAGTGCTTGGTCACTCTCACAGCAAAAAAATGTTTTCAGATTTTAAGATGGTACCTCCTGCATTTCAGTTTGAGTCCAGTGCCTCTGCTCCTTTCTCATCCTGATATCTCCACTCCATCCTTTTCCTGATGAGCCCTGCTCAGTCCCCTCCAGCTCCTGGGGAGGGTCAGGCACTCATGTGAGGATCATGCAGGGCTGTTACTGGCACAGGCTCTGCCTGCCTGGAATATGCCTCCTGGTTAATACAGGGAAAATTGCAATGAAAAGAAAGGAGCTTACTGCTGTCTGCCTAGCTTAGCGTTTGTCTACCCGTGGTGCTATTCAGGAGTTGCTGTCTCCAAATAACTTCATGCATGGTCAGTTTTAAGTACCTTGCTGTACATTCGTTAATCCATGGCTCAGGCTCTCTTGTTCTGAAATGAAAATGTCTGCACAGGGAGTTATTAAGGAACACCTTTTGCTCTTGAAGTTCTTGCCTGAATCCAGTTTGAATTAACTCTGCCTTCACCTATCTGTTTTGAAGCATCTGCAATGCTCCCAGCTTGCCTAGTCTGGATAAATACGCTGTTTGTTGAAGAGGCTTCTCCATGGAAGCCTCCTGTAGCAGAGTCTTGGGCTTTTAGTTGATTAAGGTAGTTTATTTGAGTGGTACTGCAGTAGAAACAGCTCAAGCTGGGTGCCACTGGGGAGGGACCTTGAACAAAGAAATTCATGAGCAATTATGCCCTTACAACCTGAGTTCTCCACCTCTCACACAACAGTTCAGATCAATAACAATATTAGGGTCTGGGGTCTTAGGAATTACATGGCCTGTTTTCAACAGCGTGACCTAAAATGGGACTTTGGAGACTCAGCCAAGAGAATGCAAACCTGCAGGTTTCAGGCAAATTATTTTGGTAATGATCTGCCACACCTGCAAAATTTACAAGAGAATGCAACACTGATTTTACATCTCTGTTCCTGACCACAGCACTGCCCGTTTGCCTCCATCAGTAGGTAGGTCAGACTGCAGACACTTTGCTATTGTGTTGGGTATTTTGGTGTCTTCAGGTTCCTGCAGGACTTGGAGGATAAAAAAAACATAAAGAAGTTTGGTGCAGACAAACTGATTAAGCTTCTCCAGACAGAAGGTTTCTGTCCCTGCCTGATAGAGCAGGGCATCTCAGCCCAGAAAAGCCCTCTGCTGCCACGATGCTGAGAACTTGCTGGTTGGAGATGGGCCAATGAAACAAATGCTTTGGGATCTTAATTAGCTTTTGCATCTGGCTCTAAGTGTTGTGGTTTCCCAGGCAGCCTCCTTTCACCCTGTGTGTGTGTGTGCACAGGGGTCAGAGTGGGCTAGAAGGAGGCACGGACAGCCAGAAGAATTTGCTCAACTTAAAAGCTGTGGCAAATGAAGCAAAGCACTACTTTGCTTTCCTTGGCAAAAAGCATCTTTGTATAAATAAACTCTGAAAGCCATACAGCTCCCTGGGAAGCCCTGGGGCTTCTGGCTGCCTGGGAGGAGACCCGAGCCTTCCTGGGTACCAGTTTCAGCCAGCTCCTTTGGCATGGATGCTGGGATTTCCCATCTACTGGTGTCCCTGTGTTTCACCCAGCTCCTCTGTAGGAGCAGGGTTTTCTAGTAGGACAAAAGGCAGGTGTCTTTATCAAGGCAGAACACTGGTAAAGGTGACCATAAGGAGATTGAAAGAGAAGACCCAGGAAATTAAATATAAAATGTGCTTCTATTCAGTAATTAGTGGCAGCCAGCATATTTTAAAAGTGCTGTTTGGGTGGAATTGCCAGGAGGTACAGAGACCAGAGGACGGCACAGCTTTCACTGATAAGCCCACTGCACACTCTTCCTTGCTTCTGGTTGCAGTTTTTTGATCCTTAAGTAGATTTTGATGATACTAATACACTTTGTCTGGATGTCCCTTTGAGACTGAGACACTCTCTAGTGTTTCTTCAGGCCTAGATACACCAGCACATACAAAAATTTTCCATATGTATTTTATGCCTCTGTTTTAATTTCTTCTCCTTGATTTGTTTTTGTTTTGTTTGTTTGTTTTTGTTTTTAATATTGTGGCATTGTTGAAAGATACAGAGGAGGTATTCCTGCCAAATGTGGAGCGTGGCTGCAAGAGAGGCAGTTGCTGGGCATCTGCAGGGTCAGGCTGTAGCTAACAAAGTGTCTCTCCTGTTGTCCAGGGTAAACATGGGAGCCACTGCCATTCCTCACCAGCTGGTGCTGCCTGTGGCCCAGAGGAAGGTGGAGGCACTGACCACAGCGAGACCAAGCTTGGCTACACTGTCACAGATGTGCCTCCCTGGTATCTGTGCATCCTGCTGGGCATTCAGGTGAGATGGGAAAGCAGGTGGAGGCTGGGAACAGGTGAAAGTTACATGGCTGTGCAGCCAGTTAATTGGGGTGAAACCTGAATTTGGGAGTGTTTTACTTTCACAGGGCTTGAATGGAGCTCTGAGGCTGGATCTCAGTGAGCTCAAGTCCTTTGGTCCACATCCTGAGCACTGACTATTATCATCATGCCCACAGCTACATTGCAGCCTGCAAATGGTCAGGCAGAGTCCTGGGGCTGGGGTCAAATAGTTAATAAGAACACGTTGGGTACCTTGGCTGAAGGTAGCCAAATGTGTAAGGGCTTTCTGAGCTTCTGCCTTCCCATGGCAACAAAAACTCAGCAGCAGGGTACACACACACAGCTGTTTTGGCTGGTGTCTGTGCCCAGTGTGTTAAATGACCCAGTGCCACCAATGCCATGCTGGGTAGGCAGCCTGTGGGAAAAGAGACCTCAGAGTCATTAAGATAATGGTGGACTGTGCTTGGAGGTTGGTGGAATTTTGTACTTTGTTTTTTTAAATGGAAATTTAGGGTGTATCAACCCAACACATCTGCATCATAATTTTAATAAAACATGCCTGTAATGAATAAAGTGTGTTTCTGAGCACCACCAGTTCCACCACTGCAGTGCTGTGCTCCAGAGTGAACAACATAGCTTAATAATCAAAACAAAAAGAGGTTTTAAAAATTGTTTTCAGATTTAGTCAGTAAGGACAGGTCGTTGTAGAAATATGTTTGTGACTCTTCTGACAAATACAATGCCAAATTCTTCCCTTCTTTGGCACTCACTTTTTATGGTTATCCGTAATTGTGCTGTGTGAGAAAAGCAACTGATGGCAAAAAACATGCAGCTCCAATTTGCCAACTTTTTATGTCATCCTTTCTGGTGCAAATAAGATGGACTGAAATATTTGCATTCACTTTGCCTGATTGCTGTCTCCCTGTACCTTGGGAGGTCCCCACCTTCCTGGAAAAGTATGTCCAACAGCTTTGTCTGCAGATGCTGAGAGTAAACTGGTTGTGTCTGACAGTGGCCTGGGAAGTCCACAGCACTACAGAACGTCTTTGGACATGTAAAGGAGGAGACATTTCAGTGGGTGCACTGCAATTCTTGTAGGTGCTTTGGAATAGCCTCTAACAGCGCATTAAAGCTGCCAAAAAAAAAAGAGAGAACAGGTAATGCCAGTACTGCCTGAGCACAAATCTGTGAGTTCTTTCAACAACATGGTAATAACACAGAGCCAGTTCTGTGTCCTTCTTCACCCAGTCTTTCTCTGTGGTCCCTAGCACTTCTTGACAGCCATGGGAGGTCTTGTAGCCGTCCCACTGATGCTCTCCAAAGGGCTTTGCCTCCAGCATGATCTACTGACCCAGAGCCACCTGATCAGCACCATCTTCTTTGTCTCAGGAATCTGCACCCTGCTGCAAGTCCTCTTTGGAGTAAGGTAGGCCAAATGCAAGAACTGGGAATGTGAGCAATTACTGTGTGCTAGGCTACCACCCTGTTGTAGAGTTTATCAGTGAGTCATTCGTTACCCTTAGGCAATCAGGGCCCATGCCAAAGCACCCTGAAACTACTGAGAGCTTTGCAGGGTTACCTTGCTGTTCCAAATCTTCCATCTCCTGATACTTCTTATACCTTTTGTTTGGCTTATAAGGAATCTGTCCTCAAAATAATAGAGCATTGCAACATGCAGTAAAAAGTACCTGCTTGCTCCTTACTCCAGGCATCTTCCAGCTGAGGCAGGAGCCTTCTGATTGGGGCCCACAGTCAAGAGAGCACAAATTCTACAGGAAACTCTAGGGGTGAAGTCCATCTGCCACCACTTAGGGACTCAGGGAAGAGTTCAGCAGCACATCGTGTTACGTGGTGCCACTTCCCATGCTCAGGGATTTGTGGCATAAAAGGTAAATCCTTTGCTGATGAGCAGCTAGCAGTGGGATGAGCATGGAGTTGCCATTCAGTACCCAGAAAAAGAAAATATTTAATGAGAGAGATGACTGCAAGTACTCCCCCTTTCCAGAAAGACCCTGTATCTTTGCTGACCTTGAAAAATTTCTTCTATTCCCTTTGTCATAACCCTGGGCTGTCTCTCTCTTTCCACAGGCTGTTTTTTCCTCCAGTATGGCGGGAACCTGTGTTTTTTGCTTCAAAGACAAAAGTTATACATTCTTTGGCTTCTGAATCTGAGGGACTCTGGTTAATCATTGGTCAACTGCCAGCTCCAAAAAATGTTTTTCCTCCTTCTGCTTCATTCACTACTGAAACTTTTCTATCTCTCTTATAGTCTTAGGAAGTGTCTGTAGACAAACTTCCTGAAGGGTGCTCCCCTTCTCCTACATTGTTACAAGGTTAGTAGGAAGGAGGAGCACCTTGACCACAAAAAACAGAGAAACTGTTTCTTCAGCTAAATTCAGGCTGGAGTGCATGGCCATCGCTGCTGGTGCAATTCAGGCATTCTGAGTTCTCCCAGGCACCCTCCAAACGCCTTGCTGAATTCCTGAGAGCTGTAATGTCCTCTGCTCTCTGTTAACTGGGGGTTAAAGAGTAGCAGAGAGCCTCTCTCTGCCATGGCTGAATATCTAGTTGAGGTACAACAGATCGAATTAAGTGGTAAGGAGTTGTTCCCATGGGATAAACTTGAATGGCTTTTGCCGTGCTGAGGGTGCAATTGCCTTGTCGCTGACCCCAACTATAGGACATGAGGACATTCATGAAGCATTAGCCAAGGGAAAGGCTGACCCACTGCAACCTGCAGCTCAGTCATGTTACACAGCATGAAAAAGCAACAGTGGGTTCCAGATAGTCGCTGGAGACACTATCAGAGGCTCCTGAGGGGAGACACAGGTCATTTGCTGTTATGGTGAGTCCTGCTTAGTAAGTGCTTGGACATCATATACTGATTATCAAAACATAATATTGCCTTCCCTATTTCTACAGCTTTCCCTCTTGCAAACCCCAGAGGAAAGAGTTCAGTGTGTCTCATAAGCATCACCTTGGCACCCCATTTTCCTCTGAGCCTAACCACGGCAGCACTGAGCCCACCCATGCCAACACTGGCTGTGAAATATCTTAGGGACAAACACAGCAGGAACTATAAATCTATTGTTTGATTCTAAGTCATGGCCCTGGGCCTCCTCTGTTTCTTTTTGTTTGTTTTTTTGTGCCTTGCCCAGCAAAATTCTTTCAAAGCTTTGACAGTGCTTCAGTTATGCATGACTAGTATAAATATTTGGTTTAGGTGACAGAGACATGGTCTGTTACAGTTACGCCATCTCTTATTTCAAGAATGTTAGAAATTCCTCTGTTTCAGGGAAAGCTGTGCCCTGCAAAAGTAGTCACCTGAATTGCTGTCCCATGGCTTTTCTGAACAGGTGCTGTGAGAGCTCCTGGCACAAGGAGAGGTAGCTTTGGGGGTTTCTCCTAGAGGGGTTTCCTAAAGGGAGGAAACAGAGGCACCTTGGAGGTTTCCCTTGGCTATTTCAGGGATGTTGTGCCCACCCTCAGGCACCTTAGGATTTTTCAAGCACACTAGAGGAATGGTTAAAAAAACTTGCACTGCAATGGGGGCTTATGTGGGGATTTGAGGAGCCAGTCAGGCCTTTTAGGTCTCTGTCTTCATTTCTTCATGCATGGAAAAAGAGGCTGGTGTGGCTCAACGAAGCATTGCTCTGCTGTATAAATCTCTGCATGAAGCCGGTGCTGAACTCCTCTGGAGATGCAAGCTCCTTGCTACTCTGAGGGATTCCCAGAGGGAGAGATACTCTAAACCAGGAGACATGTGGTGTGGGGGGAGAGCCAAGGTCTCACCCAATCAGTGCCCATAGACCCCTCCATGCAGGTTTCCTTTCTAGTTTCAGTGGAAATGCAGAAGAGGAATTGGCATTCAAACCCGGTGTACTAAAAGCCAAGTCACATTTTCCATCACCCTCACACTGAGGATCATTGTGGCACAGAGAGTAGTTAGTGCATGTCCTTGTGTGCATGAGCACATTGTGAAGAAAACCAAAGCAGCCAAAGGGGACAGAGGAAGCAACTGGATATTGGCAAGATTGGTGCTGAGCTTTTCTTCAGCATCTCACCATCCTTCTTCCTTGGTCTTCTCTCTGCCAGATTTTCCCTACTCTGTGCAGGTCTGTGATCTCATCAGCCATTAGAAGCACTACTTTTTCCTTAACATGGGGTAGCAGGGTTGGACTGTAGCACTGATGTGCCCCTCCGTTGCTAGTATTTGAACCTCAGCTCTTACCCCATGTCATTGCTCTTGCATGCAATGGGCAGCAATTCCTACCCATGGCCAGTGACAGTGACCTGCCACAACAATTCAAAAGATACTGTCAGAGGCCATGGGCAGACTGATTTTTAATTTTGCTTTCCTTTCTCTCACCTTTATGGAGCAGAGTTTCTAGCACTCTCACTTGTCATTCTTTCCCTCTGCTTTCTTTCCAGGCTGCCTATTATTCAAGGAGGGACTTTAACATTCCTGACCCCCACCTTGGCAATGCTGTCTCTCCCCAATTGGAAGTGCCCTGCCTGGACAGAGAACGCCACCCTGGTGAATGCCTCTTCACCAGAATTCATCGAAGTCTGGCAGACACGGATGCGAGAGGTATGTTACATTTTCAGTGGCACCTGCTCTGGATCAGGGCTGTTTGCTTTCAGTAAAGTGCCTGACCATGTCATGGCCATCACAGCTGGAGAAACTTCTATTCCCAATGAACCTTGGCCCTCAAGCTGTTGCAGCTTCCTAAGCATCTATTCTCTATCAAAAAAGCAGGTGCTTCACTGCTGCTGAACAGGGGACACGCAGACCTCATGTGATTTATGGTCCCTGCAAAGTCTCCACTGGTCCAGTCAGATCCTTTCTCTATAAAGCATGGTTAGCCTAGAAGAAGAAAGGGAGGGAAAATATTTTCAAGGAAAGAACCCTGTCTAAGCACGGGAAACCTAGTAAAAAAATGCAAGGCAAAACCTACTGTAAATATTAAGGAAAATTGCATTCTTAGGTAATCAGAAGGGAGGAGGAACGGTCAGGGGTCTCACTGCCTTATTCTACATCGACTGCCTTTATCAGAGCAAGTGAATGAGTTTGCCTCTGTTGATCCATTTGTTGGTGTGTTTTCCAAACCACTTGGGAAGTTTTGAAAGCTCACCAGGGATTTACTGTGCAGCCCAAGTTGCTCTCTGGTGATACATATAAATCTATCACAAGGGCACTGCTGACGTCTCGTTTCAGCCTGGGTCATTCACCCAGCCTCTGTGTTTCTCTTCCCTTTGGAGCTGGGGGAAGGAAGGTGCTCAGCACCACTGAGGTTCCAGCCTGGGCTTGTCACCAAATCTGAGAAGGCAGAGAGCAGCCTCACCCCTGCCTGAAACTGACACTGAGGTGAGCAGCATTTCAGAATGTAATTGCTGACTCCTTGGCAGTGATTGTCAAACACAGGGAAGCTCAGGGTGATAAATGTGTTCCCAGAGTGGAACTGATACTCAGGAAAAAAAAGAAGCTGTGATGAGTCACTTAGCCCGTCAGTGTGCTGAAGAGACTCAAGCCCTTCCCAAAAGGAAGACCAGTGGAGACCATGGCCCTGCTCATGTTTTTTGGGGCGAGAGCTTTTCCCCTGTCTTGGGGAAGCAGGCAAGAGAGTGCAGGGCAGGTGATGCATGCTTGGGTGGCCCAAGAGGACAGGGAGGAGGTGATCACTGGAACAAAATTAGCCCTGTTGAGTACTAAAGCCATCAGCCAAGGGGGGAGTTGCTGATGCTGCTACATGTGGTCCTTCCCACATGTAATTCTCAGCCAGGTTTTACTGTTGTCAACAGGAGGCCTCTATGCCAGTCTGTCACTGGAGACTGAGCCTAGCTCTCACGCTGGATTTGCACTGACATGAAGAAAAGGCTCAACAGCTGGAATTCCTTCCAACCTCTGTTTTCATCCTCCATTTTTCCAGGTGCAAGGAACTATCATTGTAACTTCTTGCTTTCAAATCATCGTTGGATTTTCTGGCCTGATTGGATTTCTGATGAGGTTCATCGGCCCCCTGACAATCGCCCCCACTATCACCTTGGTTGCTCTACCTCTGTTTGAGTCAGCTGGAGATATGGCTGGGCAGCACTGGGGCATAGCATTCCTGTAAGTCTCACATCTCTATGGGAAAGCTGAGAGTACACAAATCACCTGCCTCTAATATGAAACCAAGTGTCACAGTCTGTAGCAGAGTTCCCCTGGGTTCAAGGTTTATTTGTTGAGCACCAACATGTGACAGGCTTGTGCAAGGCAGCCATGTGACATAGTCATTCTCCTCCAACCTCCAGGAGGCTAAGCCCTCAGCAACAAAGCAAAACCCAAAAATTAGTTTAAAAACCACTGATTTTTGTAAAAATAAAAAGTTCTGGGGTCAGTAGAGATACAAGCCTTTCCCATGTGTGTGCAGTCTCAGTCAGAGTTGTCTACACACACTGTCTTGCACACCCATTATTTAAAAGACATTCCTAAAATGACCAAGTTGTGCATTCAGGTATTCTGTGTTGAAATAGCTGGTGCTTTATGTATTGTCTTCACATGAATAGGATAAATTGTTCTCTCCAGAGAAGGCCTGAGGGGGTCTGGAAAGGTCTATTTACACATGAAGCTTTGCAGCAGTGAGTGCTCTTTCAGGGACATTTTTGTGAGTGTAGACTGTGGCAAAATTTTCTTGGTATTTCTGAAATGAATTAAAAAGGAGAAATGCCATTGCATGGTTGCCTTGCAGACTTGGCACCTTCAGATCCCTAATGCAGACTTCAGCATGGGGTAGCATGCAGCAGGAGTAGGTTGTTAATGGGCTCCCATTATTTGCTGGTGGTTTCAGAGCTGATTTTGACTCAGGACTCAGGACACAGGCTTGACTGTGGCCCTTGGAAGACAGCACATCTTTGTGAGGATATGCTCCAATACACTTCTCTCCTGGTCTTTTCTCCTCCCAGAACCCAAAGGCCACTTCTCTTCTTCCCCAGTTCCTCACCTAGCTGGTCTCTTCCACCAGCACCCCATATGATTCCAGAACCAGCTTAAAACCCAGGTGTCTTTTCACCATTGCTTCTCCCATCATATTCCAGTCTCGTTACCCTGTTCTCCAGCTTTGGTGATTTGTACTAACCCCTTAGCTTAGCAAATGTGAATTTTCCTCTTCAAACTGTATGTCCTTGCCTAGACTATCTCCTTTCTCTGCTGCTCTTCTCCAGCCACTAGCTCCTAACCTCAGACTCACGCTTGACCTCTTTGCCCAACTGTGCCACTCCATTAATGGGGTCCCAGTCCTTCAGCCTGTGTCCCTGCTCTCAGCCCAAATCACCTTTCTGTCCTGTTCATTTCTGTCCCATCTTCTACCCATGATAATCCCAATCCTTTCTTACCTGACTCAGACACCTTCAGCCCCAGCCTGGTCATTGTGCTCTGAGCCATCCCAGATGTATCTGCTTTTGCTGCCTTCTCCATACTCCATGGGTGTTGTTAATGAAAGAGGGAAAGCAGGGATGGAGAACGAGGAAGACATGAGCCATGTGGTCTCAGGCCTGCTGTTCAGCCCCACCACATCCCAGAGCTCACGTGATGGAAGATCCCCACTGTTGCCTCAAGAAACTTCTCTAGTGTGTGGTGACTTACTCTCTGGTGATGATGCACAGACAGTTAATCACTAGGCAAGGCAAGAATACTCAGAAGGCTCAGAATCTTTATGGTCTGCAAATGCAAAAGCCTGAGATGTTTCTGCTGACCTGGAACCTGGAGTCATTGTGGCACACTGAGCATACCTGAGCAGATTTTTGTGAGAAACAGCAACAATATCATTTGCCCCAAAGAATAAGTTCTACTAAATCTCAAATTTCTGCTCCAGGTCATAAAGAGATCTTGTTACTGCTTAAGGCAAAATGCAGGCTATATGCTGTCTATTTCCTGAACATCACTCTTTGAAATAGGTTTGATATATATTTTTTTAAAAAAATATTTGCCCTGAGACAGATGTTTCCCATGAAAATTTTCATCCTGAGTGGGTAAGGTTATGTAGAACTATAATCAACTGAAAATAGAGTTTGTTAATAGAATGTGTCAGGCAACCTGAATAATAGGCAGTGACACCTCCCTGAGACAGGTGAGGGTTCTTTGGTGAGTCATAAGGCTGCTGAGCACCTTTGTTCATGCAAATGCATGAAGTGTGCTCTCACACAGTCTGTCTGGACTCTGTAGCATTAGAAACCACAAATGGAAACCAGTTCCTCCTCAGACTTTCTCTCTCCAGTGCTTTCTCCCGTCCAGTGCTTTAAATTGTTTATGTTGTGGAGCATCTTCACAAAGAAGTGAGGATAGAGGGTTTTTTTGCACTGTTGGGATTCTGCTTGTCCCTGACTATTGCACCTACAGTTTGTCACCTTTTCACACGGGGAAAACTACCAGTTTTCCAGGGAAGTCAGTGCACTTCAGCTGGTGTAATTGATTTCTTACCAAATCCTTCCAGATTAATTCACTGAATGTATAAAATTTAGATTTGTTATAAAATAATGAGGAGCCCTTCAGAGGCCTGGATAACACAGGAAATGTCCATGGTCTTCTACCAGCTCAGCAGTTGAAGTGGTATGCCCAGTCCCTGCCCTCTCTCCACATGTGGTAGCCTCCAGCTTCATCTGGTTGGCCTCTCTGGGCGAAAGGCACATGGGGGGCAGGCTGTGAGGGCACCCAGATGTGCTGCTGTTCCCAGATGTGTCCTACACAAGGGGTGGGAGAGGATCTGCACCTGCAGTTTCTTCCATCAGCGCGAGCCCCGGGGGCTGCCAGGGACACACGAGAACACCCCTGCTGTGGAGGGGTACCCTCCATCACAGACAGAGAGCCATGCTCTCCTCTTCTTGGCTGCCTGGGAGGGCTCCAGGGGCACCATGGGCTGCCCCACAGTCCCACTATGTTTTTTTCGTTCAAAACAGGGATTTGCACAGCCAAAACAAATGCTCTTCTTTTACTGTGTGTTACAGGAGCTCTTTGCCCCTTGAAGAGCAGCATAGGTAAACCTGAAATCAGGAAACAATAAATCCTGTATTTCTAGTATATCTGAATTACATAGGCAGAACCTGAACCTTGTATGTCTGTCAGGTCTTACTTAGGAGGCATTTTTAACCTTTCTGCAACTGTGTCATACTCACAGATGCACTGCCTGGGGTGTCAGTCTTGAAACAAAGAGGATAAAAGTTATTTGCAAGTATGCAGAGCTGTCGTAGATCACGATGGAAAGCTTGTTCCACCTCTGGCTTGGTGGAGTGGGGAGCCACCCTCTGCTGCTGAGAGCCTGTTTTTATGGGTCCTCTGGAGTCCAGGGTTCTTGGGTAGCAGGTCTTCCCTTAATGTGGGGACAGGGGGCCAGCTGGGCACCCACTTTGTTTATGGTCTCATTTTCCCTCCTTCTAGGACTATCTTTTTCATAGTTCTGTTCTCTCAGTACTTGAAACATGTTGCTGTGCCACTGCCGTCTTACCAGAAAGGCAAGAAGTCCCAGTTCTCTTCAATCTACCTCTTCCAAATCTTCCCGGTACGTTGGGGTTCCTGGATACCAGGGAATTGTGACAGGGACTGGTCTCACGCACCCCGGGCTATCTGGGCTTTTTCCACTCATGTCTAGATGAGTGAGTGCTTCCCAGCTGAGCCTGTGTGGTAAGGGGCAGAGGGGAAAAAGCTCCCCGTGGCTCTGATTATTGGGAGGGAGGGAGGGAGAGAAGAAGAGAGGGCCCCCAGGAGCTCCTGCTGTCTCTTTGCCTCCCTTCCATATGCAGGGAAAAGGGTCGGGCAGGGACACACTGTCCGCCCCAGCCGTGCTGAAGACACAGCCCTACCCTAACCAGACCCTCCTGCTGCTTGTGATGGGCAGGTGCTGCTGGGGCTGTGCCTGAGCTGGCTGCTCTGCTACGTGCTGACAGTGACCAGCGTCCTCCCTGCGGCTCCCACTGCCTACGGCCACATGGCCCGGACCGACAGCCGTGGGGACGTTCTGTCACAAGCTCCCTGGTTTCGGCTGCCTTACCCAGGTACCACTGCCTCCCCTTCCCTATCCTGCCTACTCCTGCTTGCACCTCCGCCTGTGACTACCAGGAGGCGATGAAATGTCAAAAATCAGGCGAAGACGCACAGGCATTCCTGCTCTTCTTCCTCCCCCGGGGCTGATTTCGGGGCAAATGAACCCCTGACATTCCACCCAAACCGAGCTCTTTACTTGCAGGCCAGTGGGGAACGCCAACGGTGAGCCTGGCTGGGGTCTTTGGCATCCTAGCCGGGGTGATTTCCTCCATGCTGGAGTCCGTGGGAGATTACTACGCCTGTGCCCGCCTGAGCGGGGCCCCGCCGCCGCCGAAGCACGCCATCAGCCGCGGGATCGGCGTGGAGGGCATCGGCTGCCTCCTGGCTGGGGCCTGGGGCACGGGCAGCGGCACCACGTCCTACAGCGAGAATGTGGGGGCCCTGGGCATCACCAAGGTGAGCCTCGCTGCCCCGGGGTGGCTGCGGTGCCTCCCGGAGGGCTCCCCCGCCGGTGTGTGTGCAGGAGAGCGCTGCACACCGCTGCGTGCTGGACCGGGGGAGTGATCTCAGGCCACCTCCCGAAGGGCACACTGGAAAACTGTGCCTTGGCACATTGGCTCAGCAACACTACAAATGACTTAACAGAGGTGGGCAATGCTTCCCTTTCTCTGCTTCTGGCCTGCATAGGGAATTGGTGCACTCATCTGGCCTAGGTAAGGCTGAAGAGACAATGCTACATCTGAGCTAACCTGTACAGGTGTGGAGAGGGGAGAAAGGGAAAGGGTGAATATTTAATAGGGCTTCAATTCCACAACTTTTTTGACCCAAGGATGGCAATCACGTGAAAGGTAGACTATTTCTTCAGGGTTATAAAATGTGATTGGGAAGGTTTGTGCATGAGTCCCTTGAGTATATTAGTTACACTTATCAGGGAAAGAAATTTCCAGAGATAAGCTTGACAATCAGATCAAAGATTCTCACTAAGCTTTGCAGCCAGAGGATAGGCTGACAGACATCTAGCTGCTAACTGACAACATTTTCAAATCTTTGCCAAATAAGCAATGTCATGCCAGAAGAGGTGTAAGTCAGTAAATAAATGCAGCTTCCTTACATCTTCCACTATCTAATATTGCTTGTTTCACTGGATTTTATGAACCTCAGTCACAATAACCATTTTTCACACATTGCAGTGTTAGTGTTTGACTGAAGAGGCTGCCTCGAGCACCAAGGGCTGTCTGGATGTCTGCATGGAGTCCAGTTTAGCCTATCACCACGTGTGCATTGTCACTTTGAAGTCTGTGCATGCTAACCATCTGCCTGAGCCAATTCTTTCCTGATGTGTAGTTTGCTGTGTGCATTGTATGTATGGGATGCTGCCCAAATTCATAATTAGCAGATTATAGGAACAATGTATGCTAAGTCCTCCAGGAGGACATGCCATCCTTGCTGATTCAGGAGAGACATTTCCCTTGGATCCCACCTCTGCTCACTCTGTCCACACTTGAAAGAGCTGAAAATAGAATGTCATCTCAGTCAATTTAAATCAGTGTAAACACTGGCTGGGAACAGATGGGGATGCTGAGAGCACAAGGCAGAATTAATTTCGTTTTTACGTGGGAAACAACATGTTTTTCCATAACAAATGGAAACACAAGGGACTTGTTTCCTCTCTTAAACAGAGATGTCCAGCACCACCTGAGAAGTCTTTGGAGATCTCAGATACATACAGGGGCTGACAGATAAGGCAAGGAGAAGCTGCTAGAAGCTGCCAAAATGCAACATCTTACATGGCACAAGGCACCAATATTTAAACTGCTTGATCAGGCCCAGTATGCCAGTACTGTGAGCTGCTTTCCAAGAAAAGGAGGATTTTAAAGAGGTAAATGTGTCAGAGTCACCACATGTTGTGGGGAACCCTGCAGTTTCTTCGGCCTTAAGAAAGAGAACTAATTTTATTGTTCTCCTGACATAATTGAAACAAACTCTAAACTAGTGGCTGTAGCAGAATATGGTCACAGTGCTATCACTGGATTAGGTCTTTTTCCTTTAAGGCTAATTCCATATACATGGTAATTCAACATTTTAGCAAACTGAGACTCTGACTCTTTGTGCTAATCCCGGAACAAATAGATCTGTTGGCTTGTATTAATTAACATTTACATGGTAATAGTGTCCCAAGGTTTTAAGCCAAAGAGTATAAAAAGCAATGAAGCACCTGAAGGCAATGCATGATTTTATTTTGAAACACCACACCAAATCTTTCTAATTTATCTTTCACAATCAAGAAATACTTAAAATATTTAAAAGAGATATGTTTAAGAAATACTTAAAAAGAGACACTGTTAGTTATTGAGAATGTTTTTGTTGAAAGCATTCACAAAAAGCCTGTCTGAAAAGACATTCTTCAGATATTTAAAGGGAAGGGATTAAAATATTTAATTGAATTATAAAATGTTTGCAGAGGATTACAGAGTTTCCCTGACACAAATATTGTAAGTTTAGCATGATTCTTTAGGCAGTGCAAGTTTTGGTGTGGACAAGGCATATCTTGACTTGGAAGTTTAACAAATATTGCTGCTTTCCTTTTCAATTTCCCTGTAAATGTCTCTTTCAACCCTTTGTTTGGCAGATACTCTTTTCCTTTCCTATTCGTATGCTCTAGCAGATCTGAATGAAGGGCATGGCTTGGTGCTTCATTCCACTTTGTTGTAGTGCTCAACCAAGAAAAGGCAACCCTGACTCTTCCTAGGGGTAAAAATGAGGAAAAAAATGGTTTTACTGAAGATAGATGAGTGGTGAGAGATAGGGACAGAGCAAAAGACTTCCCCACTTCTTATTTCTTGTCCAAAAAGGATATATCAGATCCTAGAGCTCAGGATGGAGCAGCCAGCCAGCTCTGGTCTCTGAAATTTTGGTCTCCAGGGAATGGAAGGATCATTGTGGGACACCTCATTGAAAGCCACTTCTGGATGACAGTCCAAACCTTGGTGGAAGGATTCTCCAGTGAACTGGCTGGGGAGTTGCAATACCAGGCTTGTATGTATGCCAAGGTATTTCTAGGCTAAAGCAAGAACAAGTGGGTATTACTGTGCTCTTTTTTTTTTTTTTTTTTTAGTATTTCAGTTTAATAGCAAGCTGTTGAAGTTCTGTCAGTTGTAGGAGAAAGAATTACACTGAGTAGATAGGTGTCGTGCTCTCAGAGTGCCTTTCAGGATAAATATTTATGGTGCACAAATATCAATGCTTCCCATTCAGTGTCAGCATCCCAGCTCACCAGCAGCTGTACCCAAACCTGTTCCTGAACGTGCCATGGAGTGCGAGGGCCAGAGCTGCAGCACCTACCTGACGGGCTGGCGCTGGAGCCGGCCAGCCCTCGCCCTCCTCTGCCGCTCAGTGCGTGACTGCCTCCTCTTCCCCTGCCCCAGGTCGGGAGCCGGACGGTGATCGTTGCCGGTGCCTGCGCCATGCTCCTGAGCGGCGTCTTCGGGAAGGTCGGGGCAATGCTTGCCAGCATTCCCATCCCTGTGATTGGAGGCATGTTCCTGGTGATGTTTGGAGTTATCGTGGCTGTGGGGGTTTCCAATTTACAGGTAACAGCTGTGTGAGCACTGTTTCATCCCTGCTGAAGGGGACTTAATTTCATTGAAATAGAGAATCACAGGATAAGCTGAGTTGGAAGGGACCCATCAAGACCATTGAGTCCCAACTGCTGGCCCCGAACAGGACACCCCAAGAGTCACACCAAGTGCCTAAGAACATTGTTCAAACACTCCTTGAAGCTTGGTCAGGCTGGTGCTGTGACCACTTCTCTGGGGAGCCTGTTCCAGAGCCCAGCCACCCTCTGGGTGAAAAGCTTTTTCCCAATAGCCAACCTAAACCTCCCCTGACTCAGCTTCATGCTGTTTGCTGTCACAAGTCATGAGAGTTAAGAGATCTCAAGAGAGTTAAGGACTTGCCCCTCTGCTTCCCATCATGTGGAAGTTGCAGACTGCAGTGAGGTCTCCTCTCAGTCTCCTCTTCTCCAGACTGAACAGAACAAGTGACCTCAGCTTCTCCTCAGACGGCTTCCCCTCCAGACCCTTCACCATCCTTGTGGCCCTCCTTTGGACACTCACTAATAGCTTTATATCTTACATTGTGGTGCCCAAAACTGCACACAGCACCCTCAGTTTCAAGTCAGTTTCTTACAAACTGTATCAGCTATAACCACAGTGCAGCAAATGTAAACATTTACGTTGGCAATTCCTCAGGTAAAGATAAGGGGCTGTACCCAGAGGGGCTAAATCACAGAGGGTTCCCTGGTAAGGGCAGGGCTGGCTGGCACTGGGGACTGCAGGATCACAAATGCCCAGCAGCACCAGGGCTGGGTCCATTCCTGATTCCAGTGTTTGCATCCCACCATGTCTCATGAACACAACTGTAATCCACAGTTCTATGCATGTAATGTATGAAATTTCTCTGTGCAGTATACAGATATGAACTCCTCAAGAAACATCTTTATCTTTGGATTTTCTCTATTTGCTGGCCTCACAATTCCCAACTGGGCGAGCAAAAATAGTACCCTGCTGGAAACAGGTAAGAAGTGACATCAGAAGCATTTTCTGTAGCATAAAACTGAAGGAAAGGCTGACCAGAGAAATATTTAAAAAGAGTTTTTCCTGATAAAACGCTGAAACCTGTGCTTTGACTGTTGCTTGTTTCTTTCTGTGAGGGCTATTTTTGCCTTTTGCTCTGATGCACAGCTCTGGTGCAGAAATCTCTGCTTTTGGTCAGTGACTTTGTTCTCAGTGAATGAGGCTTTCTTACTTGCTCATACACAATAAAATGCTGTGCTTTCAAAATGCAAGAGCATATTCCTTTACTGAATTCCATCAAGTTCACTTTATTGAAATTTTCAGTTCTCTAACAGCTGGCCCTTCACTGTATCTTGTGTGACTAATGTCTTCATCACAAAGGCCAGAGTGTCCAGTCTTAAAGCATACATGGTGTGCTGGGTGGGCTGATTAAAGAGCTGGGCCCACAAACCACGTGCTCTATAGATGCTCTATCAGATGCTCAGTGCCACTGGTCTTTGCTCATGGCCATCAGCCCTCAAGGGGAAACATCACACCTGATGACCTTGTGGTGAAATCCCATGCTAGATATCCTCATAGTTCTTTGGGAACTGAAGCTCGTGCTCCTGTAGGGAACTGTTAGGTGTTATGTTGTGGAGGTGCTGAATGTGTTTGAAGCAAAAAGTGGCTTTTTCTTGGACAGTGCTGGGGTCTGCACTGTTAATAAGCTCTTAATGCATTTATGAGCCATCTCCTACTCCCTGTGGGTCTGTGAATAATCATGTAGAATAAAACTGTAGGCCTGAAACTGGCTGTGAGATCATTCTCCCTTCCACTGCCAAATCTTACTCTCCGCTTTAGATTTGCAAGTCTCATCCAAGCAAGCCTAGTCCAAGCAAGCATGCAGCTTGCAGCTTCTTGCCACCAGAAATGTTGCTGGTAAAACAGATAAAATGCTCTTCCTGCACCATGATCTAAAGCTTTATTTTTCTGCTAGGAATCATCCAGCTTGACCAAGTGATCCTGGTGCTTCTCACCACTGGCATGTTTGTGGGTGGACTTCTGGGCTTTATCCTGGATAACACCATTCCAGGTAGGATTTGCTGAAATGAGCTGCTGGTTTGTGCCTGTCCTAGGGTTTGTTCCCTGGTACTTTTTGTCTTCATGACTCCTGTTCTGTGGATAGGAGTTGTGCTAGCAACCATGAAACACTGTGTGACTGCAGTCCTCCCAGAGAGGGGTGAGGAAGAGGAGACATCACTGAAATGGTCTCTGGCTGGAAAACAGCAGCTTATCAAATATTAAATAATTTGTCAGGGACTAACTACCCAGGCTGAGGAAAAGGTTTATTTGGCAAATATGTCTTTCAGGGAAAATGCTGGCCTAAAACCATATTGTTAGTTAAAAGGAGAGAGGAAAGCAGCTATAAGAAGTGGAAGGAGCCAATATGTGCCAGTATGGGAGCTGCTAAAACTGAGGCTGAACTAATGTTACAGCAGTGGAAAGCAGTAGGAAAGGCTGGTGCTGGCCCTCACAGGCAGCAAAGAGCCTTGGATTTTCATCTAGCAGGAAGAGAGGGAGGGAGGCAGGGCATAAGGATAGGAGAGGAAACCCTCTTTTCTGCTGCAGGAAAAGTGCAGGAGGGAAGGACACACTGTTAACCAGATTCTGTTACTGTCTGAGGCTTCTTAGAAAGTCAGTCTCCTTTTGGCTCATTAATTTTCCTGTAGCCTTCAATCATCAGCTCCTCTGGGCAGAATTTACAGGTGTGCTCATTCCCTTTCCCAAGAGGGACTTTGCTGCCACAGCAGTTACAGGCACTTAGGAATTCCTTTGGCTAGGGTGAATACCTGTTACTGACTAGTAACTGCCAGCTAAATCTGCTCTGAAGTGTCTGGGTAGTTAACATCCAGCCTTGCTTTCCCAGCACTGCATGAACCTTCCCTTTGAACAGTTCTTGGATCTCCTATGGCAGGTGAAAACTTCTTGGTATACACAATTCCCATGGAAAGCAGTGGAGAAGGCTGCTTATCTGGAAGCTGTTGCAGGAAAAGGAGTATTGTCTGGAAGCTCATTAGTGAATATTTGTAGAGCTCTTTGGAGCTGGAAGGGTTTAAGTAGAAGGGATTTGTATTTTGTGCTGGGTCTGCTGGGGTTTGAGCAGTGGGTGTGAGGCACACGAACACCTGCTGTTTCAAACACAACAACCTCACTTTGCTGTTGCAGGAACACAGGAGGAGCGGGGGCTCCTGGCATGGAAGCAAAGCCACAAGGGAGGGACGGAGAGCTCTCAGCTCGTTTCCAAGGTCTATGATCTTCCCTTTGGCATAGGCACCAAATATTGCAATGTCTCTTGGTTTCGCTATCTCCCTGCTTGCCCCAGAAGACTGTCTTGTGACAAGAGAATGGATGAACTGAAGGCTGCTGGGCGGAAAACCAGCGTTAAAGCAAGCTTAGAAAGAAACTCTGAGATTGGTGCTGATACAAGGATATAAGCAACTCGTCTGCAAGTGAGCTCATCTTAGAAACAGAGGTCTGAAAATGTGTCTGCAGCTCCCACCATCTGAGCATGAGCTGGCAGCTGTTAGAGGGGGGAGCAGGAAAAGGATAATGTCTTCCTCTTCCCAGCTCTGCTGTCTGCACCACTGATGGCCTTGAGGAAGTAATTTTTTCCTCCTCTCTTCCTGCCTGCTCACTTCTAGGAAGAACCTAATCCTTCACTGGGGAACACCAAAGCCCAAGAAATACCTAGGAGAGATGTTCTGTTTCCTTCATTGCACTAACCCTTGGGCACCCTAAGGGGCAGCTGTTCAGCTGAAGCAGAAGGGCTTCCTGTCCCCTGATCTGGCAGCTGAAGGAGCTTCCCTGATGCAGGCCCTGTACCACTCTCAGGCATTTCTTGGGTTGGGGTTAATCCCCAGCACCTTACAGCAACACTCACCTCTCACCTTGTGTTGTATACCTCATCCTGGCCAAGGGGAAGGAGCAGGTGCCTCTAGGTCATGATTCATCTCATTCCAAATTCCCGTAATTTAGCCAGCCAAATGAATGTTGTTCTAAGAGAGGCATCTAAAGTTAATGGATGGATTGTATTCTGCCTCAGACTACAAAGGGACTCTAGAGACCTTAGTTAGGTTCTTGACCTAACAGAAAAAAACAGCTTCACTGAAATGTATCCCACCTTTGAAGTGCTGGGAGGAGTCTCAGGAGAACCAGTTTCCTGTAGGGCATCCAACCCTACAAAGATGAAGGAATCCTTATCAAATATAATGGAGAAACCACTTCTGCTCACAATCTTATGCATCCCTATGCTACTGCTGTGTCCTATGTGCTTTTGCTGTACCTGTTTGGTCTGGTGTGGTGATTGTGTGGTGACAAGCACTTCTCCGGAAAACAAATGTGCAGTATTGCTCCTGTTCCCTATTGCTTCAATCTGTAGGGCCACATGCAATGTGATCACATGTGGTCCTGCAGTTGCTGGTGGTATAATAAAATTGTTGCTGTAGCTTAAGCTTGTGTTTCCTTCATTGAGATTAATACTTGCTTTTTGTAAGTATAATAAATAATAAGTAATTGTACACTGTAATGGTATTTCTCAGGGTGGTTGCTGTAGCAAGTAGCAGGTGGTATTCAAAGAATCACTTGCAGGCCTGCACTCCTGTGAACTGTGGTCATGCAAGAGGAGGGACCAAAGTAGTATGTTCTTCATCTTCTCCTTAATGTCATTACAACGCTTCTAGCCTCAAAGCAGTGCCAGCATGTATAAATGAAGCACACTGGAAAGGCCAGGGAATAGCAAGGCTGCACCCTGGAGAACTCTGAAGAGCTGTTAAACCCAAACAGGACCCCTGTAACCCCACTTTCAAACACAGCAGCATGGCCAACATTCATCTGGGGGTGGTACCACAGCCTCAACTGCAGGGACAGAAAGGGCTCTGTAGTGTTTATTCTTCCCTTGTACTTCAGTACTCAGCTCCAGGTGTTTTTGCCTGAATGTATCAAGCTTTTATGTACCAAGGCAATGCTGGGCCACAGTCCAGGCCTCTTGGACTCAGTCTAAAAGCTGGCTGCTCAAGTTGGATAGCCAGGAACATCAGCTTTAGTTTAGGTTTTAAAATAAAACTTCTATCCTTTCTGTTTGTGATAGCTGGTAGCATGACCTCAACATAACCACTATCAGAATACAGTTTGTTCAAGTCTGCAGAGAGCTTTTAATGATAACTCAGAGATGCGAAGGACTTTATTCAATTTCATAGCACTTTTTATTCCAAGACACTATCTGAGCAGCACTACTCATCCAAGAATTAGATGTGGAAGAAGAGCACAGAGCTGATCACTTGGCTTTACACACTTCACAAAAGTAAATAATCCAAAGTATATTACTGTGCCTGCACTTTTCTGGGTGACTGGGGAGTGGGTGCTCGCTGCTGCTGTCCTCATAAAGAGATCCCTCTTTCCTTGTGAGCCCAAGATGAAAAATTGCACCAGAAAAGTAATCACTGCCAGGAGGTGACTTTAGCAGGTTGCAGTTTGAGATCTACATCCTGTGGGAGTGTGCAGACTGCCACTGATCTGGCCTCCCTGCTGCTCTTCCCACACCTTATGCTAGGCAAGGTCATTTAACTGTACATGCCTCGGTTTCTTTGTGAAGCAAGGCTAAACATTAAATAGCAATGGGTAAAAACATTTATTAATAAATAGCTAAAAACCTTTAAAACCTTTAAAAAGTATAAATTACTCAACTGATATATCAAGAAGTAGTAATGAGGGAAGGAGAAGTCAATGGTAACAAACCACTTCAACGCAGTGTCTCCACACTCTGCTTAGAGAAGTGGCTCACTGAAAAAGGTGAAGCCTCCTCCCATGCCCGGTGTACCTGGCAGTGCTTGGCAAAACATGAGTGGAGATACTGTTTAGAAATCTTCATCATCGAAGGTCTCGGTGCACCGCAGCATCACGCTCTCATGATCATAGTGAAGAAGATCTTCTTCCTGAAAGCCCCCCCGCCCAAAGTCAAGCAGGATTAAAAACCAGAGGAGTTCATTGAATTTCCAATATACAGTGAGTTGGTCAAGAGCTGATGTACCAGAAAATGCAGCATGAGCCCTCCCTCCTCTCTGAATCGGCCACCAGCACTTGATGAGTCCCTAAGGTACCTGATGAAGAATGACTCAAATTTTCTGACAATTTCCTTCTAAAATCACAGGCCCACCCTGTGTCTATTTACATCATCTAGACAGCAGTTACTGACTGTGTTAGCAAGCATGGCACATAACAGGCTCTGAAGGTATGAGAGCTTTCTTGAGGCCTTCTATCAACTTCAGGCTTTGCTCTACTTTTAGCAACAGAAGGAAAGGGTCTTCTCTTTCATCAGTTTACAGAGAACAAGTGGGTCTTGAGAAATCAAAGTCTGGAAGATAAAAGTGTTCACGCCTGCAGTCCATCTAGTTCACCTTCTGCATTGATGCAAGACTCTTCAGTGAAATACTGCTTTTAAAAATAGGTGCTGTTTAAAAATGTATAGCTTAAGAAGCACTAAATACCACTTGCTTGACAAGTGATTCATCTAAAATCCATAATTTTAAAAGAAAGTGTGTCTTTGAAGACAAAAAGGAGCTCAGTACTATTTAGAAAAAAATCCCCACTGAGTTTCATTTAGGTCCCTTGGATCTCAGTCTAAATTAACTCTTTACTGCCTTTGCTGCTAAGCTTCTCTTATGATATGACCTTAAGACAACAGCTCTTGAAAAATTACAAGATGGCTTAACTAATCTCATGCTCAGAAATATTTATCATATACTGTAGAAGCATGCTCCTGTTCTCATTTTGGGGTCCCTGCTCTTTTAAGAGCTCTCCCCTTCCTTGTCCAAATTATTTTCCCCCTCCTCTTGTGTGAGTCTTTCTGACTCGCTTTTTATTCCAGTGGGGTGCAAGCCCTTGGCAGCCTTGAGAGCCAGGGCAGCGGCTCAAGAGGAGCTGTGCTCAGTAGCTCTGTGACTCTGCAACAGTGACCATCCACAATCCAAGAGCAGTAGTTGTAGTTTGTACCTGGACAGTTAACCAGAAATGACAGAACATGGCAGTGGCATGAACAACCAGCAATAAAATCCACCACCTCATCAGCTCTGCAGATGAAAGGAAAGGAGACCATGGGCTGCCTTCTGTATTTCAGTGGGGTGCACATCACATGCCTTACCTTGGTACTTACTGTACTTGCTGCCCACCTCTGTATCTCCTACAAGGTGTGTGCACAGTGTACTGGGACACTGCTTTATCCTTGAGATAACTTATGCCAGCACTGCCCAAACTCCTGTGCTAGCAGAGCACCAGCACAGGTACCACATCAAGGGAAGGGGAATGGTCTGCAGAGGTTCAGTCATACCCATAAGGTAAGCACGACGGGTTCCTTTCCCTGTCAAGTCCAGGAGTCTCTGATGCTCTGAGCAGCCCAATTTCTGGGGTAAGGTGAGTAGCCTATACTGATCTCTCTGCTGCTGCCTGAGTTGGGTGTTTCAAGCTAGCTGGAACATCTTCTATCCCTGCTCTGCAACCACTTTCATAACTGTCTCAATCTGTTTGCTTTGAGATGGATCCGAATTTCTGCTCTCAAAACAAAAAATATCTTGTCAGTCATATTTTCTTTTTTCTACTTTTTTGCCTCTAGGCAGCACTGTCTAGATGTGCTGTTCTGCACTCTAAATCAAAACAGATTGTGACCTTCATATTCTCTAGCCTGGGTGATTTCTACTCAAACTCCCTTTTTATTGTCTTATCACAGATAGCTAAAAGTTCCTGTGTATAAGAAGCCTGTGCAGCTTTTTATTTCCTTCTGGATCTACACAGTACAGTCAACTACCAATATGCAGTACTTTGGGCTCTTTTGCTGCTTGTCTTCCCATCACTCCCATTCTCCCAGTCTTATTTTAAATGTGCCTCTTTAAACCTTGAAAGAGACACTACCTCTCCCCATACCACCTCATCTGGGAGCTGTGAGATGGACTTGGGCTCACACATAACAAGGCAGCGCCAAGCAAAAGGACAAGATGAGATCATGCCAGGCATGACACTCACAAAAGAAATTTCAAATCAGAAAATACGATATCTTGCCTAAAGCTTTTCTTTCTTTTCTAGGCCTGCTGAGTTCATAGTCATTTACTTAAACACAAGAAGAGCTCTGCTCTTACACAGCACATAGCTATTCAGAGACCAAAGAGATGTGTTGATCAGTGCCTGGTCTCTGACAACAGTCAGCAGGGGAAGTTTAGAAAAAAGTGCAAGAATTAGGCACACAGTGTGCTCTGTTTTACAATAAATGCTCATACATTATAGCAAACTGTGCTGTGAGGCCCTCCTGCACTGGAAATTGAATCTGGACCGTCAGATTTAGTAATTGCCCATGGATTGATGACCCTGGAGTCTAAATGTGGTAATTTGTATGTGCAAATGTTTTTAATATGTTGCTTGTTCATTTTATTTAGTGCTTTCTAGTTCTTCTGGTGTTAGACACAATGAGCAATCATTCTGTGTACCAAATCCACACCATGTATGAAAAAAATGGTCTTGCAGTACCCCTCAGTCTTTTTTTTTTTTTTGTAGAAAAGTCCTACTCTTAACAGTATTCAATGCCTTTTCCTGTGCTTGCTGCCATTCTCTGCACCTTCTCTAGTGCTACTGTCTCCAGGATGGGGGAGCCAAATGGCACGCAGCAGTCTCTCTGTGATAGATTCAGATAGTGGTGCAACACCAGTTTCTGCTTTGTTTTCTGTCACAACTACCCCTCATCACAAACCTTCTATTTTCCTTCAAAGGAGCATCTGCTCAAGTACCAAAGGCCAGGTGGGAACTAGGCAATAGAAACCAGCAAACCAGTGGCTTCTGTGGAGGTACTGCTGACTCTGAACCAAAACAAGCACGCTCTGCCTGAGGGGTATCTCCCCTTTGGTTCTTTACCCACGTGCAAGCTCTGAGCCACCTCCATGGCAGGGAGACAAGAAGGGGAGGAAGAACCATGCAAACACAAAGACTTCTGGCTCAGCAAACTGCAACAGTAGGCTGAAGTTAAGGGGAAGCTCAGGAGCTTTTCATCAGCTCTTTCAAGAATACAAATATCCTGCTTCTAGGGCCTGCCAGTGGAGGGCTCAGGGCAGGTAACCTGGCACCCAGACAAGCAGAAGGTGCTTCTAATGAGCTCAAAATGAAGCAGCTGGGGGTTGATGGAGAGCTGGAAAGGGAGCTTTACCTGCTCCGAGGAGATCACTCAAGCTTTTCCACAAGGAACTTTAATGCAAACAGTAATTATAATAATAATACATTTTACAATTCCTCATGTCATTTGCCATTTTGAATAATATTCAAAGCAGTGTTCACTCACAGTGTTCACTCACTCACTTTACCTCTTACAAAGGTAATCCTACTGGCCTTTTGGAATGACACATCTCAAATGATGAACCCCAAGTTGCTATTTGTAATCATTCTGGACAACATGATCAGAAGCATTGAATACAAAAATCCCTCTCTGACATTGCTCCTGAAATGCATTGCTCTGAAATACACTGCTCCTTCTATAAGGAAACCTTTGGCAAGGCTTACCTGGCAAAACTGTGTATTAGTGAAGAAGAGGTGTTTTAGGAAGTCAGTGACCTGCAGATAGAGTCTCTGGTGATTCTCTGGATTTTCAGAAGTGCAACTTGCAAATGCTGAACTGAAAATAGAATCAGATACTGTATTTAATTCTCTGTTCTCTTCTCCTTACTTTCTCTCCACCATATTTTATTTATAAATTAAAAAAAAATTCCACTTGTTTTCAAGATGGTTCTGATATTAAAGACAATAGCTGAGCAAGACAGGGAGGAATTTTGATGGATGTATTGATGAGACACTGTTTGCCAAGTGCAAGGCAGATACATAAGAACAGAGAACAGAAATACAAGAAATGGGTGTCACAACAAGGAGATCTGCTAATAAATTACAGCATAGTAACACTGTTTTGGGGGAAGCAAATATCAATTTACAACAGACAGCAACAATGGTTATTTGGGAGTGTATTTGGTAGGATTGTTCAGACGAACAGCTTAGACTTTTTCTGTAAAGTTTTGAGTGAATGCAGTAACCTGTGGTCATGAAATGACATGTTAGCTATAACTGGCAGGTGTGTTCTCAGGTAACTATGGCACAAAGCTTTTCATTCTGGACCTCACCTCTGTATTCTTCCTGGCATTTTACAAAGTTCTGCCATCACACCTCTGTCCAGAATTACAAGGTGCAGAACAACAGGCAAGAAAGAGAAAACAATAAATGTTGACTACCGAAATACCAAACTGATTTGGGACCTAAAACAGACTTTAAAGATTATAGTAATGCTTTGCAGTATTAAGGAATACTTAATCTTATTTTGAAAGCAAATGGAAATTGTGACCTAATAAATGTTATTTAATAAATAAATATTTGTTAAGCTTTTTCATCCATTCAAGTGTATTCTGATCATCAGCCAAAACAACCTTATTTTAATTTATTCTCTCCTGGAAGTACAACATGGAATGGTGGTGAAAGGAAGAAACTCACATTAAAGACCACTCCAAATGTTGAAAAATAAGTAGAAAATGGGATTTAAAACCCACAGATTAAAATCACTATTTGCAAAGAGAAACAAACCTAATAAAGACTAAGTAAAAAGAATACATAAAAGATGAATCATAATGGGATTTTCCTCTTGAGGAAAACAACGCTTTTCTTCTCTGGTCTACTGGGAAAAATCAAAGGCAGTGCCAGCTTTGTATCTGACATGTTCTCTTCTAGGTTACTCATCTGAACTGAAGAGGAAAGAGATTTTATTTAAAAGGTCCTGTGTTTCTTTGGTATTACTGTTCAGGTCAACCACACTTTACCCTGATTACCTCCATGTGATTGAATTAGGGTAAGACAAGGGAGAAAATGTTGAAAAATTATCCTTTTGGTTTCATTAAATGAGAGTATGGCTTATGATTAGCTGATTTATCAGGGAATGTCTCTTGGTCCTCACAGGCCTGGTAAGTGAGAGAGAAAAAGAACACATTACAAGTATTGTAAATTGAAAAGACAGAAAGCTGTGCAGACTGGCAGAGAAAATCAGAAGGACCCCAGTTATCCTGAAGTGATGAGGCTCTTAATAAGTGATTCTTACTGATTCTGCTGTAAATGACCATTAGTTGTTTCACTTTTTCCCCTTAAAAGGAAGTATTATTGTGAGCACAGTTGCTGGAGGCTGCTATTCTGACCATTTACTAAAAAGGAGAGATTGTTGTCTTACTCCACAGAGCGCTTGCCGTGGACTACTGACAGTGGGCTATTAACCTACTGTGTCTACCAAAGGGGGGAGTTGGTAATTTACCTGTGGCTGGACATTCCCTGAGCCTTGCTTCTGTCAAGGAAACCAGCAGCAACATCAAATGCATCTTCAAACATCACCTAGCAGAGAAATCACTTCAGATGTCAGCATATCCAGACACCTAAAAAGTTTTACCTAGGGCATCATTTTTAATAATGAAGTCTTTAAAAGCATGATATTCTTTTTTTACATTTAACAGGTATGGTTACAGCTAGAGTAAACCAAGAGATTTTGTGGAGACAGGAATAAGGTGGAATAACTGTATTTCATCGCTAGGAACACAAGGTCAGTCCACTCCCTGTGCTTCAGCCTCTAGGAATTGGACTTCACATTACATGTCCCAAAAAATCAGTAAAAACCATGGATTGTATCAGTGCTTTAGAGACTGTGGACTGCTGCTTATGACTGGAGATCTCAGCTGTATCAGCCAGTCTCTACAAAACAGACTCCAGTTAGACAAAGGAGTTTGGATGCTCCTTGTGCCAGACCACTAAACTCATTAGTTCACTCTGCCATAATGCAGTTCACACACTTTCTGTGCCAGAAATACCATGCAGGGAACATCCCCACAACATTTCCTAAGGCAACGAGCAATATGACTTGTGTCCTGTGACTCAAAAAGAACATGCCAATGCCATTTACTTATATGCTAAAGGTAAACATCTGTGCCTACCTTGCAGCTAATGAAATTATACATACCTCTTTGAGCAGCTGGTTACTTCAGCAATCAGTGCTCCAGGAACCATTTATAGAACTGGCTGTTATTTACTCAACCTCTTATTAATAAATGCCCTGGTCTACTCAGTCACTGACTTCTTGACTCTGCAGAGGTGCATGGTAAAGGCTGTCATTGGCCCTGTACCACTGGGACCCGTCTAAAAATGCTTTCTCTTTGCTACCAAGTGCTTTGATGAAAAAAACCCACCCAACCCAAAACACAGCAGGCTTTGGCAAACTAAGTATCCCTTCTGGATTTAGATCATCTGTGCTCTTTGCAGAGTCTGCAGAGCACAGTAACTGTATAATTCTTGTTCTTGCTCCCAAATTTAACTGTTACTTAGCACAGAAACTCCACAAGTCAGTGGAGACTAGCAGGATTACTACCACTGCATTACTGTAGCTCACCAGGTATTTTACCAAGAGAAAATCTGGTGCAGACATTTACTCAAAGACTGCTTATTGTCTCCACTTACGCATTCAAGTCATCTTAAAAAAGCTTAGTTACAACTGCTGTATGTTTGCAATGAAAAGCTGCAGAGCCAATTAGCACCTGAAGGCTTGGAGTTTCAGAGGCACACTATGAATGTTGCTGAGCACTTACTTCCTCTGGTGTGGAGACTGAGGAACCACTGGCTTCCTCACTGTTACCTCCGCTGTCCCTCACACTACCTTCAGTGCAAGCAGGCTCTGGGCAAGCAGCCTTGGGATCCATGAGGAAATCTCTCTGGCTACAGTACTGCAAGATGCTGTCCCTGCTCTCTTCAGAAAGCTCTTGCCAGAGATGGGAAATAGCTGTGGAGACCTCAGGAAGAGGCACCTCTCCAGTGCAAACAATTCCATGCTCTATCAGCAGGTCCACTGTGTGCTTATAAAAATACAGGTATCTGGAAGGAAAGGAAAGGGAGTATCTCTTAAGAGCAGGCTATAAGGCAGCCATCTACTGAAAATCAGCAGGACACTGGGGAGTGGCTCTGATCCATAACTACTTCACTGACTCTGCCTCCCAGACTTCATACAATTACTGAATGGTGCCCAACACTGACGACTTCACCTGCAAAAAGCAGGCTCTAGCTTCAGCCTCAGCAGGACTGCCTCACAAGAGACGCTCCAGGCACTGCAGGCTGTATGGGTTGCACGGGAAAACCTCATTCTGTAATTTAATAAACTTTCAGTTACTTGCCTTTGTATCCTGAACCTTTTGCACTGCAGGTCACTTTTTATACATTTACTGGCATCACACTACACTTTAAAGCCCTGGCTGAGGTCATATCCTGATGCATTAGGTACTGTACATGCAGACAGAAAGACACTACCCCAGGTCTGGATGCTCTGACTTATGCATGGGAGCTCCATTTCCTCCATTTTACATCTAAGGAAACACATCCCTAACACTGACTTCTATGCAGTCTGTAGTGAAACCGGTGGTGGAACACAGGAGTCATAATTTCAACCTAGTGACTAAATCTCAGAACAAGCCTGCTTCTTCTGTTAGCACTGTGTGGCACAGCGAGCCAAGGATAATAATGTCTACTTCAGAAAGCAGCACTGAAGGTTATTTTACATTAATTAAATGCTTAGAGAGTCTCAGATGAAAATAAAAAGATCAAAGGAGTATAAACCAAGAGCTCTATAAACAGCAGTCATTGTTACTATGTTTGGGCTCAAAATGATTCTTTGGAAGATGTCCCAAATGAACACATTTCCAGATTAACTGAACAGTATTATATGAGGAAGTAACTCAAAAGAGATAATCCTTTTTTATTTGTAAATATTTGTTCCAGCAAACCAATATTGAAAATACAGCTTTGTAGGCAAGCATACACCTGTTTAAACCCAAGTTTCCACATTTTGGAGTATTTTCCACCACTGCTGAAGACAAAATACCGAAGGGGAATAAGCGTTCTCATGTAAGGTATTGCACTCACTAAGGTTTCTGGATGTCCAGCTCCAAACAAAGGACCTGGAATTTCTCAAGCAGAACAACATGAACCACCATTAGACTGCTCTGCTAAAGAAATTAAGCTTGAAGCATGAGTCAACTATTTCCTTCCCAGCTGGAAGGAGACAACCACATTTTGCACTGGACAGAGTACTGTGAAGTCCTACCAGTGTATCTCCTGCTGCTGAACATGGGAAAAAAACCACAGTCAATCAAAGCTCAAAGCATTTCTGATGCTTCCCAAATAATATGATTAAATGATCACCAAAAGGTTGTTGCTTTGCTTAAGAGTCCTTGTCGTTTTATGCCTGTTACAAAAGGTCACTTTTTGACAAGAATTAGCTATAAACCAAATGCAATCTGCCCTAGGACTACAGGATAAGTGCCAGAGTCTACACAGTATAGGCCCTGGTCTACCTCGTCAGTAAAGATAATGAAAGTCAGGTGCTTATGGCTCTGTCGAGCAGCCTTTGATGAAGCAGATTTTTCTAATCCTGAAAATCTTGATTCAGCAACTTTCAAGGACTTCTAAACGATACCTTAACTACAGCCACCTCCAATTCTAACAGGAGCAAAAGCGGGAGCAGGAGTGGGAATCTGGTGCCATCTGCTGGTCCAGCTGCAGTCTCCTCTTGGAAGAGAAACCCGGTGACCAAAGGGGTTTTTAGAAACACACAGCAGTTCAAAGCAAAAGAGAAGAAGGAACTGCAGAAGTTTTTGGTTGCCACTGGGGATGCTATGGAAGAGCATGTCAGCTGCAGCTCTGGATTCTCCTGCACTGCATGTTGTCAACTGTGGAATGGTTAAGGTGAAATTGACTGCTTGATGGTACAGGATAGATTACACATGCATCTATTTCTCATATCTTGGCAATCAAATAATCGTTTATCCTGTTGGAAATGCAGGATAAAACCTCTAAGTACCTCCTACTGTTGTCTGACAGGAAGGGGAAGAACATGGAATATAATACTCACTTTTAGGATATCACTAACTTTGGAAAAAAACAGTGATTTTACCATTATGACTTCCAAATAAAATACATGGACAACTGACATGAGAACAGTAGTCTTTGACTTTTAGGTCCTGCATCAGGCATTTAGGAGCTTAAAGGGTTTACAGACTCACATCCACTAGCTCTAAATTTAACACACAAGTCTTTAGGTTCCTCTCCCCTTCCCCAGTGTTGCAGACAATTTTGCATTGCTGTAGAATGCCTTCTGTATCTTCAGACAACCACTGTTCTGCAGCCCAGAGGCTGAGGACTACAAGATCTTACTTGTTTGAATCCAGCCTTACCCTACTCTGATCCCACTAAAAAAGTACTCAAAGCTGCGAGGAGCTAAGGATCTGTTTCTGGAAGGGGCAACAGTGTTCAGGCTCCTCATAACAATGCCATTAGAGGAAGGGTGAGCATCACTGTGAGGAAAAGAATGTGCTTACCTCTAGTTCCTGCACCTCCCTGGAACACACACAGCTAGACTCTTGGCAAATTCATCTGGTGTAGCAATTCCTACCCTCCTAAAATCTAGCTCCATGGCAGGGGTGCAGTGGTAAAGTGTGGCAACACAGGGACTGACACATTTGAAAGACATTTTCTTCTTTTTCTTAAGGGGTGAAAAGTCCTCAGAGATTTACCAAGGCCTGAAAAGCTGGGGACTGCTACAACTCTAAGAGTCCATTCACATGCAAGCTGCAGGGACTTAGGAAGTGATCAGCTTCATCACCAGCAGGGCCAAAGTTGCTGGCACAAGGCTTCTGTGAGGCAGATGCAGGCTCCAGCAGGGCTGCATGAACAGCAGTGCCTGGATGCACAGCGAGAATGCAAACAAGTTAAAAACCTGAAGGCAATGTGGGGTGCCTACCGTTCAAATTCCACTAGATCTGGGGATAAAGTGTCTGAAAACTGGATCAGCTCTGGCTTCTCATATTCTTCCAGTGTTTGTTTTTCACATTCTTGAAGCAAATACCAGATGGCAGAGTCACTTTCACTCATATCTTCTGAGGCTGATGTAGTGCTGGAAAGAACACAAGGGAAAAAAAAAACCACATTAATAACTTCCCAGCTGGATTAATAACGCCCTTGCCATGGTGACTCCAGAGTTTAGGGGCATTCTTCCCAAGCCAGCTTTTTCCTTTTCCTTTTGCTTTTCAGGCAATGAGAAATCCTTTACAGAGATCAGCTACACAGACGGGGAAAAAAAAATACAAGCACTGACTGAAAATGAGCCCAACAACATGCTTAGAATGTTTGTGCACTCCACGGGATTACAGCAGTCCAGGTGAAATCTCTTTGTCCTTTCATGAGGAAAAACCTCTACTTGGAAATACAGTAGCAATGTCAAAGAGTTTCAGAGATGCTGGGATGGAAGCAAGTGCTGTAAAACATGATCATCTTTTCTTGACTGGTGTAAGCCCTTACCTCTGACTGCCGAATTGCCTCCTGACATATTCTTCCCTGACTTCCTCCAAGCTGGATGGGCTCCCATCCTCCAGACTGCAGCTCGCTGTTGTCAGCAGAAAGGTTACTGTCACTTCAATGGCACTTTTGGCTTCTCTCTCACCCTCAGCCCCAACCAAGCAGAATACTGCCAACAACTGGTTCTTCACAAGCCCGAGATTTTCATTAGGCAAAAATGATATGAAAGAAGGAACATCTGTCTCTCCTACAACTACTGGGAGTTTATGAACACTGAGGAACTTAGAATCAATGCCTTCTTCCTAACACTGATTTTACAGAACTGATGGTGAAAACAACCTGCAAATCAAACTCTGGGCATGCATTAGTCAATACAGTATTTTTTATTACCTTATAATGAACAAATTGCATGTGAAAAACCCTGACATCCAGCCTGGGGTTCACAAGCACTGTGGATTTTACATATATGCAAATACATACAAGGGGAAGCTTGCCTCAAACTCCCCTCAACCAGCCTTCCTGCTTATTATACTTCCAATTTTGCTCTGTCAAACTATTCTTTCTTTCTATCTGTGACTCACTTTTATGGGTTATCCAAGGATGTGGGTTCAGATGAGGTTGTTCATTTTAAGCACTGAGACTTCTAATTGATTCAAATTATTTGAGGTGCAAGTCACATGAATAGCAATTTTTTTTCTAGCTGACAGGAATTTGGACACTTGAAGGGACAAAAATACGTCCAAAGCCTCTATCCTATCAGCCCCTAGTCCTGCTTGCTGCTAGCAGAGGCAGTGGCCAGCAGCACTAAACAGAAGGCACATTGTTGGGGGCGTGAGGCCCCGCAGCAGGAGCTGCCACAAGTGCAGCCGGTCCCTGCTGGCCAGTGTGACCAAGGTGTCACAGGCTGTAAGAGAGCAGGGCATGAGGATGGCCTGCCAAGCTGAAAGAAAACAAAACTGTAGTGTCTCTCTTAACCATTTATATCAGAGTACACTCTTAACCAGAGGCTTCCATTTCCTACCCTAGGAATCCTTTTACCTCACACCACAGCATGCTGTTGTGCAGTCTAAGCTCTGGCAGGGCTCTGTGCTGGTGACAGCTGTGACTGGCACCGTGCCACACTGCTGCAGCCAGGAGGAGCACACAGCTCCTGTGGGCTCCAAGTGGGAGCCTAAGGATCCAGCCTGGGGACCCGTGCCAGCCCCACACCTGCTGGGGTGAAGCTGCCCAGGGTACTCAGCCTGAATGGCCTGCTGCCATGGGATAGCAGGAATTGCTTGTTTCCTTTCTTCACCTAGGCTGGGGAGAGGGTAGGAAAGAGTGAGGCAGAAGGGGATTCCTGAGATACAGTGCTCAGTGAATTGACAGACTTCTCACTATCCCTTACTGCTACAACTAAAGCCACAGTTGGCTGCAATGCTTTATTGGGCTCAGCTGTGTACCTCTGTCCCTATTTAACAAATACATAAAAACCAAGTCCAGGCTCTTTGTCCAAGCAAATACTTGCATAGAGTTACCTTTCATCTTCAGCAAAGAACACAAGGTTTGCTCCAGCTTCTGGATAGATGTCTTAGCCTTACGCAAAACCTGATACTAAACATAAGAAGAAAACAGAACTGATTGTTCTCTGCTCTAACTAGATTCGTGTTTTAACATGCCTTTGTTGCTTTGCTTCTCCTTCACGTTTACCTTCAGTAATTTCCATGTCTGTGAAAACAACTGAGTTGTTTCACTAGCTACCCTTATACATATGAAAAGGGGAAAGAATTAATAGAAGAGTAAACTTCAATATAGAATATAAATATTTGGGTATATATTATGCAATACATACACATAACACCCCGTCACACAGACATTTGCTACTTAACTCTGATCTTTTTTCATCAGCAAATGGTCTTGTTTGGATCGTTCTTCTTGGAGCATATCCAGAAATACCATGCTGTGAAGTCTTGTTGGATGCCTACCAACTTAAGGCATAAGATTTTACTAATGATTTCCCATGAGACTTTTGCTAGGAGAAGCCTTTGCCATGTTCTATATTGCTGTAACCTGGATTACAGCAGCATAGAACAGGGCAAAGGCTTCTCCTAGCAAAAGTCTGGATTAACTGGATTAACTTCAGTGCTGAGCATCATTCCTTCATCATCTATGCCACACACAACTGAAAACATATGGCCAGTGAATTTAAACATACACATCTCCAAAATATTTCAAGATTTTTGTGCATGGTGAGACCATCCATATCTACCTTGCAGAGCTTTCATGCTGGATATTTTTAGCCAGGCACCAAGCACTAGGATTACAAGCAACCTTCTGTATTAAGGCTTTTTAATATATCAAACTTCCTTGGCTCCCAAAAGTCACACAAGGGGCACAAGAGACTATGAAAAAGCAATTTCAAGAACTGGCATATGAACACAGCTCCCTTAGACCAGGCAAAGGAAGTAGTTGTTTAGTCTTGGCTTCTGAGATCCTGCTGACTTCAGGTTAACTTGTATCTTGCTCAGAACATGGCAAACTGAACTTTTACCTCAACCTACAGGAGGGCTAAGGGACTCAGCAGGCACAAGCCACATACAGTGGTATTTAGCATATTCAGGGGACAATTCCTGTCCTAAAGAATCATTACTAGGGAGTAATGATTGTTACTACTTTACAAACTGGAAAACTGAAGGTAACCAATGGAACTAAATGAAGCAGTTGCAGAGCTGATTAAATACTCCTGATGTTTACTCCTCTGCCTCAAGCATGGTAATTTTAGTCTTTTCCATAGTATTTTGAGTAAATTTCATCTTTATAAACAATTTTGCTTAGTTTCTTCCTTTAGTTGAGACCAAGAAACAGTACTGGTGCTTGTTTTTATTCCTGCACTTATTTTTCCACTCTCTTGAAGACAAACCTCATAAAGCTGAGTGAATTATTCCTTTCCCTCTAACTCCTTCTGTCCCTAAACTCACTGTTCTGATTTCAGAACAAAATGCTGTGACATCAGCTTTACCATGGGGTCCTTTGGTTTGTTTCCAAAACACTATAAAAGAAAATGCAAAGCCATAAAAATGCTGCAAAAAGCCTGTAAGAAAAGTACAGATAAGGCACATGATAAACTCATGACCCAGCAACTACAAACTACAACTCGCTTAGGCTGAGTTGGCAGCTTTAAAGAGATGCAGGAAAGGTGCACGCAGTGAAATTACACACACACTGGCACCCATAAAGACACAGTGATCATTCTTACAGACTGAGCCTAAACCTGGTTAAAGTTGAACATGCTCATGGATTACAAGGATGCACAGAGAAACAGTCACTGTTCCGCACCTTTGAGGCACAGCTGTCTGACTGGGATAAAACTCTTCCCCGCAAGCTGCTGAAGAGTCTTGCCAGAGGAACCCAGTGGTGTGCCTGTGGCAAGTGCTGCTTTGCCATGCAGTGTTCTACCTCTTGCAGGTGTCTCAGGGGATTGAGACTCACTTTGGCATGTGTCTTCCTACAGTCTCCAGCTGTGCCTGTTGAAAGCTGCAATGCAACATTTATTTACACTGAATAAATAGCTAAGTGAAGAGAAAGAAATCTTACAAGCCTGCATAGTGGATAGACAAAAAGAAAAAAATCTGGCTGACTGACAAGAGCTTATCTTTCTGTAGAAAATCATGGAGTTTGAAATACTCTATTTGCCTGAGAGATCCCTGCCTGTTAAGTACTTACTAAAACCTAATTCAGTACTAGCAATTAACAGCAACCCAGCTGAAGCCAGCCTCCCATCTCCTGCACCCTTCCCTACAATGATTTATATTTCATTTCTGAGGAAAATCCAGGGCTTGGCTTCACAAAGCACTAAGACTGCTCTGCTCCCACCGATGTTGCTAAATGACAGGCTTCTTTACAACATTGATATTTTTTTTCCCAATAAACTGTGACACATTGGTGTGGGCAACGATACCAGACATACTCTTGCACGAGAGGGCCAGATCCAGGCCCAGCCGGGCCTGCTGCAGCTGCCCCGCCGGCCTGACACAGCCTGAGGTGCCCGCCTGGAAAGCCCTTCCCGGCTTTCCACTGGATTAATGCCCCCTGCCTGGCTACCGACCGCAAGCACAGCCTAGAGGTAAGAGTGCCCGCCCCTGCTGCTCCTTCTGAGGTCGGGAGGGACAGGCCGGCCGGGGGAAGCCCGTGAGGGGCCGCGCCGGGAGCCTCAGCTATCGCTCGGTCGCTCCGTCCATCAATCTATCAATCAATCAGCTCGCACCGCCCGGACCCCGCCCCCGCCGCCGCCGCGCCTCTGCCGCCCGCGCCAAGCAACACGAGCCGCACGTGGCGGACGGCCAATCGGCACGCAGCCGGGGCCCGGCGGTGACCAATCAAAAGGCGGGAAAAACGCGGGCTGGACGCGCCAGCGGGGTGGAGAGTGGGGCGGGGAAGAGGCGGGCGGGCAAGGCACGCTGGGAGCTGTAGTCCCGCTGGCGCTGGGATGGACTATCCCCTCCTCGCCCGTGGGCGGGCGGAGCCGGCGGCGCCGCGGGGCCCCCATGGCGGCGGCAGCGGAACGCACGGACGAGCTGGTGCGGGAGTATCTGCTCTTCCGCGGCTTCACAGCCGCCCTGAAGCAGCTGGACGCCGAAATCAAGGCGGACCGGGAGAAGGGTTTCCGGGTGAGCAGCGAGCGCGTCCCCGTTCCCGGCGGGGCGCTGGGCGCGGGCGCACCCCAAGGAGGACGCGCTCCCCGGGCGGGCCGCGGGCGCCTCTTCGCGCTCCAGGGGCTGAGCGAAGGGAGCGGGCCTGGCGGCGAGGGGAGCCTTCGGAGCCTTCGCGTTTCCCCGCTGAGTTGGGCTGGGCTGGGCGCCGAGGCCCGGCCGGCCGCACAGGCGGGACCCCGCATCCCGGAGCCGCCCGGCCCGCCCTGCAGCCGCTTAGAGACGCGCATTCTCCTGGCGGGTGGCTGTAGCTGGCTGAAGGCTCCCCTCCCGCTCGGTTCCAGGGCGCCGTCAGCGCGGGACGGGGGCTCCATCCCCTCGCCTGCCTTCCGAGCCGGGGGCTGCAGTTCCCGGGGGCTGGCCAGCCCGGCCGTCTGGGGCCCCTGCGTCCGACCTGTGACCCGCCAGCGGATTCTTGGCTTAGAGACGAGAAGAACGGAGGAGACCCGCGGACCGAGAGGGCAGGAAGACGTTCCTTTGCCTGAATGTCTTCTCGGTCATGAGATTTTTATCCAGCGGCTTTACAGCTCCACTCTTTAGTTTGTATGTCTTGGGTACCAGCTGCCTTGACTAACGTGTGGATATTGGCACAGTTTCAGTCCATTGAGTGAGCTTCATATTCCTGTAGGAACAGTTTTCATCACCAAATGTAGTGCTTTGAACAGTCAGCTTTTTCTTTGACCAGCAATATAAGCACTACTTTTGTCATTAATAAAGCATGTTGCTTTTATTTTTTAAAACACCAGCAGTTTGCTAATGTTCAGAAGTCGGCAAACAGCTGACTTAATCAGATTTGTTATCAGAGAAGGGTCTGCTGGGGTCACAAACTTCAGTTTTCTGTAGGAAGCCACAGAGATAAAAGTTGGGTATGTCCTAAGATACTAAGTGATGAGGGGAGGGCAAGCCACGTATTAAACAACCTTAGTTTAATTTTATACAGGATGCAGTTTTTTTGTTTTTCTGATGCCTATCTTGGCCATCAGAAGCTACTGAACAAAAAATCTATTCTCACACCACCATTCTGCCTTATTCATATTGCAGAAATGATTTCCAAAGAGACATCATAACAAAAAAAATCCTTCTGCAAAGTTTTATGCTTGCCTTGTTAGTAGATGATGTTACTAAAGATAAAGGTACTTCAAAAATTGCAGTAGAGCAGAACTGGCTTCCTCTTTCTGTTGGCTAAATGCAGGTATTTTTCCTTTTAGTCTAAAAATAATACTTTTTTAAGGTGCTGCACTTGAGTTTTAAACATTTAATCACATTTTTTTATTATTATTATCAACAGACTTTTAAGAGGTAGAAAGTTCTGCTTACTTGCAAAAAAATACATCAGTTGGGTTCAATAAAATGTGATATTTCTGTCAAAATCTGTTTGGCTATGCTCTGTCATATTTCTTTTTCCTTCATTTGCAAAGTGCTGCAGAGTGGAAGAATGCAAATGCAAAATGCATTGCAGGATTGGAAAATAGCTAATGCATAAAGACTGTACCGTACTACTTATGCAGTTAAATCTTCTCAGCACTAAGTTACAGAAAGTTGTGCCTCAAGAGCCCTCACGTGGCTGAAGTCTTCCCTGTTTTGCCCTCTTTAGGTGGATAAGATAGTGGACCAGCTGCAGCAGTTTGTTCAGAGCTACGATCTGGCCGCCCTGCGGGATTACTGGAGTTATCTGGACCGACGCCTTTTCAGCCGTTTGGAAGACGTGTACCGGCCAACAGTGAACAAGCTCAAAACCAGCTTGTTCCGATACTACCTTGTCCATGCTATTCAGGTAGTGTTTGGTTTCTGGGCTGCTTCATAAAGGTCCTCGTCTCTGAAACCAAAGCAATTAACTACCTTTGTGAGCCTCTGCCAGGCCTGCTGGATTAGGAACAAGCAATTCATGTGTCATGATCAGGAGTGTAGTACAGAGTTTGATGCAGGCTCACATGACAAGCTTGTGTGCAGGATAGGGAAACTCGGGCAGCAGGGAAGCACGGTTTGCTGGGTGCAAGATATTCACACTCACATAAAGACTGGTTTCCCTCAGGATAACAGTACTGCTAGCTCAGTCCTGCTCAGTTAACTTAGGTACTGGCAGAGAATACAAAGTTCAAACTGGAACAAGGAAATGTAGGAGAGAAAATGAATGTCTTTTTGCTTGCTTTGAATAGAACAGAAAATAATGAGCTTAAAATGGAACAGAGATTTTTTTCTATTCAAACCCTGGAAAGTCAGTGGAGTATATTCTCCCCTTGGTTCTTCTTGCTTCCATTCCCTGACTGCAGATCTGGGTGTTGGTGGAGGAGTCAAAATCTATTCATCTTTCCAGAAGTGTGCTTTTTCATGGTTTGTTTTGCTGTGTGCTTACCCTGGGGTGTGACAGTCCTGTCTAAATAATGTGTCAGATGGAAACCTTTTCAAGCTGCACCTGCTGTAGACTTATTTGAATTATACTTTGGTCCTGTATGTGAATGCTCATGTCTCCTGTCAGTGCACTCTGCACTGGTTTAACTGAAATCAGTGTGTTTGTTTCGATTGGTCTCAGCCTTTGAACAGAGTTGTGGTGACTAGAAAGAAGGTTGGATTAAGTGAATTTGTGAGCTTCTTCTAGCGTATTTGGGATTCTTTTGTTTCCTCCGAATATGTAACTAACCACTTGTTGTATCAGGGTGGTGCAAAATAGTTGTTATTGTGTTCATAACAAAAAGCAAATGTTCCTAGACCTAATCTGGTGGCATTAATGGAAGTGTGAGCCCTGTTCTTCTTGCTGTGTTTCAGAATGGCCGCAATGACAAGGCGCAAGAGTTTTTTCTCAAGCAGGCCTCCGAGCTCCAGAACCAGGCAGAGTGGAAGGATTGGTTTGTCCTGCCCTTCCTCCCTGCTCCAGACTCCAACCCCACCTTTGCTACCTATTTCTCGCGCCAGTGGGCAGACACTTTCATCGTGTCTCTGCACAACTTCCTGAGCGTCTTGTTTCAGTGCATGCATATCCTTTTTTGCAGCTAATAGTTAAATCTCACTTGCCCTGGTGTTATACTTTCAACAGTTATACCAAGGATATAGTACTATGGAACTTTCAGGTGATTTTTTACAGCCAAGACTTAATAGAAAGATGGTGTTTACCAGAGAATGCTGAATAGTTGCTGCTCAATTATCTGATGGTATGTTGTATTCCCTGGGCAAAACAGCTGTGGTTGCTGATGCTGAATCATCCTGATGCTAGTGACTAGAAATCTTGTGCACATTTTGTTCTGAAATGGTTTTACTCTTGGCTTGATATAGTACAAAACAGGCATACAACCTTGGGTTATAATCCATAACTGTGCTGGCATCTTCTCTTAGATCCTTCTTTGGGTACATTATGTTCACAACATTGCCTAGTGATAGCTCATTATAATAGAGAAGTTGATTTTTGGCAGGAATAAGTTCTTTGCCCCATGCTACAGAGTTCTGTCTTACTTGTTTGCTGATGGGCAGGCTTATGCTGCAGCTGGAATACAGCTCACTTGAACTGTTTCTTCAGTGTACAGTACAACAGTAACAGAATCTTCTTGCCCTCCACTTCTGACTCTAAAAAGAAATAATCTAAAAATCCACGTAAAGTCCACATGAAATAATCTGTGCAACATCAAAATAATCTTCTGGTAGTGCACATACATTTTGCTAATTGTATGGACTGGGCAGCTTTGTTTTTACAGATAAATGGCAGGTATGGAGTGCTGGCGTTTAGAGTTAAGCCAGGTGCACACAAGTTATTGCCTTGATTTTCTTTAACACTGCTTACCAGTTCCAGTCATACTGAACTTTGAAGCTGAATGTCTCAGAAGCAGTCTAATACAAGAAGAAAATGAATCATTGCGGCATAAGGTCAGAACTGAGATCACTCTTAAGCTGCTGACTGTGTGATGTGAGTTCTGTAAAATTGATTCCATCCATTCGAGAACATTGTAACTGTTCTGCTTGGTGCAGTTATTCTAAGGCAGACTCTTTAAGTCTTTTGTTTTATTTTGATTTATCTTTTAATTGTCTCCAGCAAACTTACGGTTGTGATCATATTGTGAAGTGTGTGTTTTGGATATTCCTGTCCCTCTGCTGGAGGTGATTGTCTCCCCTGCATGTGCTGACAGGTGATTGAATGCTATACAAACTCCTTTTCTGTTACACTGCAAAGTCAGAATGAAACTGGTGGCAGGTTTAGGGTGTATGTCATAGCGTTATAGAATGGGTTGGAATGGATGTATGGCTAATGTTGGGAATAGTATTCAGTCACTTCCAGTTTTCACTGATAGAGCAATAGAAGCAATAGAAACAGGCAGTAAATCTGGCAAAGAGACAGAAACTGTTACTTCTGAAATGGCCCCTTCGCCGTGCTTGATGTGTGCTTAAAGCAATTTAGACCAACTAATGGAAATGTTGTGAATGTCTGTTTTCCAGCTCTAGATCTTACAGTAAACCATAAGAAGGGTCTACTGGTTCAGACAAAATGTTGCACAGCTCCTTGTGTTTGACAGTATCATCAGCAGATACTTAGGGAAAGGGTGTAACACGCATCAGTAATTTCCAAGTATAACTTCTGTTAGAGACATTTGTGTAATCTGCAGTTTAAGAACTTTCTAAACTATAGATCACATGTGGATGATCACATACAAGTAGGAAGGCTTATTCATGTAAGCAGAACTTTAATTTCGCTTCCTCAAACATACCAAGAAAAGCTCTTTCTGTATAAATACTTCAGCAAAGTTTGTGCATTACCTCCTGTGTTACAAAACATTATTGTATGTTGTGTTTCCTGTTTGTACTGTTCTAATAGTTGTTCAGCACTGTCCTAGAAGTAGAATAGAATAATTGATTTCAAAAAGGAGGCAGTTTTTGGGGAAAAAACCCAGGATTTGTCACTGTGTAGTGTATGGAGTAGTAGGTCAGTCAAATATTGACAGGAGGGTTCTGCAAAGATGGTCAGCGAATAGGGACAGAGGATGAGGTGTGTTTTGCAATAGAGCTCTTTTATTTCCTCAAATTTTGTATTCTTTACTTTTAGTCAGATTAAAGCTATGGTTTGTGTTTTGCATGTTGGCTGATATCATTTGCAGTCTGGGTAAAAGTCTTCTGGCAAATCGACAGAAGTAAAGCTAGACTTTCCCTTTTAGTCAACTTCTCAGGTCAGAGGGGGAACCAGCTACCTGTAGGATACAGATTTTAAAAAAGGATGTCAATAAATATTGAATTTTATGCTATCTGAAAGTAAGTAGTGATTCTGTTTTATGCTGCTGTTTTATGAAACAATGCAAATACATAAATAGCAAGCTAGATTTCTAAAGCTCATTTTTCTTCCTCTATTTTCTTTCCTTAAATACTGTGTTAAAAAGAAGAAATATATCTACAAAACAAGTGTACAGAAACAGAAAAGCCTGAGGAACTTTTTGTGTGAGTAAGAGTCACACAAACTCTGGCATAAACCACATCTGTTCCAGAAAGCTGCATCCTGAGGTTCTTCTCTACTAAAGGGAAAAAGAGATGGTTTTCTTTCTCCATAATGTGGGGATAAATGTCACTGTCATGCTTGGGAAGGAGTTGCACAGGGTATGGAGCTGGCTTTCAGGGTGACCTGGTTTCACTGACCTTGGTGCACCCTGTCAGTTCAGCAAACCCTTGGCTGTGGGAAGAAGATTGCCTTCTAGGTTCAGTGCCTGCATTGCCCTGGCCTCAAACTGCCTGCACGGAGAGGGATTGGTGAGCTCTGCCCTGCTCAGCTCTTGTTTCCCAGCACCACTAATGTCCCCACAGCCAGCCCGAGGAGAGGAATGAAGGGTTTTAAGTAGGCTCCAGTTTCATGTGCATAAAGTACTGATTGTTTTGACTAATTGGACTAATGTGGTGCTCAGCCGGTCAGAGCAACTTTTTTTCCTTCCCCGCCCTTTAGAGCTTTTGAAATTAAAGGAGTAAACAACTTTGGTGAGTGGGAAGGAGGTGAATCTCAGTGACCCTGTGTTTACTTGGCTCTTTCCTCCTGTTGTAGCTGTTTGCTCTGCAGGCTGAATCCTCCCGCATGAAGAAAGAGGAACTGGAGGTGGAACAAACAGTTATGCATCACAAGTTGCCTGCATATGTGGCCAACATGGATCGACTAGGGGACTCTGAGCTGTGAGTGCCTGCAGGAGAAGAGCTGGGGACAGGCTCTGCTGCTTTTGTTGAGTCAGGGAGGCTCCTGGCGGGTCATTTCCATGTCCCCTACCCTGGGATTCATTGCAGAAAGACATCCAGGCAGAAATTATTGTGACCCAAGTAGGTTTAATGGAATTCATGACAGGTGTCTATCCCATCTTTTGAAAGGTTCTAGTTTTGAAACTAGTGAGAGCCCAAGCACACGTGGAAGTGATTCTGCTCTGCTGTCAGCATTGCACCACGGTGTTCTGGGCATCTAGGACACTGGTAGCAGTGCAGTGCCTGCAGTATTGCTCAAATGAAGTGGATTGGCTCTTAGTCCCAATTCACTTGAGTGCCTGCAGTGCCATAGGTGAATGCCCTGTGTTGTTTTGTAGATACTGTTACTGTATGACCCAAAGGGATTCTTACACAGGGATGTTTTCTTGCTTTTGCAAAGTGAAGGGAAAAGGAGCTTCTCTTCTGTGAGGCTTAGTTTTGCACAGAATTCCCCATGAACTTGCTGCAGTTAAAAGTGTGTTTTATGGCAACATCTATTTTATGCTTATTTCTGTAAATTAGCAACATACACAGTGATACAGCTTCTTTAACTGTTATTTTTTTACCCCAGTACAGGACAGGAATAGGATCGATTAAATTATACTGTTTCCAGTGACAGATAGCATTTGTAGCAGGTACTACACACAATGTTTTAATCTAAAATGTCTGATTAAATAGACTTAAGTGTTTATTGAACTATCATGATGGTAGCTCTACAGTCTTTGCACAGTACAGGCTACAGAGTTTAGTTTGTGATATGTTTTTTTTAACTGTGTGGAAAGCCCTGATGCTATCTGTGTGTATGGAGGAGTGAGACATGAGGGATGGGGTAATTAATTCCTGTATTTATTTTTGTCCGTTTGAATTAGAAAAACTTGCCTAAGAAGTGGCATTTCTTGCATGTGCAACTTATCTCTTAGTCTGGGGACCAGTTCAGTTGCTTATTTTCATGTCTGCTTAACCCAAAGCCCAGCTTTGGTAGAACAGTTCTGTCCTTGAAGAGCGGATAGAGACAGTGAAGATTATTGTATTCCCCTTGCCCTTGCTGTCACTCTGCTCTCAGAGGAAGCTGTGAGGTTAGACAGTTATGTTCTGGGAAGCAGCTGCTGCTCTTGGCATTGTGGACTGAGAAGGGAGGTGTTTATAATCATAGAAATGGGCTGTAGCTCTCTTATTTTCTTTGGGTCTGGATTTTGAGATATTGAGGGCCTGTGCTGCAAAACTGTTGAACATAACTTGCTGATTATCAAAGGGTGTTGAGTGAAATACTGGATGCTGAATGTCTCTTAAAGTAGATCTGTTTTGTGCTTTGAATTGGGAATCCCATCTGAATAAGTACTGCAGAAATCTGAATTCCCCTGCCTTTCCCTTAGGGTCTTTCTAAACAAACCAGATCGAGTGGGAGGAGTTTTAGGTGGCCCTACACAGGATTCAGCAACAGTTTGAGCTCACTGTCTCAGTGGCATCTCTGAGAAGTGATCTTTTGGTTACAGTAACTATAATGACCTGCTCCAGGCACTAACAGGATATTTTCAAATAGTTTTTTAGTGCATAGTGGTGCACTGGCTTAGAAATGAACATCTGTCTACCAGTGGTTCAAACAGCTGCCACTTCACTCAACTGGGAGGTCTTTGATCAGATTGCCTCACTATACTTTCATACTTTATTTGGTGGTGTTTTGTTTTTTTTCATTAGTGATATGACCTGCAATCAAAGAAGTACAGCACATTCTCTTCAGTCCCGGGGAGGCTTTCTGTCCTCTTTTCTCTCCCAGAGTAAAAAGGGCCCTTCCAGACCAACCCATTCAAGTGGGGCTTCTCCAATGCAGACTGGCAGTATGCTGCTAGGGAAGAAAGAACCAACAAATCACCAGGTAATTCTCAACTGAAAGTTGCTCAGTCTCCAAGGAGTTAACTTGCAGCATGGCACTGCTCCAAGCTTTTACTTCCACTTGAAAAATTAAGTGTCCTTTCCTGCCCTGCAAATGTATGCTGGACCTAAATGTAGCACAAACAGCTATTGTTTTCTAAGAGCTTGTGGAGTCCTTGCAGGTGCTTGGTTGCTTTGCTGCTTCTTTTCCTTTTTGTTCGGCAGCCTACTACAAGCATAACTTTGCCCAATCACTTCTCTGCTTTCCAGAGTGCCAAAGGAAAAGAAGGAACAGTGAGCTGTAAGGATGGCAAGAGCCACTTCAGTGGTTTAGTGGCAGGCGAGTCCAGTTCCCTGCAGCAGCGGCAGAAGCGCTTGCAAGAGCATGGGAAAGAAAGGAAGGAACTGTTGTCAAAAGGAACCTTCCAGGTACTGGTCAGCCTGCAGGGCTGGGAAGTAGAAGGCTTGTATTTCTGTAGAACTAAGTGGTAAAACAAGTGCAAGCGTTTCATTTAAGCTTTGGAATTGCTAGTCAGAAATAACTGTATCAAAGGTTAATGTCTGTAGTTAATCAACTCCTCCTGCACTTGGTTTATTTCTGTGTCCCTGGAAGTTAATCAGTACTGGCATTTCAAGTGGAAGAAGAGTTGTCTTTTGTCTCTGTGTTTTTCAACACCCTGGTCCTGAGGCTTCATTAAGGTTTCATTTACTTTTAATGGTTGTGTTCAAACACCTTGTTCAAATCTCCATTCGTCAGTGGTAATGAACTTGGCTCACTCATCCAGCCGAAGTGAGTTCTCTTCCTGTAGGTTCTTATGCTGATTTATGCAGGCTCTGTGTGGGATAATGAAAACTGATATAAATTTTTCCTGGATAGGAATGGAAGTTGCTTTCCTAGCAACATTTGCTTTTTGGAGTTTTTGTACTTTACTGTTGCAGTTTTTCCTGGGGGTGTGCCCTCCTTTAAAATCTAATGAAATAATAAAACTGTGTCCTGGATTTTAGCTGCTGAAGGTCAGAATACTAATTCTGTTCACCTGTGTGTTGTCTGGCTTTCAGTAGCCATGTTGTCAAAAAATACAGAGCACAGGCAGCATCTCAGCTGTTGTTATTCTGTCTGTATGAGACATTCTGCCTTGTGTAGAGACAGTGCAAGGACAGTGCTGAGGGACTGTTGGCCAATGTGTGGCTGCTCTGTGTGTGGGAGTGCTGCTTAGAGAGATGTTACTCTATTGCTCAGCATTCCAGGCCTTGAGAGAACTTTTTTATTCATGGTTCATCTAAAACACTTTCAGCATTGGTTGGGAAATTGGAAAGCCTGATTTGTAAGTTTTGTTTCATGTCCCTTTCTCTGCAGTGTTCCAGGTTAAGGCAGTGATTTTTGAGCTGTGTAAACATTGGTCCTTGTGCTCGTGGGGAAGCTTGATACTCTTAAACTTTCTCTTGTACGCAAAGCATGTGAGCAAAAAGGAAACTGAAAGATGGCACTGTTTATTTTAAATGAGTGTCATTCACTGCTTGTTATCTCCCCACATTAACTAGCAGAATAATTCTTGGATTTATTTCCCAGCCTTTTCCAGCTCTGTGATTTCAGATGATTTGATTATGCAGTGCTTGATCCATTGGTCCTGATAAGACGCTACTGTAAATTAGGCAAGCATGTGTTACAGAACAGGAATTCATAACCATCAATACCAATACCATTTTGGAGACAGTTAACTTTCAGAGGATGGTTTATCAAAAGAATGCTAGCAGATGGTTTATCACCTTATGTGCTGTATCGGCTTCTTGTTCAACTTCTAGTGGCAAGGGAAGACTAAGCTGCTTCCAGATATTTCTGCAGTGCAGATCTTGTCTCATCCAGATACCATCACTTCCTAAAACTCCATTTGTTCTGTCTGCCCTGTGAAATTGGTTTTAAGCTTTTGGACTCATGTGTCAGCTCTACTGTTGTCATCAGTCAGTTGGCTGCAGTGGTGGTTCCAGTGTGCACCATCTAAATCTCTGGCAGATGAAGATAATCCATCCACTGGGGCTTGAGAGCCAAGGTTTTGTGCAGGTTTGCTGAACTGCATGTTGTACAGACTTAACTTATACTGCTGAATGCAAAAATTCCTTGAAACAGGTTGGTTTTCTTGTGAATCCGTGCTCTAATGGCATGTAAATGGGCCTCTGATATTGGCCAAGGTATGCTAGAAATGTTGCAGTTCTTTCAATTCTTACAGGAAAGTGTATAGCTGGGCACATGGAAGGGGATATAAGGGACTGAACAACTAAGCAGGTCATATTAAGTAGTGCAGTTGTGCAACACATGGTCCTTGTACTCAGAAAGTTCCCTGGCAGAAGGAGTGTTGGGCTGACAATACTTCTGTTTTGTTGCAGCTTCTTTTTTTTTTTTTTCTCCCAGGAGGCTGGGGTAGCTGAGGAGCTTGATATGGAGCTGCTTCCTTGTATTTCACACAGGATTTCTTCCTTCAGGGCCAAAGTGCTGAGAAGAAAACAGATACTAGCATAGCTGAGGCAGAACCATGCTCAGAGCTGCATGCTGAGCAAACAGAGACTTCAACCAAAATGCCTGGCAGCAGTGCAGAGGCTGTGGGGGTTCGGCAGGAACAGCCTTTCATCGTCCTGAGCCAGGAGGAGTATGGGGAGCACCATTCATCCATCATGTATTGCAGGTAATGCACTGGCAGAAGAGGGCTGTCTTGTAGAAGCCTCTGCAGAAGGATCAGCTGTGTCTGCCCTCTTTCTCCCAGCCTCTGTTCTGTCCAGCACGTTGGACATATACTCTCACTCGTTGGGCAGTCGAGTCGGTGTGACTGAAAATAGCATGTAGCTTGTGCAGTGAGAAAGGACACAGATTTTTGGACAGAGATTTTTGTGATTGGGCAATGCTAGCCAGGAAGAAACTCCCTTGGAAAGCAGGTATTGCTTAAGGGCATTATGCTTTATGTCTGGAGCTTAGTGTGCTTTGTTGTGCCAGGAAGTGTGCAAAGAAGTTCTAATTCCTGCAAGAAGGAACTGGTGTGTGGCCAGGAAAGGAAGGATTAGTGGGTTGTGTCTAAGAATTTGAGGGAGAAAAATATCCCATCAGCTTCATTCTACACACAGGGTTGATTGTTCTGGACGGAGGGTGGCCAGCTTGGATGTGGATGGGGTCATCAAAGTCTGGTCTTTTAACCCCATAATGCAAACGAAAGCTTCATCCATTTCCAAATCTCCATTGCTGTCCCTGGAATGGGCCACCAAGCGTGATCGGCTGGTGAGTAGTCTGCGTGTGGATTTGATGATTTGGGGCTCTGTTGCTACGTGTTGCATGTTCACTTCTAGACAGCTGCACTGTGGAGAAGATTGGGGCAGCAGTTAGTTTCCACTTTTCATGGGACACAGGGAACCAAAGCCTCTAGGGTCGAAGAAGAACTAGAGTGGGGAGTGTATGCTTTGTATTGAGCAAGGAGTTCACCACCACTTGCCCTGAAACAGAAATTCTGAAGTGCAGTGTGCAGGATAAAAGTAGAGCCTTTGAGAGAAATGCCCATCTTCACACAGATCACACAGCAACTTCTAAAGACAGGCAGAGGCAACTGAGTACAACAGCCTGTGGGAGGGCTGCAGCAGGGAGCTGTGGAGCATTACTCGTACCCTGAGCCAGCAGCAGAGAAGGGCAAACAGGGTTGTGCAGGTGGCATTTTACTTGTGCAGGTGTGAAAAAAGCTCCATGGCCACTGGTGTCTTAAGAGCTGAGGGTTTTTGTGTGCATAAGGAGCTTGGAGCTTGTTTAAATAACATGGCAGTTTAAATGTTTCCTACATCCCTTTTTCTCTAGTTCTGTTACTGGAGAGGAGCCTTAAATTATATGCATTCCTTTGAGTCCTTGAGCTGTTGCTAGTGTTTCATGCCTTCCCTTGGCAGATACAGGGCTGTATCAAAAGGCTGGCCTCCAAAGGAGGCAATATTTTTTCCATTTTGGCACTGTCAGTGTGTGGCTTGATAACCCCAAAATGCCACCTGTGAAGACATGGTGCTACAGCTTGTCTCTTCTTTGGCTTTTAGAAAGCAAGTTGTCAATGCAGTTGTTGCACTTTGTTGTGATGATGTTTCTTCTGCTTTGTGGAATTTATTTCCTTCTTGCTAGTGGAAAGATTCTTCATTCTGAAATACATGTAGGATTCACCAGCAAATTAGGCACTGAAGTGACAAAGATCTGGCTTGCTCAATTTTCTTTTATAGTGCATGTCTCTGTGACTTAAATTTTAACTGAAATTATAACGCTACTGATGAAGCATCTTTGAGTTCTTCTGGGTGATTTCATCCTCCCATGGGTGAAAGGAGTTGGCTTCTGCTTGATTTTCTCTTTAGCACACAGTTAACAATCTTAAGCTTCTCTTTCCTTGGACCCCTAGATGTTGAGACTCTATACATGTTTTGCATCCTATAGGGTTGAGCCATGATCTAGAAAGTGGTGTTTGTGCCACCCTGGTTCCTATTAGATCTTTTTCTCACTGGGAAGCAGAGTTCTTACTTTGACTTCTGTGGCTTTGGGGTAGTCTTACTCAGTGTAATTGCACAGGAAGACAGGATGTACCATACCGGAGTAATATTTTGTCTGAATGCATAAATAGAAAAAAAATTACTAAGTCTTGGTTGTTGTTGGCCAGCATGATTGTACTGCTCTCTCACACTCTTTCCATCTACTTCCTTGCTGGTTTCAAGCTATTGCTTGGCAGTGGGGTCGGAACTGTTCGTCTTTATGACACAGAAGCAAAGAAGAATCTCTGTGAAATCAGCATTGATGAAGACATGCCCAGGTAACTCTGGAATACTGATTTTTTAATCTAACTGTAAATAAATGGTGTTGGTTTTAATAGTAAACATCTCAATGTTCCTGCTGCTTTTCTGTAACTGCAGAACTATCCAACCTTTGTCTAGAGGGCAGTCCCTGCTTGCAGGGCAGCAGCGTAAAACTGCTCAGTTCAATGGGAGACACTCAAAAACTAAACACATGAATCTTGCCCTCCTTTACAGTGCACCCTGTCTTGCAGGGTCTTAATGGGAGAGCTCATAGGTGAGTGTTTGCTTGAAGCAGCTGCAGGAGAGAGGTGATTCAGACCATGTGCCTGTGTTTCAGGATCCTCTCACTTGCCTGCAGCCCAAGTGGTGCCTCCTTCGTCTGCTCTGCAGCAGCCCAGAGCCCCATCTCCCACATTGACTTCTCAGTAATCAACTCTGGGGGCAAAAGTATGAACCAAGTTCCTGGGAAGCTGCTGCTGTGGGACACTAAGACGATGAAACAGCAGGTACTTGCTGGGTTTCTTTCCTTTCTGAGGAAAGGGGTCTGCTTGCTGAGAATGTGTGTCTTCTGTTTTAATGCCTAGGAGCCCTCTTTCTAAATTAGGCTGACTTTCTTTTCAACACCCTTCTTTTTCCTCCTTCCTCCTTTCCCCTCTGTCACATTCAGGATAAAAATAAATAATGTAAGTAGCTGCTGGATTGGGTGAAGTTTTTTTTTTTTTATTGGTGTGTTGGCGTTTTTGAGCAATTCTTCAGACTAGTCCATGGCCTTGTTTCTATCCTGGCTGCACAGTTTGTGACTGGAAATATCCCAAGTGGATTGAATGATGCTTTGCTCAGGCTTTCTCCAGTTGAGCTGTACTGAAGGGTTTTTGTTGCTGCTGTTGCCCTTGCCATCCCTGTTTTTAAGTGAAGTGCTGTCCCTGACATGTAGGAGAAAGCAACATAATCAAGCTAATGCCTGCCACAAGCTGGTTTTGCAACCTTGAGGCCATGGCCATGAAAGCTGTGGCTTGGCTGAGGTGAATTGCTGGTTTAGTGTCACAGTAAAATGCCGCTGCCAGACCTTGAAGTCTGTAGTCATTAGAGGTGTAGGGCTCCAAACCAGAGTTCTTGTTACTAAATACCATTTCTTTCTTTCTTCCTTCCTTCCTTCCCCTGGAGTTCAGCTCTTCAGCACCCCCAGCTCCACTTCTCAGCATTAATGCAGTTTTTCCCTTCCAGCTGCAGTTCTCCCTGGAGCCTGAGCCCATTGCTATTAACTGCACAGCCTTCAACCACAATGGCAACCTTCTGGTCACCGGGGCTGCAGATGGGATTGTTCGTCTCTTTGGTACAGTGGAGAGGGACCTGGGGGTATTGACTGATAGCCAGCTGTGAGGCCAGGTGGCCAAGACTGACATCCAGGCTTGTGTCACAAATAGTATGGCCAGCAGGATGAGGGAAGTGATTGTTCCCCTGTACCTGGCACTGCTGAGGTTGCACCTCAAACAGCATGTTTGTTTTTGGGCCCCTCACTACATGAAAGACATTGTGGGGCTGGAGTGTGTTCAAAGAACAAAACCAAAGCTGGTAAACGGTCTGGAGCACATGAGGAGTGGCTGCAGGAGCTGAGATTCTTTAGCTTAGGGAAAAGGAGACTGAGGGGATGCCTTACTGCTTTCTACAGGTACCTGAAAGAAGGTTGTAGCCGGGTGGGGGTCTCTTCTCCCAGGTAACAAGGGATCAGACAGGAGGAAACAGTCTCAAGCAGCATCAAGGGATGTTTAGATTGGATATTAGGAAAACTTCTGTTGCCAAAGGGATTGTCAAGCACTGGAGCAGGCTACCCAGGAAAGTGCTGGAGACATCATCCCTGGAAGTATTGAAAAGATGTTACAGATATGGCACTTGGGAGTATAGTTCAGTGGTGCAGTTGGCAGTGTTAAAGTAATAGTTGGGCTTGATTATTTTGGAGGTCTTTTCTAACTTAAATGTTTCTGTGAAACTGAGTAGTGAGGTGGTCCCTAGTCCTCAGCTGGCTGCCCGTAGCAGGGAGGAAGCTGTAGGATGTGCTTGGAGACCAAGGTGGAAGCTATTGTCTCCACAGGAGCTCTTAGGAGTGAATTGACAGACTTTTTCTGGAGGACATTGGCTGGAGACCCTGGTAGTGCTGCTGGATTTGTTGTTTCTCTCCTGTTTAAGAGGAGAGTGAATTTGCCCTTAAGCCATGTGGTCTTGTGCTGTGCCAAATAGCAATACCACTAGAGGCTGAGTCCTGAGGAGAGTAATTAATGTAAGACCTTCCATTTAAATACAAGGGCTTCACATCAGTCCTCTGTTTGGGAGCAATTTGTGTTTCTCAGATTTTTGTTCTCTTCAGCCTGTCCCTGCAATAAAGGCAGTTCAGGCCTCCTACCTTTGAATGGGGAGTCTGCTTCTGGCACAGGTGGAGGCTGCAGTCCCAGGTCTTTGGATGGACAGAGCTGTCAGCAGCTGGGAGGATGGGCAGGATAACAAGGGGAGGAGGAGTGCCAGTGGTGCTTGGGTGCAGAATGCCTGCAGTTGACAGTGAGCGTGTGAGCAGCCCCGTAAAGTCGAGGAGTTATAGACAATGATTTTTGTGGCAAAGTGAGAGCGGGAGTATAGGCACAGGGTGCTGGGACTGGATTGGGCTCCCCCAGGCTGGTTTGGAGGGCTGTCACAGAGACCTCAGGAACATAAAAGGCCTCCCTCTGTTCACCTCAGCTCTGTGTGAGTATGAGGAGTGTTCAATACTGGTTCTCCCCTCAGATATGCAGCAGCATGAGTGCGCCATGAGCTGGAAGGCACATGATGGGGAGGTCTACTCCGTTGAGTTCAGCTATGATGAGAACACAGTCTACAGCATAGGCGAAGATGGCAAGGTAGGCTGTGGCTATGGCTGACCTCCTACTGGTCAACTGGCAGAGAAGTCACTTCTGGAGTCTTCTCCATATGGTGGGGACAATCGTAAAAATACGCTCAGATTCTGGATGAAACGTGGGCTTCAAACCGCAGTCTTAGGTGTGCAGTACCACCCTGCTGCATGCAATCTGCAGAGAGAGTGGCTCTCTCTGTATTAATTAAAAACGTATTAATAGTTGGAGCTGTCTTGGACCTTGTGTGCAAGTCCTACTATTGGTGACATCCTTTTCTAGATAGTCCATGTGAGGATGACCTTTCTCTGCCCCTGGGATCACCACATTTGAGATCTGGGATTCACAGGGTAGCATATCCACTTTGCATAAATCTGGTCAGCAGCTCCCTGTTGTTTATAACAAACTCTTCAATTTCTGCATTTCCTCGGTCTTCAGCAGTAGAGGTGTGGCTCGGGGAGGGGACCTTGCCTGAGGAGTTAAGCAAGTTCTCACCAGAGTACTGCAGTGTGGAAGGACACATAGGCAGTAGTGCTTGAGGAGGGCCGGGCATATCTTTTCCTGGATAGTAGGCACTCTTACAGCCTTTGCAGCCTGTGTTTTATTAATATAGCCACTTAGATGTAGATGTCAAAATGCCATCTTCTGTTTGTGAGGAATACCCACTATTTTGCTTAAAAGCAAAAAAAGGCAAGTCTACTTGCATCCCAGTTAATTTCATTATAGGCTTTTGTCATCTCTTTTTCTTATTCCAGTTTATTCAATGGAATATCCATAAAAGTGGCTTGAAGGTGTCTGAGTATGACCTTCCCAGGGAAGCTACAGGTCCTTTTATTCTGTCTGGGTACAGTGGCTACAAGCAAGTCCAGTTCCCACGAGGACGGCTTTTTGCTTTTGACTCTGAGGGCAATTACATGTTGACATGTTCTTCTACTGGAGGAGTAATTTTTAAGGTAAGTCTGAGAAGTGATGGGGAGTACTCTTAAGTATCCATACAAGCTTCTGTTAATTACAGGGGTGCAACAGCAGCCACTGGAAGTTCTTAAGCAGCACATACCCATCCTTGATCTGTCAAAGTTGCTGCTCAGTTTCACATGGTGTGCATTTTAGTAGTGTGTAGTGTACAGCAAGTGTTTGGGTCCTATGTATATAGCTGGAGTATTTGTGCTCCTTCTTAAAGCTTAGCTTTTAGTGTCCAAGTGACTAGGACAAAGTTTTAATTACTTTTTTAATATACGGATGCATGCCAGTTCAATGCAAAATGTATGATTGTTTACTGGTGCTCATGTTCAGTCTGCCTTCTGTGCCTGCTGATTCTATGTCAGACCCAGCCTGATCCTCTTCCTTTACCATGTACTGAAATTAAACGAAGGGTAAGGCTGAATGGTTCCAAGTGCCCAGATTTTTGTGCTTCAGTAACAAATGTTACTGATCGCATGCCCATGCTCTTGCAAGGCAAACTAGATGGAATTTTTACTTTGCATCTGGGGCACTCAGAGCACCTGAACTAACATGAGCTATAGCTTCTGCGCTTCTCATCAGTGTATGCTCTTAGCCTGCCTTGTTCAATTACTCCAGTTCAGTTGATGTCAAAAGTTGAGCTGCTTGAGAACATGTGCTTCTGTAGTGAGACTGGAAGCTTCCTCTCATGTGTGTGCTACACACATCTCAGCATCTCTCTGATTTTCTGCTTACTTAAGCATGCTCTTAGAGATACGGGGTCTCTTTCAGGCTTTGGCCTGTCTTGTCAGGTGCACTGACCCCCCTGCAGAAACTTACCTCCTTAAAATCTTATGCTTTCCTTCTTTTTAGTTAAATGGTGAGGAAAAGGTTCTGGAGAGCTGCCTTTCCCTGGGAGGACACCGAGCTCCTGTTGTCACAGTGGATTGGAGCACAGCCATGGACTGCGGGACCTGCCTCACTGCTTCTATGGATGGGAAAATTAAATTAACAACCTTACTGGCTCAAAAGTCTTAACCTGGACAGTACTGAAGGGGGAAAGAGCAGTAGAGTTGACAAAACCAGTGTTAACTCACAGCAACAAACTGCATGGGAGAGAAGGCAAAGCAAAGTCCCTCTTCTCATAGTAGCTTTGGCCTCTTGATAAATACATTTGCCAAACCACTGTGCAACAGAATGCCAGTATGAGACTGGATCAGTGGCAACACTGAAAAATAAGTCTCCACTAATCCATTGTGGCAGCTGGACTTCCCTCTGTTAGGGAGTCTTGAGTAGCACGTGGCTAAAAGGCTGTGGTCATGTCAGGGTTCTGCAGAAGAAGGTGAGGCTCGAGGAAGCAAGCATGAGGCAGCACAGTGCATGACAGTAAGATGACTCAAACTGGAAAGGCTGATGAGAAACCAGAATATTCTTTGGGTATAACATTTGTTGTTACGATTTTGTCATTATCTGTTTGTTTTTATTTTTTTTCTGTAAAAAGAAAATATTCCCTTGCAGTTGAACTCTATGCTTTGTTCAGCAGTTGCTGCAAAACATGGAAGGTGGTGAGGGCAGTGATGTGCCGAGTCTCCTGCATGCAAAAAAGCCCTTGTGTTTTCACCAGGTGCTTCCAGCACCACACCTGCACACCAGGGTGAACCAGACATCCAGGAACAAAAACAACTGCGTTTGCTTGGCTGTATTGTGTTGCCTTGCCATAGGTATCTGCTACCAACCAGATTCGAAATCCTGAGTCAGACTGTGAAATACATGTGTTGGAGTTCAGAAGCTATATAATGTCTAGCAGCTACCTGGTGGTGGATAGGGGTAGGGAGGCCAAGACCAGTGTGGCCCTGTATAGGGCTCTCTGTCACTGGAACTGTCTCTCCCCCTAAGCCCCCCAACATCAGGGCAAGTGCTGTGCTCAGGTATTGCATAGTCTTTGAATTTAGACTATGCAGATACATTTCATCTGCTTATATATTGCCGTGGAGCTTTCTGCTGCTTATGTCCTTGACTTGTATTGAGAGTTTGTGGTACTGTTGCTCCTTGGCAGAGCACACACGCTGCTGGAAAATGAACAGCCATTCATGAGCCATATGGGTAGCCATTCTCAGGGACAGCTGTTCAAGGGCAACACTGCTGGATACTGAAATCCTCACTACAGGCATATTCATGCTACAGGTACCCGTTGTCCATGGAGTAACTTGCTCCTGCCACTACACTCATCTGATAACCCCACCTTCCATTCTCCAAGATTAACAGGTCCCCTGCCAAACTGACATCAAAGTACAGGGTTTCCATCTCAGTGGGATGTGATACTAATGGTGCAGCTGCTCTTCGTGCCAGCCTGAGCTTATGTCCTCTCAAATCCAGTGCTGACTTCAAACTGGCTTCAGGAATTCCCAGGATTAGTCTGAGAGTTTAGAGAACTCTCAAATGGGAGCCTTTGTTTGTCTCTCAAAAGGCCAAGAAAGATTGTGGCTGTGTTCCAAGCCCTGCAGCCTTGACTACATTGCATAGGGATTTTAGAATTTAGAATTACAAGATTATAGAATGGTCTGGGTTGGAAGGGACCTAAAGCTCTTCTAGTTCCAACTCTGCCATGGGCACAGCCACCTTCCACTAGACCAGGTTGTCTAAAGCCGTATTCAACCCTACCTATTGAACACTAAGTGGATGTTACTTTCTTCCAGATGTTATCTTCTAGCCCTCAGGGTCTTCCAGCCCAGACGGTCAGTTGAGATTTCTGGAGAGAGACCATTTTCAGGTTTGATTCATAAGCAGGACTAAAAGCAAAACAAAACCCCCCAAACAGGGAAAGTATAAAAAAAACTTGCACCAGTCCAAGGCTGCTATGCAAAATGATGCATTAGCACAATATTGATGCTGTGCCAGAAGCCTGGAGTGGAGGAACGAAGCTGTTGTTTTGCTAGAACAATGCTCAACATGCTGTATTCCCAGGGGCGCTTTAGTGCATCCTTGGCCCAGGCTCCTCTCTCCGACGANTAGCGCCGCTGGGGCGGGGGAGCGGCCGGGGCGGCGGGCGGCAGGGCGAGCCGGGGCGCTGCCCGCGCTGAGCGTCCCCTGTGCACTGCCCAGGCCGGCGGCGCTGTACTGCATGAACGAGGCGGAGCTGGTGGAGGTGGCCCTGGCGGTCCTGGCCGAGGTAAGCCGGGACCTCCGGGGGTGGGGTCGCGGCCCAGGCCGTACCCGAGCACGGCCGGACGGCAGGGCTCCGGAGGACGGGCGGGGAGCGCTGCTGCCCGCGGCTCCCTGGAGGCCCCTCTCTGGGCGGGTCGGNCTCTTCGTGCCAGCCTGAGCTTATGTCCTCTCAAATCCAGTGCTGACTTCAAACTGGCTTCAGGAATTCCCAGAATTAGTCTGAGAGTTTAGAGAACTCTCAAATGGGAGCCTTTGTTTGTCTCTCAAAAGGCCAAGAAAGATTGTGGCTGTGTTCCAAGCCCTGCAGCCTTGACTACATTGCATAGGGATTTTAGAATTTAGAATTACAAGATTATAGAATGGTCTGGGTTGGAAGGGACCTAAAGCTCTTCTAGTTCCAACTCTGCCATGGGCACAGCCACCTTCCACTAGACCAGGTTGTCTAAAGCCGTATTCAACCCTACCTATTGAACACTAAGTGGATGTTACTTTCTTCCAGATGTTATCTTCTAGCCCTCAGGGTCTTCCAGCCCAGACGGTCAGTTGAGATTTCTGGAGAGAGACCATTTTCAGGTTTGATTCATAAGCAGGACTAAAAGCAAAACAAAACCCCCCAAACAGGGAAAGTATAAAAAAAACTTGCACCAGTCCAAGGCTGCTATGCAAAATGATGCATTAGCACAATATTGATGCTGTGCCAGAAGCCTGGAGTGGAGGAACGAAGCTGTTGTTTTGCTAGAACAATGCTCAACATGCTGTATTCCCAGGGGCGCTTTAGTGCATCCTTGGCCCAGGCTCCTCTCTCCGACGAGCCCCCGCCGCTGCGGCAGAGCGGTGCTGCCAGGCCCCCGCGGCTGCCCTGCGCGCCCGGGCCTGCAGAGGGCGCGCTCGGGGCGTCACCGCGGGACGTAACGGAGCGCTCTGGCGTCGTTCCAAACGTGCCGTCTGCTCCGTAGCTGGCCCAGAGCCATGTTTGCTCCTTGACGGAATATCGAGGGACGCGCGACCTCACTGCCTGCCTGCCTGATCAAACACGGGGCGCTGTCGTGACTTGGATTTTAGGGAGGCTTGGGGCTGCTTTTCCAGCTCCCCTGCACTCCCGGTCGGCCGAGGAAGCACCTCGGCGTGACGGGCGGAAGGTGCCCAGCGGCGCCGCCCCCGTGGGCATGGCGGCGGGCGCGCGGCGGCGGCAGCTCCCAGCCTGGATGGGGGCGGAGGGGAGCGAACGGGCAGCAGCGGCCCCGTCCGCNCTGGGCGGGTCGGAGGGCGCTGCCGGTGCCGCATGGCTTTCCCGGCCCCCTTCTCTCTGTCCCAGCAGCGCTGCTGCCTTTGCACCCTGCCGGGCGCTGCAGAGGGAACCGCGGGCCTGGGGCCTGGCGAGGCGTGGCTCACGGAGACGGTGTGGGCTGCCCTCCTGCTCCTTCAGTGCTCCCGGCGTGAAGTCATGCACGGCCGGCGCTTGTTGTTTTCCCTCTGGTCAGAATCTACAGTGCGAGGAAGGTGAAGAGAAGGCCCGGTCCGGGAGCGAAGAGGAGCAGGAGGTCCCGTCGACACCAAACGAGGTTCCTGGAAGCACGGCCAACGCGGATGGAGGCAGTGACCACGGTCCGGCACTTCCATCCCCTCCTGGTGCTGGTGCTGACGCAGAGAGGACAAGCGGGCAGAACTCTGAGGACGATGTCTTGAAATATGTCAGGGAGATCTTTTTCAGCTAACATCTGCTCTCTGACTTCCCAGGAGAAGAGGGCACAATGGGGACGGTGTCTCCTCCCGCGGCCCTGAGAACGGTGGGAGGAGGGCCTGGAGGAGGCTGTGCATCCCTCTGCTGTGCTGGTGTCGTGTGTAGCTGGTAGGATACCCCTGAAGGCCAGAGGGGGAGAGGAAGGAGGCACTCAGTTCTCCCACTCTGTGCTGGGCTCGGTGGGATTTGGCTCCAGAGTAGAATGTATTTGTTTCTGTTTCACATTTCAGAGCATGGACAGATTAAAGAGGACATTTGGGTTTCTGTGAGAATCCCTTTGGTGGGTCGGTGTTGGGCAGGGTGGGGAGCAGGGAGTTGCTGACCTGGAAGACCTTTGCTGGCACAGCTACATGGTCATGGTTCAGCCTTGGGGGCTCCCTTGTCCTTGTGGTCCCTCTGTCACAGTTCCCATTGGGCTTGGTGCTGAATTTGCCTCCAGGCTCCAGCAGTCTTCCCAATGCTGAGGAAGATGAGCAGGAGCAGACTGGCAGGGGCCGGGAGAGTGACAGTGTGCATGGGGGTCTAGAAAGGGATGGAGATGGCTCAGTATCCTCTTTCCAATCAAAAAAGGGGACAAACAAACCATATGAAGCCAGGTGTGAGAGCATGTATAGAAATGAAAAATCATATCAGCATCACCAGCCTCATCCCCACCAAGGCTGAAGAAAAGAGAAAACAGACCCTCGTGTCCCTTGAAACAAATTCACTCAACTGCAAAGGCACTCATTGTTAAGCAAGCATTCTTTATTTACATAAGTTCTTGCAGCCACTGGATGAATTGGTGTAGCTTATACTTACAAGGCTGTTACATATTCACTATACAGAAAAATCAATGACATAAAACGCCTGTTTTGAAAAATGATTATACTAACCGGAGTTAACTATTTCTGTCTCTTCTGCCATCTAGTGTCCTTTAGGGGCTATTGCAACCCCTGTAGGGGTTTTGGTGGTCGTTTAATCGTCTTCGTCACTTGTCCTTTTATTGCACTTTCTTAATTGGTGCATGCTCAGTCTGTTACCTTGTTTTCAAACTACAAAACTTTCTGGTTCTTTCTGGTTATTTCTGTAGCTTCTAGATGGTTTTCTTTACAGTCGTGAAGGTCGGCTGTTGATTGGCTGCTTATTTATTTTAAGTGATATATCCTATCTACTTACAAAGAAATTAGCTATTTGGTTACATTTTCCTGAACATTTGTTAGTTCCTAGTTAAGCATAATCTACAGATCCTGTTTTTAAACTCCCTTTATCTTTGTTATATGGTAGAGCAAAATGTATTAAAAGCATTTTGTTAGTTAATTACAAATTTCATCACATACTATGAGATACTAGCAACTTATTTTACGTAGACTAGGTATGAGCAGAGGTCTGTGTCCACTGCGTGCTGGTTCTGCTACCTTCACTGCTCTTTGGGGCCAGAAGTGCTGTCACTGATGCTGTGCCCCAAACTGAGGGGTGTTACACACTGTTGTACCTGGGAAGCTGCTGCGCTGTGGCTGTTGGTGTCTGCTGCCAGCTTAATGCAAGAGTGCTGCCACAGCAATGTGCCACAGACACAGATTTTTGCTAGACAGTAAAGCTGTATTTGGATTACCATTTTAAATCATGTTACCAATAGCTCTTGCATCTTCTTCACTGTCAAATCTTAGTGGGCAGGGCCTCCTCAGTTAAATGGCTTTGACTCATATGTGTGTGCTTGGCCCAGCTGAAGTACACAGTGGCAGTGAGAATCTGGAGCAGTAGCAGAGCCTGAGTCCCAAGCAGTGCCAGGAAGCCTCCAGTGAAATCAGAGGGATGAATCCACTGTGAGGTTTGTAAAAGAAACATACCCAGGCCTCCAGACAGGATTATCATCTTGATGAAGGGTATGATGCGGATCATCTTCCATCCCTCTCTCTGCCCTGTGCAATTCACATTTAAAACAAAAACGAGGTGGAAGAGGGTGAAGACCAGGCAGGTATACACACAAACCCTGGCTAGTGCCAGTTCTAGTAGGCTGATGCCCACTGCCTGTAGATGCTTGTTGTCCAGGCACTGCAGCTCCCCAGCTGTATCATTCCACAGGCAGAAGTTGTAAAAGCCAATACATTTGTCAGGGAGGTTCACCAGGTTCCCAGCTTCGTACAGCAGTGCATAGGTCATCAGGACCAAGGTCCCAACAGTCTCCAGTAAAGTCAGCATATGGAGCAGGTTCTCGGGACACCTCTGTCCCAGCAGACCCATCCTGGTGCCTGCATGCTTTCTTGCTGCCATGGTAAAAGCTGCTGTGGGGATGCCTGTTGCAAAACATGAAGGGGGGGACCCCTGAGTTGTTGGTTCTTATGACACCCTTCCCAAGATGGGCTCTGAGCCTTATGGCTGGGGTCTAGGGCTTCCCCTTGCAAATAGAACAGGAGTGTCTGTCCTGCCTAGGGCTGTGCTGCACATGTGATACTGGGTTGAGGAGGGTGCATTTGGTGTGCTTCTGGTCACAGCAAAGGTGGCTTGATGATGTCCCATGCATGGACCAGTACTAGGAGGAGAGTGTGACTCAGCCCCACACATGCCCTTTGCACTATGGTCTCACTGGAAAAGAGGCATTTGTCAGCACACTGCAGGGATGGGAGGAGAGAAAAACTGCTGTCTGGTAAGAAGTAGGATAAGAGCTATTCTGGGATAATGCCTTTCAGTTTTTATGAGACAAGGACATCCCTTGTGATCTTTGGACTATTGAGTAAAAGAAGTAGGGGTTAAGAGCTATTCTGGGAAAATGCTTTTCTTTCAGTTATGATCAGACATCCCTTGTGATCTTTGGACTATTGAGTAAAAGAAGTAGGGGTTAAGAGCTATTCTGGGAAAATGCTTTTCTTTCAGTTATGATCAGACATCCCTTGTGATCTTTGGACTACCAAGTAAAGTGCAGACACGACAGAATCTGAATTGCAGGGCTCCCCTTGCCTCCCTGCCCTTGTCTTACAGTTCTGAAACACCCAGTGCCATTGATACCACTCTTTCCCAGCATCTGAGCTCCACATGCAGGTCCTTGCATGCCTGTAGATTTCTGAGCACAGCAGGACTGAATACCTGGAGCTCTGCTACCCACTGAGGCTGTCAGACATGGTGCTCCTCTGTCTTGGTTGCCTGGCGACCAGTGCCCTACACAGACAGGCGCCGAGCTCAGAGCGGCAGCCTGGATCTACCTGCAGCCACTCGCCTTCCTCTGAGGCCCTGGGACATGGGTGCTGCTGTGACACACCTGTGATTGCCATCCACCTTGCTCCTTTCTCAGACTGATTGGCAAACCCAACTCTGCTCCTCTCCCTGGAATGTGTACTGTCCTGTAGTGCCGTCCTGCAGGCTTCTGCTTCAGGCTGAAAAACAGGGAAGTGGCATCAGGAAAGGCTATCACTGGCTGCAGAGCCACAGGGCACTGAAGCACTGACCACCCAGGTCTGCAGAGAGGCATAAACACAGGACTCAAGAGACCTTGGCTTCAAGCTCAGCCTCAGGCTTGAGGCTTTGCAAATAACTCTTCATCCCTCTGACAAGTTTCATCTGCTGAGAATCATGTACCACTTTCCTTCAAGAAGTTCATATTGGCCCTACTGTCCCCTTCCACTGCCTATTACCCAGTGGTATATTGTCCTTCAAACCTGTGTGGGCCATTTACTTAAGAATTGGGCTCTGGGTCCCCTCTAGTTCAGAACAGTCTGTGAATCTGCGATATCCTGGATGTCCTCTTAGACCATCACCCAAAGCTGACTGTGAATTTGGTACCGCCTCTGAGTTTTTAGAGTGCCAGAAGAGACTCCACTCAATCTGTATTCAGCACTTGGTGGCAGTGCTGCTGACTAGAGACCTTTCAGCATCCCCCTCCCACTCCTCATCTCTGCTTGGAAACTTGCAAGTGGGGCACCTCTGTTTAATAAGCACAAAGATGAAGCTTCTCACTCCCAGGAGAAGCACACACACAGCATGGAAGGGGGGGTCACAGCATCAGACACCAACCTGTCCACTTCCCCTGGTCACTTTGCCCTCACTTCTTGTAGCCTCCCTTGGAGTGTTTCTTCTCAACAGGCTTCTGGAGAGACTGGAAGGTCACATGGAGGACATCCATTGTTCTGAATCTGCAGCAAAGACACAAGCAACCAGGAAAATATCTAGGCTTGGGCACAGAGTGTGCTGCAGAATGAGACCTCCAGCAAATGTAATTTCACCATGGTTTGTCTTGCCCCTAGTATTGCCCCTTGGTTTGTCTGTCTTACACATGGTCTCCTGCACCCAGGCATTGCTGCTCTTCCTCTCCCTCTTCTGCAAGGGCTGACACCACTCATTGTTCTTCCTGCTGTCCTGCATTACCCTCAGAGGAAGAACAGGCTGCACTTGGAGGGAGCTCTTGGCTGGCTGACCAGGTCTCCAGGGATTTCTGTTAGACCTCAGGGTTGGGACCACTACAGCTCAGCTGACTCTTGGCCCTGCCCACCCACCAGCCTTGCTGTTGTATTTCTTTAGACCAGTTTCCTAAGGAAGACAGGCTTGTAGAAACGTGGCTTTTTGTTCAGTCATCTCATGCTCACTCTCTCGACATCCATAAAATATAAAAGCTATTAAAAATTGTCCTAGTTGCATGTGTTTACTAGAGAGGGGACAGAGAATTAAATTCCTATCAGGTTTATGGTAACATATGGCAGGGGTGGAGGACAGCCACCTCAGAGATCCTGTGCTGCTGTGTGATCTCTGCATGTATGGGCACCTGGGGAGAGTCCATGGTATCTGCCCTCTCCTCTGCTTTGAGGCTCATGTGTGTAAGGACATATTTTCCCAGCGATGTCCCTCTCTTCACTGTCAGATTGCTGGCATCTTTGCCTCCTGCTGCCTCCCCTGCCCAGCCCAATAAATCCCTGTCCCTACGTGGGACTGAAAGGACCAGAAACATGCCTGGGATGGCCCTGTGCCAGCTGAATGGCTGGATGCCAACTGGCCTGGCACCCTGCCACAGTGCAGCCACAGATGGGACATTTGTGAGCTCTGCAGCTCATCACTGAGGCAGGTTTAGCAGCAGCCTGACTGAGAGGCAAGCGACAACAGGAAACAGCTCTCACCCAGCACACAGCTTGGGTTTTTCCCGGACAGTGGCAGCCTCATTGACTCTAAGGAGGTGTCTGTGCTTTTCGATGGGACACTCTGTGGCTCTTCCTCAAAGGTGCAAGAAAGAGGAACCTGAACATGGCACAGCGAGCCCCAGACTGGAGTCAGCCTCCTTTTTCCTGGCACTGATGGAAACACTGAGCTTTACCATAGAAGCGCTCTGTGTCTCCTCGGCAGAGAGAGTCCCCATGTGAATGGCTCAGGAGCTCCCCGAGGTCTTTGTGTGGGAGCTAAGGCTCCTAGGCACCCTCTGTGCTTTTGGGGCTGCACGGCCCTTTCCTCTGCTGCTCACAGGCAGGTGGGCAACCTTGCCGGGCTGGGGCTGTGCCCAGCAAGCAGCTGGTGGAGCGCCTGGGTGAGGGGACAGGGAGGCACACAGCTCTGGCACAGGATCTGGCCTCTGCGCAGGGACGAGCGTCTCTGAGCCACTGGATGCCGCTGCAGTGGGGCTGAGCACAAAGAGGCGAGGGAATGGGCATTTCCTTTTGCACTGAAGAGCCCCCGAGACAATTTGACTTTCCTGCCTCCCCTCTCCCCGGCTGCTGAGGAGACAAGTGCTGTACAAGAGCGATGGGAAAGTGTCAAGCTTTGGATATGACACTTTTCCTTCAAGACATCTGTCTGTCCCTTCACCACCTCCCCACCCCAGCTATCCGGATCGTTTTCCCCCCTCAGGCAGGATTAGCCGCAGAGAAACCATGGATGAAAAAAGGCCACTGACAAGCTTAGGATTGCTGGTAAACAGAAACCAACCAGCAGCAAATGGAACAGACTGTGGGGGAACTGCCCTTAAAGCGTCTTAAAGCAGGGGAAGGGCCCTCCAAGACATCTGCACCTTGCAACACCACTTCTCCTGGCAGTCCTCCCCAATGCCGGTGACATAACAAAAGCGGGGGTCTCAGTGGAGGATACTTACGGGCTGCCCATTTGGGTGGGTGTGGAGCTGAAGCACGCTGGAGAGGGCTGCGGTGCCGTTCTACAAGCCAAGCGGGTTTCTGGCTGCTGCCGGTCCTGCGCTGGCTGCTGTCACCAGAGCCTGTTTTGTCACGTGCAGATGGTTATCTGCTTTCTCTTTCGGTTCTGAGGGCAGTGCTCTTTCCCGATACCGAGTCAGCTGCATATGGCCAAGAAAACAAGCCAAGCCCAGCTCCACAATCCGAGCCAGGGTCAGGCTTGCTTTTCATTTCCTTCTCCGTGCTGTGCTAACCAGCACCAATAACTGACCGGGCTAAACTCACCCAGATTGTTGTGCTGTTAGAGTAGCTTGGGTGCCCATGAGGGCTTAGATGAATTTGTTTAGTTTTGTTTGGACACTTCTTTAGAGGTGGCTGACCGTCCCAGCAGGGATCTCAGTACCTCAGCGCTGCCGGAGCTCGCTGCCAGCATGGCCCTTCTTGCCCTTTGGACGCTGATCCCTCCCTCCTCTGCTTCTCAGACACGGCGTCGCCCAGGTTCCCTCGCCTGCAGCCACCTTGCTTACGCAGGCACAGTGCAAGGTGCAGTGCTGCTACAGGAAACCACTGAAACCTCGAGTTATGTAAGGGGCAAAACTCTCCTTCCTTTAGTCCTCCTGGGCCGATCTGGAGCTGTTTGTCCTACTAGCAGTCTTGGTGGTGGGTCTGTTAGGAGGGCTGTGTGCTGGGGGTTGGTGCATGTGGGACATCTAGCCGTGAAGCTGTTCACAGATTTTCACCCAGTAATTCCGTGCTTAGGCATGGTCTAGAAATCTCCATGTGGTGCTCATGCTGTTAGCCTGTAATACTGGCACTCACATCCAAGAGCACAAAGTGAGTGGAATGAAATATGGGAGGAAGTGCTCAGAGAAGCTCAGTGGACAGAGACATGCAAGTGGCGGTGGGGAGATGCCTTCCTGTGTGCCTCTGTGTGTGGAATAACTGTAGCATGGAGAGGGACGAGGGTCTGGATCAAGGGAGTTCAGATCACGGGCGGATTAGGCAGGGATTCTGGTGGGTGGGGACAGAAATCTTGCAGCAGATGAAGCCCAGCAGTCCAGAGCTGCTGAGCTGAAAGTGGAGAAGGAAGCCTTGGGGCTGAATATGGCCATCTTCTAGCATTGGGGCTGATGGCTGGGAAACTGAGGAATAAGAGACTTCTGAGACAAGACCTCTGTTCCAGTGAAGTAACATGCTTTGGCAGGAGGCAGTTTGTGCTTCCGAGAGAGGGGATCATGCAGTTTGGCAACATGCTGTTCATTCTTTTGTCATTCAGGGAGAAAAGGGGTATATGATTTTGATCTGGTGATCAACCAGCTCCTTAGCTGATCTCAGCACCACATGTGAAGCTGCTGTTTCACTGCCATGGGCAGAAGGCACAAGCAGCTCCTTCAAAAATATCCTTGCTTTCACACCGGGGTGCTGTTTGCTGGGGTAATCAGGATGATTGCCACAGTGGGTCTGCTCTGCCATGCCAGAGCATGTCTCCCTGGAGCCACTGTCCCCCTAGGGGAGCAGCTGTTCCAGCACCAGTGCGCCATGTAACCTGACATCGCTTCCACTGGGCACACACCTTCCTTTTTTGGCCTTTTTCCCCAAGAGAAGATCCCTGTTAAGCCAAGCTGGTCTGCTGCCTCATCTGCTTGACTTCCAACATTTTGGAATTTCTGGCTACTGTGCCCTTAGGATGTGATGTTTAAAAAGTTTAAATGTTTAAACCGTTTTGGGATGTTACTCTTGGAATGTGGCATCTCCCTGGCCAGAGCTGGTTGCCTGATTGTGCACCTGTGGCAGAAGCACTTTGCAGTGTTTCCTGAGGAGCCCTGTGTCTCCTCCCTGGCAGGGTCTCAGTCTCTGCTGCTTTTAATTCCTCCTGGGATGCCATAGCTGCCAAAAGGGAGAAGTCCAGTCAAAACTTGACTCAAGACTTGTCCTGGGTCGCAGCTGACCTTCTAATTCTAGAGGCTTCCTTCCACACCTTTGGCTGCCTCTCTAGCAGGTAGTTCTCCCGGTACTCCTTCCAGGTATTTGGGCAGGGAAGCCTGTGCCTGAAGGCTGGGCAGGATGCAGTTTGCCTTTCCCTTCTCCTTCCTAGGGACATTTTACAGGTATGCTCTGACTGCCTCTTGGGCTTCCAATGCCAAAGTCTGATGATGGAGCGGTGGGGAAGGATAAGTCCGATGGGCATGGGGTGAGCAGGGGAATGATCATCAACATGTCTCATGGAGAAAGAATGGGAAGGGAGAGGAGGAGGAGATCAGGGCTTCTATCTGTGTGTGCCTGGAGGTTGGAGAGACTCGATGGAGTGTTTGGGCTCCTGGGTCCTGTTTTCTGTGGGTGGGAAAGGAGAGCACGTTTCAGGAGCCAGCTTCTACTAAATTCCTGTGTGAACGTTGCTTCTTGGAATTGTTTCCTGAAATAGACATCATTTTTTGCATGCATTAAGAAGGTTTATATGGTTTTAAAGTGGAATTAACTGCTCTGCAGTTCTTGATTTCTCATTGTGGAGTTAAAACAAACACTCAGCAGTTTAGTAATATTATTATTAAGGAAAGCATGAGATGAACTGGGACTTCCTGAAATATTTTGCTCATTTTACCTTCCTGTTTTGAAAGTAAGCTATGACACCTTATCCCACATATGATTCTGTGGGATAATACTCCAGTCTGGCTATAAAACGCACAAACAAAATATTAAGAGCTAGGCTATTTGTTTATTTGTTTGTTAAACTTCCTCTAAGTAATGCCAATTCCAGGAAAGCCTAGAAGAATGTGATCTGTTATGTTTCTCCCCTTGGGTATGGTACATAATATCTAGCAATGAAATCTGCAGCTGGGGAAGGAAGTGCCAAGCCTGCAAAAACATTTAAAGAGACATTCTTTATTAATCTCCTCTTTGGCAGGCAAGCTCGTACTGATCATAACACTGCAATATACTCAACTGTACCGTACTTAAACTGTACTTGAACTCAGCTTAACTGGACTGCCTGTCCCGCAGAAGACAATTACAGCTGTAATGGTCTGTGCCCTGACTTAGAGGCTGGGAGAAGGGGACTCCCTTTTAATTTCAGCTCTCCCTGCATGCTGTGAGTGGCTGATATGTCTTTTTTCTCAGGAGCTGGATCTCCAGTGCCGTGGCTGGTGTGACAGGCGCAGCCCCTGCACTGATGGCAAGTGCCCAAATCTTCAAGTGTCTTCAAGTGCCCAAATCAGTGCTGCAGGCCAGGCCCCTGGGCTCTCTCTCTCAGCATGACCTGACCCAGCAGATGTGTCTCACCAGCTGGACACAGGCCGGGCTAGCTGCAGCTGGCTTTGTGCTGCACTGCAAGTACCTCCCCTCACGGAACCACTGGGTGAGGTCCATGATCAACACTGTCAGAACCAGGACTGACAGTGTATGGGGTGGCGTGTCCCTTGAGAAACAAAGAATATTTACAACATTTTTAAAAGCCTTTTATTCTAAGCAAAGAGGTGGCTTTTACAGTTGGTACTGAATTTCATTAATAATATTTAACCCAGTGAGCACATTATTACAAATGCATGTACCCTACTGCCAATAGGAGAAAATATTTTTTTACCTCTCTGGAATTTGCCTTGGGTTTATTTTTTCTCCACTGAGATTGTTGTCAATCAGTAAATCATAGTGTAGTAATGTGATGGAGATAGTTTAAATTTCAGAAAAATGAGCTCTTCCAAATGCTGAGCCTGAAGGAAATCCAGCCAAAGAAATCTGTACTTATCTTTGTGGAACATACTCTTTACTGAGGTTTGAGATTATAGGAAAAAAGTGGCTTACTGGTAAGGAAGTAATTAAACAAACCTATAATGCTTACTTTTTTCACTGGCTCAGGTACCTGAAATATCTTAGGTTGAGTATCAGTGCCTTGGGTCTGTGAAAGAGAGTAGTGCCTTGAGTTTCTGAAAAAGAATAGAAACAGGAATCAATTCTTATGACTAACAGGTTCCAAAAGACTGGTTGACCAAAAAGTATTATTTATCAGTCAGCCACTTTAGGGGCTGTTCAGGGAATGTACACCAGGCTGAGACAGGGGAATCTTGGTTAGAGTTCAATAACTAGTGGGAAAACAGTTACCATGTAAAGGCTGGTAATTTTCTTTTGGTGACAAAATTGTTTGCGTAAAGTTACAGTGATTAAATTAAATTTTCATACATCTGTCTCTGGTCAGAATAAAACCCAAACAGCCACAGCATGTTCCTCCTAGGATGAAAAATATGGGTATATTTGCTTTTATGACTTCTGTTTTTAGCAATGCTGTGAAAATGTTCTCCTGATATTTTGGTTTTTTGGGTTTTTTTTGTTTTTTTTTCCGGTGTCTTGGTAACCATTTTGATTTATAAGGGAATATTACAGTTACAAATTAAAAAAGCCCCAACAAACCAAACCAACAATTGCAAATATACATGATAATCACAATGCCAGAAGGAGTACACATAAGAAAGCTGCTCAAGGTTGAATCCCTTATGCTGTTCTTTTCAGAAAATATTTATGAACCTGGATGCAAACGTATCATATTGACAAGGAAGTTCACTTCCTACTCAAGATGGCTTGTTTATTTTTAGTCTGGGAACCTGAACAGCTATGCTTTCTCAGTAGTATTAATTGCCACTGCTCTGTTTTTCATATGTTTGGGCTTCTGAAAAGAAGAATTGGCATAAAATGCAAAAAGTCGGGAAATGCTGGTCTACCTCTTGAAGCAATGAAAGCATCAACAAAGCAGTCAGCATTATGCAGTTTATGTACTTAAAAAGAGTATTACCTGTTGAAATGTCAACGTGACTTCTTTCTAAACAACAGCTTTCTCTAGGCAACAATAACACTGCTCCTGTTTTACATCTTGAGGCCATATAGTTTTCTAGGCTGAACATCAGCAAAGTGTCATTGAGGGCTATATACAGCTCCAGCATGAATTTCTGTCAAAAATTGTACTGCAGCTGTGATATTTCTTGCTATTCACATTTTTTCAAAAGCCTTTAACAACTCTCATTAAGATCAAAACCAGAAATTTTGTTAAGTCTTTTGATCTAATAAACTTACTTAGTCACTTTTTCCCACATGGGAAAAAGCACATACATAATCATGAGAGGAAGAGAATTAAGAAGTTTCTCGAAGGGATGGTGTTCGATATGATAAACTGTTGTTACTTACTTTACATAGTAACAGCATCACCCTGACATGTTTTGCTTCTGGTACACCTCCAGCAAAAGAACTTTATTCATTGCATGAAAGATGTATGAATGCAATCCATACAATTTCATTGCATGAAATATGTCTTGGCTTATATTTTAGCACCAAAATGACAGACCAGGACCTAGTGAAGCTCAACCTGACAAATAGTTTTGCAATGTATACTGGTGTTTGTAGGTCTTGGCAAGCACAGCCTTACAGAGTCAGGCTCTTAGGTGGCCAAAGTGGTGTTCAGTCCTGAACATCTTCTTCTTTGCTAAGTTTTCCCTTTTCTTGTTGTTTATTTACAGTATTTATATCACAAACAGGAAGCAACAATTTACAGGAGCTATTATTGTTGGCTGAATTTCATCCCCAAGCTTTCTAAAAGTCATTCACTCACAAGAGTTTGCTTTGCATATCTATGGGAAATCTCTTGAGTAACAGTATGTCAAACACAGACACCAAAGAAACAAACACCAAGTAAACAAGGAGAAAAAAATGCTTCAACCCTTTCTATCTCAGCAAAACAAGTAAATATAGGTTACAGGAAAATAAAATGTCTCTTTGTCATCCTGTGAAATCACTCTTTTAAATCTGAGGCTACATTTGTCTATGAGCTTAGATGTAGGCAATGGGCCCTTAGTGACACTGTGATGAGTATTCTGCGTGTGTGAGAGGAAGGACACAGCTCCTGAACACTCTGAACCGGGTGTTGCAAAGTATGACTGACACCAAAGTACATGAGCATGATACTTCTTGTGCTTAACGCCGGTGCCCTCCCCGTCCTGACCCTGTGACTGCTTACTCAGCTGTAGTGCAGAAGCTGACAGGTGAAGCCACCTTCTTTGGAACAAAAACTGCCTTCTGGATGAGCAGGGTTAAGCTACAGGGAGGATGAATACTTCTGCACTGCTCATCTCACCTAGTTCTCTGATGATGCATCAAGGTCATAGAGGCATCACAGAATCACAGAGTGGTCTGGGTTGGAAGAGACCTTAAAGATCACCTAGTTCCAGCTCCCCTGCCACAGCAGGGATACCTTCCAGTAGACCAGGTTGCTCCAAGTCCCATCCAACCTGCCTTGAACACTTCCAGGGATAAAGCATCAGTAGCTTCTCTGGTCAACATGTTCTGGTGAGTCTTCATCCTCATTGTGAAGAAGTTTTTCCTAATATTTAATCTAAATTTATGCGCGTGTCTTTTTATTTCTTTGTATTTCAGCACCAGTTGTGTAGCTCAGATCTTGATTTCTATACTACGGACATCTTAAATTTGATGAGATAGATCCAACCTATTAATGTTTCCCCAAAAAATAAGTGTACAAAAGTTTTATTCCCTAATAAAGTCTAGTTTTGTAACATTTCTAACATTTACTCTGGCATTCTTTATGAGGTAAAGAGAAGGTATAATAAATTGTGGCATATCTGAATAATTCTAAGTTACCTGGAATTCCAGTTGAACACATCAAAATTCAGGACCTTGAAATTTACCCTGGCTTGCTGTTTCACTACCTTCTCATGTTCCTTCAGGCATAGATAATAATAAGAAATACCACAAATTTAGCTTATTGCTCAGAGAAAGCCATTATCAAATTTATTATTGCTATAAACCTACAGACTATTATGTTTTTCACAGCTGGACTAATGAGGCAGGAGAAAAGGCCTAGGGGAAACTTCCTTTACCTGTCTGTTATTTACACAGTAGTCCAAGAATACATTGTGGAAATACTGTCCTGTGGACTCCAAAGCTTTCATATTGAAAGGGGTGTTTTGTCTGCAGCCTGAAGCATCAGCCTCCTGTAAGTTAGGGATCTACAGGCCAAAACATTCATTTGAAAGAACACAAACATTATTTAAGTCTGTAACAAGGTGTAAAACATTAAATGTATTAATTCTGACACTAGCTTTCTGCACGAGAGTCTCTTTTTTTTTGGTGTTACTTTGTTATAGAAGTTAAACTGGAGGGATTTAGTTTACTGGTTTAAGGTTTAGTTTAATACCCAAAGGTTTAATTTTGTATCCAGTGGATCAATGTCTTTGAGTGAGTGGAAGTCTGCACAAGAAATCAAAGCCATTTGTAGCAAAACATACAGCAAACTTGGCAATCTTTGCTGTCAAAAGGGCATCTGGGACCTATTCTGAACCTAACTTCATTCTCAAAAGTAGGTGTATGCCAGAAAAGAAGAAAATGAAAGAAATAAGAAATTAGATAAGTAAATTTTTGCAGAGGACATGGGGAGAAATATGCTGAAAATGTCTTGAAGAAAATTCTTTTACTTTGAAGCTATTACCAGAAAGGAGGGAGTATATTAAAGGAAAACCTGCACAAAACTGAAGAGCAAAATAACCCACTCTGAAAAGAAAATTAACCTTAAAAACACAGTCAGAAAGACTTGGGTGTACTGCAAAGATGTAAACAATACCAAAACAACAAGGGACATAGAGACATCAAACTAACAAAGATATAGTGGAAAGGAGAATAGTGTATTCTAAAGGAAAAGAAAATGAGATTACCTTTTGACCATGCTTTGGTCAGACAGAAGGGGAACATTTCTTCACCATAGATCTGTGTTTGAAGCACAGCTCCTGGCCTGTTAAAATGAGTGGTTATTTCCCACGATCAAACCACCTGGATTAAATGCAGGTACTGCTTTCAAGGCAAAATTGTCCTGCAGGAGTTGAGCTTTGCTTGAGTCACCAAGAATGAAGTCCATAAAACCCTTTATTATCCAGGGATTCTCAGTTTCTCCTGGCTGCACCTTCATTGTTGGTATCACAGCCTTCTGCTCAGTGCCCTTGCCACTTTTGGAAGGGAGTACTGGTGGTGATAGTTCAAACAGACACTGTATTTCACAGTGAATGACATAAGATGTGAGTCTTGCAGAATTGAGACACCACTGGACCTTTAGAGATGGCCACTGGGTACTCCTGCAGGTTGTTGTAGGTGTAAGGATAGTAGTGGGGAAAGTAGCAGGCATCTTGGTCAGGGAACTGGAACATCCAAGTGAGTGAGGAATAACAATGTCTGTCTTGCCCCACACTGTTTTTGCAATCCCTGATTTATTTCCAGGCCTTTACCAGCCATTTCGTATGCTGCTCCTTAGGGCTGATTTCTGAGTACAGCAGTGGCCACAAGCCATGTTTGTACAGGCTGTTTACTTGCTAAAGTTGTCAGTAGTGAAGCACTAAAGCATCCCTGCCTGCATGTTGCTTGCTTGGAAGCAGTACCAGTGTGTGTGTGTCTGTGCTTGCGTGGAGGTCAGTGTGGGGTCAGCCAGTACTCAAATGCTGAATTAGTAGGCAGAGAGCAGACAAACTGTGTGATGCTGGTTAGCACTGTAGCATGAGGTAGTGTCAAATAATGTGCAAAGCCATGAAAAAGCACCCTGCAGTGAATCAGGTGTGAATCTGGTTCACAGTGTTATAAATCAAAGTCTGAGCAACTGCTGGGGAAAGACATGTAATCTCACCAAGCATTCTAGTAATGCAACTGGTGCCTTGATTTGAACTCTTAGTAATAACTAGAGCTTCTTAGAACCTTCTCCACACTATGCTTTAAAAAGAAGTGCTTAAGAAATGTGTTTGGTATGTGTGTATGATTATCACCTAGGGAAAACATTCAGTGCCAAACAAGCACCCATGTTCTACTGCAGCTTGATGCTTGCTATCCCAGGAATAGATAACTGCTTGTAACTGCCTGCATGTCATTCCTCAGGAGCAGGAGGGACAACTGGCCACACTTAAAGGCAGCAGTTTTCTTCTTCTTGGTTGGAAAGTTTCGTTAATCAAGGCTGACATCACAATACCACAACACCCACTTTGCTGGAGAGCTGTACAGGCTGAAATAAGAATCACTTCCAGTTGCCTGTACACAAACTTCAAGTCAGTAATAAAATCATGGAAAGTTGCATTTTTAAAGAACAGCAACTAAAAGACTGTGAGAGAAGTCCCTGTCCTTGTTTACAAAAAGGCAGGGAGCTGAGAGTCAGAGTGTTCCCTCAGACTTTACCCCTTGCAGTAAATTAGCACGTCTGGTTGCAAAGGACAGAGGTTCCCTCCTACGCAGCAGTCACCAGTTCTCCTGGCCACCAAGCACAGCGACCTACTCGTGGCAGGTAATGTGCCTGTACTGCAGAAGCAGCTAATTTCTGAATGAGCTAATGTCAAATAGCACCGGTGCTTTTCTGTGTATTACAAGCCTTTACTAACTGTATTTGCCTCAAGAAAGGTACCAAATCCCTTTCAGTTTTGTGCTTCTGAACGGTTTGTGGCCACAACTAGTTATCCTAGGATTGCAAAACTATTATAATCCTTTCTTATCCATGTAAAAGTGTCCCAGGACCAAAATCAACTGCCAGAAGTTCCAAGTTCATCCAAGGCAACTGGATCAACTTAGCAAACACAGGAAAGAATAAATAAATCTGATACTCAACCAGTGACAGTGGAATAAGGCAACTAACTCCCTTCAACTCTGTCCAATGAATCCTTGCCAGACAGAGAAGCCTGTGTTCAAGAACTGATCCAATCTGACCAGGTTTTGTTTATAAATTTTGGCAAAAACAATATATTCTTCCAACACAGACTTCAGTGTTGATGTTGCAGTTACACAGCTCTCATATTTTTCACTTTCTCTTTTGGCTCTTACCTTTCTTGCTCATATTTTCTCAGCAAACTCATTTTGAGCTGGTTCGTGTTGTTTTTCACTGAGAACAATGGCTTGAGCTGAGCTGGACTTCTGGGAAAGGTAACAGGACAAGCAGAACTTAAAGAAGATGAGGCAGATGTGTAACTATGTGACTAGTTTCCTTCCCCATCTATAGGAAAATAATTTATTCCCAAGTGCTTTAAAATTACATGGAAACTCACATTGATTCATCAGGCTTTGAATTATATTTGTAAAGGAAATCAAAGCAAGTGCTTTATCTACCTACATCTGACAGCAAGATTCCTTAGGCTGTTCACATCTTCTCCTAGATAAATCACTTCTATATAAAACCTCCTTTGTCAGGAGTTTGCTATGGCAGCATTGTGTCCAAACCTGTTGTAGTGTACAATGATTCAGGGCTAGTGAGTGTCCACTCTGAAAAAGGTAGCAGAATAAGGACATAGATGTCTCAGTCCCATGTCTATGCATTTCCAATTTTTAAATTGTTTTTGAATTGCAATTTGTTGTATATATAAAGCACATAAACTGCCTTGGTCTTCACTATCTCACAATAGGCTTGCATTAGGACTTCTGTACAGACTGCATAAAATCAGTTATTAACTGACATTCATATTTAACCCTATAGCCCTGAAATACAGTACTGACATTGCTAATAACTGGACATGAGATTTGTACTGAATCTGTAAGACCTCAGGACTAAAGTCTGAACTATATCTGCCTGCAGCTTTGTTTCACTTAATTTAGCTGTGACAGCAATTTCTCTAATTGACACCTATGGCTAATTTGTTTTATTTTGTTTGCCTTTGTGTGGTGCAAACATAGGCTTATAAAGACAGCAGTCACAAGGAGGAGTTCTGTGTAGAAATGCAGGCCTACATCTGGACAAACTGCATTTTAGGGGTAACAAACAAATATCTGAAATCAGTGGGGGGTTACTTGCTTATCAGCAAGGAATTCTTCAAAGCTGGGAAAAGCCACTCGAATGAAAACACGATAGGCTGAGAAAAGGCTTTGAAAAAAATCTGTTAATTGGATAATTGGGACTGCTGGTACTGCGCACTGAGTGCAACACTACTCGGAGTTAATTACTTGTCATAGGATCATAGATATGAAAGGACACCCTTTCAAAGGATTCCCTATCCTTCCTACTGTCTCCTTGTATCAGGCCAAGAGATAGAAGTTTGGTTTCATGCAACTTCGTTCTTGCTTTGGGTCTGAATCAGATACTAGCACAAGTAGTACTAATATTTTACTAGGAAAAAAAATGCTCATTGCTTTAGGTCTGGTTTCTAGATTCAATTCTCTTCACAACAGACAAAACCCCATAAGAAACAAAAGATTTTCATCTGAAGGATCTGGTTTCAAGTGTAGATAACATCATATATGAGAAGTAAAGGAATTAAGCACAAAACTGATGAACCCATTTTTAACCTGTAGTGGATACCTAACTCTAAGGGAGGCCTGGCTCATAAACTGGTGGTTAAGGGTGAGCTGCAAGGTGAGACCAGGATAAATACTCACCTAGGTCAGGAACCATTAAGTATGAGTAGATCAATTTCCAATTTGTTTAGAGATTCACAGTAAAGTGATCACTAATATATTTTCCCTTGCCTTATCTTCCACCCTGAGGTTTTACAGGGAAAATGTAGGGGAATAATTTAAAGGGTCTTAATATGTAACAACAGTGCCAACTGTCTTCTGTCACAAATTAGCTGGGGGGGGGTCTTCATCCTAAACCAATTAGATTTAAACACTAAAATAAAATTGAAAGTCCATAGCAGGATAATTTGATTTTGTTTATTTTCAGAGAAGAGCTGCCTCTTTTGTTTCATGGCCTGCAGAAGAATTAGACCTAGTGTCTGTAATCTGTGCACTCCACCATTATTGCATGCCTGGACTGTACCTCTGCCCCTGTATAACTGAGACAGGGTGCTTTTCAGCTGTCTGAGGAGGCATGAGCAGGAAAGTCTGGTGGGTTATACCATGAAGACCCAACAGAAAGGTCAATTTGCACAGGAGTTCAGTGGTAACTGTGGAGTTGGAGGTCACAGCCACCTAAGCAAACTGGCAAACTCCTCCAGCTTCCTCTGTTGTCCATGAAGATATGTACTCATGAGGAACAATTCAGAGCACTGAATTTTGGATCTGCTTGGTTTTGCTCTCTGGAAGACCTGCTTTTCCTCCACTGGTTATAGAGGCACCAGTGGTGAGTCCCTTGGCTAACACAGGAGTCCAAGTTGGTTATATGTGAATATACATCCCCAGGATTTCTCTGAATTGCAGGTAGGCATGACTGTCCAGCCCCTGGATGTTGCCCAAAGCAAGTGACAAAGGGGATACGTGGCCACAGAAGGGGCTGTGGCTGGTGTGTTCTTTACTGAGCAGAAGAGGGAGCATTCAAACCTTCTTCTTGGAGTGCTCAACATGTTGCTGTGTGCTGTTGATCATGGATGCAGCAGAAAACCTACGAGCTCCACAAATAGTCTCCAGCACTAAACACTCAAGGGAGTTCTGCTGTTTGCTGCCACAAGAGGAATGCCATGACCTCTGTACCAGGAGTTATGTTTGTTATGGTTGTATCAGTTTGTACACGAGGGACTGACCAGTGGTTCTTCATACACCCAGGAAAGTTTTTTCTTCTCTGTCATAACCACACTCCATGTATGGTTATACAACCCCCTCTAGAGTCACATTCTGCACCTTCAGTGCTGGAAAGCAATGATGTGTTTCTTTCTGCAGGGAAGATGGTCCTGAGAGGCAAGCAGGTGTGATTTCCAGAACTGCTTTTTTCTTTTCTCAAAATGCCAGTTGAATGATCAGATTTACTTTCCTTGCATAAACAGTAATTTCTGTAATCTAATCACAAACCAAATAAACTCAGTCATATGCACTTATTTCAATTATCCAATTTTATTTCTATCATCATGATGCTAAAAAAAAAATCATCATCTCAATTGGAATAATGTGTAAGGTGCAGTGTTTTGCTAAGAGTCCACTCTGTTTAGAGAGGTGAACAGGAGAGGCAGAGAGGGCAGGGATAGGTGGCAGGAGTGACTGCCCAGAGTTTGGAGTGTGAGAACTGCCTGAAAACTATGTAATACATCTGTCTTGTCCACTGGGCAGCATTATCCCTTACATGAGCTCTAAAGTTTGCTGCTGGTAGGGGGAACTTCACAGCCTAAAGTTTAGTCTGGGATCCCAGGAAATTTGGGTACCTCTGGTGAGACTTTTTGTATTCTTTCTTGGGAAAAAAATGTTTGTCTTGGTAGCAGCTGATTTAAAATGTTTTCTTAAATGTTGATTTAAAATGTTTTCTTTAAGCTTTATATTGCAAACTGTTTTTCTCTCTAAGTCTTAATTTGCTTCTAATTGAATCAAGGATGACAGGAATTCAGGATGAGTGCACTAAAGCTTTGTTTGATATTGAAGAAATTTTTCTTCCCAAATTATTAATTTTTTTTAAAAGGATCTGTGTTATATTTCCTTAAACAAATTTTATTTGCCTTTGCAAAATGAAGCAATAGGTGCTATTTTCAGATTCATGTGTAAACTTTATGAAAAATGTTTTGGACACGTTTTTGTTTACTCTTATTCTTTCTACAGTGGGACAGTACACCTAAAGTGCTTTGGGTTTGCTACTTCTTTCCCAAAGAATCGTTTATTTCTAGTGGAACAGCTAAGGGGACTGGGGAAAACAGAACTGACTTTTTATTAAAGAGGTCGGGTGCTGTTGCCAACAGAGAGAAAAAGAACGGCCACGAGATGGTAGCAGTCCGTCAGAGAAGGCCAGGAGATGGATCTGAGCTTCTCTTCTTGATCCAGGGAGGCAAATGCGCCGCTGTGCCTTGTACCGTACAGTGGAACACTTGCAGTGTACAAGCAGAGCTATTTTAGAACTATTTTTTGGAATTTTTTCACTCTGAGGTGATCTCGTGTGAGGTAAGGCAATAAAGAGTAGCACCAAAAGCTGGTGTGCCATGGCTCAAGCAAGGATGCCAAGTGCAAATCCATTTTAAAACTGCCAGAGCAAGCTGACATCTGGGATTGTGTCCTGCTGTGAGGCCTTGGCTGGCTCCTCCTTTTTGGGCTGTCCTCAGGGCATCCGGGATGGCACAGCCCCAGGCTGCAGAGGGTGGACCTGCCATGCACTCCTCCTGCCCTCTGGGATCCGCCCAGGGTAATACAAGGGGTTAACCTCGTACTGCTTGGCCTTGGGAGAGATCAGGTGCCATCCGCTCTCCCCTGGCTAAAATAAACCTCATGTTAATAGAAAAAGACAGTGAAAACTCCATCATGTGCCTTGTGTGGTTTGACAGAAATGCAGTCACATGCCCACATGTGATCAAGATTAAACTTGTGCTGCAGGGTGATCTGCCAGAGTGCAAACCCCTATTGATGTGCACAAACACACAGTTTTGGGGGGAAAAAAAGAGAAAGTTTTTACTTCTGCTGTAAGATAAAAGGGGAGCTTCTGACAGACAGCTGAGGCAGAAAACTGCAGGGATTATTTTGGTCTGGGTTGCAATTACCAGAAAAGATACGGGAGATTTTTCTGTAAACCACTTCGCTGTGAATTCTGGCAGAATTTCATCCTTTGGTGATGCATGGAATTTATGGGAAGGTGTGTGAAGGCTGGCAACACTTATCTACATCGTGCTTGAGTGAGGTTATTGTGTGTCAGCAGGACTTAATACAAAGGCAACATTCAACTTACAACATTACAAAGTAAATTTGATGCTGCAGTGAAGACGAGCCCTGCTGTTCTTGTTGCATTTCTATGTACAAATGCTAGTTGTGCTGCAAATAGCAGCAGTTTCATTTGGGCATGGTGCTCAGATGTGAATGCTCAAACACCTTCCAGCATGCAGTTCAAATATTTCAAAGCCAGCAAAATGGTACCAGTGTTTGTGTTCAACCAACTTTTATGATCATTTGCTTTCTGAGAGCCGTAACCAACAGTCTGAACAGCCCTTTCCTCCACAAAGTCCATCTTCCGTGTAAGTTTTTCTCCTCAGCGCTAACGATTTAAATACCTACTCATTACTCAGTAAGACTCTGTCCCTGGAGGCAAAGGAGGAGTCTAAATGTCACTTCATGTCACAAAAATGAAGAGTTGGTTTGTATGAGGTGCCTTTCACCCAGTGCAAACACGCACACATGCTTTAGATTTCTCTCGGTTTCCACAGGACTATTCTTAGCAGCGCAGTGAAACGGTTGTGTTAAACATGCTACAGAGAAGGTTCAAAATAAATCATGTCTCAAATTGACCTGATTCTCTTCTTTGCTGTTTTCCTTCGGCTATAACGTAGCTCACGAAGGGATAAAATGCTGCACTGAAAGTAACAGTTTAGTTTGTTTCTCTCTGATGCAACTGTTGACACATTTTTCTATTTCTGACTTAATTTCCATGCTTTCCTTTGATTGCACAATTCTCAAAGGTGGCATCCTCCATTTTACAGAAAGAAAACTGTTTAAGAATATAGATATTCCAGATATTTCTAGCTAAATAAAAATAATATGCTCTCTGGAAACTTATACAATTGGCTCACTTAAGGGATTTGGTAAATATCTATGAATTTTTACAGGCATTTGAGAATCTCCAAGTCAAGTAAGCTCCTTTAAATCCAGTTATTTCTGCTTTGTTCTTTCCTGTTCTTTGCAGACATTTTTTTCTCTCAGGCCATCTCGCAGCGTCACATCCCTAGCAGCCAATACTGGTTCTTGTGTCCATGCTTACGTTTCTTTTTTTTCTTTTTTTTCTTTTTTTTTTTTTTCTTTTTCCAGTTCCATCTCTAATAAGCCTCCTGGGCTTTATTTGAAGATTTCATTTGCAACTGCAAAGAAACCCTTGTGTATACCAAGTCTTCTATGTGGATTAAAAATGTTTTAAAAGACTTTATTTTAAAGACTGAACATAAGAGTTCTTGAAGATACATGGAGCTGGGTACTTGACACACACCTGAACTCAAGCCTGGTACACAGAAAAAGTAAAAAATGTGTAAAATATTTTCCTGCTTTCTTTAACAAGTTGCTTTGAGCCTGTAGTAATGTTTAAATTCCTTCCTGTGTTCACTGAGATATAAAGGAGGTCTGTAAATATGTTTCTTTCCTATTTTCCTCCAAATGTTCTGCTTCTTGTATATATACAGAAGTTTCTTCACATACTTGAGGAATAATTCTAATATTTTTCTTTGCAACTTCAATCTGTTTTAAAGTCTTGGCTGAAGTTCTTGAGACGTGTTGAAACAACCTAAGATCACCTAAAAAGAAATCTGAAATGTCATGGTGCAAACCTGGCATTGCAATGTCAGAAAGTTTGCAAGCAGCAATATATGCCTTTTTCTGAGGCAACGCAGTTTTAACACAAATGATTGCCCAAATCATGTTACTGTATTCCAGCACAATCCCTTGAGAGAAATGGGCAATGCTAAGAAACTTTTGGAAACGGCTGGGGAAAAAAAGAGTCACAGAAAATGGATGGTGACCACACATTGATCTTACTGCTCCTGCACATGATCTCAAGAGATTGGGAGTGTCTTTTTATTATATGGCTGTGCAGTGCTTAGCACAGCAAAGCTTTGAACCCTGCTAAGGGGTTTTGGATGTTATGGGAATGCCAGTAAGTATTGTGCTGTTTAGCTAATGGTTATTGTAGTGCTTTCAGAATTTGTTTTGTTCCCACAGGTTTTATTTTTATCCACATTCCTCAGCTGTGTGTTGGTGTGACTATCACTGTCATTGTTTTGCCAGGATGGGTCCTCACTGCATTCTAGTCTATTTTTGGATTCTGAGCATGGCACTGACCTCTAATCAAACGCAAGGGTCCCTGTCAGAGTTAGGCACCTCAGGGTTTTCCCTTGCTCATGAAGAGTTAATCAGTGCAGCTGGGACTAGAGTGCAGCCCATCTCACACTGAAGCAGATGCCTGTGCTTGGTTAGATGAATGCATCCTTCAGCTCCAGCAGTTTTATTGACTGGATCCCCCTTGGCAGTCAGGCTGTAGACACCTAAAGCCAGGAGAGATGAGACCCCTCCCTGGAGCCCTGCACCATGCTGCCTGTGTAACTAAGTGTGGGAAGATGATGTATGGAGGGTGCTTAACCCAATCCCCATCAGAGGGCTGGGGGCTGCAGGGGCTGTCCCCCGGCCCAGCAAAGGGACTTCTCTCAATTTTTCCTGTTCTGTGAATCTGTCATAACCATGTCCACAGAGCTGGCCACATCTAGGGCAGAACATGAGCTCCAGATAACAATTTCTCTCCCTTTCTCCCTCTGCCACACCTTCCCTCCCTGCCCTGTCCTCTCCTTTGGCTAATCCCTGCTGCTGTTCCCAGTGCTATCCTTGTGCCCATACCCACCAGGGCCTGCTGGAAGACCAGTGGTGGCAGAGCTGTTGATTTTCAGTGTTGGTACAGAGTCTGAGTTTGTGATTTGCAGTAAAGATTGCCTCTGATTTAATACTCAGCCATCCAGGATGTGGATGCCCTGGGATAACCAGGCTGTGAAGGGTATTGTGTCTTAGAAAGACCTCTGTAAAATACAGTGCAGCCACGAGTCTCCTTTAGCTCAGAGATTACACCCCAAAATTGCAGAATGCAGGCTGCTTGTGAGCAGCAATATGACACCCGTGCTGGGAGGAACAGGGACCAGCTTTCCAGAATGGCACAGAAATGAGGGGGCAGTGAGAAAGCTGATGGGGAAGATGCTTTAGCATGTGAAAAGTTTTGTTTTAAAAAAGGGAAGGTGAGCAGACAGCATATGCCTACTGATGGCAGGCTCTGATCAGGTACTGCATCAATAAGCAGAAGCATTTGGAGATCAGCTGTCCTAATTGCATAGCCTGTTAAACACCATGAACTTGGATTAACATTTCCACAGCACAAGAGATGGAAAAATATTTTGTCATTTTCTCATTTACTTCTTTGTGGAAACGTTGTCTAGAGGTGATGTGGTCTGTGTAAAATACTGTGCATGCCTTCAGTGATTTTGAGACAAGCACATGGGGGTCCTGTCTGTATTTCACAGCTCAGATGTACTGGGCTGGCTCCAGCTGCAGCTGCAATACCTGAGCAGTGCTGTGCTGAGATAGCAGTCTGAACCTAGAGAACAGCACAGCAGTTTCACTGGTGACTCCTTTTCTCTGCAGGAAAATTAGCTGGGCAGGCTGCTGTGCCGAGGTGTTAGGCTGTTTCCCAAGGCAGAAGTGTTGCATTAACTCTGCAACCTTTGCACCAGGCTCTGTTGCCTGTTTCTGCACCAAGCAGAGCTGTGATATAACAGACAACATGACAAATACTCATGCAGCTGAGGTTATTTTAGTCTCTCTGTTGCAAGATAGCTGTACCCAGATTAGGACAACATGGAGTAGATCTGGTGGTGCTTAATAAGTCAAGAAGATCTGGGGCTGGCTGTGTAAATGAGTGTAGCAGATCTATAATGCAAAAAACCAAAAAATTCAATAATGTTCCTACTTTTAAGATGAGAGCAAAGCCTCTTGGCTCACTGAAATGACAACAGCTCAAATAAAGTAGCACTGAAAAGGTAATGAAACCACTGCACTAGCTTTAAGTTATCTGGCATGGATGCTGCTGAGAAAATTGATGCAGCAGCAAGAATTCTGCATGGACTGCAAAATGCTGCTGAGAAGCTATATAAAGTCACCATAGGTTCACATTTCAGCTAGTTGAAACACTTATAGTCCAGAAACTAGTGTGTATGAAACAAGATCCTGCTCTTCAGGTGGCTTCATTGACTTTTCTAGACTGCCTCCAACCTTGTATAATTTCTTCTATCTTTTCCCTAAACATTTAAAATTTTTTTTCTGATGGACTGACCGTGAAATCAAAGCATAGTGACAAGCATCTTGATTGCTTTGATTGTTTTTCCTGGATTCTTTAGAAATAGTTCATGAAGTCCTTGCAGACTGTAGACCACAGGCTGAAAATCATTTAATAATTCTCTTTGCATGTGCCTTGCAGGTTCCTGGGACACAGCATGCCCTTCAGCAGAAAAATCAGGGTCATGCCTCACAAATGCTTTAATAGGTTATTTGAGACAGAAGGTGTGGGTTTTAGGTCAAGACAGAGGAGTATGTATGACAAAACCTGATAGACAACAAAAGGGATAAGTGACATTTAGAGTATGATAATGAATTATGTCCTTAATTTCTTTTTGCATTTAAAATTTTTCTTTATGAAGCAAGAGGTAAGTGAGTCTGTAGAGTAGAAAACACTGGTTAGAGTTCCTCTGCTCTGGCTAGGTTGGGTTCTTTTAATGTTAAATTTGGGTTAGGAACAGTGTGTGGCTGTTACTTTCTTCTTCAGTTATATTTTTAACTTTTGGCAAAGTCTCATAATCTTGAAGATGTTTATTTTTATAGATTTCAGAAAAAAAATAAATAAAAACAAGCTATTTGTATCTCTGTGCTTGTATAATTCAATGTCACGACTATGACTTTCTCTGGTCAAAACTAGGACCAGCAGTTTTCTTCTGCAGCTGTGGAGAACTCGAATAATACTTGATAGTGTTAAAGGTACAAAATATTTTCAGAAAAAACACCCCATTGTCTTTGCTTCCAGTAAGAGAGAGTTCTTATTTATACAACAGCTGCCAAAAGATGAAACTCAAGTTATAGCACTGCATTTTTCCAAGCAAGCTCATCCCGGCAGCTGGGGAGGGGCTTACTACTCGTTTTCCCACTCTAGGAAATACTTCCACGTAGGGAGCATTTATCCTGAGATACCAAGACATCATTGTGGATGGGCATCCTGGACCCCTCTGTGCTGCTCCTGGCCCCAGGTACCATGGTACTGCTCCCCTCCTGCATGACAGGGTGGGCTGTGGCAGGCAGCTGGACTCCTTATGTTCTGCATTCAGATGTCAGGTGCTACTGATCCTAAGATTCCTCCTCCATCAGCTTTGGAAAAGCTTGAAAATGTTTCTATGGATGGGGAACTTCCATGTGTTTCAGAGTCAGAAATGGGAAGCTCAGAAGGGTCTTCTACTTGGCACAGCCTCAGAAGGATTTTGCCTCAAGGTCTGGGAATGATGAGGTAGTAGGGCAGGGTTTTAGGGCTCAGTCTTTGCAGAGACTCTTAAAGAATGTCATTGTCATTAAAGGATCTTTCTGATATTTCTGGCTCTAAAAAGCCCAATAAAAATTTAAGTGGGAAAACATACCAAAGTGACCCTTATTTTCTGTATTTATAGCTCCAGTTCTCACAATACACCACAGACATTACTAACCATACAAGGCTGCATCCTCAATAAGGACATCTGTGTTGACATCTCCTGAAGTCTGGCATGGCCAGGAGCTGAGTGCCCAGCACAGTGTGCAGAGGGGAAGCCAGGCACAGTAACCCTTGGGGGAGCAGCAGGCAGAGCCAGCACTCACTGGGAGCCCCACGAGAGCAGGACATGTTTGGCAGTCACTGTCACCACCCTCTGAAGGGGGCTCAAAGGAGGCAGCTGGGCACAGGGCTTGGGGAAGGAGGATTGGGGAGGGTGTCCCCTCCCACACCTGCAGCCTCTAACACTGGGACAGGAGCTCTGGCCACAGTCTGTGCATGCTATTACTGACTGCAAACACAAGACATGGCCTTGCTTCTGCAGCTGGAACATTGCTCTGAGGGGATAGGGGTGTCCTGGATACCCTCTTGTTAATGAAACCTTATTTGCTATGAATAAAGTAGTAGCATCTCTCTGTTTTGAATCCCTTGGGAATCTGCAGTTCTCCCTCTGCTTCTGCTATATCAAGTGTGGACCCTACCTGCTGGGCATGGCATCTGCTGGGCTAATCACCCAGTTTCTGTTCTAGGTGTGTCCTGCCAGCTTTTCTGAGGCAATAATTCCCCACCTTAGCTTTGCTTTGAGTAACCCATAAAATGTAGCATGCTCAGTTAAGGTATTAGTGAGCATGAGGCAGTCTCCTCTGGTTTGCTATAGATGAATAAAATATTAAACCAACAGCTACCTCGTCTTCTCTAAAATGTTCCTTCTTGCTAATTATTTAGCGAAGGCTAAGAACTTTATGTCTCTTTCCACAGTAAAGCCCTCAGCCTCATTGTTTCAAGGAGCCTAGATGGGTTTTACTGCTGGGATCAGCTGCCAACACTTTGGAGAAGCTGGAGGTTGACACTTGGAATGGTGATGCCTCAAAAACAAAATGTGGAAAGAGTCTACTTGCTGGAAGAAAACACAGTTCCTTGAAACAGTGCACACAAGACCACCTGAGCTTTTCCCAAGGATCCAGAAAGCCAAAATCCTGTGGCCAGCTGCAGTAAATGTATGGTGACTGATGGGAACAAGACCAATTTTTGGCAGTTGTGGTTCTGATCCTGTGTGTAGAGAATGGCTGTGAAGTGCATTTTTTTAATCTTGAAACTACTGCTAGAACACAGTAAATGTAAAGATTATTTTATCTGCCCACAGGAAATTTACTTAACCAACTTCCAGGAGCTTCTACTTATCTTCACCATGTCCTATCTGAATTCTTTAAAAGCTGCTCCTAAGTAACACTGACTTAAAAGAAAACAACCCTCCCTCTGTATTTAAATACAGAAGATGTCCCAACCTCTCTAGGTAAGAAATAACATGGAGTTTTAATAGTTTTCAAGTTTCATATCCTAAATTGGAACCCAGCATTTGCAGTTGATTAGCACTGGCCAAAAAATGAATGACCACAACATCCTCTTCCTGGGAGTACCCAAATTAATAGGAATAGGTTACTTTTATCAATATAGTACTCTTGTCTCTTCCAAGGGAAGCACTGAGGAAACTTGCAGGGAGCATCAATTAAAACGAACTGGGGCTTTTCATGCATTCTGAGAGAGAAAGGCCACAGAGCTATTGATTTCTTTCTTTAGGTATGAGGATTTATTGTGTGAACTCCTTAACTAGGGGTACCATAGATAGTAAAGGGTTCTGTAAGTTCAGAAAGTGTCTCTACTGCATCATGAAGGAAAAATGTACCCAGTGCTATTGTACACAAAGACATCATCTCTGGCTCAGGATGTCCTTAGGTGCAAGTCACTGGAAGCTACCAGATATGTTAGTGACATGCTATTATATGTGTAATTTGTATCTTGTCCTTTGCAACCATTCCTGGCTACAGCTGGAGAGGAAGTGCTGGGTCTGAGGGACTTTTTTTTCTGATTTGGTAGAGACTTTTAACTCTTGTGCTTTTCTGCACATTTCTCATTTAAATTAGACACACAGCAGGCAGCAGTGAAGACCTATTTTGCCTGTTCTATAGCAATAGGCTAGAAATTTTTCAGTGCCTGTGCCAGGCTCAGTGGCATTAGTTTAACATACATGCCAATCTCCATTCTTCCAAATGCTTTTGTATGAGTATACAGGTTATTGCATTCAAACCCAGCCCTTGCTCATGGAATTCCACCTGTGTAGCAGTGGGTAAGCATGGGTATTAGACTGTCAAACACAGCTGATATCATCCTCATGACATCCTGTACAGTTCTGACTTGAAAGCTTCTCCAGTGGTCCTGCATAAGAGCTCTGAAATGCTTGAGCCACGGATGTTACCCTCAGCATATCTGTCCACCTTCCTGTCACACACTCTTGGTTTGAAGATCTACAGGGCACAGATCATGTGGAAAATTGTTTCTGAGTTTCATTATTGCCTCTGTGAGAAATTAACAACGTGGCTCTTATCTGAATTTGCCGAACCAGCCACCAGATACGATTTTACTTTCCTGCTGCATATAGGAAAGATTCATCTCCTATCAGAAATATGTTCCCATGAAGACATTTCTGGGCCTGATCAAATGGCCTTTTGACCATCTCTTTAGTAAACTAAACAGGGGTTCAGGACCTCTGATGAAAAGTAACAAAATTTTTTGGGTTACTGAGTACTGTTCTGCAACTGAGCTGCAGCAATGAGTTGCTCTTGTGCTCTGAGCTTGCTGCAAGCAGAGATGATAAGTGCAAGCCTAAGTCACCATGAACTGTATTTTGTTTGACAACTGGAGCAGCCAAAGAGGTCACCTTCTCTAACCCAGTCAGTGAGCAGCAACTCCCTTGGTTTGGATTTGTGTCTGAGCTTTGGACTGATTTATCCTCTGTGTACATTCAGTGCCTCGTCACAAAGCTCAAAGGACTGAAGTGGCTATGATACAGATTTCTCATTTCTAAGTAAAGTGAAGACATGGGAAGGGCAGAGAATGGATTTTGCACTGTTATGTAGCTCCCAGCCGCAATTACAGTTTGGAAACAAGCCAGAGGATTTGTACTATTGGGAATACTTGGGACATTTATTTGAGGTTCAGAGAGAAAATTCCAGGTGGTTCCCACAGTATGACTTTTCTCAGACCTTTGAAAGAGGTGATTTAAAATTTCCTCTGTAACTAAATAATTATAACTAGCAACAACTTCCTCCTGTTTGCAATGTAGTTAATATTAAATTTGTTTCTATAATTTTTGTCTGAAGGAACCTAGGAATCCAGTTCATAACTGGTTCATTTAGAGAGATCAAGAAATAATGTTCTTCTGAGAGTAGGCACCCAAAGGCTTCAAGCTTCTCACATTCGATCACCCTGTCAGCCCTGGGCTGAGGTAGTGAGGGTAAGGAAATATTTCTTCCTGAAGAGTTTATCAACAGCATCTTGTCATCAGGGTAGCTAATTATTCTGGTTAAATGCTGCTTGAAGTTCTGGAATTCTTATGAGTGCAGATTTTATACACATGGAAAAGCTGTTGTAAGAGAATATAAAACCATAATGCCTCTTCAATCAGGCAGTTCACTGGTTTGCAGCAGGTTGGGTTTGTTTTTTTTTTGGAGGTTGACCTGATCCAGAGCTTGTGGAAGTCAGTACAAAAACTCCAAACACAATCCTGGGTTTAATTCAAGGAATTAAGTTGTATGCCTTAATGCCATAGGATATTATTGCACTAAAGATCTTGTTAAGATTAAAATGGGATTAGGCATTACTATGAATGAATGCAAAAGTTTACATGGCTGGGATAAAGCTGCAAAGCTTTATTCCACGTTTCAGGGAAATGGTTCCAGACTGAAGCAAAGAAAAATATATTGCATATCATAGCATTACACACAACGTGGTGCATGTTGTGCCTTCCAAAGTGAGAAATCTGGCACTAATGGTAGGATGTGGAACGAAAATCTTACTGTATTTTCCAAAGAAGCAGTTCTCACTGAAAAGTGAAATGAAAATGTCTCATGTGCTTCCATGCTCTTTGTTTTGAGCTTGAGATATTTTGCTGTTTTTTTCATATTTATTTTTCAGCAGCTGAGAACCCAGCATCTTACTTTGTCTTGTTATCAGAAGCTTACAGATGGCAGCTAAACAGAGCTTTCTATATATTTAGCTTTGATATTGTAATGGCCAAGCATGAATTTCACATGAAAAGCAAACTTACTTTCTATACATCACTAGTGTACAGCCTGAGAGACAGCAGCAGTGGAGATGCCCTGACTCCTGCAGGGACTATGCCTGCTCTGTACCAGATGTTCTCTGCAGGGGATTCTTGGAGGCTTTCTGCAACACACTCACAAACGTACTGAGTATCAGAGCCTTCCCACTTCCCATGGGGCCCATGTTTTCCCGAGGAAGGTATTTGTCAGGACTTCTTGATAACAGCTACTTGATATTTTGATGTTATTTTCAGACAGCTTTTCCTTGTTTCATCTTTGCTAATACTTGTCCTCCTTTGTTATCTGTACCCTACAGCTACCTCCAGGGAGGAATTGTAACTCCACTTGACTATTTCAGGGACTGTGCACGCTGCAACGACTTCCCTGGTGCCTGTGGAGTCCTTACTCCTCCTTTCTTTGTTTTTGTTTACTCTTTATTCCCCTTCTACATGAGTTCAATATGCAGAGCAGTTTATCAGCTTCTGTCCTCAAAATGCCTAGAACTGAATGGAGCCTTGTGGATGGGGATGCAATGCTGTTAAGATCCTCTCAGATCTATCATAATATAGCTCCTTGTGGTACTCTTTCAGTACAGGCAGCTTTAGTTCAAAATTGCCTCCTTTGCTGACCATATTTCATTCCAATGTAATTGTGGACTTGCTTTCCCTTTGCTCTTTTCTCAGACTGGTGCTTACCAGACCATCTAGCATAAGGTTTGTTTTTGAAAGGACTTTCCCCAGTGCCTCCATCTGCGTGTTCCTCGTCCCAGCTGTCTATAGGTGACCTGGCCAGGTACTGACATTTTCAAGACTGACTGTGCTGCATCTTTGCAGTGGCCCCTACTAGTGAAGTTCGGTATCTGCAGGCTGGAGTAACACACTTGCTTGCAGACCAGGGTTATAACTAATTCACTAGTTCACAGTGATGTACTTACAAAGTGCTTAGCAGGGAAAGACCTTGGTTCCAGTGAATGTTTCTGGTAAAACTGCAGTTGCTAAAGCAGGATCCAATACAACTTGTTGTTTTCTACATGGTTGGCCTTCTGTTATTTTTCTTCCCTTACTTTCAGACTTGCAGCCAGTTCCCTGGTGCAGACAGATGCAAGATTGCTATGCCCATGCCAGCAGCTGTTTGAATGACACAGATTTGAGCTGGCTTGAATCCAGATAGCTCTTGTGAGATGAGCAAATGAGTTTGCCTTCTCCCCATGCCTGGAGAAACCAATGTGGTGTTTTGATTAAGCAATGGGAGTTTGTGCCTCAGGTCACTGATGGGGCAGAAACCTCTGTGTGGCTGAGAAATTGGCCTTGCCTTCCATCTGCCTGTTTGCCCCTCTACAGACCCTGTAAACCTGCCTAGGTCATACTTCCAAGAGACGTGTTCCAGCAGCCCTCAATTTTAGTGATCCTGGGATTTCTATCTGTTGTTCCTTTTCATGTCCTGTCCAGAGGTAAGGGGAAGTAAAACATGGGTTTATTGAGTTCACCTAATAGCACTAGACGTAGATTCTCCCACTGATGTTATTCCTGCTTACCTACTCTGTGACCCATGATTACAGGGTCAGTGTGGTGGCAGTCTGGAGCTCCCAAACTTTGATATGTTTTTCTCCAAGCTCTCTTCCTTCCTGGATGGTTGTGCAGCCACTGCTTCCCAGAGAGAGCAAGATTCAAGTTCAGTTTGCTCAGTGCTTTATAAATTATTTGTGCCTTGTGTGGATGCTGTTCTTCAGAATCATAGCAGGCTCAGAATTCCTGCAAGTGCTCCTTGGCCAGCTGCTATACCCTCCCTGTCTGGCACAGACCACAGGGCAAAGCCCAGTGTACAGCTTTGGCAAGCAGCTTTCTGGGCCTTCACCTCATTCCTCCTCTCTGTTCTCCATGTTCTTGAAGCTATCTTCCCTTCCTGTGGACTTTTCCTGTGCTGACCACTGTCCTGACCAAGGTCTCAGGGTACCAAAAGCATTCCTCATTCCCAGTGCCCCCCTGTCTAAAGTGCTACTCTTCACGGGGTAGTGTAGTTCATCTATTTCTGTCATATCCCTTGTCTGCTCTGACATCTGGACAGTCTGTTGTATGTTGAGTATGTGCTAGTGATTGCTATGCTCAGCCACTTCATTTACAGCCTCAGGAATCTGAGAGGCCCTCAGACAAATGCCAGAGGCAAGAAAGTGTTTGAAAATTCCTGAAGGCCTTGATAGGGAAGGTATTCTTTTCACCCAGCAGGAGCAGCAACAACTAAAATTCTCACCACAGTTATGCTAAACTTCAGGAAGAGGAACAACATAAAATGTGAGAGCACATGTTAAAGGTAAGTTGAAAGTGGCAGCTGACAGAATTCAATCATTATGTACCCCCAGCACAGAGGCTTCACCCATCCCACTCCCTCCAGGTGGATCACAGTTGGTGTGGAAAAAGCTCAGAGCCATAAATGCTCCCTGCCTTGTGCTCTCAGGACAAACTTCAGAGGTGCAGGTGCCTAACATTAGGGTACTAAGCTGATCCCAGCTTCAACAGCCCTGACAGCACTGTGGGCACTGGGAATAAGGCTTCAAAGTTAGGCAGTCTGGTATGAGGAAATTCCAGAGTAGAGCACATTTATAAGCATGTGATACTATATTTATTTTAATTGCATAATCTTACTTTTATTTTTTTTCAGATCTGTCTAGATTTGCATCACAGTGATGTGGTGGTGCTGAAACAGACTGTTGGCTGGAATAACCTGCTCACCCTATAGAGCGTTACATAAATGCTCTCAAAAATACAGACTTCTTGTTCCTCAGATCTCTAAGCTGAGGCCTGGATCTTACTGTCTGAGTGAGATCTGACTCAGAGAGAATAATATTCACTAATGAGTACTTACAGCTGCAACCACAACTAATGACAGCTGCATTTTAAACTTCAAGATAAAATGCTAAGTACTCTGAAAAATCAAGTATTGAAGACCTAAAGGTGGTGGGTACTCTCAATTTACCTAACTGTCAAAATCCCATTTATAAAATAGAAAAATGCCCCACAAAACACAGAGTGATATTGCCAGGGTACATTTTTTAGCCTACACCTTATTGATCAATGCCATAGGAAAATGTGAGGGTGGCTTGGTACAGAGTGAGGCGCTGATTTGAAAACTGTTGGAGGATGGTAATTTTGCACTAGCACTCTTCAGGTCTCCTGGAGAATCCAGCTTACACTGAGGGTTTGGGGGTTTATTTTTTTTAATTTTATTTTTATTTATTTTTAGCTGAGATTCCTGATGCAATTTGGATATCGGGGAGGGGGGGAGGAGGAGGGGTTGAGGGGGGAGAGAGAGGCAAGATGAATGCTTCTCACTTTTCCCAAGGTTCATTCTGCTTTTCTGTCAGAGATCTGGGTTTAATTAACTTTCTCACTAGAGTCAGAAACTGGGGTCAGTGATGGTGGGACTCAGAAGCTGGTTATGGCTTTAAGCAGACATAACTATGTGAGAAGATGCTGTTTTGGCTTTCAAAATGCGGTTGGGAAGGGGTTTATGAAATGTCCTCACAAAGGGAGTCCTGGACAACACATATTTGTATCTCAGGATAGAGAACATTCAAAGACAAAAGACTTTCAGTTGGACACTCGGTGATGAGTTGCAAGAAAAAAACTCCAAAGATGGCATGAAAGAAAACACTGCTAAGGCTGAGATTTGACAGCAGAACACAAGAAGGCAATTGCACTTGACCATCTTGAAACCCCTATGAGCACCTAGAAAGCTCAGCAACAGAAAGAATAAGAGAAGATGAGTGTTTGCAGCTCTGTCTTGCAGGCATGGCAATGAGGAGGAACAAAGTGGCATTCACATCTCAGCAGTTTTTTGCTATAGGGGTAGGAAACATGCTGACATTCATTTGGACAGAGTCCTAGAAGATGTAACTGGCCAAAAGATTTCAGCCTGAAGGAAACCATGTGCAACACTTTTGGGAGAATATACCAGTCATCACTCAGGAAAAAAACTGTTTCTCAGATGATATCACAGTCAGTCTTTATTGCCTATTGTTTGGAGATAAATAGCTGTTTTTTCTCTAACGAGAAGTGATAAGTGACTTGCAGGGCTTTCCCCAGGAAAGGAAAGGATTTCAGAAGGAAAAGCTAAGTCATCTGCCTTTCCCTGGCTATATTTTATAAGCAAGTCAGACTACATTATTAAGATTTTTAAAACATTTTTTATTAATTTTTATTCCTTTTGACATGTTTTTGTAGTAAAATAACAGAGAATAACATATTACAATGCATATAGACTGAAGTCCTTCAACAAGCTGCTTTAACACATTTGCTTTCTTGCACCATAGCCATCTCTCACTGAAAAATGGAGGTTTCAGGAATTATGGCTCATTAGAAAAAACTCAGAACCTCAGACAAAACAACTGTGAGCATGTTTTAAGACTCTTCTTCTAAGCCTCAAAATTCCTTACGAGTAAAGGAATGAATGTAATCCCTATTAATGAATAGAAATTATTTTTAAAATAACTAACAAACTGTGTTGGCTCAAAAATCCCGTCTTCTGATACAGCTCATCAGCCAGGTATGAGAGCTAGGTTATGTGTGCATTCCTGTTGGACTCCTCCAGGAAAGAGAATGGAGAAGTTCTTTGATGGGAGCTGGGACTACAGCAATCAGATGTGCAACTACACCAGGTCCTTCTGATTTGCTAAAACTTCAGTCCCTGGACTAAGGAGAATTTTGCTTTTACCTCAGTATTTTCTGACAAAGTATCTCAATGTCTGTGGGCTGTTTTCCCAAGGTCTGGGATGAAAAGGGGGCAAAAGGACTAATCAAAATTTCCTTCTCTTGTTTTTGTCCAGCTTAAAAAAGAGAAAACTCAATTTTAATAGAGGCAGCCAGCTTGAAGGATTCAAAACTGGATCTAATGGGTCTTTTCCCAGAGAGAAGAGGACAGACTAAGAAGGTGGAATAAGGATCATATGTAACAGGATGGGGTAATGGGAGGGAGAGCATGCGAGTATTGCCATACAAACATTCACATTTAACTGCAGAAGGAGAGGGCTAGTACATGAGCTTGAAAAAATAAGAAATTAGTTCCCTATAGTAAAAGCTAAAGAAAACATCATTTATATAAAGAACACTTAGGGAAAGAAGAAAAGCATTAAAAGGTGAGAAAGGCAGGAGAAATTGGAAGTAAGTGGAAAGGACAGACTGCCTCTGCCCAAGGAAATAGCTGTGGGCTGCAATTAGCTAAATGGTACACGACTTCTGCGCTGCCACAGTGCTGCGGTTCTGAGCCACTCCGCGGCTTACTGCTGCGCCTAATGGCAGGGGTGCTGAATAATAAAAGCTGTACTCTGGACTGCCAACAGGAATTCATTTCCTTTAGCTTTTGGTGCTCAAGCTATATTTTAACTGAAAACTGCTAGCTTTTATTTTTGGAATAACAGCAGCAGATAACTATGGCACCGCCATGGATTTATAGCAATGCTTAATGCGTGGGGATCAATCGTTTAAACAGGATTTGCTCTCCTCTCCACAATCACTCCTTGCTCCCATGAACATGTGCAGCATAGGAAAGACAAGATGGGGGCAGGCAGTTCTTATTGCAATGAGGCTTCTTAAGCTAAAGGCAGTGACTAAAAATTCCACCTCCTCTTATGAATATTATGTAGCTACAATAAACTTGCTCCTTGCCTGCAAAAAAGCCAAAAGCCCTTCCTTAATGCCAGGACCATAGGGAATCTCGGTGCCTTCCCTGACCGTTGAAGTGGTTGCGGGTGCCTCACCACTCGGCAGCACTCAGGCTGCCAGAGAACAGCAAGTACAGATCGATGGGGTTAAGTGGATTCACTCTGTGCTTGCCTGCATGTACACATCCTACCCTTCCCCTGCCTCCCCGTTTGCTCTGCTGTTACTTCTCTCCGGGGACACCGTTTGCCTGCTTGTCCAAACAAGCTCCAGAGCTTGAAATTGCCAGGGAGTGAAGAGAGAAAAGCCTTCCTGCCTATGAAGGGCAGGGTGAAGGGAGACTTGTCCTATGCTAAATACAGGGAAGAGGGAGCAATTACTGCAGTATCATTTTCTGCTGGATGTGGCAGGACTGCTGGCACAGTCTGGTGACAGATCATAAGGATTCTCTGTCTTAATAAGCAGCAAGCATGTCCTGGGGAGCAAATATCTCATGTAAATATGTATTGTCATGGGTACAAGTGTCACACAGGGCTTCCCATCAAAGGAGAGGAAGCGCAGCGTCATTTGGAGTGCTGCTTCTTTAGAACTGCAACCACAAAGGAATGAATAATAGGATTAATTCACTTAGCTATTGATCTCAGCCGCACACATTTTCATTTAACATTATGAGAACAGCCAGACTCTCATGGTTCATAGCCTGTGGGCAGTACAGCAGAGACAGCATTTGCAATCCCTTTTCCCCATTTGCTGATGAGGTAAATCTTAGCAGCACGTTCCTTACGGTGAGCCGCTGGGGAAGAATCTCCTATGGAAAACAGCCTAATGTCTGGGTGGTGACTCTAATGCTGTTCTCTACAGATGTACTCTGAGCAAATAATTGGTGGCCCAAATAACACAGGGACCTACCCGTGGAAATTCTATAGAGAAAGCTGAAGAAAGGGGGGAAGGAAGAAAACTGAATAGTCTGATTTAATTACGTCTGGACATACATGCACACAATATCTCAGCTAATCAGGGAAAAAGTTCAAATACAGCCTCTCCATGTCGCCATAAACATTGAAGATCTATGACAGTGAGAGATGAAAGAATATAGTGCAGGGAGACATTAAGACATTTTTCAGTAGTTTCATCACATGGAACATGAGGTCTGCTCAGGGTCCCAAACAACTTCTTTGCCAAATTAATCTGCAAAGTTAAGTTTCTCATAACTAGCTCTTACAAAACCACCCTGCCCATAAGCAAGTGGATGCAAGGGCCAAAAGTAAGTGTCAGAGGTGGTGAAGACCATGCTGAGATCTGTGGAGTCACCAGGTGACACCAGTAGAGCTGCTGACACCTTAGATGATCCCAAACTGGGCCAGCTCGTGCAGTTCCAGGTGGCTGAAAGCTTCCCATGGGCAAATCACAGTGATATCTGCAAAAGAGGGAAAATGACATATGTGTTCTCATCAGTGCACTCCTTGAATTTGTTTTTTATGGATGGAAAGACTGATTTACTCAGGAAACGTTAACCAGAATGAGATTCTGTTTGAAGGTTAGATGGGCAGATGAGCATTTCAAATCTGTCAGACCAAACCAGATCAGTGTACTTTCTCTCTGTGAGCAAAAGCAAGCCAGCAGTTCCTAGTCTCTTGAGTGACTATGTAAACTGGTTTAAAAATTAATTCCAGTTATGTGGTTTCTCCTGTTCTTATAAATTACCTGTAGCCAAACTGTGATCTCCTTGAAGACATGTACAGTTTTAAATCAGATGCTGAATAATTTGGCCTACGATATTCAGGAGCTGTAACTCTCTCTTTATCAATACTTCAAAGTTCTGACTGGCTACAGCTCATCCAGTGCATGTTTCTCAATCCCAGATGGGTACACAAAATTCTTAAAATTAGTATTCTGATGACAACACAAATACTTAACCATCTGGGATTTAGTTTCTGTGATTTTTTGGTATTAATAGCTTAGCATTTAGCATTTATTTGAGAATCACACGCTGCTGAAATTCTTGGCCAGAGTATTAGCAGAAAACAAACAAGCACTTCTGCAGCCCAGTGTAAGTAGTCTGAAGCTGAAGCATACATAAATGGCCTCTCCTCCACGTAGTGCATGAACGTGGCAGCCTGGGGAGACAGAACTAGTCTTCTCTGGTGACCCTGAGAGCTGCAGACAGGCCAGGGAAACAGAGGCACCCCAGAATCCTCTCCCATGATCAAGTTTGTCTGCGTTAGTGCTAAAGCAGGGCATGACAGCAGCATCCTGCGGAGCTTACCTGTGCCCAGCCCCTCCATGCCTGGGATATCATCTCCAAACCTAGGAGAGAAAAGAGCAAGTGAGGAGTGAGTTTGAGGCAGCAACAAGGAAAGGGGAGATGTCCTAAACCCCCAGCCAAGGAAGAAGAATTGTGGGAAGGGAGCAGAAGAGAAGCAGCTCCAGGCTGGAGAGCTGATGGCACCCGGGGGCAGGGGGAAGCCTTCTGGCTCCTTCCCCAAGGGAAGATGCACAGAGGCCCAATGCAGCAGTAGGGAACTACTCAACTAGCATGGTTTCTTTTCTTCCAAAGTTCCCTTACCCTCTTACTCCTTTTTTGGGGGGCTTGCTCTTGAACTGCCTTGTCTGTCTCTGCTTGAACTTGGGGGGCCCCTTGCGTGGTGTGGTGGGGCCGGTTGGAGCATCTCCCGTGTTGAGGTTGGCGGCTGGGGTCTCGCTCATCGCTGGGCTGTGTGCGGCAGGCACGCGCCTCGCTCAGATCCCTCTGTCTGCAAGACAACAGCCAGGACTGACACAGCGCTCTGCTTATCTTTTCTAGCTATCAGCAGTCAGATGGCAGAATTATGGAAAATATAGTTGTGGCAGGGTTAAAGATAATGGTATTAAAGATGAAGAAAGTCTGTAATGTGTACAAAGTAAGCAAGGTAGCACTGCCTTTCATCTGGGATGCTAGAATTAAGATGCCAAACAAAGGACACTTGAGCTGAGACCAAAAAGACATTTACCCCATGGTGCAATATCTTGCAGAGCCACGGAGGCTAACACCTTCTTTTGTCTCAGACACAGTTGCACTCTTGGATACAGGTTGCTACAGAAGCTTGTCCCACAATTTAGGTAAAATAGGAAGTTTAATGCCAATGCCAAGGGTTTTTTTTCTAGCTAGCCTTGAAATAGCATTGCTGAGGTTTTTGCTTACTGGTTCAGGACCTGACTACTACAGGAGGCAGGAAGACACATGTATGCCTTAGAGAAATATCCAGTCCTTGGGAATCACCATGATATACTTCACCTGTTCACATACTTGTGCCTAAGCATTACCTTTAGAACACTGATGGACATGGGACTGGGCTAGATGGATCCTTTGTCTGGGTGGAGTTTCAATTAGGGCCCAACACTCATCAATACCAAACTTAAGGGAAATAGCACAAGGTTGTTGCAAGATTGTACAGAAGGCTAAGGCAACGCACTGGAGAATATCTTTTAGACAGAAGTTAATTTCACAATTTTTTCAGTATTTATAGGAGTAACTTTCCCCAGGATGTGCCTATTTTGGTATTTTTGAGTGTTATATTATGTGTGCTGACCCCTCTTCACCATACTGTACATGAGCCAAACTCCACAGGGGATAAATAGCTATCAGGGAGCAATTTCTGTTCAGGAGACACGTCTCCTGTCTTAGACAGCAGAACTCCTGCACTCTGAGCCTTTTGCTTCCTTCCCAAAAGGACAGCAATAACTCTCACCAGTGCCCAAAGGGAAGCTTCCAGCCCCTCACCAAATTTTGTGCTAATCAGTATGCCAGAATGGTCTGAACAATTGCATTTATGGATAAAAATAAATGTAACTTTTTTCTTTCTTCCTTTAAGTCACGTTCTTCCCTATGACTGTTATATATGTCCTATCTCCAGGTGTTCATCCCCGTGCATCCAGGCTGATGTAATCACTGATGGAATTAACTTCAGGATTTGGATCTAAAGACTAATCTCGTTAGGTCGCCATAGTACTCTGGCTTAATCCCCAACATCACCTGCCGTGACACTCCGGACTTCTAATCTCAGAACTATAAATGTCATCAGAGATTTTTTCCCTTAGTCTAAAGAGAGTTCATTCCTTTGCCCTGAAATAGCCAGAGCGTTGGAAAGAAAATCCTTATATACAAAAAGAAAGATCATCTGAGCAATCCTCCTGTGTCACTTCCACATCTATGCAAGGTGAAGAGCCATATTTTTGTATCAGTAGCACTCTGCAAATACTTCATCCAGGGCATCTTTTCATCTGTGGTGGCAGTAGTGTGGTTCCAAATGATAACACCTAGAGGCAGGCTAGTTCTTCTGTGGCTTGTGGTCAGGCTTCTGTCTCAGCTGTAATATTCCAAGCAGGAGACTGGACAGGTTCCAGCAGCCCCAAATGGAGCAGCAGATGGTTGTGTCTGAAGCTGAAGTATGCACAGATGCTATTCCCCCACGTGTAGCACAACGCTTCCTAAGCACACACTGTGCCCACAAACACAAGGATCAGCTCAAACCATGGAAGTTACTTATTTGGCTGCCATCTCTGCAGTGCCTGAACAGTTGCCCAGTATTTACAGCTTTTTCTTTTTCCTCACAGCATGGTGCCAGGACAGGCAAACGCTGTCACCTTCCTCTTCTACAGGATGAGAATGGAAGTGCAGTGATAGGTATGACCTGGACTGCACTGCCAGGAGGAGAGATGAAATCTTTTGGCTCACAGATTTTTAGGGCCAAACTGAGAGATGAAGGCATTTTGGCCCCAAAACAAGGACAGAATTTGGTCCCTCTCTGTTACTCGGGATGGGAGGAATTCAGATGATACTGCCCTACAACAAAGTGCTTTGCATCAGAAAGCTGCTGCATAGCATGTCTGCTAATGTGCCAAAGTCTATTATCATGTCTCTGTCTCAGGTGCAATTCTCATCAGTATGTTGTCTGTCTCAGTGCTAGACCCCGCTCCTGAACTGAAAAAGACATGCATCCACTTTTAAGCACCATGTTAATCCAAGTTACCTGGCACCCTTCTCAAGGGCTACTCCCAAAAGTACAGCAGAAAAACCAATCCAGCTAACAGATTTCCATCCCTTAGGACTGACATCCAAAACTTGAAAGATGCATTTGAGCTCCATCTCCATCTGAATTCCTGCCCTGTTTCAATAACCTCTGATGTGCACTGGCATGTTACCTTAACCACAAATATGTCTTTAAGGGTCAAAACCTCTTAAATCCTTGAGTCCACATTTTGTCCCTGACTTCACTCAATAGAGGAATAGCTAATGGAAAGATTTAGCCTCTGAAGCTTTTTTTGTTTTGCCCCAGTCTGAAGTAGTTGTATCCATCTATCAGATATTCAATGACCCGGGATTTGGTAGGAAAGAGGATCTGCCCAAATCACACTTCATCCTCTCTCACCTGCCTGAATTCAATAAAGAGCACTCAATGAAACTTTTAGTTTGGGATATTTCTAACATTAGGGACAATTCTAACTTCTTCCTCACTAATCTCCCTCTACTTCTATTCTCTCCATGCATCACTAAAAAAGTGACAGAGGATGGAAAGCAACCTTAATGCCACATAACAACTTTCCTATTGCCACTGAAATCAAGCTGCCTTCCCACCACGGAGCTGGTCGGATTTGCTTCCCATCATTAGTCAAAGAATTCTCCATTTATGCTGGAGTGGGCCCTGCCCCACAGCATGGAACCTGCCCCAGTTCCCACACCTTGGGAACAACCTGCCCCTACACACAGTCAGACAAGCACCCCAGGATCACAGACAGTAAAGAAATGCCAATAGTAGTTTCTTACCATGGGAATTTCACGGCCTTTTGTCTTGCCCTACCTGGTTACTTGGATAGTCCTTGATACCAGATCAAACAGGTGGCTTGACAAATGCTTTGAGTCTCCTCTAGATCTCAGCAAGTGCTGTGCTGCCTTCTCCCAGTGTTTCCTGGCCTGCCAAAGCTCTTTTGCTTCTGCCAGTATCAGCACGCAGCTCCTGGGCAAGAGCTGATGGCTGTGGATGCAAAGACTGTTGAGGCATAAGATCCTCTGCCATGCACTTCCTCTGCTCCCTCCTCTGATGAGGTGTTACCTAATTGCCCCTGACAGCATTTCTGCTCAGTCAAGGGCTTAATCCTCTAGGTAAGAGCTTTGCTTGCATCTGAATGCTAATTATACCTAATACGCATTAATGGGCTTATCTCAGTTGCGTCAGAAATCCCACCTCGGGGTTGTTGGCCAGGTGGATCATCATTCTTTTAGTTTTATTTAAGTTTAAAGGGGCTTGAATACTACTGTCAAATGCTGACTCTTTAATCTGCCCCATCCTTAATCTCTGACTCTCTGTGGAAAATGTCTCTGGCAGATAATGTAAATGCCTCACTTGATCTTCTTTTCAGACCGTTTTGGCATAGGAACTCATCTTCTGCTCTCCAAAGCTTTCAAAGATACAGACTCCTCCATGTGCACTTGTCTTGTGCTGCCCCAGGGTGTCAGACACAGAACTTCCATAAGTCGTGGCCCTCCATGCAGATACTCATCCGTGAGTAGAGATAAACCAGGAGGAAACATCCTTGTGCTCACGTTCTTTTTATGGGTTTCTTGCATGCTCAGGTCTTGGCCTCAGGAGAGCCACTAGCATCATCCTCTCAGGGTTTGGTCAGGGAGCATTGAATGCAGTGCCTTTGAGGAGTCTCACAGCTCCAGTCTCAACTGCTTGAGGTGGCTAATCATAGTGATGGGAAAAGTCCGTGCAGGTTCAGCCCTTTCTGCTCCTGTGTCTTGCACAGGATTTCAGCTTCATTCTGGCAGCAGTTTTAAGACCAAGAACAGGTGAAAGAGGATGCACTCTAAGAGACAGAAGCTCATTTCCAGTAGAACTATATTCCCAAATGGGGATCACTGGAAAGACTATCCCAGTTGAAAGAAGGGATTCAGTAAGAGCAGAGGTACAGCATCATGCTATAAACTCCTCATTTTTGTACCCTGCATGTGCGGCTGGGCGCTGGGGCAGGAAAGACCAGCTGCCTGTCCCATCTGCCTGTCCCAGCTGCCCCCTGTGCTGCTCACATGCAGGCTCAGCCAGCTGAGGACACAAGCCAAGGGGTTCCAGCCCCAGCTGAGGGGTGCCCAGCATGAGGAACTGAGCAGCCCCTGCTCGTACAGCCAGGGAGCTTTGAGACCAACCACTGCAGCAGCACCTGCCCTAATGACAGAGGAAACAAAACAACCACGCAAGAATCACAACTCCTTCTCCTAGCTACCGGATCTGTTCACGCTCTCCAAGCACAAACATCCACATTTTTCCCCTATGGAGTTTTATCTGGACTTTTCTCTCCCCTGGGTTTTGCTGCCAGTTCCTTCATCCCCCTGCCCCCCTTGCTATTGCTTTTAGCTCCTGGGGAACACTTACAGTGCCAAGGGCTCCTCTTGCAAATCATTCAACTCCCGTTCTCCAGCCTGTGCAGAAAGAGTCTCGAGGTGTCCTTTGTCCTCCAGATATACCCTGCCACCGGGTGACATCAGGGCATCAGTCGTGGGCGGGCGTCTACACGGCAGGGGTGACATGGGGGGAGCACTGTGAGACCAGAGCGTGCAGGCACAGCTCCAGCAGGGTCTGGAGGAGCAGCAGAGCCTCAGCATGCTCCTGAGGGTGACGTGCTCCTTTCTGCAAGGTTGTGGCTACTCTGGAGCTTCTGGGGGGACATCTCTGGAGAAGCAAAGAGAAATAAAGAAATAACCTGCCCTATGAGTGGTGCTGCTTCTTGGGAACACAGGTGTCTGCACATGTCAGGGAAGAGAGGATTCCCTATCCCTCTCCTGTGCTGGTGAATGCCTGGAGGGATTTCCAGTAAACTTCTCAGAGGTGCTGCAGGGGTGAAGACACACCTTACAGAGCAATGCACGCAGCTAGCCCAGTGTCAACAGGGCTGAGTCCACTCAAGGGAGTCACAGGGAGGGCTGCTGAGATGCTGCCAGGGCTCTACTCAAGTAGATGGGAAGGCAGGGGGAGAATGGGGAGCCTTTGTGTTGCACATGGGTGGCCAGCCAGTCACTCCTGAGACCCAAGGTGTTGGGCTGAGGTGACAGGTAAGTCTCATCTGGATGCCAGTAGCATTGTTACTGTGAGGGGGCCTCAGAGGTAGAGCTCAGTCTGTACTCCAGCCCATCAAAACTCTGTGTGTGTGAATGCACACTATTTTATACCAAGTCCTTGGTATCTCCCATGTGTTTTAATAGCCTGCTGTAACTGTCTGGAAGACCAGTGTTAGAGATGTGGAAAGAGTTGATGGGGTCTCAGGATGAAAAGAGAAGGTCCAGAGGCCTGCAAAAAGGTGCTGGAAGATCATCCTCATCCTCAGCTGCAGCAGTGCCTCAGCCATGGCCTGTAACTGTCTGGCTGGAGGGATAACCACGAGGTTAACAACCCTCAGGGGCTCTTGGCCCTGGCAAAGCACTCACACTTACCCCTGTTGAGCATCCACCTCACTACACAAGATCAGGGCTGGCAGAACTGAAAATACTCCCAGTAAATGGAGTACAGCAGGAGAATCAGAGCAACACAAGGGCAGAAGGAAACCAAAGTGTGGGTTTGTCTATGATGGACGGGATTTGTCTTCAGGTCTGGTTGAGGAGGGGATTTTGGAGCAGCCAAGCCAGCCAAGGGTGTGACTGTGTGTGACCAAGAAGGGACAGTCTCTCACTGATGTGACAGACCCTGGCAGTGAACACCAGTCCAGCACTGTGTGGTGCTGAGCAGGAGTCCCATAGCTGAGGCCTCTGACCTTTCAGATGGCTGGAGTTAGACAAGATAAATCCTTCAGTGAGACTATTAGCTTACATTAAAACAAATCAATAAGGTCCTAGCCCTTGAGTGGGCACTGAGAAGCTGGGAAGTAAACCCTAGATGTAGATGAGAGGCTTTCAATCTGGCTGAGAAGGAGCAAACACACTTGCATTCCCACGCGTTTAAGACAATCACACAGCTTTCAGGGGCTTGTGCAGTAATTTCTGGGCACAGGAAAGAGAACGGGGGCAGCATCGTGTTGGCATCCTCTCTTTCCCTGTGATGACTAGAGCTTGTATACAAATGTGTGGAGATTGATTGCACTCATCCTCCTCTGACAGCAGAAGTGATTGCTGTGGGCAGGGACCTGCTTGTGTGGATATAAAGAGGTGCAGCCTGCTGGCAGCAGAATCACTCCCATCCCCGCTGCTCATTCCCACGCCTCCATCTGCCGCAGACAGGTTTCCAGGGGCTCCCCCTCTCCTCCTGCCTTCTCCTATGTAGGTAAAGTTTCTGGGGAAATCAGCTGTACAGCCCTCTACTCCTCTTCCCTGAAGCTTAAAAATTTACATGTGTTCAGGCTGCTTGTTTTCAAAATACTCCCTTTGTTTTCCCGTTTTCCCAATGAAATCTGTCTCGTTTCCCTTTAACAGAAGCGGACTGTGGGAAAAAAATTTTCCATGATGTCACATAAAGATATTTTTTTTACCACTGACAAAACGTGACAGAAACTCCCTAAAGGGCCCCACTTCTCATGTTCTTTCTTATCTCCCAGGATTATCAGTCCTCTTTCTCCATCCATCCATCCATCCATCCATCCATCCATCCATCCATCCATCCATCCATCCATCCATCCTCTCTCTCTCCCTTCTCCTCACAAAAGTGAATGGCATTTACTTTGCAGAGTTGTGGGTGCACAGCTTCTTTTCAGAGTAAAAGGCACCTTCTTCATGTTCGTGCCTGGCTGCCACACCAGATGGATGACAAGTCCTGCCCAGGGACTGCGTACCCAATCCCTGTCCCTCCGTGCCCAGGCTTTTCTCCCTCAGGAAAGCCAGTGCCAACTTTTTTGGGCCACAACAGCTGCCATTCAATCCAGACCAGAGCTGCACCAGAAACCATGGTGTCCAGGTAGTAGCAGGAGTGCAGTCCTTGTGGCCTCAAAGGAAAACTCATGAGCTTCATCACCTCCAGCCCGATTATATTCTGTTCCAAGGAATCACTTAAAAAACATCTCCAAGGTTTCTGACCCTATTTATGAGCTGGTGTAGCCATGGTAACAGTAGTTATGCCAGAAATAGCAGCTCACTTGAATGACAAAGAAAACACAAGTTTACAAGACAATGATTTTTCCAGAGGCTGACTGAGCTCATGGGACTGTGGGAGGAAATCCCAGCTGAGGCACAGACTCAGGGACGCAGCTGATAAGGGCTGTGGTTGGTGTGGGCCACAACAACTTCTGAAATGTATCTGTACAAGCTTGTGCCACATACTTGGGAGACTTTGTGCCTTATTGATAGAGATTTATCACTTGCCACAAGGATATACCTAACTGGAAGTGAGCAGAGAATTAACCAGGCAGTAAAATGTTGGTTTCTCTCCTGAAGACAGGCAGCCTACCAAGTGCCTCTGGATCCCTGGTGAGGGAACCATGGTAGGACCTGGATTTAGAATGGGATTGTCTATTGGTCTCATAGAAGATCAATCAGGTTGTCATGTCAACAGCGTTTTGGGGAGAAACTCAGTGTAGTAAGGTGCCTGCAAATGGGGACTCACATGCTCTACTCCTCCTCCTGCAATGCTGACCATGCTCCTAAGCCTCATGTCATTTGTGCCAGTGCAGAAAAGAGAAACAGATACAGGAGATTGGGCTTTCCCTGGCACAGATGTTTGGTTGTTTGGATACATGCAAATCAGTCCATTAAAAATGCAGAGAAGAAGGCATGCTCATGGAGTGTTTTATCATTCTTCCTTCAGGAAATCCTGCACAGTTATTTTGGTGCCAGGATTAAGCACCCCAGCCTGCAACAAATGGGGTGTGCTGACTTTGGGAATCTGTGCCTGCTGCTGGATACAAAAGTTATGTTCAGTGTCACTGAGCTCAGCTTGCAGAAGAGCCTGATCTTGATATTCATTTCCACTCATACCCTGGAGGCTTCTCTGGCAATAGGGCAGAAAAGAAAGAGGCTGAGGTCTGTTTTTCCACTACCAGGGCTCAAGAGGGAGATTTCCATGTCCAGCCTGTAGAAAAGGGTCCTCTGAGGAAATATAAATCAAGTGATAAGGTTTTTCTGAGCTATCAGCAATGGCCCTGCCTGTGCTACAAACTAGGTATTGGGGACATAACTAAGTCCTCAAGCCAAATGGCCATTGCCAAGGCTTCTTCAGGAAAAATGAAGTCCCTGCTTCCCTTATTCAGTCAAGGGTGCTCTGCTTGCACTTGTCAGAACATCATTACAGGCCCCAGGCTTCCAGGCACAAATGCTTTAGGACATTCTGGGTCTTTTTATAGCAGATGATATAAAACCATGTAGTCTGTCCTACACTTCATTAGTTACCAGATTTATATTTTCTTCTCAGTAGGGTCTGGTATTTCTTGGAACAGATGACCAAGTCTTAGCATCTCACACTCACAAGACTGCTATGTTAGCATGATTTTAGTAACTTACAGAAACTTTTCCCCGATTGGCATAAATAAAAGGAAAACCAAAATAAATCCTCTCTCTTTTTTTTTTTTTTTGATAGCCCTTTTCACCATCAGATCTCAAGAGAGAGAACTACATTTTTATTGTTCTTGTTTGTAACTATAGAATAAGTGGTGGAGAGAAAGTTCACAGACCTGCAGATGAGACTCAGCCATGCAGGCATCTGCTGAGGAGACTGATGTTCTTGCCATGCCGCACAAAAAGCTCAGTTGTTATAACTGCTCTGTGATTCATTGTCCCAGAGCATCCCCATGCTCATTGCAAAGCTGTCCCAAGAGAAAGCAATATCATTAGTGAGCAGCCTTTCTGTGCACTGACTTTGCTTAATGTCTCCATCCAGGCTGTTGGTAATGACACAATGGGACTGACTTTGTTAGATCCTTTTAAAAAGCATCCTTTCTTTCTTGTTTTTACTCTGCCTACAATTAAAATATCTGCTTTTTTAATTTATAAGATTATTTTTCTCCTGAATTACATTTACGGAACAAGCTCAACATTAATATATTGTACCAAAATGTAGCATTTTTCCCTTTTTTATCAAACCCAGGTAGTTAATCTAATTATCTATGTGACTGCTATGAATTGGAGCTTGTGGTTGCCCTTAAGAAAATCTCAGAGTTTCCACAGTATTGTCTCAAGAGTCTTATTCAGATTTTTCTTTTCTCATAATTGATTCCCTCTGTATGAATTACATGCCATGTACCTGTGAACAGTGCCTAAATGGTACACTAGCACTCTCTAAAATGATCATGCATTGAATTAAATGGAGAAGTAATACTGCCTTGTTAAAAAAAAAAAGTGGTTTTTTATTTAAATAGAAATCAGATAGTTACCAGAGCTTTATTCAGTTTAAAACAGTGAAACAAATGATTCAGTGTCACTAGGCTAAGAAGAAGAAACTGTACACAAGTCAGCTCCAGATGTCTTCTTTCCTGCCAGCTCCTTTTCTCATCTTCTTTTTTTTTTTTCTTTTTGAGTGATTGATTCTTTCTCCTTGGCAACCAGCAGCCCAATAAAGGAAGGCTTTCCTAAACATTTTGGTAAAATGTTTCTTTCTCCTTCTTCTTAAGGGGGGACATATCTTCCCATGGCTTTCACACCATGCAACAGTCATTCTTCCTTCCTCCTCCTACCACATAAAAGCACTGCTGTGCAATCTCATTCAGTTCAGCCCTTTGCCACCATTATTATGATTTTTTTTTCATGTAGCAGTTGAGGCTTTCAGAAAGAAATGATTGCTTCTGGGGAGCATCTCACACTCTCCTTGGGAACATTTGACTAATGGGCAGAGGAGGCAGCTCTTCCTGCTCCATTATCTTGTCTCTTGGGTTGCTGCTCACCTCCCAGACACATGGATGCTAAATGCTCTAGCTGCCATGTGATAGCAGATCCCTGGTGGAAATAACTGTAGAAGGAGAAAAGACGGGGGATGAAAATCTGAATCATTAAAAAACATTATTTTCTCCTTTAATTGCTTAGGTGTACTGCTAGTACTAAACCTTCTGTTTTCCCCTCAGGATCTTGCACAAGTGTAGAGCTTAATGTTGTAATGTTTATTTGTTCATTTGTTTTTGTTTTTAATGACCTTTCACTGTCAGATTCCAACCTTATTTTTTTTTTTTAAATTTAGATCCTCTACACTTTGGTTTCCCACTGGAGGTACACACCTACAAATTGCTTTGAAGCTTCTCACTGGGAGGCTGCTAAGGATATTTCTGTGCCAAGGACCTGGAAATGCAGCTTGCTTTCTAGTCCAGTCAAACATCATAAACACTCCATAGAATAAGTGAATTGTTTAGGAGTCATCATTGCATGTGGGGCATGCACATGTTGCACAAAGGATGTTCTGACAGTTTTATATATGTAAAGATTTATTTACACTGACAGCTGATGGTGTACTTTGACTGTAATGCTGAAAGTTATTTCTAGAAAGAAAAAAAAAAAGGAAAAGACGAGAGATGAAAAGGGGAATTTTTCCTCACTGGCCACCTGTGAAGGGCAATGATGGGGTCCTACAGGAACATTCTCCTCTGAGGACTCTCTCCAGTGCTGCAGGTGATGACAGTGAAAATGACCAGTATGATGATTTCTTGCCATGCTTTCCCTTAGCATGATACAATTTTCATCAAGACCCACTTAAAATCTTATGGATTATTTCTGGGTGTGTTTCTACTAGATCTGGGAGGAGAATGTTCATCGTGTGCAAATGTTGCACATTCATTGCTTGTTAATCTTCTGTGAATATATAAAACTGGGTAATATTTATTGAGCATTTAAATAGCCATTGGCTCTTCCATTGAACACCATGTTTGTTTTTCTCCTTTATACACTGAAGTCTGCAATATAAGAGAAAAAGAAGCAGTGGGAGGAACAGCAATTCTCACACCAGTTCTTCCACAAGAATCCTCCACAATAACACTGTGGGGGTTTATGGAGGCAGGGCTGTGAGAGCAATAATATGTGAGCAGCACAAGTGCAATAAAGGAAAAACATTGCCACAGAGAGGCTGGTAATTATTGTTTCAGGTTATATAGCTGCAAGGAGCATGCCCTGAGCTACAGGCAGAGCACGAAGGTACATAAGGCATCAAAGAGCTAGCTGGAGGCTGGACACAACCTGACTAGAAGCCATAAATTCCTGTATAAAATCAAGTTCCTTGTTGAGAGTACTGTTTAGCACAGGAATGTCAGGGTGCAGCTGGCAAGGGAGATTTCCCAAGGTCAGCAGAGGAGGAGAGGATGCCACAGCTCTACTAATTTAGCCCCAGCTTCAGCTCTGGCTGTTTCAGAAGAAAGCCACAACACAGGGAGGAATGCTTGAATAAATAACTCCTTACACCCTGCTTGGTGATCAGCTTAGAACTGAGATTTGATTACACTTGCTGAGATTTGACCTTACATAACCACCTGTTTTCTGGCAGGTCCTAAAATAATCCAGTCGCCTTTTAAATCCAGCTCTGGTGGGTGACTTCTCTAGGACGCCTTCACCCGCACAACACTGACTTCTGCCATGGCACCAAGTGAGGCATGGAGAGCAAAAGCTGCTTTCCTTCATGCTAGGCTCTGGAGTGCAGGGGGTGCAGAGAAGAGACCCCTGCTCCCCGATGACAGGGACCATCTTCCCTTCACCAAGCCCTGTCCTCTCACTCATCCCTTCCCACCAGCTTAGCTCTCCCTCTCTCTCCTTCACTGAGCTGCTCTGTTCATCCTCAGCCTTTCTCAGGCTAGCCTCTGGAGGAAACTGGCTCTGCTTTGCCCCTACACTCACACCCCCAACTAAATCCTTTTCCTTCCTCAGGCTAGACTCTGAATGAAACTGGGTCTGTTTTGCCCCTACCCTCTCAGCCCTCACAAAACCCTTTTCCTTCTTCTGTCTTCCTGTTTCCCTTGCTTCCTCAGGGGATTGTGAAGTGACATGTGAAGTCTTTGCACACCTTCAGGCTTGTGATAGGGGTTATGGGATTAGCACTTTAACAAGCCTGAAAGCTGCTTAGACAAGTATTAAACCTCAATCTCTCCATCTTTCAAAGAAATCTTTTCTGGAGGAGATGAAGAGATGGAGCACGCAGTCATGTCTTCAGGGGTCAGCTCTTCATCCAGCTGAGAGCCCTCAAGTCCAGTGGCTAGGTGGTTTGAAGGGATTCCCATGGGACTTGGGGTTGGAAAACCCAGTTAAACCCTTACCAGAGGCTTTGTGTCAGCACCTCAAAGTGCCTTCTCTCTCCTTGCTCTCCATGCTGAATACTGGCTCCCTTGCCTGGCATTTTATCTAGCCCCCATCCCTTTCTTCCCCTCCCACCCCAAGGGCTGCACACTCCTTTGCAGCACTTTAGAAGGAGTGAGTAGCACCAGTAAGAAGAAAACAAGCACCACCTCTGCTAGGCACAACAGGATCAACCTTACGATGCTGACTTCCGAAGCCAGTCCTGAGGCCATTTGTGCCCGTGTTTTATTCAGAGGGGATGAATTCATGCTTCATTGGCTGTGTCACCCTGTTGATCCCACTTAACTGAGAGTCAGAGAAGGCAGTGCTGGGATTACCAGAGCTGAGTGGCACCTCGTGGCGCAGTGAATGCTGCCCCATACGGCAGGGAAAGGTCTCATGTCTGAGCTCCCCACCTGTCACCTTGCCTGTTCCCATCACCTCGTGACTGCCTCAGGACCGGATTACCTCCTCTCATCCCTGCAGGGAAGAGGATCTCTGCATGTAGTGAAGGACACCGTCTGGGGACACCATCTAGGGGACACCCATGGCCAAAACTGACACTTAGCTTGCTGCACCTGCTGACGTCAGTTTGCCGAACTGTGAGGTTGTCTTCCCAGCGTGTCACCTGTAGCCTTCCTGGAGACTGTAAAAAGCTTGAGGAGGAGGCAAAACTCATGACAGTGACAGGATTCAGCAACGTTATTCATTAGAGATAAATCAAAGTTAGTAACACTACGTACCGAGTTCAGTGAAAATGCGAATTAGTAGTTCCAAAACAAATCACTTTACAAGAGCAGCATTAAAAGATATTATTACTCTGTTGAACCTCTTAAAATTGCAAACATGGATTCCCTACCTGGACTGAAATCTCTTTTCATTTTTTCCCCTCAGAGCTTCCAGCCTGGGAAATTTCAGCTCCAAATTAGACAGTTTTGGAAATAACAAGTAGGTGAAAATAAGAGATTCTAACAGGTGAAATTTTTCTGGATTAGTCACTTCTAAAGGTCATAAAGTAGTTCTGTGCCTCAAATGCAGAGACCTGATCCACAGAAGATGGAGATGACATTTAGCAGCACAAAGTTGCAATGTACCACCGCTGTAAAAAGTTCAAATCTAGAAATACTGGATACCTAATGTCAGCAATCCAAATTCAAACAGGAAAAAATGCCTAATTTTTTAAATCTTATCATTAAAAAAAAAAGCAAAGGTTTATTGTTTCGAATAGGGTGCTACAGACATATATGACCATTGGGAATACAGGCCATGTAGTTGAAGGATATGCAATTAAAATTTTGCATAAACTTTTTGAAATAGACACTAGCAGTTGATCACACCTATTATTGTGGTCTACTAGTTGTACAATCATCTGTTTTCAGTGAGGTAAAATTAAATAAGACCTAATCATAATATTTTAAATAAAAAAATATTGTTTTCCAGCTAAGAACACATTTGAAATTTTACCATGTTTTTTGCAATAAAGCAGTTACACTGTAGCTGTTGTCCCTGCCTCCTTCTGTCACAGACAAAAGAACTGGCTGGGGTTGGACAGTGCCTGCCAAGAGATGGTCTTCATGGCACGGCATCAGTTTGTCAAAGATGAAATATTCAGTGGCAGAGATTTCTTTCAGTGATGTCCTGCTCCATTGTGGTTCAAACCTTTCCTTTCTTCCAGCAGAGCAGTGACGTGGTTCCCCAGCAGGATGCTGCATATGCTGACCCAAAGGATCATGCCTGGCTTCCAAGCTCCCATCTGCTTGGCATGGTGTGACTCCAACGTCTACAGCTCCTTCTCACACTGCTTGTGAATAGGAAGAGGAGGCACAGAGCAGTTACATGATGTCCCCACGATTACACGCTGACTAATTTCTAATTCAGGAGTAAAATCTGTTTCCCCGGAAGGCTAGGCAGATGAACCCATGTAGGTTGAATGTACATACACATGGTGGCACACAGCTGCACATCCCTATACCTTTATGCATTTTTGTGGAAAAACTGATCTTAATTTATACTCACATGCATTTAGAAATAGTGTGTAAATAGCTACACAAAGGCACATGCGGTCTGGTGTTTAACTAAAAAGAAACTCACAAAAGAGACCAAGCTAATCTCGACCATCCCTCAGCAAGAATGACTGCAATAACACTACTTAAAATTGTACACAATCCCTAAAACCAAGGAAATTTCCAACCAAGCCATGAGTGAACAGCAATCTCAACCCACACCTCCTCCCAGCTAAACTGTATTCAGTTTCTAAACTGAAATCAGAGAGTTAGTCCAGACAGCAAAAAAAAACAAGACAAGAAGCTGATGTACAAGACACAGGAGCTTCCTCAAATCTTTCCATAGTGAATACAATCCAACTCTTCACAGCTTTCCTAGGGCAGGACTGCTTACATGAACAATATGAGCTGCCATAAAGTGGCACTGTGGTTGAAAGAATTTGCTCTGTCCTTTCCTCATCCCCATCCCACACAGCTACTGGTGCTGACGTAAAGGTTTAGCCACATTTATCCATTATAAACAAGTATGGGGAAACCTACTGGGTTAAAAACTCACCAATATATATTTAGACATTTGCGTACATGTTTTCTCCCAGTACCATTTGAATTCATCTCAGTACTCAGCATTCAAGACAAGTCCCTTGTGCTGGCCCAAGGGAAGGGTTAGTGTAGCAGTGAAAAACAGTGGCAAGGAATAAAATAATTTTCTTGATGGTGAAACTAATTAATGGAAGCTCGAAATGTTTCTGAGGCTATAGCCCCTGATAAATGAGAATCCATTGTCAGACAGATATATGCTCTGTTTTTCCCTTGAAATTCCCTTGAAATGAGGTAAGGATCATTGTGCCACCCTTAACCTAAATGAAAGCAATATCTGGCTGGAAAAATCAATCCCCCTCTTCTGAGATCTGTTCATCCCTGAAGAAGAGCCCTTTTCCTCAGTTGTTTACAACCTTTAAAAATTTGTGTACAATAAACACTTCTAATGGATATGTGGATCCGGGGCAGTGAATGTAAGCCCATTGGCAATAGATATGCTTTGTTTATTTTGCTGCTGTAAATGCATAAAGAGCAGTCTATCAGTCATTGCAGGCCCAGATTTGCTGTTTGCAAACCAATGATCTAATTTGTTGTGCACTGAGGACTATGTACACGAAGGATTTATGTGACTGATGAACTAAGTAGGCACTCCATGAAGGACAAAGAAAGAGGAAATCTGCTGATATTTCAGAAAGTAAGGGGTGTAAAATATTTTTGATCATTTAAGCAACCCTGGGAAATGAGAGTTTTTTCTTCCTGAGGTAGCTGATCTTTGAAACTGCTTGTGCTAGAACGGCTGGGAGTTGGGAACAATAAGCTGATTAAGTGCAGCAGGTAGCAGGAAAAATGAGGTTCATAAGAACCTCCATTTGCAATACTGCTTATCTTCCCACGTACGCGGGAATACACAACCTGACTCTCAGCATATTTTAATCGGTATAAATAAGCGCCAGTTTTTGAAATCGACCTTAATTGCACCAGGAAAATAAACAAAATAAAAGCCTGGGGAGAAAAACAAAGCTACCACGCTCCTCACTCCCAGGCAGCCCTCACCGAGAGCCCGAAGCCGCGCACGGCGAGCACTCCCGTCCCTGGCCGGGCTCAGCTCCGCAGACAAAGCCCCGTGTGCACCTCTGCGCAAAAAGAGCGCAGCGCGGCGCCGGGCGGGCGCAGACAAAGCGGGGCAGGCGGCGGAGCGCCGCAGCATGCGGGGCCGCGCAGGGCTTCCTCTGCGGGTGGGCTGCTGCCACGGCTTTTTTTTTTTTTTTTTTTCGCTGCGTGTGAGTGTTTTTTTTTTTTTTTCCTCTCTTCACCAACTTCCTTCCTGCTCCAACTGCCAAAGCTCGAGGCTGAGCGCTGACAGCAGAGGAGGACCCCGGCCGCAGGCGCCGCTCCGCCGGTGAGTGCGAGGGGCGGCGGGGGCAGCCGGGCAGCGCGGGCGGAGCGGGCGCACCCCCGGCCCGCTCCCCGCCGGCGCCGCGCAACCTCGCGCCTTTGCTCCCGGGGCTGCCGCCGGGTCTTGCCCGGGGAGACGGACAGAGCCCTGCCTGCACCCGAGGGGGAAGTCAGGCTCCGCGCTGCGATGGGGCGGAGGGGCAGCGGAAGAGAAGAGGCCCCCGCGGTCCCGGGCCGGCGGCGGGTGTATCTCTGCAGCGTGGTGCCCGCCGCTCCCCGGGCAATGGGGTACCGTTCTCTCCCCGCGCCCCGGGGCTTGGGATGGGGAGACCAGGGCTGGGGGCGCTGCTGAGTGCGGTGTGTTTCTCCCCCATCGCGGAAAATTACTTCCTCCCTGCTAAACCCGCTTCCTGGAGATAAGCCCTCGGCCAGGGGTTGGTTTGGAGAAGTGATGAGCAGACGGAGGACAAGTAAAATGCTGCCCCTCTGACACCGCTTTTTGTGCCCCGTGAAGGCATGGGGGAGGGCGAGGAGGTGCCTGCCCTCCAACTTGTCACTGCCCCCTCCTGCTGCAGGTGCCAGGGCAGCTGTCTATCCACGGCACAGGCAGAGCCCAGCTGCGAGACTCTCGCACCTCTCGCCAAGGCAGGATTCCCTCTTTGCCTCCTGCAGCCATCTCTCTCTAACAGGGATGCCCAACCCTGCCCTTGCCCTCCCCCTGCTGTTTCACGGGTGCTGCCAGGCCTCAGGGGTGCAGGTGGCGCAGGACTGTGGGCTGGAGCTGCGGAAACGCGAAAAAAATGTGGCAGGGCAAGACACCAACCACACAGATTTCTCCTTGCATATAAGAACGCGGGGTTAATTTTCTCATTTTAGTGAGACTCTTGGTCTGAATGGCGGGCTCCATATTAGCCCTTGGTCTGGGCAGTGGCACAGAAACTCAGGAACCCCAACAGCAACATGGTGTCTCTGGGGAAGCATTGGTGCCTGAGCTCAGGAATGTGTCCAAGCTTGCAGAGGGCACCAGCAAGTAGGGGCAGGAGCTGCTGAGATGGGAGCTGTCCTCTTGGTCACTGCCTGCCTTGGAGCTTGGCAGGAAGGCAGCGTCGGGTCCATGGCTTGGGGAAAAATGCCAGAACTTGGTCTGATTGGTGCCATCCTGAGACGCCTGTGAGCCAGAGGTTGTTCATCCCAGACAGCCTGGCTGGTCCTGTTCCCTGCAGGATCTTGCTCTTGGCAGGGCAGGTTGTCTGTCCACCTTTCTGGGAGGTTTTCAGAACCTAAAAGCATTCCCCCTCAAGTGAGGCACCCCTGCGGGCTGGCAGGGACAGCCTCTGCGGCATGTGTGATGCAAAGGGAAGGTCTGAGGGATGAGGAGCAGCCAGCTGGTCCAGTCCTGACTCTGCCTTTTCTCTGCGTGTGGGCAGAGATGCCTCTTTCCATCTCCTGTGTCTGACCCTCTCCTGTGATAAACATCAAGAGGTGGACGTGGGAGGATGGGGGCGGGCAGGCACCTCTGGTCTGTGCTTGTATTGGTGGCAGATGCAGCCTGCTGTTGTGAGAGAGCTCAGGTCGGTGCTCAGACCTGCAGCTGGAGCCCAAGTGGAAGGCAAGGCTTGGCAGTGGCTGTCATGGCTAATCACAGCCTCCTCCTGTGCTGAATGTGGAATGGCACTGAGAGGATTGTGAGGCTTTCTAAGGTGGCTGTGCTGGGGCCACAGAGTGGTGGGGCATGCGTAATTGCTGCTTTCAGGAGGGAGCTTTTGGTTTCCTTTCTGGTGAGGACAAGCTCACGGGCCTTTCCTATGGTGTTTGGGTACTTCACATTCCTAGATCTGGGCATGAACTGAGCCAGTGTTATTTAGCTGCTGGGACCTGGTTTTTTTTCCTGTTTGTTTGGATTTCCTTTTATTTCCCATCTGCCCATTCTGTACTAGCTCCTCATTCACCACAAAATTGCAAAGTCGTCTTGCAATGGCCATTTCCAATTAGAATACCTGACTAGAATACCTGAATCTTCTTGTTTGTGTGCTGCTCAGCCCTTCTCTGTCCCTTTGCAACATGCCAATGTATCATTCTTTGATTGTTTTTCTTCCCTGCATTGGAATTGCACTGACAGGTCTGCATACTACTCAGAGTTGCCTGACACCACTCGATGATTCACCTTAAACAGTTGGTTTTTGTTTCGGTTTTTTTTTTTTTTTCTATTTTAATAAATAAAAAACCCCTATCCCATTAGCTCCTAGTTTAACTTTTGGGAGCAAGGGCAAATGTTAAGACCACAGCTGCAGAGAAGGACAAATGATTTGTTTGGAAAATCGCAAATTAGCAAGCAAAAGGGGACTTCTTAGTAGGGTCAGTCTCAGAGAAGCATAAGTGGAAGTGAACTGAACAATCTGTGTAGCTTGACCAAATCCTCTTGCAGCCAAAGAGCAAGGAATGGCTTGGCCGTTTGTGACAACTGCCAGTGTAGCAGGGCACTGCTCTGTTTTCCAGCCTTTCTCTGAAGAGTGGGAAGGTGGCTAGGACCATATGGCTGGCTCCTCGAGGCAGGCAGCTGCCTAAGGGGCACCTGGCACAGCACTGCTTACCTCTCTGCCTGTCTCCTGTTCCCCCATCCCATGCTCTGCCTGCTGCCCATTGGTTGATGTTTCCCTGCTCCCGCTCCCGTCTGGGATGCCACCCAAGCAGTTTCGCTGCCCTTCTGCCGTTCAGCGGTGTGTGACCCAGCCCAGCTGCCTGCTCCTCCGGCTGTCCTGCCTCTCCGCTCCGAGAAGCACCACTGGAGCAGCACGGCCATGCCTGGCTGTTCTGGGGTCACCATCGTGCTTCCTTGCTCAGTGGGAAGGAGTCCTGGTGGGTGCCTGGAGCGAGCTGTTAGAGGGAGCACAGGCAATGCCAGCAGACAGACTATCCTGCCCGCTTCCTTGAGAGCTCCGGCTGACTTGCTAGTCTAAGGAAGTTGGCTGTCAGGTGTTCGGTCTTTCTGTGAAATGTGGCTTTTAACCCATTGTGAGAGGGTGAGCGAAACATCTGTCCTTGGCTTTATTCGTGTTTCTCTGTGCTCCAGCGTGTGGCAGTGGCTCTTTGTGCGAGGTAGCCGGCGAGCACCGAAGCCTTGTACAATGGCTTGCGATTGCAGGGTTGCCGGCCACAGCCGTGCTGCAGAGTGGCTGTAAATCACTCTGGTTTCAGCCTCTGCTCCTGCACCTCCTCCCGGGGAGGGAAGAATGGTGTAGGTCTGCGTGTGCGCGTGGTGCCTGCAGGGAGAGAGGAGCGGGGGTAGAGGGGGATCGTGTTTGAGCCAGAATATCAGCACAGCACTGCCTGGATTGCAGCCGACCACCGTCGCCATTTGCCTGTAGGAATCCTGCTGCTTTCGGCTCTGGGTGGGTGCTGCCTATCAGGGGGACTGAGGCACGCTGTGCCCAGAGTGGGTGCCGCCGGCGACACCACTCCCATCCACAGCAATCTCACTGACTGCCCCCTCCTCTGTCACCCAGACCGAGTGACCATGACTGAGAAGACACAAGAACCTCACGTGGAGGATGATGATGATGAGCTGGATGGGAAACTCAATTACAAACCTCCTCCCCAGAAGACACTGCAGGAGCTGCAAGAGTTGGACAAGGATGATGAAAGCCTCGCTAAGTACAAGAAGTCCCTGCTGGGAGATGGACCTGTGGTAGTAGGTAGGCTGGGGCACACTGGTGGGGAGGGACTGGGGACATGTGCTGCAACAGCGTGCTGTTGCTTCATAGAAGAGGGATCTTGTTTGACCAGGGACATGCACTGCTTGTGCTGGAGGACTGGGGATGGGCAGGTAGAAAGTCACACATAAAGAAAGCACAGAAGATGCTCTGAGTGTTTAGGAGTTAGGAAGATTACTGGGGAGTGCTGGCATCGGAAAAGGACTTGTGGTGGGAGATGTATGGGTCTCAGAGAACTTTAGGGGGTCAGCCTATGCTGAAAGGTGGTTTTGTTGCTCAGAATGATCCTATGAAGGAAATTTTCTGTGGTGGAAAGACCACCTCTAGGTGTTGTGATGGAGGCCAGAGGGATCCATGTGGAAGGACTGGGTAGACATGTGGTCCTGTTGTGGTAAGGAAGCCTGGCATTACTGGATGTTTCATGAAACACACTTTCTGTGTGGCAAGGCATCCCTGTTTCTTCAGTGTCATTCCCCTTGATTGCATTTAATTTTGCAAGCTGACAGCTTCCTCCTGACTTTTCCTACCTGCAGACCCAACAGCTCCCAATGTGGTGGTCACCCGACTCACTCTGGTATGTGACTCTGCTCCTGGACCGATCACTATGGACCTTACAGGTAGGCACAGGCTCTGCCCCTGGTCACTAAGGGGAGCAAGCAAAGGCCCTGGCACGCTCCAAGTTAAAAGAGAGTTTGTCCTTGGGATGCTGCAGTGGGTTGTAGAGGAACTCTGAAGTCATCTTAGCCTTGTTTCTTATTTTAAGGTATACACATATGAGTAAAAAAGAAGGAGATGTAACAGAGGAAAATATTGAGGGTCTTTTTCTTCATCTAGACTGCTCTAGGAGCTCCTGAGTTTCTCTTGCCATCTCTGCTTGCTTCCTTTCAATGACACTTCATGAGCACAAGGGATGTGCATGCATTTGGGTAACAGGCTGTATTGAAACTTCAGAATCGAGCAATACTGCAGTTCCGGCTCCTGGGGGCATGGGGAGAGAACCTTATATGGGCTTTTGTGTGGAGAGAGGAAGCTGGGCCTGGAGAGGCAGAGAGGCTTCCTGTGCACCCAAAACCACGCAGAGCCCTGCGGGGCGCAGGCAGCCTTCCAAGCTGGGCAGGAGCTGTGAAACACGCTCCTCTCACCCAAGCCAGGCCTGGGCATGGATGGAGCATGCACACACTCCTTCATATGCTCAGCAGCAAGTCCATGCATAAACATCTTCATGTATATGTGCTGGGACCTGTGTTTGTTTAGTCATTGTCTTCTGTGGCACAGATATGTACGAACAGCCAGGAAATTTCTGTGTGTCACACGACACAATCTCACACAGACGTCTGAGTACTCATTCTACAGGTGTCACCCTCTGAAGGGATGCTCATCTCTGACAGCAACCCCACCCTCATCTTCCCCCCTGTGCCTGGTCTCTCCTCGCTGTGACATCTGTAGCTGACAGCCTGATCCTCTTGTTGCAGGTGACCTCGAAGCACTCAAGAAAGAGACCTTTGTATTAAAGGAAGGGGTGGAATACCGAGTTAAGATCCACTTCAGAGTGAGTTGTCTTCCTTACAGTTGCTTCTTATCAGTTGCTAAGGCCAGTCAGTGGCAGTCTATCAGATGACTAGAGCCAGGCAGAGTGCCTGCCCAAAAGCTGAACACTTGCAAACTTCAGGTGTTGTTCTACCCAACAAGGGATGAGGTATTTCCAGGAAATCACTTCTGCTTGCTCATCCCTTGGAGGAAGTTGGTTTCTGTTTGCACACACTGATAAACAACAAGTGGTTTAATAACCAGATGGATAGTTTTGGCTGAGTGTGGTTTTGCTTTTTAGCCACTGGAAAATCTTTACTTCACACTAAGTGGAAATGAACAGGGAGAAGAGAGAATGGTTGTTCATGAAGTACTGATTCAGTCAGTATTACTGGGCTTCGTGCACACATTAAAAAGATGTAATTTTGTAGCATTTGACTGAAGATACCTGAATTCTTCAGGTCATGATATACCCAAATGGGCTCATTTCTCCCTCACTCCCATTGATCAATGTGTCAGCCATTTCTTCTGTTTACAGCTGAAAATGAAACTTGGCTACACTACAGTGTGGCATCCAGCACTGAACTGATCATCTCTGCAAGTGCTTGCTTCAAAGCTGGCCTTGGAAGAGAAGGCAAAAAGGGAGGAAAGATAATTCTCCTGAGACAGATGAGGGAAGGTGTTAATACTGTGGGTTCTGTAGGGCAGATTTCCCTTTTTTTCTGAGGTCTCAGAAATGAATGTCCCCCAGTGCTCTCCCCTGAGACACCTCCAGCTCCCTTTTGTGCTGTGAAATATTTCCATGTCTATCTGTGCCTTGTTGACTGGAGGTACCTGAAGCCAGACAGGTTATTCTAATTCCCTCCTTCAGTTCCGTGGCTGGTAAGGGCTCGTACTGTGTGAATTCTGCCCTGGGATGTAAAAGGATCTGTCCATCTTGTTTTCAGATTGAGTAGTGTACACTGTGGGAAGGCAGTGTATGCTGGAGGGGAGCAGCAGTGGATACATCCAAGCTATCCATGGGAGATTTGAGAAAAGATTATGAAAACTGTCCCTCTGTCTTTTGAGAAGAAACTTGCCACCTCCCCATGGAGCTTAGAGGGCACCTGGAAGCTGCCCACCCATTGGGGCTGAAGGGATGACTCTAGTTACCCGTGTATGGTTTCCAGCATGAAAATTATTAAATGGGAGCTCCCTGCTTTACTTTTCTTTGTCCTCATCAGCATGTCTTGGGAACCTTACTGATGTGCTCCAGTCAGTTTCAAAGTTGGGCAAAGGATAGGGAAGTGCAGGAGATGCACAGAGGATGCTAAAGGTCTCCAGGTGCCTATGGAGAAGTTGTTTTAGGGACCTGTACAATGTGCCCTGTGCTGAGGCTCCCTTCTGTAGGGAACTAAGATGGGTATGTCCCTAAGGAGAGGGAAAATCATCAGGTAAAGAACCAAAACTCTTCTCTTGACGCTTGTGGTTACTTCCTGCAGGTAAACAGGGACATTGTGTCGGGACTGAAATACGTGCAGCACACCTACCGGACAGGGGTGAAGGGTGAGTAAGAGCCCTGCATGCCCTGCACAGCCCTGCTCCTACCTGTGTGCTCCCTCTTCTCCAGCCAGTGCTCCTGCAGCTCTAGACTGGGACAGAGGCTCCCCTGGTCCCACACTGTGCTAACACTCAGGACGTGGCTTCTCAGCAGAAGGCATAAGCCTGCTTCACCCAGGACAGCAGCTTCTTGTTTTGTGCAAACTCAGTATGAGCCAGCTCTGGTATCTGTATGCTACACCACTGCAGCAGCACCAAAGTCCTCAGAGACTCTGCTTAGACAGAGCTTGCCACAGCTTGCCTCTCCATACAGAGCTCTTCTCCTCCCCTCCACCCCCTGTGCAGTGGCTCAGCCTGTGTGGAGCTTCCCACTCTGTGAAAGCTCTTCAGAAGCACTTGGCATTGCTCTATGAAACTTGGCATTGTGTGCAGGGCCCTGTACTTGCCTGTGGGTTCTCCTCAGTGCTGTTCTGCTTGGACAAGGCAGAGGAAAGGCCCATTTTGCACACACACCCCCCACGTGCATTTTCGTGCGAACAGCTCTAAGGCTTCAGCATCCCGCTCAGCACACATAACTGGTGTCTTCTCACCAGTAGAGAAGTAGTGGGAAATCAAGGTAGATCTTGAGCCATACACTGGGTGTACTCACACCCTTCTAGGAGCCAGAATGTTCAGTTTCCTCCCAAACTTGTCTCAAACACATACATGTGTCCATACATGGGACAAGCACATACATGTGAGAGTGTACAAGCTGAGTTGCCTGTTCACCTGCCCATCTATCCGTGTTATCCTTCCAGCTGTCCTTTTGCTTCACTAACCCACTTTTCCTGCTGATTTGCTCTCCTTTGCTGGCATGGGCTGTTCCTTTCTCCCCCATCTCCTTTCTGCTCTTTTGCTCATGGCTTCCTTTCTCCCTTATCATTCCCCATCTGAGGGGCTTGTTCCCTGTGGGTTGTTTTCTCCTAGTGGACAAAGCCACGTTCATGGTTGGCAGCTATGGGCCACGGCCAGAGGAGTACGAGTTCCTGACACCTATTGAAGAGGCTCCTAAGGGTATGCTGGCTCGAGGCACCTATCACAACAAATCCTTCTTCACGGATGATGACAAGCACGACCATCTCACCTGGGAGTGGAACCTGTCCATCAAGAAGGAATGGACAGAATGAGTTCACCCAGTTTGCCTTCCCCCGTCCCATCCCCTTGCCTCCTGCACCAGTCTCCAGGTGGGCCATGCCCACCACTGCTCCTTCCTGCCAGCATGGCTGGCCACAGCCCTGGCAGCCCTTCCTGTGGCTGTTGGGGCCCTGTGCCAGCCTTGGTCCATGCACAGCTCTGCAGGCGGCCTTTGCTGCTGCTTCTGACACACAAAACCAACCCATCCGTTCTCACCACCACCCCATCACGACACCATAATGGGTTAAATTGGGAAGCATCTCCCTCCCTCCCCCCCAGTACTTCCTTCTGCTGTCCTCATCTCCCCCGTACCAACTCCAGTCCTGGAAGTGCCTTTTCGAGGAAATAAAGTCACCTGGCAGGGGCAGACCGGTCCCTGGAAAATCCCTATCTTGAGTTACACTTGCCATGTGCTCTGACTCATTGTAAAGGGTTACTTACCTCCCTTGATGGTCTCCTGGTCTGTATCTGGTGCCCTTCCCTGTTAAAATCCATCCTTGTGCAGGCAAAGCCAGTCAGGGGGAATGCAGCTAGATGCCGTAACAAGACTTCAGTGTCCAAGAATAAAACCAGTTTCTTTCTTCTTTTCTGCATGAGTGTCACATTTTTTTCTAGAGCATGTTTCTCAGTGATATGTGCATGAAGAATGCAGTATAGGAAGGCTTAAGAGCATATTTCAGCAGGGAAATAGCCCGCCTCCTTCAAAACAGCAGCCTTACTCTATAAGCAAGTTATTTCAGAGCAGTTTCCTTCAGGGATTTCATGAATCCTTTGAAGCCCAAAGTCTGGGCTGTGATGGGGGTAGACTCCAGGGGCAGACAGCCCCCACCTCTCATCCCAGACGGCAACTGAAAGAGCCAGGGAGCTATAACTTACCCTTCTCATGTTTAACACTTACCGTAGCAGCTATTCCCCAGAGCTAATGCAAAAGTTCTGTGTCCCTGTGGCTAGCCTGCTGGCCAAGCACAAGGTAACATCAGCCTCTGGGATCCAGCACCTGGAGAGGGGTGTTCTTAACCTAGCTGGTGTGTCTGGTCACAAAGGTGCAGGGCACCTACGAAATCCAGTGCTGTGGGTGAGGACACACCACTGGTGGTGTTGGTGCAGCTCTCCAAGGCTGATTCCTGCACAGCAGGGAGGGGCTTTCTCCAGCCAGGCAGTTATCTCAGGGGCTGAAGGCTTTGCCCTGGGCCAGCTGCTCCCTTCCCACCGCCCCAGGAAGGTCGCTGGTCCCCACAGCAGCTGACGTGTCTCTTGCCAGGAGAGGACCGGAGCAGGGTGGCGTGGCGAGGAGAAGGCAAGCTGGTACCATGGGCTCATCCGTCTTCCCGTGCCTCTTTGTTATCCTGCTTATCAGATGCTCCCCAGGGGGGTGTGCTGAAGGGAGTGACTCTGCATCCCACAGTAAGTGAGCTTTCTTCCTACCTTGGGGAAAGTCTGGGTCTGCTTCAGGAAGTCCTCCTTATCCAAGGTATCCTGCCCAAACATGGTGTTGAGCTTGCAGAAAAGGTATGTGGGTGAGCTTGTAAGGTTGGGATCTTTGTGTGTGTGTTGGGGGGATCCTCTTTGAGCTACTCCTTGTGTGCACTCTGCCCAACCCTGACCTTTGGTCTGCAGGCACAGCCAGCGCCACAGAGAAGCCTATCCTGTTAAACAACATCCCAGATGCCGAAGCCTTTGTCAGCGGTGCGGAGGTGGCAGTCATTGGATTCTTCCAGGTGTGTTCACAGCACCTCCCCTCTGCCACTTGTGAGCTCTATCCCACCCCTATGAGAGCATGAGGCTGGATGTGGCGTAAACATCTGCCAAAGGCAGCTGTTGTCCCCAGAAAGTGCTGGGGCTGTGACAGCCATGTGGAGGGATTAGGTGATGGGTCACAGAGGCAGCACAGGGAATTTGCTCTGTGCCTGGAAAATGAGATGGAGCAAGGGAGGAAGATGGAGGTTGTAGGAGCCCTGGAGCAGGACAGGGAAATGCTGCAGGGGAAGAAACAAAGAAATGTGCATGTTAGAGAAACAGTGTTGGTGAGAGATGAGTGGGAACATCAGTTATTTGCTGTAGTCAGCAAAGTCAGAGCAAGGCACTGCCTGTGTGATAGAGATGAGGAAGCCAAGTCTCAGGGAGAAGTGATAGTGCAGTTCGCTGAAGTCCAAGAGGGTTTCAGGCTGCAGCCTCTTGGTAGGGAGGATGTAGGCATGGTCTCTGTTTCACTTCTTTGTTCCCCAGAGTAGATACTCTTGAGATCTCTGTCTCTTTTTATCTGAATTCCACTGAATTCAAAGGTGAGTGACAGGTACGAGTCCCTTGCCCCTCCAAATGGCATGAGTAGTTTTCCTCAGAAAATAAAAGGAAAATATTTATTGAACTACAGCACTGTAAAACAGAGGCCTCTTTAACAGGATCCCCATTACTTTTAAGGTCCCCAAGTTGCGCCTTTTCCCATGTTTTCTTCGAGCTCTGTTCTGCTCTCCTGCTGTCCACACACTGCCTCATGTCAGAGAAGGCTTCAGACTTTCAAAAACAGGTCCTTCTGCAAGCACCTCCCTCCTTCTGTCCTGTGCCTGGGGCTGGAGGGCAGTCTAGGGAGGGCACCATGCTCTTGATATAGGGCGGTGGCATCTCCCAGCCCACCACAGAGCGAGGACCCGTGGTGCTGCCTGTGCGGCGTGGGCAGCAACAAGTCTGTGAGCGCAGGAGGCTGGTGCCCCAGGGGCCTCGTAAGCACCGATCACAGAGCCTCGGCTTCGGTGCCCGCAGGCAATTGGAGCTCCTCGGGGGCTGCTCTTGCAGCGCTAAAGCTGTGCAAACCAGCCAGGCAATCTGCACACGCAGAGTGAAAGTGCCGAGCCGCCTCCTTCCCCGAGGGTAGCGGGCTGGGCTGGCTGCAGAGCTGTACCCAGAGCCTCCTCCTGAGCTACAGCAGGGACACGGCTCCTTTTGTCTTGTGCCACAGTGACCTCCCTCCGCGGGGCTGCATTCTTCAGAGCCAGACAGAAGGCTGCTGCCGTGCAGCCCCAGCTGCCAGGAGCACGGGGCAGCAGCCAGCCCCATCTCGGGCATTCAGTGCCTGAAGCATGACAGGGCTGCATTTGAACAGTAGATAAAGACGTATGTGTGCCGTGAAGGCTTGGCTCTCGGCCTGAAAGTATATTCATCCAAATAAAGCCCATGTTCTCTGCTCACCATAAATTATTTCTCTGCTGCAGCCTTTCATTTCACTGCAGTGTGTGGCTCGGCAAGCTTCCCGTATAATGAGCACGGCCTCCCTGACCGGGAGCAGCATGCCGTGATGGAAACACAGCACACTGCTCCAGAAACCCCGCGTGCCTCTGAGAAAGGGCCATGCTCGGCCTGATTAAACCCCAGGTTTCCCAGGAATGCTCCAGAACTCAGCGAGATTATTCCCACCCTAGGCTTTAGTGCTCTCACCAGGGCAATGTTGATGCACCGGCATTTCCAAAACAGGTCATGAGAGATGTTTTTCTTTGGAACGAACAAAGAATTTTGTTTTCCATTCTTTCTGGGCTCACAAACAGCTGAGCTGACAGTTCAACCTAAAAAGAAAAACAAAGCAATTTCCAAGCAGAGACCATGTCTTGAGAATTTATATCCAATACGCAGAAGTATCAAAAATACATCACTAAAAAGTTGGGAATGGGAATAGCAAGGAAGGCTTTAATACAGGCAAAGGATGGTAGTTGTTAATGCTCTCTGCAAGAAAGAGAATGGACCTCAAAATAGTGAGAAATTGCGCATTTCTATCCTTTGATATACCTGAATTAGCTACTTTTCACAGGATGTACATAACACATCCTTCTAAAAGGAGCCACGGTACTGATCATGCAAGGTGCTCAAAACTGTAACCCCCGGACTCTAGAATCAAGGTTAGCATAGAAATTGTGACGTTTATATACATAAGTGTATTATAAACACACTTACAGAAACATGCACACACACACACACACACATATATATATAAACATATATATAACATATATAAACATATATATATATGTTTAAACGTGCTACAGTCATGGTCTGGGTTTTCCCCTCCCTTTTGAGTGCCCAAGGGCTCAGCACCATCCTGGCGGGTTCGTGGATCCCGGGGCAGCCCGCCCGCGCAGGAGGTGACGGCGGCGGCCGCTCCCGCGGGGACCGAGCGGCCGGCAGGTGTCGCGCTCGCGCCGCCCGCGGCCCGTGCCGGTGCCGGGGCCGGTGCCGGGGCGGCCCCCGGCGCTCCGTTCGGGCTCTGTCCCTCATCCGCTTGGCCCCTCACCCTCCCTCCCCTGCCTCCGCAGGACCCGCAGAGCCCCGAAGCGGAGCAGTTTCGCCGGGCGGCCGGACAGATCCCGGAGGTGCCCTTCGGCCTCAGCAGCAGCGCCGCCGTCCTGTCCCACTACGGCGCCTCGGAGAACACTGTCGTGCTGTTCCGCAGGGTGCGTGGGCCCGCGGCGTGGCGTGCGGGGCATCACGAGCAGCTCTCCCCCGGGAACACGCTGCCAGACAAAAACCTGCGACTCCAGCATGAGGGTCTGGTTCCGGGTCCCCCCGAGCACTGGTGTGGGTGGGAGAAGGTCTTGGGCCAGTGCATACAGCGGTAAAAAGCATGAAACTCATCTCTCCGTCAGGCAAGCCTAAAACGGGGCTGTCGTTGGCAGTCAGGCTGCCTGCCCACCTCTAAGCACATCCCTCTTCCTACCCCAAAGAGCGCTTTTGCTTTTCAATTGCGGAGTTCCTGTCACTGAGACATGGAGAGTTAGTTACACCTGGTAAGATTCTCCTATTTGGGTGTTTGCCCTACGGGCCTGGTTCAGCACCCAGTGCTCTGCAAAGAGCAATGCCTGTGTTTCCACGTGACCTGCCCGGAGCTTGGCATTAGCTTGGATGGGGTTTCTGTGGTTTTGGAAAGGGTCCTGAGACACATGAAAAGCGTCTAGAGTCCGTGTTATGATGGATCAACACAGCAGGCTTGATATCAAAACTTGGCAAGTGTCACTTCAGGCAGGCAGAGCTGTCTCCTAGGGTACAAAACTTTTCCATCATGACAGAAAACACATCCAGACCAGGTCTCTGCAGTTAAGAGATGCTGTGCCACCCAACACGGTGGTTTGCAGACTCATTTCCTAAATATGCTTTAGGAATTAGAAATCTTACTTTGGAGTTTCTTAGGGATGGATGCTGTGCTAGATCATATCTCTGTTGACTCCAGCTCTAAGTGCAGGTAGCTCAATGTAGCCTCACCATAGCTATATTTGCTGAAATTTAAGGAGATGATATTGGGAAGAGCCGTGTACTTGCTGTAAAAGTACCAAGAAAATCTAAGAGCGAGTATTCTATTAGTTGCATCAATTTCCCCACATTGCCCCTTCTCACACAAGCACGGCAGTTGAAAACTGCAGAGGTAGGTGTGTCTGAAGAGGAACAGGCCCCCAGGCAGCACAAGATGTCCTAAAAGCCAGCGAAGTGTTGTGACACCAGACCTCTAAGTGCTTGAGGTGGGGAGAAACAGATACACACCACATGTCCTAGGGAAACTAAATATGGCAGCTTGGCCAAGCTCTAGATCCAGTTTGTACAAAGATTGGACAAAGACAGTTTGTTCTCTTTTTTCCCCTCATCATTTCCTGCACCATGTTTACTACTGATATTATTCAAATAATTTAAAAAGAATGATCTAAGAGTGAGCAATAGTTACGCAGGTCCTTTTATTTAACCTTTTATTTGCTAGACGTTGCAATTTTAAGCAACACCCATTTCAATTTTGGTTCTTAGTCATTGTGGTTTTCTTCCAAAAATATTGAAAAGATCCTTTGTTTTTGCACTGTGGCAGATAGTGAGGATGACTGCATTGGGAGAGAGTTTGATAAAAGAAAGTGTTTGGATTGTTGGAATTTGTATTATATTGAATATTCCTTGTTTGCAGTCAAGTTTTTGCATCTGAACTCTAGTTTAATATGGGAAAAAACAGCCAAGAAAATAATACATTAGTCAGGCTCAAATATAGTTGACAATTCACTTGTCTGATTGTCAGTTTTTATTAAATTATCAGGCACATTATTTTTCCTTTTATCCGGTGCTGAATAATGTGTAGGAGTAAGAGGTCAGAGATAAAAAGGAATTTTAAAAGAACGGATACAGGAACTTGGAATCAAATACTCATTTGAAGGATACAAAGATGCGTCACCAGGATAGAAGTGAATCAGAGGCATAAATTAATTTTTCTTTGCTTTTGCAGTGTATGAAACACTTACAATGCTTAGAAGTTTAGACCATAATTACAGTAGTAGGAGGGACTGTGCCAGCTGGTGAGACTTCTTTGTATATAGGGGAAAGAAATTGATTTATTCTAGTAAGAAATCCTGATAGAGCTAAAAAGAACTCGATTAACAGATGCTAACAACCTAATTATATGGAGTGATAAAGACATTTTGACTAGAGCTTCAACTATTAAATGCAGGCCATTTTCCAGCCTTATTTTCTTAAAAACATAAATGTTAGGTGCTGATTCGAGATGTTATTATCCCCAAATGGAAATCAGAGGTTTCCAGAAGCCCATGAAAGTCAAGAGAAGACTTTCTCTAGAGCCCAGGCTGCTTTAGATTGGTTCCTAAGAACTGTCTGATCTCACCCGCCCAGGTGTTGCACTGTCCTGATCTTACTTACCTGAGCACAGCTGCCCTTTCATGTTATGCAGGAGGAAAATCTGTAAGAGGAATCAAGGCCACACAGTCTGAAAAGCACCAGCTTGTGCTGTCAGACAGGGCGGGTGACTGGTATCAAAGACCTTGCCAATGACCACAGAACAGCAAAAATTACTTTAGATGTCTGCACACCGCTGGAAAAACTAACACAAGAACCTTCAGAGGTTGTCCAGATGCAGAGAATAGAATCTGGGATGTGCATGTGGGCTGCTCCTCAGCCCCAAGAACCTCATTCAACACATGTATCAATGGCTTTCAAATCCCAAACTTTGATCCTACTTCATGTCAGAGACCACTGTCCCCACATCTTAACTCACGCATCCTGTGGCGGTGCTGCACAGGAACTCTGCCCTTAAACTCTAGTGTACTACTATCGTTCCGTGGTTGCCTGCTTTTTTTCTGTTTATCAGGTCATGAAAATCTCAATAAAATCACACCATTTTGAGGGGATGAAGTGTGGGGAGATGTGTGGCAGGATGAATTTTCCTCTAAAGCTGAAACAAGCTGGGCTTAATTTTTTTTTTTTCTTTCCTGCTGTGTTGGAAGAAAAATCCTCTTTTTATTGGAGAGATTTCCTGCTTGCACAATGTTTCCAGGAATTTCATACCGGGCGATGCCAATGTTTATTACTTCTAGAAGAAACAGAATAAGCAGATGAGGATTTTTAAAAGGAACGTAAAGCCAGTATTGATGTGAGGACTTAGACTGTTTAATGACCTCTCTCCACAACGCCTAGAGTAGTTTGTCAGCTAATTCTCCCTGTCTCCAGTGCACTGAGAGCTAGTAGTGTAGGGCTGTCTGGAGTCTGAAGAGATTTCTGTTATACCACAAGTTTGCCTTGTCCCTGGGAGGCTGGAGAAGGCTGGGAGATGCTTATCTCAAAGTGCAGGCTCGCTCCTGTAGGTTCTAGACCTCCAGAAGTGGAGATGGAAGAGGTGGGGATTGTGTAGTGGGGGAGGGAGGGTGGGGGTGTCCCAGGGGGTGGGTGTCTCTGTGAGTGAGCGCAGTCAGTGCCTCTGGAGGAGGTGCTGAGAGGAGAGGAGGGGACAGCTGTGACCGCAGGTGTCTCTGCCTGTCTCCAGGTAGACAATGACCGGCGGGATCTGGACATGAAGAACAGAGAGGTTGATGCCAAGAAGCTGACTCGCTTCGTTCGGATGAACGAGCTCCGCCTGGTGACAGAGTACGACCCTGTGGTAATTACCAACTCCCTGCAGTCCTCACCCTTGTACCCTTCTTCTCATGGCATCCTCTGGCCCCAGCTTGCGTATCCAGCTGTATCTGAGGGTTGGAGCGACGGTGTAGATGAGATTGAGGAAGCCACACAGCTCTTCACTGCCGCTCCACACGTGGACTGGAAGTGGATTTGCTGGGGCATGACTGTGGTGGGGGAAGAAGGGACTTGTTGCAGTTCCTTTGGCTTTCCATTGAACTGGGGATGTTGAGGGGCAGAGAACTCCATTTCTTGCTACTCTGCATGCAGTGCTGCTTCCTCCCATGGACATTTGCTGTGTTGTGCCATGCCTGCAGAGCCAGCTCAGCCAGAATGCCCTCTCTTTGACAAGCCTTGAGAAATATGGAAGCCCAAATGACCTGCTCTCAGAAGGCAGGCTTCTCTGCATCTCTCAGCACATAGGGATTGATGTAATCCCAGATATTTGAATGCATATTCAAGAGCAGTTTGGGAACTTCCCAAGAGAAATCTTTCTCATCCCTTCCATCGTTCCTCCAGAATTCATCAGTTCAACAACAACAACCACCACCAAAACAAACAAACGAACAAACAAACAAACAATACACAAAATCAGGCTTAGAATGCTTCCATGTTGGCCATCTTCGTTGGCTCACCCACCTGACTGGCAGTGGCAGGGTGCCAGTGCTCCTCCCTGCTGTAGAGGCTGACCAAGCATTAGGTTCCTCTGTAGTCTTAGTGGTTCCCTGGTCTCATTGCTGGGGAGTCAGTAGGTCTTAGAAGCCCCAGTTGCTGCAAGGCTGAGATTTTATCATTGCTGATGGGGTATTTTGTGGTGTTCTGGATAGCTGTAACAGTGCTGACCGGGCTCAGCTTATATCAGAGAAGAATGGCCCAACCTGTTGCAGAACTACACCTTTTCAAGATAAACTCAAGGATCATCTAAGAGAACCAATGCATTCACTCAGTTCAGTCGCACCTCACCAGTAGGAGAGCATTTTGTTTTGAAATTTAACTTTTTTTTCCCCAAAATGAAATAGGGTACGAGTTTGGTATTTTTTCTGGAACAAAACAAAAAACAAAACAAAAAACCAAACCAAAACACATTGTTTTTGTTTTTTCATCTTCAAAAGGGAAAAATACATTTTGAAATCACAAAATATTTCTGGGGACTGCCATATCCTGCCCCACTGGCCCTACAGCCCTTTAAGAACATCCAAGTCACATCAGCAGATGATGTTCTCATCTTTGTAATTTCCAGACCTTCTGAAACCTTGGAGCCCCTATTAGATCCTTTTGCAATTCATGGGATGATGTCTCTTTCTTTATGCATTTCTGTTGATGTTTTGGGTTCTCACTGCATGGTGTCCTGTTTGGCACCCAGGCTGTCTCCCCAAGTGAGAATTCCTCAGCTGCTCAGCTGGTCCTCTCCACCCTGATTGTCAGTACAGATGTTGTTACAGTTTTTTTTTCCAGACGTTCTGGAGCTCTATCAAGGTGCTGCAATTAACAGTGCCTCCTGCAGTTCCTGGCCCAAAGCCCTCCCAGCTTCCCTAAGGTAGCTTGGTTTTTCATAAATATTTATTCCCAGTCCATATGCTGTTTGCATCTAAAAATGCTGCAGGTCAGCAGATAATGGGGTCACATGGCTCGCGCCAAGTGCTGCCAAGAGCTTCTCTCCCCATCCTGGGGCCCCTACTGTTTCTCCCACATACTTTAGGAATTTTGAGGCAATGTTTGCCCTGTGGGCTTTTCAGGAGAGGCAGATGTGATCCAGCCCTGCTGATGAGCTCTGCTGATTGCTCGTACACAAGGTTGTGTGGACAAGCACACCTTTGTGCGGAGCTGCTGGAGGAGCCGCTGCTCCCGCCTCGTCCGCTCTCACCCCAGCCTCCCCAAGGGGCTTGCTGCTGCCTGGCTTCACCCTCACCTTCAGCCTCATCCTCTCCAGTGAGGTCCTCTAGCATTTTCCAGCTTAGCTTGCAACCCCTCTACTGTCCCCTGCCTCAGCTGCACACCATCAGAAAAGTGAAGGGATACAAAGTATCTGATAAACATTAATCTAACAGCAGAGTCCCGTCTGCCAAAAGCCAGATGCTCTGTTATTCACGGCCCTTGCCAGCATGCACTCCCTGACCCCTTCCTTGTTACTCCCGGAGCATGTGGAAACTTTCTGCTCCCACTGGCGGGGAGCTGCACAGTCTGTGCCTCTGTGGTTTCGGTGGCACTGGGGAGGCAGCAGGTCTGGCCCCACTACTGTTTAATTTGAGGGAGAGGCTGCAGGCCTGCAGGAAGCAGACAGAAGTGAGATGACGAGCGAGCGAGTTCATGGAGATGGTGCTGTGGCTTCTTGGGCAGTGCCAGCCCTGGTTCCTCACAGAGGGCCAGTGTGTAGTGCCCGCTTGGCCCTTGCCCAGGGTCTTCTCTCACTGTGGGACAGCAGAGCCAATTTTAACCCTCAGCACTCAGGAGTGTCCAGGCCATCAGATTGCTGAAACTATGGACTCATCCCCATCCTACATACAGTGTAACACTAAAGAAAGAAAATAAGGACAAAAACTAGCCTTGACACCACAAATCCTTCCCACTTTCTTGTTCATATTTCAGACGGGTGCTAGACCTCAGTGATTTAGGACACCCTTGTATTCAGTGTTTGCTGGCCTTGCTCTTCACATCTTTGCTCTAGTCTTCATCTTCCTGTATTCTGGCCTAGTCCTACTCCTCTTGCCTAGTTACTGTCTGTTTTAAAGCCAGTGATGGACCTTCATGGTCTTCAGACTCTTGTTTGGGGAATAATCAAAGTCAGGAGGTTAAGAGCATATGCAAAGAACCTGGATTGGATCCCCCCCTGCTTTAAAGAAATCTGTCCTGCTTGTGATGCTTATTTGCAAAGAAACCCCAGCTGAGCCATGTGGACTTATGTCCCACTGACACTGCATCCAATGCCAATTGAGTGTTCTCAATCTCCTCGCCCGTGTTTCTCTCTCTGTGCTGGGCAGACGTCAATCGGTGTGATGCAGAGCTCACTCCAGTTTAACCTCCTCCTGATCACAGACAAGATGTCTCCAAAGCACCCCGAGCGAATGCGCAAGTTCCGGGCGGCGGCAGAGCTCTACATGGGGAAGGTAAGTCCAAACAGAGAGAAAAAGAGGCAGCTAGGGAGGAAAAAACCCAGTGACTTCTGCCATGAATGGGGAGGGCATAATCTCCTCTATGAATTACGAGAGCAAAGGTCAAGTAGCAGGAAAAGAGGATTATCTGGGTAATTAAATGGAGGGGTTGGTTCTGTTCACCTTTTCCCAGTTTGCCACCTTGCAGGGAAAACACCCTCTGTATCCTGCTCTCTCCCCTCCTGGTGAAACATCGTGTCCTTTGGTGCTTTTAGTTCAGTTTTGTTCCCTTTCACTGGGAGATGACACACAGCTGCTGTGCTTCAGTCTGGCAACAGCTGTGCTCCACTGATGTGAGAGGTGAATTTGTAGCTACAGCCTGCAGGATGCCAAGGAGCCTTATATAGGTGACCAGATAGCAAATAATGTCAGTGCTTCTTAACCCTTACACTTTTGGAAATGGCTGTTTTAAAGGAGCTGCAAATGTATTGCTTAGATTTCCCACACTAAAGTGATGAGATAGATGAGGTGTTTCAGAGAAATTTTGCCTGAATCTCATCCCTCTGGGAACAGAGCTCCCCAAACAGTAAATCATCCAATGTCTGCTTCTCTGCCAGCAGCTGGATTACAGTGGAATTTGTGTCCAAGGAACAGAGGAATGAACTTGCAAGCAAAGGAGGATTGAGAGCAACAGGAAGGCATTTGTGGCAAGGGAGAACAGCAGATGGGAGGGGGCAGAATATCACAGAAGTGGGGAAGGATGAGCTGAGAGATTTAAAGGAGTCTTCCTCTGAGAAGTGTGGAGCTGGAAGATTTGGGATCTGATAATTAGAATATCTGTATGCATCTGGTTTTGGTATTGAAGGAACAGATAATAAATCAAGTATACCCACACCTTCGAATTCAGGGACCACCTCATAACCATGCAATCTTAAAACTCTTGAGACTTGCTTATGGCAGGACTACTTTGGAACCTTTACATCTTTCCCAACCATCGGAAAGAGACTAGGCAGAAACTATGCATCAAAATCAAAAGGTGTTTTCAAAGATGTTTTGCTTTGATGAATATGTAGTTATGAAAGAAAACGCATTTATATGTAAAATTCCATTTATCTACTGTGAGAGGTGTGTTAAAGTGACACCATTACCACTGTTCTCCATGAGAAGCAGAGTCTGATACAGGTGTCCACCCAGCAGCTATTTCTTCCAACACAATGCTGTTTAGCATCACTATCCTTTGCTGATGCAGCTGCATCTAGTTCTCATGTGACTTGCCTAGATCTGAGAAAATAGCTGTAATTTTCCTAGAAATACTTCATAAAACATTGGATAAAATATTGTACTGAAGTTCAGACAATTTATGAATTCTCAGCAAGCCAAATCTGCCTTTTTTTTTATTTGTGCAGGCAAGTTTCCAAGCAAATCAGTCAACGAGTTTGCCAGAATAAAATATAAACATTAAAGATGTGGGGATTTGACTAATTATTTCCACTTTAATGCTGTGGTACTTGAGGACACAGAGATTAAGTGACTTAGAGTCTAATAAATTGTTTTTCCTGAAAGAGTGACGCTCTGAGGAGTAAATTGTGTTTTGGACTGCCCTCCTAGAAAGCAGTGAGAGAGAGCTAAGATCCCTCTGTTTGAATTTTAGACCTGGATAGTAAGGAGTAAGCAGAGCGATATGCCCACTTAGGTTTGTCTCCACTGCTCCATCATATAGAAAGATCTGAATTAGTTTGGGTATCAGTGGCAGCCACTGCACAATACCATGCAAATCCCTGCTGGCTAATTTTCCTATGTGAAGTTACGTGTTGTTGGAACTACCAAGTTAATTGAGGTTTGCTTCAAAATAAATATTGATTAGATTTTGTCTTTTAGCGGCTTGCAGATTGTCTGAGAATAAATGCAAGATTCTTGACTTGAATTTTGTTCAGGATTACCGGTGAATAGTTCCTGTCCTGTGGGATAGTGGTGAAAGGTTTGCTTGTGCTGAGGGGTTAGTGCTACCAGTGGTTTGAGCAAGGAACCCTTGCTGTGCAGTGGACAGATGTTCAGGCTCCCTGTAAGCATGTACCACTGCATCCAGCACTGCTCTACAGTGACTGCAGAGTGCCACAACAGAGTGGGGATACTTGGTGTGTGTCACAGCATTTCTACGAGCCAGTGCAGAACACAGAGCCTCGAAAAGGATCCCAAGCAGGAGAAGGGCTACTGATTCTGTCACACATCTGTGCTGCACACTGATGGAGGAGCAGTCCTTGTCACTGTCATCACCAGTGGGAGGGAAAAGAGAAACTTGTTGCTTGGACAGAGAGATGAAGAGGAACTGCTGCTGCTGCTGCTGAGTGGCTGACCTCAAAGAGTGAAGAAGAACCATAGAATTGTGAAATAACTTAGGTTGGAAAACACCTCTAAGATGACTGAGTCCAACTGTTAATGGATCATGAGGAAGTGATTCACCTACCATTTTCTGGACTGTGGTGCTTTCACCTCTGTTTTATGATATTTTCACTTCTGCCTGAGGGGCAGCTGAAATTTTCAGCTGAAGGGTCTATGAGGCAGCATGGTGAGGACTTGCATTTGAACATAGTCTGAACTGCACCTGGAGCAACAGTGAGTGCCTGGAGACAGTCTAGACTTTTCTAGATTTTACTGTGGAACCTGAGCACTGTAAAATGTTGAAGAGAAAAATGCAAATGCAAAGGTAGATGATGCTAAACCAGCAGAAGCTGACAAGAAGAAGAAGAAGAAGAAGAAGAAATAGAAGAAGAAGAAGAAAAAATATGGTAGTTTTCTAGCAGACTTTGAGAAACAATTGTGGGTGGATAACAGTGAACACAGTTTAGAGCGCTGCAGCTGCAGGAGTAAATCCAGCAGCCTTCTTGGATCTTCAATCAAGTATGTGCTTATTTGAGAAAGTACTGCCAAGAGTCCAGGCAAGGAAAGGAAATGCACTGGAAAGGAGATGTCAGGGTTTGCATTGCTGAGCCAAGCTAGAATAGTCATATTCAGTTTTCTTTCCACAGTATCAGAGTATAACGTGATAATTACAGATGGTGTAACTCATGGGTGTTTGCAGAAGTCTCAATAAGGTGATGTTGGGAATAACAAAAACAGTTTTTGTTGCAGCTGACATAATTGGTTTCCAATGTCAAAATGATTTGGGAAGGGATGTTCATGAATTCCCTTTTAATTTAGATGTAGGTCCATTTAGAAATGCATTCTGAGAAACGCCTGGTGTCCTTCAGGAGTTCTTCCATGGAAATGAAAAGATGATGCCCTTTCTCTTGCAGTCATTTGTACAATTTTTATTCTTCTTTTCAGACACCGATGGCTCCAGAACTGAGAGAGGTAATATTTAGAGATGCCTCTTTTAGACACAGAGAAGCCCGTAAATACGGACTTTTAATCTCACTTAATAGATATCTGCAGTAAAGTTGTTTTTATTGCTGTCTTTTTTTAAAATTCATGACTGATGCTTTTGTTTTACTTCGATGCACTATGATCTTAGAAATTACTCAGACATCAGAATTTGATCTTTTTGCTTATACAAAACAGTGAACTGCAGCTCTCTGAAGTTCAAAGTCAAACACTGGACATAAGGCTTGACCATCCTTTCTGTTTGTCTTTGTTGGAGGAAAAACCAAGCAGTGTCAAATTAGTTTCTATCATTGTAGTGCTATTTTCAATTAACTTTAATTCCTTGGGCAATAACATCATTCCATATCTTTGTACTTACCACAAACTTGATGTTCTAAAAGCGCTGGGCTAAGAATCAAGTTGTCAAGACAGCACCAGTGTACAAAATTTATGGAAGGTGGTTTATTGCAAGTGACAGTGCACAGATAATATCATATGTGAAGGGGACATTTTGTGTCAGAGGTTTCTCATTCATGCAGGATATCCTTCACTGCCTGAAGCAGCAGATATCGCTCAGGCAAGAAGATTGCTATAAAATGAAAACATTTCATGGAAATAATCCCAGAATTTAAAACACTCAACCAGCTATTGCACACGATGATATGAAATGGAAAGTGAACTTTCTGTTTGGGATGGAACTAACTAATCTCTAGCAATGACATTAGAGTTGCTATTATACGTGAGATTGGGTTTTGGTGAACTGTAGCTTTGGTAGGTCATCTGAGTAGAGGTTTCAGACTCTTCTCAGCACTGAGAGAGAAGGACAGGCATATACTTCCTTCCCTTCTAAAATAGGTGGAATCAAGTGCCTGTCACTGTTTATTGTAGAGGTTACGTAGATGACTGCCTGAGACAAGACTAGGATGTGAATCCTCCTCATGGTCATTATAATTTTCCATGGTTACTGTGTTCATTCTTTATGATTGGAGCTGACTGGGAATCTCAGAACAAAATAAATTCCTCACGAGAAAATGCCAGTTCCACGAGATGGCATCTGTCACAGAAATGTGACAACTGAGAAACCTTCTTGGTTTTCAGCTGCTGTGGAGATCAGGCTTCAGTGCTTGTGGCCTCTGGGCCAGCACATCCTACCTCCTGCCCCACAGGCACGACCTTGAGACCACACAGGCCCTGGCAGGACTCCTGGAGCACAACCAGCACAGGTGGGCCCTTCTGCTGAGGGAGGACCCATCCCATGCCACAGACCTCCCAGGAATGCATCGTTCTCATAGGCACTAAGGTGTCTTCTTCTGGGCTGCAGTGGCCAAATGCAATTGCTCTCTTTCCTGTACTTTTTGAATATAGGCAGAGAAGGAAACTCTGCTGTACTTTGGCATGCTGTGAGACAAATGGGGGTCATTAGAGAGATCCAAGTCAGCAACTCTGAATGACAGTGATATCTCAGCCTTTCCAGCTGAGGGGCCAATTTGTGTGTTCCTGTTTGCTCCTGTGAGGAAGAAGGCATTTGGAGTTCTACACTTCAACATTTTACTCTTTTATTCTTACTCTATTCTTGGTATTCATGGATAAAATATGTACAGCTTTTTAGTTTTGGGTGTTTTAGCAAACACTGGAAGCTTGATGAAGTGAAGAATATTGAGTAATATTTATTCACTTCAGTATTTTAAAATGCTATTCATCTGTTTTAAAGGTGGTGGAGATTTTGTATAGGAAGTGACACAACAATACTTTTTTTAATTTTAATGACTTCTTCTTTAACATTTGGTTAAAAATGTTGTTGTCTAGTCAATCTCTTATAGAGAAACCTAAAAACTGTTGAATGCGCCACGAAAATACAGTACCATTTAATGTACTGACACTCTGAAAGTGCTTCCCTCCAACACTGAACTCTGTTTCCAGCTTTCTAGTTGAAAAGAGAGCCCTAAAACATTACCTACTTCTATTCTATCTGAAAGCCTCTTAGATCATGTCCCTAGACCTGTGAACCTTAAATATGTGACCCTTTTCTAGCTTGGAGTTTTATCCTGCAAAAAGATGAATAAAGTGCTCTGGGAGAAGTACTCCACCACCTGTCTGCTCACCAGCCTTTTGCTCTTGGGTCACAGTTGACTTTTGGAAGAAAAATTACAAATGGTGAATATCACATATTCAGTGAAAGTGCTGTTCCTGATTCTGTATTTCACTATAAAACTGAAATTAAACCTTACAGCAGCCTAACTATTCCTCCTTCCCAACAGACTGTTGCCTAGGAAAGTTTTCAGATACATTTGTTTTTTATAGAATATAAATTTAATAAGTAAAGAATTTAGTATTTATGAAGTTTATTTTTAGAGAAGAAAACAAGTTTGGAACTAAGTTGAGTGTTCTTCATTGAAAAGAAAGAAAAACATGAGTCACAGCCTGGGAACTGGGCACATAATCTTCACATTATGTTGCTTTTTTTTTATTTTTAAACTCTTCTTTCCTTGTGTAAATGAAGCCATAGCCTTGTCCATAGGTTGCCTGAATATGGTAGGTCCAGGAGATCGCATAGGGCAAAAAGAAGATAAAATTACACATGCTAACTGGGTGTTTTTTTCATTGACTTGGATCTCATCTGCTGAGGGATTCCATTTAATCAGGTCACTGATTGAATTGTTCGACTGCTACATTTATTTTCTTTTATAAATTTTATAATAATGACTGTAGGTCATTCTCATCCTGGCTTATTCATGTTGAGCTTCTCTCCCCAGGTATGAACCCTCCACTGAGCTGGGCTGTATGGACATGGGTGTCTTGCCAATAACTTCTGTTTCCCAAATCTTTGCATCCTCAGTTGTGCTCACTGCAGCTCACTTCAATATGTCCCTTGGTTTTGGTACTCTCATATTATTATCCTTGCAGTCTCCTGATGCCCTGTACTTCATTCCCACATTCTTGCCATTGAATTTGATTCTTCCCACACCAAAACCCCTTTTTACACTGGGTCTTGCATGGATGTGAGCATCTTATCCAAATAACATGCAAATAAAGGATTCAGCTTCTTTGACATTTGCTGTTAAGATAAAAAATGTCTTGTTTCCTTACCTATTAAGAGAACAGAAGTGGAGACTGCCTTCCTGTCATTCTGTAGACATATTTTTAAAGAAGGTGAAAGAAGACATTTTGTTTGGTAGCATAAGTCTGGACTTGATAAAATACAGACAAATGTACTGCATGGAGCTGCTAGATAGTGGCCAAGGAAAGCATTGTCCTAACAGATTATGGATGGTTTTCTCAAACTCTCTAAATAAATATCACTGTTAATCTTCATATGATCACTGTTTGGGGATCTGTTCTCTGTCTCAGCTTCTGTTTTTCTCACGTTTGCTTTCCTATTTCCATCACAGATTCTCTTTATCCTGCTAGACAGCAATTTGAAGAGCAATGAACGAGTACTGTCATACTTCCAACTGAAGAAGTCCCAGCTGCCAGCTCTGGCTATATTCCACACACCAGATGATGAGCACGAAGTGTTGACTGTGGGTGAAATCTCCATTGACCGTGTACAGGACTTCTGTAATCGTTTCCTACAAAAAATGCAAAAGGTAAAGGGGGTCCTGATGCTGCTGTTTACCAGGCTCTTGAAGAAGATGACTTCAGTTCCTTGAACTCCTCCCCATCCCTGTCACTTTCTCTTTCATGTACATTCCCACCTGAGTATCAGAGAAACATTAGATTTAGGGCAGAGCAGAGATGGATGTCTTTGCACAGCCTCTTTCTTCATTGACCTCTGCCTTCTAGTCTACAGCAAGAAGAATTCACTGATCTTTGCAGCTGTGTGAAGGTCTCTGTGAAGCATCTATCTTTTGGGAACAGCAGCTAGGGAGACAAAGTGAAGGGTGTTTTTGGATGCTGAGAAGGGAGGTGGTGGATGGCAGCATGTGAGAGCAGGTCAGAGAGACCAGTGACATGGATAGCAATTAAATCTATCAGGAGGACTACAGGACAGAGTGTACAGATAGGGGCCTTAGGACTCTACCAGAGGTCTCTGCTGGGAGAGGCACAATTAAATCTCCATGCTCATTCAGTGTTAAAAGTTCTCTCTGTCAAAATTCATCCTCCGGTAGCACAGGGTCTTTGTGTTGTGCAATGGAAATGAGATAGGGCAGTGGCACAGACACCAGAGGGAGGCATCTAAGTTATTTTGTTTCCTTTATCCCTATGCTCAGAAACCGAGTGATGTCAAAACTGATTTCATGCCTCTAATGTGTTTTAGAAAGAAGACAAATCCGAGGAGAAGCCCCTCAATGAAGAGCTCTGATTCTTTCTCTGCCAAGAGGATGACTAGCCAGAGTCTGTTTCTGGTGTATGGAGGAGTTCACTCTGCCCTACAGCTCAGCAATTCCTGAGCCAAGTCAGTCATGGATTCCCATCATCATCCTATGTATGCACATGCTGTCTGTCCTCTCCAGGAATCTCTTCTCTCTTATCTCTTCTCATTTGTTGGCTCCAGAGCTCTTTTTTCAGTACTTCAGGACCTCTGGTATTGCCCTACAATATGTCTTTCTGTGCCATGCTGTTGGAGCAAAGGGTGGCATAGTGAAATGGAAAATCAGAGGTAAAGCTAGTAGTTCCCAGGGATCTGTTTCCCTCATTCTTTTAAGTTTTGGTGCCATGCTGGGATCCACTGTCAGCCTTTCCTGATACTACAAACAGATTTGTTGCTTAGTATCACATGAAATTTTCCATTTATTTTACTAAATAAAGCAGTAAGTGAATGGCCTGAATTTTTATGCAAATGATATTTCCCACTCCCCTTGTCTTTCACTTAGGGACAAAGTCTCTGTATTTATGAGCGAGTAAGCTCAAAAAACCTCCTTTCTCTGAATATAACCAATGCAACGCCTGACCAGTCAGGTTGGTTGATAAGAATCATTCCCTATGGAAATGGACCCATCATCAATAGATATTTCCACCAGGACAGGAGATATCTGTGAAGCTTTGGGATCAGAACAGAACTAGGTAAGCAGGTCTGAGATGGTACAACAAAAATTAATGAGCCCTGCTCACTTTCCCTCAGTTGGAAAACTGCTCCTTTTTACAGCAATAGTTTGCTCCTCCCTTGGAAGGGTTTATTTCTGTTTCTACAGTATGGTAGAGAGGGAAGGTCTTCTGAGGAGACATCTGTGAGGAGTCTTTGCACTGTAGGTGTTTCCAGTGCCATGCACATGTGTCTGTGGTCCAGATCAAAGAGTGTGGGGGCCCTGACCTGCTGCACGAGTACCTGAAGTCTGTGTCTTGGCCAGCTGCAGAAATTGGGCACAGCGACGTGACTCTTTCTTAGTGCTGCAGGGAAACAAAATAGGACATGAATGAAGTTCTGGTTCTGCAAACAAGCCTGAGAGTAAAAGCAGTGTCCCCAGTGACTGCGCTCGCTGTGTACACAGCTAATTATAGGGATCACTTTTCAGGAGCTTATGTACACTGGGGAGTTTAATTCCCTCTGCACCTTACAGAGCTCTGCATCTAACCAACAAACCTGGGAGCCACAAGCAAGCCACAGGAAAAGCCTCCTCCTCCTCCCCCAGCTGTTCTGCAGTACTTTGCAGGACTTACACAGCACAGACACCCCTGTGCACAGACGTGGTGGCAGTGGAATAAGGAGGTCTGCCTTAATCCCTGTGCTCAAAGGCTTCTGCAGTGCAGCCTTGGTGGGCTTAGCCACTGCGACCAGGGGCGTTTGAGGCAGAAACCACAGGCAGACCCATGTGCATGGGTCAATCTCTTGTTTGTTTCATTTTTGGGTCTTGTGCCCCATTGTGTCATCTCTGAGCTGAACTTGTGATGTATGTGGCCCAGATGTTTTGAGCTGTCTGGGGAGGCTGGTTTGGTTTGCAGATGGAGGAAGTGCTAGATGCAAATTGACAGAGGGCAGGATGAAGGGGCTCCTTTTCACCTCAGCATTGCAGACATACTATGGTATGAGAACCCCTGCTCTGAAGCAGCATCTGAACTCAAAGGACATTCAAAATATCTAGGATGAAAGCTCAATTTGCCTAACAGGAAAATGAGGCTGCAGAGGCGTGTCAGAGCAGCTGTCTTTACCCCAGGGAACTGGGTGTTGTGTAAGATGCAATTTCATATCCATCTTTGGTGAGAAAGGACTTGAATGTCTTCAGAAGCAGGGTGTTACAGAGACCTGGAGGTTCAGCAAAGGGACTAACATTTTTTTATTTTATTGCCCTGAACCATTGTGTGTGACATTAAACAACAAAGTGTTGCCTAGAGGTGAACTAGCCCCCATCTGCTGCAGGTTGAACCAAGACTTTGTATATGAAAATCTGTGCCTCAGCTTTGTCTCTTCAGTCCCCCTGCACATGGAGTTATGGATCTGGCTGTGGGAGGCTGCTGAGCTGCAGAGAATCTGACTGCAGAAGAACTGAACAACCTTTGCACCTACCTTGAAGAAGAGGAGCAGGCACTGCATGTGAGTCTGCCTTGTCAGCATTGCTCCTGCTCTTGGCAGTGACTGGGGGTGCTGAGAGGCCTCTGACTGCCAGCACAAAGGGAAGAGACATCTCCCAGGCCATGCAGCCCTGGTGCCTTACGCATGCAGAGGTCAACCACCAGCACAACAAGACAGGGCTGAAATTCTTCCTTTCTTCTAGGGATCCTGCCAGCTTTGAATATTTTTTTTTTACTCTCTCAGATATTTCCCAGAATACCTATCACAGGATGAACTTTATGGCACCTAAGTCAGATCCCATCTCATGCACAGAAGTCCGGCACTGAGCTGGGCCTGAGTTCCCAGGACAGGGAGGAGATAGTGATGATTTAGAACAACATATGGTAGGAACCATTGTCCTCCTTACCGTAAACAGATGAAGGGCATAGCTGTCTGACACCTCTGTTCACAGAATCACAGAACAGGTCTGGTGGAAGGGACCACAGTGGGGTCATCTGGTCCAAGCTCCCTGCTCAAGCAGGGTCACCCTAGAGCACATGGCTCAGGACTGTGTCCAAATGGCTCTTGAGTATCTCCAGTGAGGGGGACTCCACAGCCTCTCTGAGCAATCTGTGTTCCAGTGCTCAGTCACTCGTAAAGAAGTTCTTCCTTTTATTCAGATAATATTTCCTATGCATCAGTTTCTGCCCATTGCCTCTTGTCCTGTGGCTTGGCACCACTGAGAAGAGCCTGAATCCATCCTCTTGACACAACCCCTTCAGATTACAAACCTCTTTCAGTCATCTCTCCTCGAGCCTGAATAGACTCTGCTCTCTCAGCCTTTCCCCATAAGAGAGATGCTCCAGTCCCTTCCTCATTTTTGTTGTCCACCGCTGGACTCGCCCCAGGAGCTCCATGTCTCCCTTGTGCTGAGGGGCCAAGGGGAATTCATCTGGGAGGAAGCTAAACCAATAAACCTGGGCATAAATATGAGAAACAAACTCTCTCTTGCTGGTGGACAGATCACAGGACTTAGTCACTCTTAATCACCTCCACACAGGATGGCTTCCTCTCAGTACCACAAATGGCAGCCCACGGGCTGGCAAAGACGTGGAGACAGTTGACACAGGAGGAGGAAATATTGTCTGGAGGATACAATCGAGACAGTGGTTTGCAGGACTGTGAAAGAGGAGGGCAAGTAAGAGCCAAAGGCTGTTTTGAGAGGAGAGAACTTACCCAAGGAGTGATGTGGCCAGCAACAGGTAAAGGTCAGCGAAGGAAGGTGCTGGGTGGATACCACAGAGAACTGATAATGGTGGAGAAGAGAACACAGAAGTGTTTTTTCTAAGGCTGTGAAATCAAATACCTCTTTGACCCATTTTGGCTTAGTCACTAAGGAAACTTCAGAGGAACATTTTCAGTGGAAAAACCTGCAAAACCACAAGATGCACATTCAATAAGAGCGTATTTGTTCTCTCATTTGAATTTCTCCCTTCTGTGCTAAAGTACCTGCAAATACAGACAGGCAGGCAGGCTAGTTGCATGGTCTGTAAAGCAATTTTGTCCAGGTTAGAGGAAGGGCCCATGGATAACTGCATCCCTGCCTGCACCAGGCCTCCACGTATGGCAGCTATGCAGAGCTGCCCTCTGTATCACAGCTGCAATCAGCTCTGTGTCCTCCTCCCCACATGCTCACCAGGGCTCAAGCTGTTGAATATCCATGGACCACAACAGCCCCTGGAGAACCCCACATCATGTCCACACACAGGTTGAAATGCCAGCCCCACCCAGTCTCCAGCCTAAACACGTGGGCTGCGTGAGCACTCCAGGTTTCTCCCTATCAATTCTTCATGTCTCCCAACTTCCTCTCTTCCTAGGCCAGAGCCCACATTTCACCATCTTGTTAGGGATTAGTTTAATTCTATGCCACCCATGCCATGTGTTTTGTGTGCCTACGTCGCCAGCATTATTTCTTGCCCTTTACCTAGTAGATGAGGCATTGGTGGTATTGCTATCTGTAACTTTCTCAGTCCAGCTTAGCACAGCACATCATCACTTCCATAAGTGCCAGAAGACATAGCATGGGTGCAGCCCAATTCTAGTTCCTTTACTTGTGTGGTCAACTGCAGATAAATGTCAAGTCCTTGGGTATTCCAATCAGCTATCGAAAGAGCAGAATGGGAACCTGCAGTTTTCCTGGTTTTTTTGTCCTGTTAATTGCTGGAAGGAATAGAACAATCACCTCAAGAAAAAAATGTTCAACTGTTTTCTTCTCCACTAAATTATAGAGGGCTATATGCCTGAAAGATTGTGTTATAAAATACAGAGGTGATATTTTCAATGTAAATCTGTTGTGCTCAGAGTATTCTCTATCATTTTGGAATTCGATGTGGGTGTTGATCCTGGATATATCATGACTTCCCATTGCAATCAAGACTTTATTTTCCTTGGCCAATTTTTTCTGTTCTTTGGCTGAGAAACAGAAAAGACAGACAGTAACTTACCCCAGGCTGTTCACGAAGCCTCTAGGCAGAGCTGGAGATAGAGCCCAGATCTTCTGTTTGCAGATCTCCCGAATGTAAGCCATATGGCCAGAGTTTCTCTTCACTTTCCCTCTCCCTGTGACTCCCAGTGGCTATTTTCTTAAGCTGAAATGGCAGTATTTCACCATGAGTAAAAGGCTGTCTTGTTTGGTTGCTTGTTTGGCACAGCTGAAGCCGAACAGATCTGGATCATTGTTTTTCCTCCATCTCCCACTCCTTGCCAGTGAGACCTTTCCTCTTGATGAACTGCTTTATTCTTTTGGGGTCTGATGGTGAATGTGCTTCCTTGTTGCATTGCTTTCTCTGAGCAGTTGCCATGCTTTCTTGGATCCCTGGGCATCCTGGGTTTCAGACCCCATCTCATAGCAATGTTTTCAGGTTTTTTGCTCTGTTGAGATACTAGCAGTAGAGCCAATATTATGTTAAGCAGATATTAAGTAGATATATTTGTGTCATCAATATTGTAATATTATTTTGAATAATTAGCAGATATTTTAATATTATTGTGTTTAAAATATTTTATTACAAAGATATTAAGAAGGTATATTTGCATAATCAAGAAGTACAAGTGTCAGGTGAGAAGAAAATGTGAATGAGCCTTTGCTTGGTACATTTTAGTCATGGCAAGACAGTAGCAGAAAGGAAGGTATTGTTAAAGTGTAAGGCAGTTTCTCATGCTGTAACTGAGGTAGTAATGCTTATATCAAATGATCTTTAAATGTTCATCAATCACCTTTTCACAGACCTGTTCTGTCATCTGGGAGTCTGGATGCTGCCGTGGTGAATGGGCCTTTCAGGTGCTTCCATCTTGCAGGTCTCTAGCATGGGAGGGAGCAGCACATCTTTGGTGTCTCTGCTGTGACTGGGCTGCTCACTGCCACAGAGACACAAACCACTCTGGAGAGATGCACTGCGCCCACAGAGCAGCTGGCAGAGGCAGGGTGACCTGAGAATCACCCCGTTAAGGTTGTTCTCAGGATCCCAAACCAGGGTCTCCTTTCTGCCTTGCTATCTGCAAGCAGCATGGAGACTTGAGCGTACAAGGCACTCCACAGGCTCGCTCTCAGTCTCCAGGATAGGGCTGGCTCTCACTGCACTCCCCTCCTCCCTGCTGGCTCCCTGTCTCCGTGTGAATGACGGGTCCTCTGACCCTGGTATGATTTTATTTCTCTTTTTGGCCATAGCCATGCCCTAGAGGCAGCTCTGCCTCAAGCACAACACTGCTGCTCCCAGGGAGAAGTGTCTGCCTTATCGCTTGTGCCCCAGGCACTCCCTTTTAGAAGGAGCAAATATCCTATGCAAAAGGAACACAGGGAGAACCCACCAGGCACCCTCCGTCTGAGTGGTGATGAAGAAAGACTTAAGCAACAAAAGCAAATGGAAGAGCACTTTGCCTGGGGGCTCTGTTCAAAGGTTTCTGTTCGGTCCCTGAGACTGGTATTTCAGTGGACTCCTTCTCGGCAAGTCTGGCTTTGTGATTTAGGACAATAAAACCCTTCTTCTTTTAACAATAAAGATAACTGCATCCAGAACATTTCAAACTTAAGACTCTGCTTTACCAGCATTTTAGAAATAGGGTGGGATTGTTTCTTTGACTATTCCTATGGAAATGAGATGATCTGTGTGTCTGCTTGTCCTGTCCCCACTTTCAGATGATCAGACACACCTGACAGTAGGGCAGTGGTCTCAAAGGTATTATGGTGCTACTGGTTTTGTGGGACTATGTGTTGGGCAGAAGTGGGAAGTCCCAAAACTGCATGATTAGTTTTTTCATGACAGGGCTACTGCAGCCTTGCTCGTAACATGCCCTCACATCCGTGCTGGGACCCTCAAGTCCCCCAGGATGAGCTGCCCGGGAGCTGCTCCTTGCTCCTTGCCCATTGCCTCCAATGGAACTGATGTTCTTCGACTCACTTCAGTGCCACCTTCTTGAAAATTCATGCAGGATTGTTTACTTCAGTTTGGGCTGGGTTTATCTGAATGTCTGTCCTTGTGCTGGGAATCTATCAAGCATGCAAACCCAAAGCTCCTGAAGTAGTTGGCTTCTGTTTCTAGCCGTGACAATCAGCCAAAGACTTGGCGCTGCTTTATTTATGTTTAATATATTAAATCTGTCTCTGAATTTCTCTGTGACAGACAGAGATGTCACACATGGGCAACATGTGTGGGAGGGGACTCTGTTTCTGGACGAGCACCATCCTCCTCTGCTTCTCCCCAAGCTCCACCACCCACTTGGAGAAATCCCAGGGAACCCATTCCACAGATGACTGAGAAAAGCAGCAAAAGCTCCCACTAAGAAGAAGTTTGAGGGACATTCCTGAGGCCCAGTAGCTTTTCTGGGAACTCACACAATTCGGCAGAATGAAGGACAGCCATCAGGCAGGCAGGGATAGGCAGCAAAAAGCTTCAGCAGAAAGACATCAGGACTCTTTTTCTTGGGAGCAGCTTAAGGTAAACTTTGTGCCTCAATGCTAAGTTTTGCATGGAGGAGGCAGAAACCTGATCTGAGATTTCAGGTGCTTGCTGTCAGGCAGGAGAGAAGGAGCTAAAGCCAAGCTCTCAGCTGTCATGCCAGCCTTGCAGATCTCTCTTCAGAGGCAGTACAAAGCTCCTCATATCACTCCTGCTGCTGTTTTACCGATGGTGTCTCTTTCTGGAAGCGCAAACTCAGTGTGACAAATTATTTTCTTATGTTGTTACTTACTCAAGATCTTCCCAGGTAGGAAGTTAATGACAGAGATTTCTATTTAGTAATCCACTGCCTGCAATAGAGGATTGGGGCAGTCACAGATCATTGTTAGAGTGGTAGTAAAGACAGCCCAGAGAGATCAGACAATGCAGAAGAGCTCCAGGGGCTGAAAAAGAGTGTGGAGTTGGGACGCCTGTGTGTCACTTGTCATCACCAAGCCCCATGCTTGGGAAGGCCAGGCAGTGATAAGAGGGCCCTTGGCTGAGGGAGGTGCTCCTGCCAGACAGGCCTCTTCTCCTGTGGAGGGCTGAGGACAGGCACATAACCACACATCTCTCTCTCCTGCAGCTTGTGCAGCACTTGGCACAAACAGGGACGTAATCCTAAAGAGATCCCTGGGCAACTCTAATGAAATGACTGTCCTGACTGCAGTCATTACTGCTCATTTCAGTTGTACACTCAGGTCTCAAAATAGATCAAGGGTCTTTTCAGGAGATAGTGAGTATGCCTTATCTATTGTGTAGTATTGCTATTTTATTTAATGGGTCCTCCAGTAGGTTCCTCCTCCAGTTCACTAGTGAAATGACCATCAAGAAAGACAATCAGCTACCTCAAAGAGATGAAGTGACAGACAGATGCTTGCCCAAGTAACACAGGGGAAGGTGTGTTCTACAGACGTGTACAGATGTTTGGTATATAATATACGCAGAGCAGAGATTCTCATTCAATGTCTGCTGTATGAAAATGTATGCTAGCAAACAACATTGTCACTAATCTCAGGTTTAGCCAGCCAGCAGGGTTGTAACTGCTTGTGTACCCAATATGTGACTCATGCAGTGTATTTTCCTGATAAATGTGCAGTAACATTTTCCAGTGAAGCCATGGCTGCAGGTGGGAGACAGTGAAAAGAAATTCCAAATAATACAAACCAACTGGTGCCAGGAAGTATTGTAAGCAGATGCTATTACTGGAATAGAGGGGAGAAAAACATTAGTTGAAGACCAGGAAGGATAAAAGTGTCTTTGTTGGCAAAAGTCTTTAAAGAAAGATTCTGCTGTGGAAAATAGTAGAATGCAACTTCAATGACTGATACATGTTGTAAGTCATATGTGTGTTCTTAGGTGATTTTTGACATCTGTATTGAATCTTAAAATTACATTCTTTATGATGCAGGTAGACAATAAAGGACAGATAATTTCAGTGGAGGAGACCCCAGTCAGCTTTTTCTGAGCAAATGAGGGGGAATGTTGAATGCAAAACTGTTGCCTCATGCCTGCAGCACTGGAGTCTTGCTCTTTTTCTTGTACACCCATCCTGGTTTTCTTCCCAGTGCCTGGCTAAAAGGATCATGAGATAAAATGAAAAGAGCTCTGAAAGAAACTTATTACCTAGCAGATGACTTCCAAAACTGCATAACAACTTGAGATGGGTTTGGGTAAAGAGTTTTCCATACTGAGGACATCATAAGAGGTCTTTATAGTGCCTTCTGATACTTCATTTTGAAGTGATTATTGTTGCAATATTGAAGTAACAGAGGGCAATGCAAGACACTACAGAAAGCAAAGGTTATTTTATTTCAAACCACACAGATTTCACTCACTCAGACTAACACACTCACAACCACATATTCATAGGCACAGAAGGCATTTGTTCATACTACTCCATTTTCTTGCCATCACATAGAAGATTTAATTAATGGGCTCTGGAGTTCTTGTTATGTCTCTAGTGTTTCTCTTAGTTTGGCCACCATATGCTCATTTTAGATGCATCTTTTGCATCCTGCAGGAGTTGGCAATAACTGTTGTCTTCTTTGCCTCCATCCTTTCCCACCTCTAATGAGTATCATTAGAACTCATCCTCCTTTGTCTCCTCATCTAGGTACCTTAGAGCTCAATAGTTTTCTTCATCTAAGCACCATCATTTCCAGACATCTAATTTTTTTTCTTCTATTAAGTCTTAGGTGTACTCTGCCTCTTGTTTTAGGACTTACCTGGTTTTAAACTGTGATTTTTTTTTTCCTCCAGTCTGGATATCCAGAGGATCTGTGTCAATGTGCTGGGATCTTAATGACCTGCTAATCCAGCTTCCATCAATACGGCCTGTTCTTGTAGCCCTTCTTACGCCCAATTATTCTTATTCTTCCCAACGCTTCCACACCCAGACCTCTTCTTTGTTCTCTATTTCTATTATTTTATTGTTTCTTTTATAACTTGAAGAAAATTGGGACCACTAATGACAAAGACACCTCTCGCAGAGTGGTGGGTTTTGGAGTCCAGTGCCATTTTAGGAAGAAGGAAAAACTAATCTAAAAGACCTGATTTATCACAGATTCATTGAATATACTGAGTCAGAAGGGACCTATCAGGATCATTGAGTCCAGCTCACGGCCCTGAGCAGAAAATCCCAGGAATCACACCCTAAGCCTGAGAACATTGTCCAAATGTTTCTTGAATTCCTTTTATCTTTCCTTCTCCTTTTAAAATTCTTCCCTGTGAACACAACATTTCTTAATAAAATGTGAACACATTTCTTAATAAAAAGAATCAGTTGACAAGTTTAATACAAACGAAAGAAATACGTATCCAAAAAGCATATAAAGTGTGAAATTAATATTAAGGAAGGTCAAATGATTTGACTATCATGTGATGTTAGGAACATTAATATAATCTGTAGTTATGCACAAGAAGACAAGAGTAATCAGATTTCATGCTTCAATAAATAAGAATGTCTTTCTTCTTGCCACAAACAGCATTTCACAATTAGCTGTTATTGTGTGTTTCCCTCCACTCCCTAGCACTCCTTTGTACTCTATCTGATATTAACAACAGAGGCCAAGACCAGGGGCTTGATGTGCCACAGACAAAGTTCTTTGCATACTAAAGACAACATTTATGATCCTTTAGATACTGAACTGAGATAGAACAAAGAAACGGATATAATACTACAAGGATGCTTGTAAATACTTCAGTGGCCTCTTGCATTCAAGACAGAACATAAATGTTTCAATCCAATCTTGGCTTCACAAGGGCTGGCAGATTTAGGATCTAAGATGCTATGCTAAGTATGTTGTTAAAAAAAAAAAAGCACAGCATTATTGTTATTTTTTTTATTTACCAGATGGATGGGAAGAGTGAAACCACAGCTGCTTTCTTATCTCTTCCCATGTCTGTACAGGAAATAAGGCGGGTAAATCTCATTTGATCCCAAAGAATTAATCAGGTCAGGACATTTTTGTGTTCATATGGTGAAACAAGGGGGATGGGTGTGGAAAAAGTAGAGAGATTTCTGTTCCCGTTTCCCATAAGAGTGCAACCCAGAAGCATGCTCTGTTTATATTGACAAAGTTTGAACATTTTGTTTGCCCTGTTTTTTCATAGGCTTCTTGAACTACAAGAAATGCAAGTTTCTTATATGGGTTATTTAATCTCTACACAAGAGCCTCTGCCAATTTCTTCAACGTCCAAATAATACTAATATTATCCTGTCTCTTCCTTCTTTCCCGAAAGAGAAATATGCTGATCAGTGTATGTGGACATGTGTGGGTGGGTGGGGGTGAAGCCAAAGGAAGCAACAGAGTTAGCTCTTAGCCCTGAAATGTTTTGGTTGCTTTATACTTATGAATAACCTTGGTCTGACTTCTCTGAAATTTTAGTCTTCTCTGCTCATGAACTTCCTATTACCAGCCAAACACAGCTGTTCTGGCAAGTCCTGGCCAAACAGAGATGGTCAGTCAGTTGAGGTAACTCAGTGATATCTCACGGAGTGTGCTGAGCATTGGAGTTGAAGGCTTGAGGCAGGCTCACTCTTTTCCAGCAAGCAGAACTGGAGAGCAGTGAGCTCCCATTGGGCTGTGCTGCTGACTCCAAATGCTCCTGCATTCATAGCCAGACTGAGGTTTTTCTAGGACTCTGGGCTTTGTTTTGAAGCTTGATGGATTACAGGAAGAAACTTTGAGGATCACAGCTGCATAGAGGTTGTGTCTGGACACTGATCTCTGAATTTCAGTAGAGTAAACAAAATGTAATTTTGCCACCACCAACATAATGCAGTGCTAAAAGCCTCCACAGTTTACCAACCAGCTAACCAACCCCTACAGCTCACCAACTACAAACTTCTCCTTATGGTCATGATTAATGTGGAGACAGGCCCAAATTCTGTAAGTCAGAGCAAGAGGAAGAAGAATCATCCTCTCACTCTCTGAAATTGTTCAGGAAAGAAGGATCTGGGCCTTTTAATGGTGTATATTTTCAGTCCTGCTCCTTAGCCCTGGGATACTGAACATACTCTTTGTCCCAGAGACCAGAGTGACATCCTTCAGGTTGGACATGCAGGTGCACTCCACATCCACAGGCAGGAGAAAGTTACTGGCAGTTATTACATAAGATGGAAAGGGAAGCTTCTAAACTGCCCAAAATGCTGGAGGAAGCATGAAAGAAAAGAGCCATAAGAGGGTGTGGGAACCTTCCCACTCACAGAAGACTGACACTATCTATGAGCTTCAGACTGTTTTTTACAGCAGTCCTAAGACTACACGTAGAACCACATTGTTAGAAACAATTTGTATTTTCACACTGGAAACTTCTTTTTTGCAGAAAGTTGTAATGCTGGGGGCAGAATTTTCCTCAGGGGAAAGGTCAAGACAGATTTCAAAGATATATGTTTAAATATTTTTGAAGAAAAAATCCCTATCACTTACTTGTTATGAAATTACTCTTTTTTCCCCATTCCACCATGGAAGTGGAAATTAGTCATTGCAGTTATTTTGAAAAAAATTGTTTGATTGATATGAAACTAGATTTTCCTGTTTATGTGTTCCCCCTTTCTTTTAATATTTAGAAATTTTTAAATCTAGTTTTCAAATGTTTTTTTTCCCCAGGTTTAACTAGCATTTGAACTAGTTTTAGTTTTAATTTTGAGTAGCTGAGGGAGTTTGCTGCCAGAGCTAACACACATTCAGATATGTATATCAAGTTCTTTAAATATCTGAAATGTGTTCTGTTTATTTTTATTTCATAGTCTTTTGACTAGCTTCTGTGTTTAAAAAACATCTCCCTTTCTAAAGCTTAGTGTCAGTATGCTAGTTTTCAGCACGATTTATTCCATGAGGTTGTTGACTTTAATTATATTGTGGATACTCAAACACTCTTACTTAGTGGCTCAATTATTCTTGCTTCTTGGATCAGTTCCTAGGTATTACTTAGGACTAAATGGAAAAATAAAAATAAAGTCTTGTTTCTCATGTGCTGTAGAACTAGTTGTTCTAAGAAGCACTTGTTTATCATGTTGAGAAATCTCTTCGTAAGCCATAGACCATGTGGTGGCTGACTAACCTACACCCTGAAACACAGAAGCAAATTTGAAAAGGACTCTCCAGATTGGTAAATCCAGTTACTTGATACTCTGGGCAACCTGGGTTTGGAAACCCTGCTCTTCTGCAGAGGTGATAGGGCTTATTCCCTTACTGGAGTTCTCAGCAACCCTGCTGAAGCCTTCCTAGTGTGAGCTGGGCACTCAGTGAGGGACACACATATGTGGATCATGGCTTTAAAGACAGAGGCTGGAAATGGGACTTCTCCTAATCATGAGAGCTGTGGACTATGAAACAGCCCCTGGGGGGTACTGGAAACAAAACCTGACTGCTAGTCCATTGTCCTGCTGGAAAAGCCTTGAGGTCAATGCAGGGATGGAGAGACTTAGCAACTCCCATAGGCTGTGGTGGAAAGGTCTGTCATTTTGGGTGTGAGTGCAAATCATATTTTAGTCCTCATCTATAGCACTTCCCACCAGAACTATTCCATGAAGGGGGTGACTTGGGCCATGCAGAGGAATCCTGCTGAGGTCTCCCTGGTAACTTATCTAGTGGCACTGACAGATGGCCATGTCTGCTGGCACATTCTCAGTAGACATCTCAGAATCAGTGTTCTGTCCTCGCCTTTACGACTGTTGGTTTATAGTTCTTTTTGTTCCCCATTTACTTCTACTTTACAAGCTTTTAATTTACAGCAGGATTCTTACTGCTAATCCCGATGACAGAGCTTGCCTTTGCCCTATTGCATATTCTTGTAAGATTTAAAGGTCATCCTTTTCATCCTGTATGAGCTCTCAGACTTCCTTTTCACTGCTGTTGCCTTCTTGCTTTGTGTTATTGACAAAATTTCTCAACAAGCATTCATTTTTAAAGCCAGTCATTAAGAGAAATAAAGTAAAACTAGTCCCAAGAGAAATTCAATTGGCAATTTCTCATAATTTCTCCTTTCCACTGCTTAAGCTTTTGCCCCATTTGTCTGGTTCCTTACTATCTTGCCGTTTTGGTTTTAACGCCCATTTTCTTCTACTCAACTAAGAGCTTGCCAGATGGCACTGGGGCCAATGATTTACCAGTATCTAGGTAGATGAGGGTGACTAGATTTCTGAGCCCTGATTTCTTTCACAGAATTCACAGATTTCTTTCAGGGTTCAGCATGTCACAGGACTGAAAGCTTCGATGACCCTGGAGGGTGGCAGACAAGGGCAAGAAATGCCCTCCTGTTTGCACTACTTTTCAAAGGTGGCTCCTGATCATGTGCCCTTTGCCTTGAGGACAGCTCAAGATTGCTGTTCTCAGGCTCTCAGCACCAACAGCTGCCTGCACAAGGACACAAATAACATGGTACCTCATTGCCACAGTGATGTCTGAACCTTCCCCAGACTCGTAGAGCACTGTATAGTGCTAAAGATAAAACCCTTGGACAGGAGCTGCTCACTGTTCTCTGTCCAAACAGTGGTGGTTCTTTCTCTCCATGGATATGCTATCATTTTCATTTCGGGCCAGAAGCCCAAAGCCCAGTCCAGCAGCCACATGTCCTGGGCTGCCCATGCCCAGCACTGCTGTGAGCCCGATGTGAGCAGAGGGTGCACCTCAGGGGTTGGGTTTGTGTAAGCCAACTCTCTGCCTTGTAGCCTGTGTCACTTTTGGGGGTTTCAGAGCTGACGCTTTCGGTATGTGAGTTTTCAGTCCAATATTAGCCTGCCATTAAGAGGGGGGAATCAGCTGTAAAAGCAGCATGAAATGAGATGGCAGAAGGCTCCTGGCCTACTGTTCCCTGTGGAAGAACAGGTGCCCTGGCTAGCACTGTAGCTTGAGAGACAGCACAGCCAGAAAAGGGAGGGGGGGTGAAAGGCGGGAGGGGGTTCTTGCAACAAAGAAGGAGACTGGAGTTTGTTCTCCTGTCTCTGTCCACTCACTGCTCCCAGGCACAGAAAGACAACCCGGACATGGCTGTGTCCCCACCAGCCGCTGGTGTGTGCTCTGGCTCTCTCGCTTTTGGCTCAGCTCTTTGATGCTGCTGGCTTCCCGGCTGTGGGCAGAAGGTGGTTCTGATGGTAGCCTGGGGGTGGATCAAGAGTGGGAGAGGGGAGGAGTCACTGATCGATGCTAATGAATAAAAGGTCCCTCTTCTTCGTCCAGGGTCCAAGGCGCCAGGAGAGCTGCCCCCTGAGACAAGAGCTGCAGACTGGCAGGGAAGCGACAGCTTAGTGAGTATGCAGGGACTGCCTTGCTTTGCCTGGACAGCTGCTTATTATCATTGCCTTGCTGGTGCTTCACTGCTCTAAAATGTTAGGAGTGTTTGCTGCAGCGTATATAGTGTTGTGATTTTCCACTCCAGCAGCAGACACATCAGGGCTGCTTTCCTGATCCCTCCTTTTTTTGTGAGTCTACTGAGATCTCCCTGGCGTGTGCAGATTTATCTTAGCTCCATTCTGTATTTCCAACCAGTGGATGCTGCGAGAAAGCAGAGGGATTGGGCTCACTGTGCTTGCATGGTATGTTACCCCCAGGGCAGCCCGCTGTTGTTTAGTAGAGGGGGTGTGTGCTGGGAGAGTATGGAGTGCAGGGGGAGCAGAAAGGAGTACTTTTGCAAGAGGAAGCATTCCCCGAAGGAGATTTGTTGGAACAGGGCTGTGTAGCTGGCATGTTCATTCATCCTTTGAAAAATGTATTGCCTCCGTGGTGAAAAATGAAACATTTGGGTTAAAGTGGTGTTTGTGGCTGTTCTCCTGTGGTTGGTGGCAGGGTATGCTCCAGGTATTCTGGGATTAGAGGCCTCTGAAATGGGAGCAGTCTTCTAGGGAGCAGAAAGCTCTGCCCTGAGTGATGACAAATAAATAAGGTTTGGCTCAAAAGCGTGTTGGAGTTTCCCACTGGGCAGCCTCACTTTCATTCCAAAGTACACCCAGCATCTTCCTCTCTGTGCCCCACTGCTTTCCCACTGGGGTCTGTCCTCCAGCCTCTCCCTCATGTTTTCCTTTCTTAGCAGCTACTGTACAAGACATTTGGGAAACCTATAAAATCCACATTCAACAATAAGTCCAAAACTTCTAAGTTCTAAGAAATGAAAAGAGTCCCAGAGCAGAGAATTTCCTTAAAGAGACTGGAGTGGCAGGGCACAGAGCGGCAGCAGCAGTCTCAGTTCCCCTTTGACCTCGTGTCTATAGCAAACTTACGGCTTTTCCCCAAGTTTTCCTCCTCATTTCAGGCTGAGCACTGAACAGGCAAGAAGTGGATGTGTATGGGGGGGCCTTGATGGTGCAGGACTGAGCTGCTCTCCACATGGGATGGCATAACGGGGATGAAGAGCAATTCTTTCTCTTTGGTCTGAAGTCCCTGGTCAGTTTTTCTTCCTGAGACAGGAGGCTTCAGGAAAGGGTCATGAGTTTGACATTGAAAGAGTAAATTGCAAAGCCCAGAGTAATCTTTTTCCAATGAATTTCACTCCTCACTGATGAAGTGTTAGACTCTGGCTAAGTGTCCCTGTAGTTCTTGGCTGTGTTACCTTCAGTGTGGCTTCACAGATTGGCCTCTGAAGGTGACAGCAGTGACAACAGCACAGTGGTTTGGGGAGAATGGTCTGCACCCAGAGTGCATTCACTTCCCATCCTGTCAGTGAGAAGTCCTGATACCTGCATATGCACATAGACAAAACAGGCAGTAGTCACAGCTTGGATGAGATATAAGAATGGTTCCTGTGCCTTAGGTTCATCCCCAGGCAGTGTGTGGGGTCCCAGCCCCATCACTGCCACTGGGGGAGGGCTGGCAGGCAGTGGGTACCCACCCCCTCCTCTACTTTGCCTCTAGCAAGCTCTTTCCTTTTCACTCAGCAGGGATAGCCATCTCTGTAACTCCTTTTCTCTTCACTGCTTCCTACTGTTCCAAGAGTTGGAGAGTGGAACACCCAATGTTTTGTTCAAGTCTGCTGCCCATGATATTGGATCCAGTCAGACTCTTTTGGGTGTTAAAAGCCAAGGTAATTCTCCCTGAGACTGCTGGCCTTGAAGATTCATCCTGAATGAAAAGCCTTACATTGACATGTGACTTTGGTGCCCAGTGAGGCAAGGACTGCTGGTGCTAGACCAGAGAGGGAAATGTTTGCCTCTGACTCCACAAGATGTTGTCCTTTGGGCTGCAAGAGGAGTCTGGGGTCAGCACCACAGTGAGAGACTTCAAAGATACAGTTCTGGGTGCTGCTGTCATCTCAATGCAAAAATCATGATCCTGCTAGCAGAGGTTGCTTGCTGCTTGTCACTCCTGAAGCAATAAAGCAGGAGATGAAAAGGGGCAGCAGAGTTGTATTCCTCCTCTGATAGCTGGCAGGCTGGCATTGCAGCAGAGGCCAGCTGGAGAGAGGGGGACTGAGTGGGACAGGAATGTCTGAAGCCTCATGCTCCATGTCTCCATCGGCAAAGCTGACAGAAGAGTTTGGGCTGGTTGTATCCAGACGGAGTATGGTGAGGGCAAAGAGAGCACATCAGAGGAAAAATCAGAAAAACAAACATTTATATTTGGGATCAACACACACTTCTGCCTTTGAGCCCCTGGCAGCCTGTGAAATTCCTTCCACTTGCCTAGGCCAGCTTTTCTGAGTGTGGAGTGCTAGTGACATGTTTGCCTCTGGATTATTTGCCTCCCCCAGCCCTGAACTATGAGAGGAAGGGGTCATGCCCCTTCCTTCCCAAAACCTATTCCAGTCTGCTAATAGAGGATGTTTTGTAATAGCTCCAAGAAGAGTGTGTACCAGCTAGCTGTCACCTTGCCCAGGCTCTTTCAGGGGCTCCCTCCGAGCTCTGTTTTCATAAACATTCCACTGCTAATTTTGCAGTCAGCCCAGGATCTCCAGCTACCCTCATTGAGAAGAGAGCAAAACACAGTGAGAAAGAGAGCGAGAGACTCGTCCCAGCACTGGCACAATGCGCGCTTTCGTCATCCTCACGCTCCTGGCTGTCTTGGTGATGGCTGCCACCTCCTATGGTAGGTGACCTTTAGTCCTGGGTGGAATGAAAACTCCAAACCTGCAGATATTTATGGGTCTGTTCAAATGTTTGTTATTTAACTTTGTGTCTTCTTTGCCCTTAACTTGATCTCTTGCCTGCTTTCCTGCCCTTGTGTCTGATCTTCCTAGCCCTGGTCCAGAGCTCTTATCTCCAGCCATTGGAATTCACAATCCAGGGTGCTTCAACCCCTTTTTCTCTGTTCCAGCTCACCTCATGGATTGCTACTCTTTTTGCCTCTTTGTTGTCTGGACTATGATAAGAGTGCTAATTCTTAATTATTCCTTTCTAATTGGAAGATTTCCCTTTTTCCTTTTGTAATATCATCCCCTTTCCCCGGAGAAGCACACAGTTCCATACTGGTGGAATTAAGGTGCTGCTTCACACAAGAGTCAAGTGCATTTCACTGTGCTAATCCATTCTCTAAGAACACATGCAAGCTTTGTAGGCAAATTGGTATCCTATCCACTGTAGTGTCAGGAGCAGAAGGTGAGGATCTGTGCTGGAGAATCAGACTGGATGGATGAGCATAAGTCTGGAAGCACTGACTAAATCACAAGGTAGCTCTGTATTAAACTCCTAAGCACTTTAAACTCATATAAATTCTAGGTCATGCTACTGATCCCTTTCTCTTCATTTTAAACATGTGCCTCAAAACCTGGCTTCTCTGATTTCTATGTGTGTTCTATTGGTCTGTGGTATATGAAATACTGAATCCCATCAATACTGTGTCATAATGCATGTTTCATTCTTTCTTTCCACAGAGTCCCATGAGAGCATGGAGTCCCATGAGTATCTCAGTAAGAGACTGCTTTACTATTTTATTGAATTTGAAGAGTGCTAGAGGCATGTACAAGACCATTTACTTGCACTCCTGCTAGGGATAAAATAGGTAGAACCACTGAGCCCAGGGAAATTGAATTTACTAAATGATGGAGTTTCAGAATGAAAAGGGAGAGAGTTAAAAGAAGACTTCGCATGTTTTGGCACAAGCTCATACCACTATTTTGCATAGAATATAATGAGAATTGGAAAACAAAATTTGAGAACAGAGCTCAGGCCTCTGTTATGTGTACCAAAAGCAGGTTGGCTGACACTAAAAAAGGACATTGCTCAAAAAGCTCTGGGACGAGCATGGAAAGAGCTATTGTACAAGCCACTTACAGCATTTATTCTCCCCCAAGTACAAGTAGAGCCTTACTCTAAGCACGTTGGAAGCAGGCAGGGTGTGTGAATAGGAGGGATCCTTTGGCTGGAAGAGGGAGAGAGAGTGTCTCAGGAAAAGCATGAAAAAGGTGGAGAGTCTCACTTTGGAACAAGCAATATCCTGGAGAGGTTAGAGAACAGGTAAATCGAAACTAGAAAGAAATTAGGACATTAGGACATCTGGAAGTAGGATTTCACAAAGCAGAGTCAGCAACACAAAGGCACATGTGGAAGCCAAATGACATCCACAGACTCCTGAACTCTGCAACAGGACTGTGATGTTTCTCAGAAAAGTCAGAAGGGACTTTCAGGCCCCTAGTCCAAAACTGCCACACAGACTGCTCAATGACTGTCTAACCTTGGAGACAGAGAGACTTACTCATTGTAAGTTCCTGTGTGCAATTTCACAGTTCTTGGAGCTCTTCTGGGAGTGCTCAGATGTCCCATAGTCTGTGTAGCTTGGTGCCTACCTCTTCTGTGCCAAGCTCCACTCAGTCAGAGGGGCTGTGGCAGCAAAATCACGGTAGCATTCCTCTGGGTGATTTGAATAACAGCAGAACAAGAGCAGCATGGGCACTTGTGTACAGGCTGCACTTGCCACTGAGGGAGCCTGTACATGAGCCAGCCAGAGGACAGGAGGGAATATTAAAGGGTCCTGGATTTAACTGTACATGGGAGGGCAGACAAAGAGCTGTTATAAAGGAGGAAGGTAGCTTTTGTTGGAATCTGGGATTGAAAAAGTTCCAGTCTGAATAACCCCTTGCCTTCTCAGATCCCTTCCTCAACAGGCGAAGGGCCAATGACTTCATACAGGCTGACACGAGACTAAGGGCCATCACTCAGGAGAGGTACGTGTGGCCTCGGGACACTGAGGCTGAGGGTGGGAAGAGATTCCTCCTTGCCAAGACAGGCTGTTACCAGGGGTGGCAGCCATGGTGACTCGTGAGAAGCCTCAGTCCCTCTTTCAGTGTGAGGTGCCGTTTAAGTCCCCAATCCCAGGAAAAGCAAGAATTCAGGTAACAGAGAGCAGGTCCTTTGATTTGGAGACATGTCACATGCAGAGAAGACTGATAAATTTTTCTGAAGGAAGCACCAACAGAAGGAGAGTGAATGAGTGTGGGATGTTCTGAAAGAAAGCTCAGTTTGAGATCTTTTTCTAGTCCTCAGATCTCATGCAGAATTTACATGACCTTTTCTAAATCAAAGGGCCATCTGAAGGCCTCCTTGCCTCATTTATAAAATATAGATATAACCAATTTCATGCCTTATTCAAGGTTTGTGAAAATAAAGACTGAAGCACAGAAATAATCTCTTAGCAAGGCATAAGACAGACCTTCTCCTCAATACCAGGTGACCTCTTTGCAGAATATTTCAGGTCTTTTTTCTGTCTATATGTTTGGGAAAGAGCAGAAGAGCTGAAGTGAGCAGGCTGGGGAAGGCTGCAAAGGGAGGACCCTTCCTCAAGTTGAGGCAGGAGCCCTTCCCCTCTCCCCACCACCTTACTTAGCCCCTAAATAAAAGGTTGCCTGAGGAGGCAAAACATTGCTGCTGTAGTCACATCACCCCCTGGGTGTGGTAAACACAGAAACTGGCATGCTAAGAACTCTGCGGCTGGATGAGGGACTCTGATGGTGCATCCTTAATCCAGGTGGGGAGCTTCGGGACAGGAAAGGGCTGTAGACAGATATTTAAGATGACAGCACTTACCCCTCTTCTCCCCTGCCTGGACAGGATCAGGGAGCGCAGTAAGGCGCCGCAGGAGCATCAGAGGGAGCTCTGCGAGGACTACTACCCGTGTGAAATGTACGCGCTTCGCCACGGCTACGCTGCCGCTTACAAGCACTATTTTGGGAGGAGGAGGACTAAATAAAGGGTGACTCGTGTCCACCCTGGGGCCTGGAGTCCAGGGTATCCTCCTCAAAACCGCAATGGCTCTGAAACATACTCAGTTGCTTGTATCCCTGTATGTTATCCTGCCTGCTGCTTCTCTCCCATGTAGCCATGGATTCCTACACTGTGTTAATTAGCGCTGAGCTGGTGTAGCAGAGATCACAGAGAGCTGAGGATGTGGGTGTTTACTACAAAATAAATTGCTGGTTTGATACTATCTTCTCATGACTCACAGTATTTTGGAAGGGGGGTGATGCCATTTTCCATGAAGGAACTGAATTTGTGTATCATACATTCTGTTGCAGATTATGGGGAAAAACATCATTACCATGCAAGCATATGGCTTTGGAAGAGTCTATAATGTTCTTGTTCCAGGTTCTACAAGTAGCTTCTTTCAGAGGTCACTGGACAGTTTCAGCTCACAGTCTTAATCTAAAAACAGTGGGGTGTTTAGAATGCAGATGTGCTTTTTGAAAATCAAATCTTTCCTCAGTTGGGGAAACAAAATCCAGAAGACACCTATTTAATCTAAAAACGAAGTTAGGGTGAGAGTTGGTGACAGAAAAAGCCTGTAAATTGCATCTTGTTTATCCAGCTACCACCAGGTCGTGATGTTCTGTGCTTCTTTAGAAAGGAGTATGTGGTCTAGACTTAACTTATATTTCCTTTTGCAATCCTCTTTCAAAACCCTTCCACTTGAAACTACTCTGGTAGCACTTAAAGCTGAAAAAATCAAAGCTGGAGAGAGGCTCCTGGGGTAAATAAACAGAAAAAAAGAAATCCAATGTTTGGGGTCAGGCCCAACTTCGTTCACAAAGAACAATTTCATTTTACTGTTCACAAATCGTTTGAAATCAAGATGTGGCTGGGCCCTGTGCACAAGTTACTCCTGGACCTTTGAGGAGTGAGTATGGCTGCATTGTGCTCACCATCACCAGGGCCAAGGCCAAAAGGCACCAGAGCTGACATGTCCAAGAATTCAATGCTGCCCTGGGCTTGACAGCAGCTGGGACACCCCTAGGTGTGGTTTGTGTAGGAAACATCTATCTCAGCTCAACACAGATGGTTTCAACATTCACATCTCCAGGCTTACACAGGCACCTGCAAATTAAAGAAGTTGGAAAGATTCATGGCATGCAATCAAAGTCTATGATGTATAAAGTATCACATTGTTGACTAATCTGTGAAATTAAGTCTGGAGCCAAATCTACCTGGCCCATTAGAAACATGCATCTCCTTTCAAAACATGCTTCAAGGTTTGCCAGCTTTGAAACTGAATTTTGGAAAGAAACGTGATTGATTTATTTATTGAAAACACTTCTGATAGGAAACTCCACCCTGACAGTTGCTTAAGTTTTGTCCAGAGGAAAAAGTGAGAGAAACAATTTTAAGGAAGAAGCCTGTACGGATTAGGTATATTCACATCCACTTGTTCTCTATGTTCTCAAGTAGGTGAATCTTGTGATGGCCAACCGGAGCAAACTCACATATGCTAAAATCAACAAGTCTGCAGTGTCTGGGTTTGGCTTGACACTGTGACACCACCACAACAGAAGGCACAAGGTCTAGTGCTGTCTGTGTCTGTGTCCAGAAATATCCAGTGATTCCAATCCCCAGTTAACCAGTATAAATAATGAATAATACCAGAGATTTCTGTGGGATTTCCTTAGCGTAAGCAACAACCAAACAGATTTAAGAGACTACATGCTGGTTAGAAAGCTTGGGAAAAGATGGGAGGATAAATAAAGCTGTTTGGATTACTAGAATTGTACATTTATGTATTTATATTATTTCAAGTATTCATCTGGAAACATAACTTTCCTAGAATACCTATTATTTTTAGATGTTTATTTACTTTTTAACTGTTGCTCTTTTGCTGGAATAATATCTATGCAAAACCTTTTGCTGGACGTCATTAGTATATATATTCAGCTTTCCTGTACTGTAGAAAAGTTAACAGGGACAAAAGTTGGGGTTTATTTTAATCATGAAAATTCTTTAAGCTAAAAGGCAGTGTTTCTAAGAATTGGGAAAATCCTTGATGGTTCTGATTTTCCTTGGGAGCCTCCTAAATTTTACTTCTGTAACGCTGCACATGGGTCTAAGGAGGACTGGATATGAAGTGGAGGAAGATTATGTCTCTGCTACCAGAAAGAATGAACACACTTTATTTATGAAACACACAAAACAACTACCCGAACTTGTTCACTTGGTCTGTTCAGCCAGGAAGAGACCTCATTGCAGTGTACAACATCCTCCTAAGGGGCATTGGAGGGGCAGGACTGACCTCTGCTCTCTGGTGATCAGTGATAGTACCCAAGGGAACAGCTGGAACTGTGTCAGGGGAGGTTCAGGATAGGCTGGATATCAGGAGAAGGTTCTTCACCCAGAGGGTGTTTGGACACTGAACAGGCTCCCCAGAGAAGTGGTCCCAGCACCAGCCTGACAGAGCTCAAGAAGCTTTTGGACAATGCTCTTGGACACAGGGTGTGACTCTTGAGGTGTCCTATGCAGGGCTGGGAGCTGGACTTGACGAGTCCCTTCCAACTCAGCTTATTCTGTGATTCTGTGGTTCCTATGCTGTTTGTGGGACGTGGCCTTGGTAACTTGGATAGTGGGTTTGGGGAGTGTGGAGTTATTGACACATAGCCCATGCAAGGCTCTTGTCGTACCAGGTAACTTCAGCCACTTGGGTCCTGAAGAATAAAACACTTAGGGAATCTAAATGTTTATTTGACGTTTAGACAAGAGAAACCAAAATAAAGCTTCTAATTTATGAAGATTTCTAGGTGGAAAATACTAAGATCTTCCCTCAAACTAACTTCCAAAGTTCCTAAAAGTATAAAAGTCTCATCTCTCTAAAGTGATTTGGTGAAACTGTGAAACTGTCTGAAAAACTACTATGTTTGCCCTATGCAAAGGTGGGGTGGAGGAAAAGGTCAGCATTGTTTTCAGTCTCATTTGAGAAACTCCACATGAGAGAGCCCCATCACGTGAAAAGTATTGCTCTACTTCAGTGTGTGCTGGTCTCTCCCCTGGCTTTCCAGCATGACTGAATGACTTTCAAGTCTGTAAGAAAAATGGTGTTTTTAATCCAGTTATTTTTCTTCAACAGCTCCATTCAAAACTCAAGATAAAATCTCCTGGAAATGCCCTGAGCCATGAGATGGATGCCAAAATGACTGCCAGGACCAAGCATCTCCTGGCCCAAAGAACCGGCTTTGTTTTGGAGCGCAGACACAGGAGCACAAGCCAGATCCCTGATCTCTCCAAGAAATCACAGGATATAAACTGCTGCCCAAAAGCAAGCCCCGGAGAACTTCAATAACCTCCAGGAAAGCTCTGAGGTTAGGGAGACTAGCACAGCCAAAGAAGACATGAGGAGTCTGCTGGCACTGCTGATCGTGACTCTGGCCCTGGCAGCACTCTGCTGTTGTGAGAAAGGTAAGGGGACATCTTCCCAGGAAAGCTCTCAGGGCTGCTGAACCCTGCAGCCTCCCTCCAGGCTGGGAGAGACACAGAGCTCGGGGGGGGAGGAAATGCACCACCAGCCACTGCACAGCCTCTCTGTTGGAGAGTCACGGATGACAGAGGGCCTGGGAACAGAGACCCCCACCTTTTGTTGGGCATTTTCTTCCACTGGTCAACACCCCCTCACACCCACCTCAGTTGCATATTGAATTGCAGCAGAGAATTCGAACATTTAAATATGTTTAATATTTCAACTGGCTTATAATTTAGTCTCTGTCTAAATGGTGGGTGTTAATAAAACCATTTTGGGAGAAACAGACCTATGTAAGTGGAGGGAGCTGGATCTGGGCACTCAGTGGTGGGATTCAGTTGCAGAGGAGGACAACTCACAAGCATAGAAGGATTCACAAGCAGACTCCTTTCTGTCTGTCTGTCTTCCAGATCCCAAAGAACCTTCAGGATCTCTCAGCACTGACAGTGAGTATATCATTCTGACTGATATAATTCTGCTCAGCTGTATTCTCCTGCGTCTGCCTTATTTCTTCCCTTTGATAGGTTCAAGGGCTCAACAAGAACCAAGCTGAATCCCTCTCTAACTCTTCCCTTTTTGCTCCCTAAGTCTGCAGTCCCTGAGGTGCAGGAGCATGTGCAGCAAACAGAGCCCCTCAGGTGTGAGCAGGTGACATGAGGGCAGCCAGTGTCCCTGCACCAGCAAGGCCAGCACTGCTCGTGGTGTGCTGGTGCCACAGGCTGATCTCCACAGCCCCTGAGCAGTGCCCTGGCAAGGCACGAGCGATGCAGGCTGTTAGCAGCTGGATGCATCTGCCTTCTGTGAAACAGGGTTGTGTTGGCAGTCTCCCTGCTCTGATCTGGCTTCAGAGACCTGCCCAGAGCAACTGGTGCATCCCCAGGCTGTTCTGAGAGCAGAAGCTGCCCGCATCAATGGGTTGTGACATCTCTGCCAAATCCTGCAACAAGGAAACCCTGAAAGAAGGGGGCTTCCTTGGCGGCAGTCCATCCTGTCAGGTCACCTGGGATGCTGGGATTTGCATACCTCAGGTTGTTCACAACTTTTCCAGCAAGCTGATCCTGGCAGAAATCTGTATGGAAAATCCTTTTTGTTCTCTTGTGTCTCTCCTTTCTCATACTTTAAAGGAAAACATTGAGAAGCATGAAAGCTGGTATTTTTCCAGTGAGCCAATACAAACACAGATTGCGAAAGAGAAAAAAAGATGTAAAGACTGTTCAGGGAAAGGTGGTGGTTTCTGACAACCCATTAACTGGCAGTTTCTGGGTAGCCAGTATTTTGATCCAGACTAAACCTCAGTTTGCTAGAGACAGGATACCTCTCCCCTCCAAAGAGAAACACAGCCAAACACTCCATGATGGTGAGGGAAGGGACAAACCCCGCCATCTCCCCCCAGGCAGAGGTCTTAGAATCCTTTTTTCCCAGAGACAGCAACAGTTTGCCAGTTTCCATGCTGAAATGTATATTGGTGTGCAGCTGCCTGTGCTGCTGCTGTGCCAGCACCTGTGCACACCTCTGGTGTTGTGGGACCATCCCGTGGAGCGAGGCTGTGCTGTGCTGAGCCCTGGCTCAGGCTGGGAAGTGGCTGTACCTGGTGTTTGTGGGGTCCTTCACAGCACCACGGTATTTGCACAACGACAAATCAAGGGAGCAAAGAAGCAACGACAATGGCGAATCAAGGGGGCAAAGAAGCAACTGTGCAGACACGACGTGTTAGTGGGGAGCAGGGGCAAATGCTCTAGTGGCTGAAGCATCTCTCATGTTCTCCAGGTTCTGAATGCTGGGATCTTTGCACATCTTGGGTGTATTTCTCACTGGGTGATGTTTTCTGTCACTATTTTATACTCTCCACCTTTCATGGAACTCTGTACATGTGAGCACTGGTATTTGTGTGGGCTGCCTGTTGCTCATGGCTCATTGGAGGTGCTTTGAGGTCTTCTGGTTGGTATTCCACATGGATCTCAGCCTATGTCAAGACACAGAAAGGAAGCCAAGACTCTAAAATTAAGTAGGCCGGGGAGAGAGGGTGCCATTCTCCTAATTTTCTTCCTATTCACATTTTATGCCTTCTGCACGTTTGCTGCAGACTCAGATTATGCTGTGTGATAAGGAAATGGAGTTTATGACAGAAAAAGCCCTTGCTGCATGGAGACGAGAAGGCTGCAGTGAGGAGGGAGCTTTGAGTGGACAGTGGGATAGGGAGAGATGAACGGACCATTAGGATGGTTTGTGTCAGTCATTTGCTTGTGAAGAAAGTAGATTCTGCTTTCCAGAGGTTGGACTGGCCTGTGTGTTTCTGTGCTGCGTCTCTAACCTGCTGTGCTCTCTCTTGGCAGGCATCAAGATTAAAAAAGAAGTTGCCAATGCCTTTGTGAAGAGGAAGAAGAGATCCAGCCCTTACGAATGGTAACAGCTCAGGAGATGGGATGAGAGCTGGACTCTGAAGAGGGGGTGGGAAGGCCATAGGGCACGACAAAGCATTATTTTGTTGTACAGCTATGTTATTACCTTCATGTGTTGAAGGAAAAAGGCTGTAGGAGACATTCAGTAATGGAAAATGGTTCTTTTTTCATTAAAACCCATTTGAAGGGTCATAGCTGGACTCTAGGGACTTCCTCCTTGGGAGAAAGACAGCACTAACTGTGCTGGCCATGGAGACAGAGGGATACAAGCTAGAAGCTGCTCCAGCCTACAGGGCCATCAGAAGTAATCTTTAGGATAATGAGAATCATGGAGCCTTGGTCATTGCCTCTGACTTCCCAAAAAGGAAGCAGAGCTTTGTTGCAGGAATGAGGCTAGATCAGACTGGCTATTCTTTCTGAAGCTGTAGAACATACATCTACTTGTGCAGAAAGCCAACACAAAGACTTGGAGAAATCCTACCTATCTGAGAAATTTCAGGTAATGCAAGGAAATTCTTAATATAGTTTCTGGAAGAGGTTGTTAAGCTACTCTTTCCAATAGAGAAATAAAGTAAAAATTCATTAGGTACTGGTGGGATTTCTGTGGTGACGTGTACAGTCTTCAGGAAAGATTAACCAAACCTAGAAGAGGAATTGAGAATGAAATCCAAAGTGTACAGCTGAGACTAAAAAATTTGGGCTTTCTTAGCCTGGCAAAAAAGAAAAGAAAAAAAACCTACATGGGGGTAGTGATCCTGTCTACAACAGAAGTGAGGATTATTAGAGAAAAGTGTTCAAGCTAACAGAAAACAATGGCTAGTGGGCAAAAATAAAGGTAAGCAGGAAATAATAAAATATATAACAAAAAATATTCCTGGATAGTTGGGGAATGAGATTGAAGACAAAAAAAAAGCCAAATCCTTACAACTTCTGTGGTATCCTTTGCTGATAAAACTCAAGAGCAATTGATTTAAGTTGGGTTCAATCCCGTATTTCCCAGCACTGATTGTGTAGCCCATCCCTGTGTAAGCAGATGTTTAACTCAGCATGACCATCCTCTGCTGGGTCACCCTGGAGGATCACTTCTTTCCTGTCAGTGTCAGATGCATGCACTGTCTCCAGCTGCATGGGCTGAAGCTGCAGAATGGCATCTCTGTCTGCTCCAGGTACTTTGAGTACTACAAAAGCCCGATGGAGCAGATGCACGAGCGCTGTGAGAACTACCCCCCCTGTGACTATCTCTCTGACCAAGTGGGATTTGCCGTGGCCTACAACCGCTTCTTTGGGAGGTACTGAGGATGGGAAGGTCTCTCCACTCGTTTGGCTTGGAACACTCCAAACCCCGCAGGAGGAAGAAGTTGTGGTTGGGAAGGAGGGAAGGAAAGCATCTGGACTGGCATCTTCTTCTGTTGTCTCCCAACCAGCTGGAACACCAAGGCAGGGATTATCCCACCTGTTGAGCTTCCTTTCATCAATAAAGTCTCTCTTCAGACGCCCTTTGTGGTATTTTGAGCTCCACCAGAAGACTCTGTCTTACTTCCTTCCACCTGAATCCCCAGCATGCAATAGGTGGAAAAGAGCAATTAGTTTCAAGAAAAGCACTGCACGCCTTAGAAACATCACTAGATCTCTTATCCTCTTCTGCAAAATACAGGAGGATTAGGGAAGAAGAATGTCACAGTGTGTGTAAATGTGATGGATCTGATCCTGGGATGCTCACTGCGAGGAAGGAAGAACACCTGCCTCCTGTTCCAATTAGTGGGAAAGTTCGGTATTTTCATGTAGTATAATCACATTAAATATGCATCACAGTAGGATCATTTGTAAAGTTAGAAGTGTGCAAATACTCTTGCATAGATAGCAATCAGCTTCTGGTACACTCTCCTGATTATTCTGTCATAAAATTTGCTGTACAGCAACAATAAATAAATCCCAAAAGATGTGTTTAAGGAGTGCTTTTAGATGAGCCCTTGCATTTGTGTGCTGCTTTTCATGACTGTAAAAAAGACCTCGAATTCTCTTGGTTTTTCTGTTTTTTTGGTTTTGGTTTTTTTCCAGCCAACTTCTAGTGACACTAAAAATACCCAGCAGAACAAAAAAAATATAGCCTCTTCTCTGTTGCTTTTCCGTTTATACTTGAAACTAGAAGTACCTAAACAGCTAAAAAAATAAAAAGAAAAAAGCTATGAACATTATGAAATTAAAAGAAAAAAAAGAAAATTGGTTCAAGGATTGATTGAAACTGGGGCAGTTTTGTTTACTCAAGACAACTGGTAGCTATATATATATATTTAATGTATGTGTCTTTTTATATACATATTGGCTTCCCTCTGCACTACTTCATTCTGTCCTCTGGTATTAATATTAAACCTTAGCAACTTTGTGCATAACCTTCCTAATATGCTCTGTCAGCTTTCCTTCCCTGAGAGGTGGATGGCAGATCACACCTCCAAGGACAGGGACTGCGGACGCTCAGGAAACTGGCAGAGACCGAATCTCTCTGGTTACACGTAAGCTGGTGCAGCCATCCTCGGCTGCTAACTGCAATAAATACTGCTTATGTAACGGAAATTGGTGTGCTGCTTCTTTCTGTTCCTCTGTACAACCTTTACCCGAGGTAAAAGAGATGCCTGGAAGACGCAGCCTGCTTTTGTGAGCCCTGAGGAGCAGGAACCCAGTGCAGGGGGCTTCCTTCTCCCCTCCCATGCTCCAGAGCAAATCAGAAATGATGACACTGAAATTTAGGTCGTAGGTTCAGCACCCTGTGACACTGGGGGAGAGGAGGGCCAGGCTTTACCTGACTCACCGGCTACCCAGATCAGCATTTCTCTGACAAGCCTTGTCCTGAAGTAAGGACACAGGAGAGGTCTGCAGAGGTGGCTGCCGGTGTGAGCCCTGCTTGGCAAGCTGCTATGGCCAAGGAGAAGACACTTAATAAATATCTCTGCACGCTTGGTCAAGCACCTGAGACTGGTTCCCCTATTGACATAAGCTAATGGGGCTTCACTGCTCACAGTAAAATTCTCTCTGAATGCCATCTAGTGAAAATTAACAGAGTGCTTGATTGAAAACAGTGAAATTTTTGCTTGGAAAAATACTAGAGAGATTAGCAGCATCTTAATATCCAGTGTACTAATAAAATAGGGGTGTTTTTGTTGTTGTATGGTTTTGTTAGCACAAAAAAGTTTCCTGCCTGTATTTGCATCTTTCTGTTAGTTTTATATCTTTTCTCTCCCTTTCAGTAAATATTTTTTTCAGGCAAAATAAGTTACACCCGGAGGCCTCCATTATGTCATCTGCTCTGTGTCATCAGATCTCTTCATGGGCTGAAGTCATTATGACCTTTGGGGATCTGAGCACTCAGATCACGTTACAAATTTACTGCTGAAATGGAGAAATTCGATTTTCGCTTGGTAGGTGCAGCGCCAAGCACCGCCACAAATCCTCTGCTGCCATCTTTCGGCCGTCGTATTTGTTGTGCTTAATATCAATTGAGTTGCTCCTGAAGCGTTTGAAAATGCAAATTCCTTTCCTCCTGATTCCCTTCGTACTAAACAGTCACTAAACAGAAATTGCTTATACTAAATAGCACAGGTCAGAGGGGAAAACCAGGGACATAATTTGCAAACGAATTATATGCAGCTGAATTGACATTTTAGTGGGGGTGTTTATCGGGACTGCCAAGCTCCCAAGGGAGCCTGTCTCAGTTTAGGTCTGTTTTATCTCTACACAAGCAGAGGTGGAGCTGCCTCTGAATAAATTCGTGAGCCCTCCTGTGGACTCACTTTTAGCAGTCAACCAACCACTTTCTGAAATGCAGCCCAGAGAAATTCCAGCATGGAGTTTGCATCTGTCACTTTGTATGGCACTTTATGGCATTATCTCATGTCACCAGGGACTGCAGATACTCTCAGCAGCAGCAACTGCTTTGAAAGGAGCCCAGTATGAGACCTTTACGTCACCTCCCAGCCTATCTGAGCAATATTTTGCAGATGCTCTGTCCACAGAATCCAAGCAGCTTCACAAACCTCCCTCATCTCAAGGAATCACTCCATGTCAGGAGGTACTCCGCTCATCCAGCCTATTATCATCAGGCCATGGAAAATGGGCTTCACTTTTCTGTAGTCAGAACCAAAGCCTTGACAGTTCTTGGCTCTTTTTCCATACAGAAGAGTTGTCAGAGGCCATGGGGTGAATAACCCACTGTCAGTATTTGGAAGGGTGTCTAGAAAGCAGCTGCTAGAGGAAGGTTTGTCTCAGCACAGAATCTGCATTTACACATTTACACACTCATGTTGCCTGTGCCAATGTAAACAGTCCAAGGAGGTGCCACTCTGCAGTGGTGTAAGAGCAGGATTGGCAGCACATGAGTAGAAGCCAGGAGGTGATAAGGAGGAGAAGGAGAGCTAGGTTATCACTGCTCCCAGATGGGATCCCAACCTACCCTGCATCTCTGTGCTGGCTTTATCACAGCCAACGTCTTTAAAAGGGCTTTTAAACTCTCAACCAGGGAGTAGTCACCCTGACACATCACCCCTCAGGAGAAGTGCCTTAGACTTCTCCAAGCCACAGTTTTCTTCCTTTTTGCAAGAACAACACTAAACACCTTGGAATCAAAAGAACTGTCAAGGTGACGGACACTCATGCCAGCTGAAGTTGGTGCAACCAGACACATCCTTATGGATTTTGGGCACATTTCTACCAGCAAATTGTCTGCTTGGATTGATTAATGACTTCTGAATTGCAGTGAGAATTTGGTGAATGATCTCTGGTTGAAGAACAGCTATCAGAACCTGAGTGCAAATTACAAACTGCAGAATTTTCCAGTTCAAAGAAAAACAGAAAAAAAAAGGTGCAAATTACTTTTCCTTAAAAAAAAAATGTTCTTTCCTTGGGTGGACTCTGGGAAGCTGGTGACATTGGGCAACCTCCTGTTGCTGATCTTCTCACAAATACTGGTAAAAGAGGTAAATATTGTTCTTTATTTGAAATAATGAAATTGCTTATACTACAGAATTTTTTTTCCATTTGAAACAGGGTCTTTAAGGAGTTTTTGGTTCAATTTTAACTTTTTTTGCTTTCTGTTCCACTGTTCCATTTCTTACCTGTCTTAATTTGTTTTAGCTGCTTGGTTGGAATTTTCCTCTTGTTTGCAGCCAGATGATTTCACAGAATGTTTGTGAGTAGATCTCATGGAATCTTTCCTTTTCCAGCCTGTCTAAACTGACCAATTCTCCTGGAGATTCTAACGGAGCACATCCATATCAAATAAGAACTCTGTCATCCTGACCAGTATTTGCCTGTGGTTGTGTACAGACAATAACCTGAGGTTGCTCAGGAAGGTCTTGCTGAAGATTTGCTACCTGCCTTGCTTGCTCTGCCAATAACGACAAAGAGGCAAGGGAAGGGTAAAGAAAAACTTGGCTTGCATCCACAAAGATGCACAAGAAATCCACACTGCTGATGCTAATCTTCATTTGTTTCTATGTTGCAGGCTATGTCCCCCACCCTGATGGACATGGCTCTGCATTCCTTTGATGACCAGTATCTGGGGTGCAGAGAGGAGATGATGGAAGAACTGGAGCAAGGAGACTATTTTCAAAAGGAAATAGCAGCTAACAAGGACTACTTGCGGCTCTGGAAGAAGGCTCAGGAGGCTTTGCTGAAAAGCCCTGTGGGTCTGCTGAGAGAAATGCGTGACAGCCATGCCACAGCCCTCATGGTTTACACCATGAACTCCTCCCTGCACTCGCAGCTCAACTGGGCTACATCTACAGCAGGAATCTCTCCAGAGCACTACAGACACAAGTTCAACTTCAAATATTTTCACTTCTACCTAACGACTGCTATCCAGATATTGAAGGAATGGCAGATCAGCATGGGGGAACATACGTGCCACCAGGTGCACAGGGGTGTAAAGGACTTATATATCGAGGCCAAGGTAGGCAGCAGGGTGCGATTTGGCCGTTTCACCTCTACCTCCCGCCTCAGGAATGAAGCCCAGAAGTTTGGGAATGAAACTTTGTTCACATTGACCACTTGCCTGGGAGCAGCTATGCAAGGCTTTTCTTACCACACGTCTGAGAAGGAAGTCCTCATTCCCCCTTATGAGATATTTCTTGTTAAGAGCTTCTTTCAGACCCAGCAGGGTAACCGGCTGCATCTGCATTCTGTGGGGAACTGCAGCAAGTACCAGTGCCAGCTGGTGGAAGGTATTGTATACAGGCTCTCATGCAAGGGGGGCACAGGGCAGTCTGGTCTCCACTGCCCCAGGCAGCCCCTACCAGCTGCACCTACACGGGGCCACGCTCAAGGCCAAACCTGTAGCTCACCTGTCGTGTTTGCCTACGAGAACCACAAGACCCAGCTTTTACCTGTTTGCTGTGAAACCTGGGACAACCCCACAGCTCAATAAAGATGAATCAACATCAGGTCTCAAGGTTCTTTGCCCCCGTTTATCCCAAGCGTCGTTGTAGGACTCATGCCTTTGAGGCCTCAGCATTCTTATTGCAAGAGTGGGTGAAGTTTGCTTGAACCAAGTAGTCTCTGTTGGTGTCTTGCAATGCTGCAACACTTCAAGCCTCAGACCTATTCTAGGCTTTGATCCACTACTACTCTGGCAAGCTACTACTTCTACACTTATCTCTGGCAAGCCCAGAGAAGTGTAAACAAAGCTACTATCACTTTAGCAGTGACCTCTCTCCCGAGGCAGAAGGGAGAAAAGGTATCCTTTTACACAGAACACACTTAGTTTCCTGTTATAGAAAGAACTCTATGCTGGAATACCTCATGGGGCCTGTTTCACATCCCTGCCTTTCTGTGAGTCTACCACCAGTCCAGGACTCTTGCTTTTGTCTCTTTGTACAGCAGTGTGTCAATGCAGCACTTTGTGCTAAAAACAATCATTTATGAATGAGGGTCTGTGCCTCCAAAGCCAAAATAATAGATAGAGTTGAGAAAATGGCCTTTGTGGGCAAAGGTTGTGTTAGCAAAATAAAAAAGCTTTAGGTGGTGAATAGAGGTCTAAATGACTGCTCTCTTTACTTTCTTTCAGCTTCAAGAAGCAAGAACAGTGGTTATACTGCACTCGCCTCTGTCATCCTCCCTAGTGTGCTTGGAGTTTCCCTGTGCCTGGCCCACAATCTCTGATTCTCTGGCTGCATCCAGATATGTGTCCTTGAATAGCAGGCAAGAAGCCCCTGGAGCTCCTGCTGCTACAGAAGGTTCAATCTTCCCTTTGCTTTCAGCTGCTGCTAACTCTGCAGCCAAGACTGGGGCATTCAGCCTGGTTCATCAAACCAGACATTCCCTGGGCCCATTCAGGTAGGAAGGTTATCTATGGCCTTTCTGAAGACTGGATCAGAGATAACCTTCACTGAAGACAGCTTTGTCCTGAGGCATTCAGGAAAGACACACAGGGACTTTGGACTCCTTACAGATCTCTTAATACCTTTATTGTTAGTGAGAAAGAGTCAGTCTGTGGGATGTGGAGGGCACCATGGCAGTAAAGTCAAGAGGGTAACTGGGCAGCTCTGCATGTCTCCTTTGAGTGCAGGGAAAGTTGGGGCCAAGGCGTGCATTGAGGGCTCGGATTATTGTGTTGGTTGAAGAGACAGAGAAGTACACGAAGTTGTGCAGATTCTGGCAGACCCTGAAAAGCCTTTTTTTGCCACTCTTAAAACCAAGATGGACTAACATTTCTGGAATGGTGTCTGACTCTGAGAAGAAAACAGAGGAAGTCCAGAAGGCTATTACAGGGGAATTACAGAGGAATAGAGGTGGATATGTTTTTGGCTAGATCGATACATTTCTGAAATCAATTATCCAAACTGCTAACCCACTTGACCTATTTTTCCCCAAGACATTAGTTAGAAGAAAACATAAAAAAAGTTATTGACAGCCTTTTCTGGGACCTTACCAAACAGCTAGCAAAATACAGTGTAAACAGCTGCAAGTATTGTTATTCTGATGGCTGCAGGAAGTATGGCTTTGACCTGCAATCTTCAAAGTAAGGGAAGTGCTGTAAATTAATTATTCTTACATTTTGGTGTTTTTTGGTAAATTTGTGTAAATCCTAGAAAATAACTACTGTACATCATCCTCAGAACTATAATCCTTCAGTTTGTATATACTGGTGAGTCTACACAGAACTGAACTCTCATTTTTGGATGAGGAGAACAGACACAGCAAAGTCAAACATGACATCTGCATTCAAGGGACAAAGCAATTGAAGACTGAGTAATGCCACGTTTTGTCAGGCTACAATTCCCTTAAAAGTGTTTTATATTAGTCAGTTAACACACTGACTAGACAATGCAAGCATCCCTTGATAGGTGGAAGCACAGAACATTCTCCTTGCTTGGGTGCCCATCATGACACCATTTTGACTGCTAAGAAAGTCATGTCCTTCTGCTTGCACCTACGAGTTCTCACAAGGCCAGCTAGAGATGCAGTCCTGGGATAGTGTGTGGCTCAGAGACTGCTCCTGATGTTGCCTTTGCTTGTCCCAGAGCCCTGTAAAGCTAGACTGGTTGCAGCAGGCATGTTTCATCAGCTATTGCTGTGGTTAGATGTGTAGTCAGAAGTGTTCAAGCAATTGCAACTTCCTGTATACTTTTGAAGACTTTTTTTTCCAGAACTCAGTTCAACCATCTGCCTTTTCTCCATTTCTTTCCCATGGCAAAAGGGGTCTGAAATTGCGTGAAATGGCAAAATTGATTTTAGCTTTTACTGCTGTTCAGAGCTGAGTCTGGGCCTCCACACCACTTCTACTCTCACGGCATCAGAGACCTGGCACATTGTAGCAAGGAAAGATGACAGACACCCCAGATCAAGTCTTTTCCTCCAGCTTAACAGGCTTGCAGTAACAGCTATTAGTCTTCCCAAAAGATCCAGAGTAAAGCAGGAACAAAACTGCCTTCATATTGTTCAAATTATTTTCTGTTATGTTCCAAATGATGAGGGCTCTAGAAGGAAAGAATTTGCATCCATTGCAAACACAGAAGACCTGAAATCAGTTTCCAGAATGTGACACACAGGCAGTTGCCAGCCTGATCAATTCAATTCAGTTCAATATTGCACGAAGTATTTCAGGACTACATGGCATTCTCAGTGGAAAACACTCAGCAGTCACAACTAATTAACATTTCCAGAACTGTAGCAGCTAAATCACTTAGTGTTCTCTTTCAGCTTATGTTCTCATGCCCACAGCTCTGACAAGAGAGTTTGGCACTCTGACTGTATTCACTGGGGTTGAATACAGCAGCTCAGCTTTCAGGTGAAAACACATTAGCAATTGCAGAGTGCTCATTTTATGCTTCATCTTATATTTTCATCTGAGAACTCAGCTATCCTCTATAGTGGAAGCAGTATTGCTGGTGAGACCCTTGTGGGCTGCAGGTCTATCTTTCTAAGGACAAGAGCATGAAAGATGTTTAGCTTAGTTGAAGGCATATGTACAAGCTTCTCTTACTGGAACAGACTAAGCCTGTTTCCACTGTCTGTGGTGTCTGCTCCTCTGTTTATGTGGGACCATTCAATTTTGCTTCTGTAATTTGCAGGTGTACAAAAGCAGTCATTGCAAAAATTGGTTATTTCAAGGCATAGGTGCAAGCATTAATGTTTATAGTTATAAACAACAGAAACCACTAAAAACATAATCTTGTATCTATTTGAATTGGAAGTGATGTCCTACACCTTTTATGTTCTGAGGACAGCAGGTAACACCATGCTCTTTCAGCCATGGCTGTAGGTGCCTGTGATGGCACCTCTGCTGCAGCCAGGAGGGATTTGTGCTGTATCCATTCTCTCCAGGAACAGAAGGCCTTTGCAGGATCTAGTAACTGGGAACTGAGTAAAATGACTTCTCTCAAAATTGGAAGGAAGGGGAGAAGAGGAAGAAAATGAGATGAATCTGGGTAAACATCACACAATAGAATTAATGACAGGCAGGCAGGCACAGGATGCAGCTGAAGCCCAGCCTCCAGATCCCTAACTCATCACATGCTGCTGGAAAACACCAGGCGAGCAGAGGGGAAAGAGGCTGAAGTTACTACCTCATACACATTTCAACAGGAGCATTCAGACCAAATCAGGTAGGCACTATAAATGTTTAATTAGAAAAGTTTCTGTGGTAAATCTCCCTGGAGCTGGAGAAATAGAAATACAGAAATATATGTGGCCTGGCTAATTCTAAAAGGAAAATATGAAAGCTAATGAAAGTGCTAATGTGAAGAGTTAGAAGTAATTTTAGCATTAGGAGATATAAAATCTAGAGCAGCTGCAAGAAACTGAAATAATCATATGTAATTAACAGATTCTAAAAGTCTTCTCCACACCTGTCTAGTATGTAAAATGTTTGATAAAGTGCTATTCCTTCTAAAACAATTTGTCTTCCCAGTTTCTACCAATAAGGGAAAACAAATGACCTTACAACAAAAGACCACTGAAGTGGAAAGGTTTTAGTATCATATTGAGTCATAAAGCAAGCCAGCAACATCCCTGAGGCAAAATTGATATTAAATCACAGCCTGCATTATCATGACTTTATGTTTCCAAAAAATCACAAACCTTTACTATGCATGTATTTTGCTCCCTACAGCTTGTATAAGAAGATGTGTTAAACAGTTTATTCTCTTGGCAGAGATACAAGGTAAGTGGCTGAAAGAAATATACAGTGCTGTGCAAAATAGTGGTGAAAAAAACTCTTTCCAGACTGGCTTGTGTTTCAACATTGAGATTAAAAGTTGGCAGGGGGTTGTGGAAATCATTCTGGTTTTCTACACTGACCTTGTGGGGGAGGGTGTGTTTGGTAAAATACAGCTGGGTCAGTGTCAGATGATTTGCAGCTAACAGATAGTGCAAGAACTACAAAGGACCAAAATGGCACAAAGGTATCTTTTTAAGAAGAAAAATCTGGGTAGTCCCCTACACATAACTATTTGTAGCTCTGACTGTGATATGTAGGCACCAACAGCAAGAAGAGGTTTAGCTTAGAAAAATGCAAAGCACTGCACAAAAGTGGCCCAGATTTGCAATGAGAGGGCTGAGACCATGAAAAGTACCAACAAAGAAACGAGTCATCCTACTCATTCATAGTTTGCCCCTGTAGCAAAGATGTTTGCATTTAAGCTAAAATCATGCTTAAATCAAAGCATTTTCACTTTGCAGCTGGTGATAGGTTAAAGTGACAATGTTGATTACAGAACCTTAGTGATGAGGAATTACTCCATGATCACTGTTAACTCAGTCTCTTTGTTGGCATGCAGTTTACGAAGAAATAAATATCAGGGAAGGAAATACAGTGGGAGATGTATGTAAGATGATATAGGGTAGGATGGGGTTATTATAAACAATTTTACTATTCACTGTGAATCCTCAAGGGTAAGCTTCTTAGTGTAAGTACAGAGTGCTTATGTAGTATCATTTTCTCTTGAATGTTAGAAGAAAAAGGCTATACTGGCATAAAATACCCTTATTGTGACACAAAGCATATCCACCAATCATCACGGTTGCTGAAAAATTGGATGCCACTAAATGGAAAAAATAGGCTGATACAAAAGAGTGCCTGGAACAACCCTTTAATCTTTAAGCCACGTCTTTAATTTTGCTGATTAGATGAGATTGTTCCATTTTTTAGTGAACTAGTTCAGCTTCTACCATCTTCAGTTTCCAAGGTTCAGTTTCAATTTCAATCTTCAGTTGCCAATGACCCACATCCATTTTAGCAATCTGCCCATTACGTATTTGTTAGCTATTTTTGTTGCTCTGAGAATACCTAGTGTCTTATAGGGTCCTTTTCCAATCACTTGGCAAAGATCCAAAACAAAAATTAAGATTTCTACGTTTACAAGATATGCCTTGGGAATTGACCTGCTCAGTATGAAAAGAAGCAGTGGGGCAGAAACAAAGCAGATCTCACTGCTCTTTAAGGGCTATGGGTGTCAAACAGAGTAAGAAATTTCTTTTCTCTCTTGAAGTAGCGTGTTTCTGAAGAATGGCACTGAGTGACCTCCTTTACCCAGATAATCCCAAGAGAAAGCAAGAACTGATCCATCTGCATCAGGAATTGCTCGACTGCATGTCCACAAATTTCCATGCAACAAACGAGCTGGCTGGAGTGCTGAATGAACACCTGGGCTGTACTATTACCCCCATTGAGATGCGAGAGAGCAGTACAGTCAAGGAAAACTGTGAGATTATCATTCAAGTGATGACCGAGATTCAGCATCAGGTGCAGAAGATTGATAGTGACATGAAGGACAAGCTCGAGCCAGTGCTGTACCAGAAGCTATATGATATCAAAGAGCCCGAGCTGGAGAAAATTGCAATAGCCCAGAGAGTTTTTTCCATTATTTTTGGAGAAGCAACTTCAACAGCTGCAATGGTAGCTATCAAACTTCTTGGCTCCAATCATTTAACTCTCACTGTGAGCAAGCTCATCAGTCTCCTTGCGCAGATTGGGGCATCTGTTCTTGGGGGAGTTAGTATTACCATTATTGGGCTTGGCCTTGAGATGATTCTCCATGCCATCCTGGGAGCTGTGGAGAGGAGTCAGCTTCTGACAGCTGTGAGAAGCTATGAGAAGCACCTGGCTGAGTTTAAAGCAGCCTCAGAAAAGTACCAGCATGCCATACATGAAGTGACTTCTTTGGTGAGACAGCAAGTTCAGTGAATGAAGGTGGAGTTCCCTCTTCTGCTGCCACAGCAGCTGCAGCAGCTCATGCTTGCAGAAACCTTTTGGTTCATTGTGACAAATGAACTACTGATGGCTTTTTATTTTCTTATTTGTGGCAGCAGAACCAGAAAGTCAGGAAACTGGCGTTGAAATATATTAATTGAAAACTGATTTACAGGTGTTTTGGGGGGGCAATATTTCAAATGCTTTGTACCTTTCCTTAAGCTTATTTTCTGGGAAGCATTGTAGGTAACCTTGAACTGTAATTCACACTGCTGGACTGGTAGTGGTGAGAAGGTGTGTTTCTATATCAAAGATGACAACACAATGAGAGAAAACAACTTCAACAAGGCACTTCATGTCAGCATCTGGAGGCTCTATGAAGACATCTGTGGTTGCTAAACTCTTAGTATGGTTTAGTGCTAAATCTGATAGACTGAATTCCCTGTCAATTACAAGGACTAACTGAAGCCTATTTAACTGCTATTTCCTGCCCTCCTAAGGAGCCAGCCAGAGATCTTCTTTAAATAAACTCTAATCCCAGCAGATTGGCAGGTAAGAGAAGCCTGGGCCCACATGCAAATGCACACAACGTTGCTCCACAACTGAGAGAAGCCAGCTGCTGCGTTCTGGGTGTGCCTGGCCATGAACAACCTCTTGTGCTTGTAATGCTCTGCTCCTGCCAACCCACACGTAAAAATTTCTGTGCAAAGTTGCTCTTTTGTTGATTGAAGCGGGATTATACACATGTACAAGTGCCTGTAGGATTGCAGCCCTAGTAAACTAAAGTTATTTTCAAGTGCTTTACCTGATCCCACCAATGCGGGACTGCCAAGAATGTGCTGAGATTCTGCATTTCACAATATACTACCAATTGTTTTATTTTTCAGATTTTAAAACCAAAGCTGTAAGCAAGAACATTATTTGTAGTGTCTTGCTCTGATTTGCTGTGGATTGTTTTTTCTTGATCTTAGGAAAAAAAAGGTAATTTAAGAATTAATAAAAATGTACATGAGTATTAGAAGACCTCTCTTTTCTGTACTTGTTTTTTTTTTTTTGTCTGAAAACCAATCTTAAACCAAATAATAAAGAAGTATTAAGAGCTTAATTATACATGCAATTCATAATGTTTTTTAAATCCACAATAGACCGGTCTAGTAGAGTTGTGCATAGGTTCCTTTTTTTAGTATCCATTTTCCCCATACTAAAACCATATCCAAATTCATATATGTTTGCTGATATTCAATATTAGCAATCTTATTAGTAAATAGATAGTGCTTATGAAATGAAGAAATGGGTGAGATTCACAACCTTTCTGTTCTGGGGTTTGAGGCTTTGTTTGTTTGTTTTGTTGGGTTTTTATTCTCCTCCGCTTCTGTTCTCACTCTAATACTTTCTGACTCCTCTTCCCTTTTATGCACAAAAGCCACTAGATGGCAATGAAACTGCTGGTACCTAGCAGCTCTGCCAAGTCATCAGAGAGAAAGCCCAGTGTTCAGAAGCATAGATGGGTGCCAGGGACTGAGAAACTGGGACCAGCTGCAGGCTGGGCTATGTGACTCAGGAAGGGCACCCCAGTGCTGGCAAAAAGCACTGCCTTGCCTACACGAGGTATCGTGGTGGATGACGTGGTGACCCGAGGCATCATTTCTCCAAGATGTAACACCTCTTGTCTCCTGACACAAAGGGCACTCAGTTTAGAAGTACTTCTGTGGGGGCAAGAGACTGTTGATCAGTAGAACAGCAATATCTGTGTGTTGGAGAGGTAGGAGTTCCTGGCTCCTGTTTTCTGACTGCAAATGTACACTCTAAACTAGGAATTAAAATCAGCTCTTTGAGAGAGTGCCAATCTCTGCTGTGTGAGAATAGTGGACTCAAATAAAAACAAATCTGTTGTATTTTTCAAGTAATTTGCCCACATGCTCTTGAATGCAAATGCTAAGCAGCGTCGGGGGAGTGAGGTATGCCATGAGGAACACAGAGGCGTGCAATTGCTACTCGCCTCTAGGTATATCCTTGCTCCTACTGGACTTAAAGGAAAGTGGGTTTCCCCACAACAGATTTAATTCCTGCTCCCTCTAATGCTCTGGCCAGTCTTACGTTTGGTGCTCCAAAGATGTCATAACCAGTCTGCTGGTGTTTCCCCTCCAGGCTCCTTCAAGCTGCCTCTCAGTGTGACAGAAGCACCAAGTGAAACATGTGGGAGGACTATTGTCCTCCAAGTCAGCAGACACTTCTGAGAGAAAGCAGTCAGGGCTGAGGCAGTACCCCTATCCCCACTGAGCCCAGGATTGCCAGGACAGAAGGTGCAGCTAACCTTTGAGGAGTCAGCCATCCCCCTCTGCAGTACATGGCACCTGGCAGGGAGGTGTATGGCCACAGCTTTCCATCACATCCCCTTGAGCATTCTGCCTTTGCTCAGGCTGTTGTTCCGGACAAAGGATTAAGAATTAAAACTGTGATATTTATGTTCCAAATAAGAACAGCCTCCAAAAAGCTGCAAACCAGCCCAAAGCAGTGTAAGCTGCTTCCAAACCTATGTGGAAAAACAGTACGTTTGCAACCTAAATCTGCCTGGCTGAAGGTTATTTCTGGTGACAAGAGTAATACAAAGAGAACATGCCAAAGAGGCACAAGGTGGGGATGACCATCCTGTGCAGGTGGTTAGCAGGACTCTGTAGGCACTGAGAGCTCCTGAAGCCTTGGCCCTGAGAATGCTCCTTGGCTTTGCCTTTGTGCAGTTTGTGACTAAATGCTGGCACTCACGTGATGTATAGCTTATGGTCTTTTACCACCCTGCAATGATCCTTACAAATTAGCCAACTGAGCCTCCATTACTTGAAAAACTGTAACAACATCATATTGCATGGCATGTTCACCAGGAGCAGAGAGTGTAGAAATCCTGCCCAGAGATCTGACCACCTCTGCTCCCAGGTGCCACCTGTGCAGAGAAAAATTTCCTTTCTACATCTCCCTCCCAATATGCTATTTCTTTCAGCCTCCACCCATATTTTATTGCTTGCACATTGACGTTTCGTGCATCTTCATCCTGGTTCTTCATGTGCTTTGGACAATGACTCAAAACAGCTCCCACCAGGTGTTCACGGCGTCGCCAGTTCACCACAGTGGGGGCTGTAGGAAGAGACAAGTAACAGAGTAGCTTCTGTGACCCCCGATGGCATCAGATTATCGGCTGGGCCCTGGTGTCTGGCTCTTTATCTGTCCCTGTCCCGGCCTGTCCCCGCTTCCGCCCCGCCTTCCCGCCCCTCCCCCGGCCCGACCATAGAGTTGGAGCCTCCGAGACGGAGCGAGGGGCGGCGGAACCATAGAGCTGGGGCCGCCGCTTCCGGAGCGCGGCTCCGCGCCGCCACTCGGTGCCGGTGCAAGATGGCGGCGGGGCCGCGGGGCTGAGCGAGGCCGCGGGGCTGAGCGAGGCCGCGGCAGCCGGGGGGAGCCGGGCCCGGCCGGCCGAGGGGTGAGAGGGGCGCGGCGGTGCTGGGCTGCGAGGAGAGGAGAGGCGAGGAGGAGGCGGGAGTTCGCGCTGCCTCATTTTATTCCTCCTGCCATCGGGCGGGAGTAGGAGGGGGGCCTCTCTGCCCCGTTCACCCGTGGCTAAAAGAATAATGAATTCAGTGCTTGATTGTATATATATTTTTTCACTCTCGGCCGTTAACTTGTTGCGTTGAAGCTCTTTAGTCTGGGTCCTTAGAAGATGTGAAATGGAGGTTTCGGAAGTTTGTTCTCTTTTCCTTTAGCCTTCAAATATTAGAAAGATGGGAAATACGAGGTGTAAATGTAACTCTTGCCTGGGTTTGGTGAACTTCCCACCTAAGGAAGCGGTAGTGTCTTGCAAAAGAAAGAGACAAACCCACCCTGTTTTGGCAGGGCGGTGAGTTTGGAGGGGGAGGGAGAAAAGAAGCATCCCTGGCTGTAGTTTGGACACTTACGTAGTCATCTGCAAGCTGAAGAAACGTCTAAAGACAGGAAATAATTTTTTGCACAATAATCCTACGCTTGCTGATACAGTGGGTGCTGGGGAGAGCTATCAGGGGCAGTTAGAAGTCTGAGGAGTCTGAACAAACTCATCAATTAGTTTAAACTTAGCCTACTGGAGCAGTAGTAAGTAGGCAGTTAGTTCAGTAGTAGTACTTTGTTGGAGTAGGGCAGTTTTGGTATGGCTGCTGAGCTCATAGTCAGGTTTGAGGACCTTAAAGGTGTTTGAGCTCTTTGAGGAGGTAACTTGCTGACGGAAAGAAGAGAAACAAGCATCCTCAGGCTGCCGGTGTGTAGCACCTGAAACCATGTCATCTTTTCCAGGTCACTCCCTCTTTTTTGAGTTTTGTTTTTTGAGGCAGAAGAAAAAAGATCAAAATGGGGCGGAGGTCTACATCATCCACCAAGAGTGGGAAGTTTATGAATCCCACGGACCAGGCCCGTAAGTATCCATAAAAGCTAAGCAGGTGGGAATGGGGCGTGCCTAGTGGAGCAGAAAAAAAGCTTTCTCTGAGATAGAATCCTCACTTGTGGGTCAGAACTGAGTTTCTCTAACTTGAAAAATATTATCTCAATTTTGTCTGGGAAGGCTGCGTGCTTTCCTGCTCTTGCTTCTCTTAAGTTTTTGCCTCTTGGTTTTCCACTGGTTATCAGTGTTGCAAGGCCTTTGTACTTGGCCGTTGGATAAACTGCAGGCTGCTTCCTGGGACAGAGTTAATCTGTCCCAGGCAGGAATTTGAGGAATATGTCAAATTTTGCAGGTGCTCTGGTTAGATGGGGCAGTTGTCTTACTGATTTTTTTCTACTTTTGGTGAGGTGCCAGGTGTTATCAATGCTCAGCAAATAAAGAAAATCCAGACTCCCACAGTTGATATGCTTTATTTCAGAGGCATTCTCAAAGCCTACATATTTTTAAAGTGTGTTGTCTGATGACTCTATTTCAGCTCCTGTGCAGCAATCTTTTCATGATTGCACCTATCACTATGACTTCGGTTGCCTATTGTTGTTTTTTGTACGGAAAAAGCCTTGCTTCTGGAGACATGAAGACTGCAGTATCTCTTTTTTTTCTATATAAAAGACAAGAAATAGAAATCTATTTCATGCTGTATTTCTCTTTCACTAGGGAGCTGAGTTGCAGTAAGTCTTTGAGCTGTTGAGAAACAGCCCTGGTCTTGATGAAGGAAGGGTTCTTCGTTAATTTGATTTTGTCTTTCAAGTTGTTATTTTCTTTTTCCCTCTAGGGAAGGAAGCTCGGAAAAGGGAACTAAAGAAGGTAAATAAAGAGATTAGGGAGCATTTAGTTGGCATTTCCTATACTATGTATCACGTGTGTGATTGTAAAGGGCCATGAATAGACTGGATATTTTGGTTCATATCCTAAGACTGACTTTGGAAATACTATCCAAACAAATAATATTCTATTTTAAAAAACATAGAAATCTTGTTTGAAGTAAACATATCCCCAGCTGGTTTTTAACTTGCGATTATTTTTGAAACATTGCTGGAAGTACTTAGTGATTAAAAAACCCCATAACAACAAAGCAAAGAAGCAAGCAACAAACCAAATTAAAAAAAAATCCAGACAAATAAAGCATCCAAGACACACACACTTCTTAGCGTGTTTTAATGTATTTTGCCAGTTGGTTATTGTGTTGATTGTATGTGTCTTAGTTGGAATGAAGGAATGATAGTAGCATTTGCAGTTACCAAGACAGTGGAATTGGAATTACCAGAAGTTTTAACTACATTTGCTGCTGATTTGTGCCATGGTGAACGTTTTCAAGGGGGTCTGAGGTGTGATTTTTTTTTTTTGTGTTAAGCCTGGAAATACTGAGGAAGGAGTAACAGATGTTTTGTGTCTTTCTACTGTGAAACTTTTCTATCTGCTTGATCTCTGACCTTAGAACAAAAAGCAGCGGATGATGGTACGAGCAGCTGTACTGAAGATGAAAGATCCGAAGCAGATTATCCGGGACATGGAAAAATTGGATGAGATGGGTGAGTGAGAGGTACCAGGTGTTGGACTTAGGCAGTGGTTTATGTAGATGCACAGTGTAATGTTAACAGCCAATGGGGGAGACTGAAATAGAGTAATCTTTTTTCCTTTTCTGTTAGAAGGGGGGATTCTGTGAATATCTGGGGATTGAGTATGATTTGAGATATTTGAGATGTTGTGGTGCCATCAAAGAGGACTTTTTTCCCAGAAGATGATTGATAAGAAAAATGAGTAGTGTGTGTGTGTGCTCTGCTAATGTAGAATTCAAGGAGGGGATTGTCATAAGGCTGAAGATTTCATGAAAATAGGGATTGGAACTTGCTTTGAAATAGTTTCATTCATCATGGTTGTGCTGTAGAGTAATTTGCAAGTTTTTTTTGTCATTTTTTTTGCTGTTTTGGATCAGAGTTTAACCCAGTACAGCAGCCACAACTTAATGAAAAGGTGCTGAAGGATAAACGCAAAAAGCTCCGTGAGACTTTCGAACGTATCTTGCGGCTCTATGAGAAGGAAAATCCTGATATCTACAAAGAACTGCGCAAGTTGGAAGTGGAGTATGAGCAGAAGAGAGCACAGCTCAGCCAGTATTTTGATGCTGTCAAGGTAATGCTTACTGTATTTCTGTTGTGTAACTGTGGTAGTGTATTCTCTTTGCTCATTAGGCGTGATGGTTAGAGAGGGAGGGAGATTTATGTGAGTTCAGCATCATGTGGCCCATATGAAGTATTAATTTGCGTACCTCAAATTAGAGTGTTTCAGTGAGGACAGTGTGGTGGTTGTCAGGTCCCTGTTTGTCTCTGATATGCTGATCTCATTCAAAACGAAAGGAGGAAAGGGAAATTTGTGTTGCAAATCAACAATATCAGCCTTTCGTTTTCTGTATTAAAGAGAGAGCGACCCTGTGAGTGCGCAGTTGATATTTCTGTGAATTTCTGCGAAATCTCTTGCTGCAAATAATGAGAATCCTTTGGCATTTCTTTAAAGATCTTTCTCTAATATTCCTCCTTACCGTGCTGGAGAACATAGTGTTGTGCAAGTGCAAGGATCTGTAAGACTTCTTTTCTTTCCTTTCCTTTGGAACATGCAGCAGCCTGTGACTTGAATACTTAAAAAACACAAAAGCACAGCCTTACTTGCACCCTCTTCATTTTGTAGACTGAAGGTCTAAAAGAAGATGGAAACCTGACTGAGTTTTGGCTGAAATACTAAAGCTTTTCATGGGTGCATTGCAAGTGCTTTGGTTTGCATTGAAAGCTTTTACTGTTGACACTTTCCCAAATTTCTTCCGTTTTCTTCTGCTGCAAAATAACACACCCTAAGAACAGACATGCTTGACAAGGGGTGGCAGGTTCCACATGTTCTGTACTTTAAAAAGTAATGAGTTTGTGCAGTAGCTTCTGTGGAAGTAACCCATTCTCTTTTTCTTTTTTCCCCCTCCCTTTCAGAATGCTCAGCATGTTGAAGTGGAAAGTATTCCCTTACCAGATATGCCTCATGCTCCCTCCAACATCCTCATACAGGACATTCCCCTTCCAGGGGCTCAACCACCTTCCATCCTCAAGAAGACATCAGCCTATGGGTAAGTGGAAAAAGAATCTTATGGCAGAAGTAAAAAGGAAGCACTTATATTATGGGGCAGGAGCTAGGAGTAGAAGCAGAGGTAATATTGACTCGTAGAAGTTGGGAATTCTGTGCAAAGGAATTGTGCTTTCTTTTAACCAAAGACCTTTTTAATCTTTCCCCACTATGGCAGCATTTTGTTTAAATTTCTTTGAGTAATACATTATGCCTTCTAGTTTTCGTCTTTTTCATATCAGGAAAACTTAGAGCTCTACTGTTTTGAACATAAATGCCCCTTAAATTGCCATATGTGTGTTCTTTTGTTCTGCTGGCATAATCAGTGTATATGAATAGTTCATATAAACTCCTAGTTTCCTTGGTTTTGTTTTGTTTTGTTTTGTTTCTTCATTCTAGTGCTAGTTTTTTTTCTATTTCTTTCTGAATAGCCTTCTGTTTTACCAACTCTGTGATTATTTCATTCGTCTTCTGTGGTAGGATTCAACAGCTGATTTTTTTCAGTATTGTCTTCTGTTGCTTTCTGAGCAGCTTTTGTCTGATCTTCTTCAGTCGTGTCTTTGTATGAGATTGTAAACTCCTTGTGTCAAATCTATACTTTTTAAATGTTCATGTTTCTTTTTGTAATCAGTGGTGAGAGAAGGCTGAATAATTCTGCTAAGGGCATGTTTGCTTTAATCGTGTTCCTACATTTCTCATTTCCTTTCTTACTTGCAGACCACCAGTTCGGTCCATTTCTGTGCTTCCTCCCCCGGGGCTCGGCGTTCCGCGTTTACCTCCAGGCAGGAAGCCCCCTGGACCTCCACCAGGGCCACCCCCTCCTCAGGTCCTACAGATGTATGGCCGCAAGGTGGGTTTCACCTTGGACGTGGCTCCTCGAAGGCGAGAGGAGGAGATTTCTTACAGTTCTGAAGCAGGTAAGGACTTTCCTATTCCTCTCTGGGGTTTTCCTTGGCCTCTGTTCTGCTATGGATGGTACTGCTGTGAATACAGTGTGCCCTAGACAAAGTGTTCTCTGGGCAATGTGAATGTTGGCCCTGTTTGAAGGACTCTTACTGAGTGATTGCTCCTCTGAGGTAATTCAGATATATTCATCATATCTCCAGTTTTGCTACCAGCTGTATTTTTAAATGTTGAAACTTTCAATTACATGTCTCAGATACTGTTTTTTGTTAGGTTTCACAGATTATATTTTCTTGGGTGAACCCTTAACAGTGCTGAAACATTGTTCATATTATCCCTTTAAAAAACCCAGTCGCTCTCAGAGAAATCATCTATTTAAAAAATCCATCAAATAAACGTCTCCAAACCAAAACTACAACAAAACCCACAACCAGCTCTGAGTGTGCTTTTTCTAGGAGAACATAGGGTCCTCTTTTTCATACCGTTGCTGTGTCATCCCTAGAAACTTTTGTGACTAGATGGATTAGCTTTATTTCATGCCAGAAGGCATCAAAATATTTCAGTGATGGGCAATGCTGAACAGAAATAAATGAATGAGCTGCAGTAGCAGTTGCCTTCACTTTTTTGCTGTGCAAATTGATAAGCAGGTTAATACAAAATCTTACAGATTTTCCAAAATATCCTTTAAAAATACATGCTAAAAAGTGAAGGGATGACAGTTTGTCCATGCTGTTGCTAAGGAGAATGTTATTATTGTAAACATACACTGGTCTGAAAGAATATTTAGTATTTGGAGTTCATGCATTTCTTAATACTTTGCTTTCTGCAGGACAGCGAGGCCATGATGACGACATGTCCAGCACTAGTGAAGATGAGGGTTATCCTGAGGATATGGATCAAGATAAGCACGATGAGAGCAGCGATGACAGTGACAGCGATAGGTCAGATGCAGACAGTGAAGGAGAGGACTTCCTGCATCGTGATAATGACAAGGAGAGGGAAGGTGGTGAAGAAAAGAAATCAGGTATGAAGGGGAAGTGAGAGACTGGGGGTGGATTTTTCAAAAGAAAAACACTACTTGATAGAGCTGAGGAGGGGTGTGTAATTTATTTAGTCAACTAACAATGTCTGAATTCCAGCTAAAGGATTTTTATTAATAAATGGGTCAAAAGGAGGCTCTCTAGAAGTGAAACAACTTTCAGATAAACCTGTTTTCTTAAAAAATTTCTTAGCTTATAGCTCACAAGCTATTTTTCACCTGAATCATTGTGTTGATAAGATACCCTACAAAAGTAAGCCTCAATGTAAAATAGGCTCCCTTGCTTGGGAGAAACCAATTGGTAGAGAATACTAGGTTAGCAAAACTTTAAACAACCAGAAACATCAGTGCTGTTATCTAAGGAGCATGTTAGATTGATAGGCTATCCATACCAGGTATCAACATAACTATCTGATTTTTCTTATTTTCTTCCCACCTCCTGTCACCCTTATCCATCCGCTGCTTTCACCAGGTCACAGTGTCCGGTTTGCAGACATGCCTGGGAAATCACGAAAAAAGAAAAAGAACATGAAAGAACTGACTCCACTCCAGGCCATGATGTTACGAATGGCAGGTGAGTAAGGTGGATATAATATGTGGTGGTATGCCATTAGGCTTCCAGTTTAGGTTTCTGTGGGCAGCTTACTTTGCGCAGGTTTTATTTTAGAGAGTAAATATTTTACTGTCATAATGTAGGCTCTGCTGAGAGTATCAGCTCTCATTAGGTATTTGCGTTACAGTTTGGTTTTTGCTTTTTTTTTCTTTTGTTTGGTTGGGTTTTTTTTGTTTTGTAGGTTTTTAAAAATTTAATTTTAAGTAATGTGTGCATTTTGCATAGCAGAGTTGAAGTTAAGAGTAGCAATTTACTGTTTGTTTCTTCTAAACCTTTTCTTGCTTAACTTTTAAACAGTTATTCAAATGAATTAGTAATCTCTTGGTGAAAGAGAAAGAGTAACATTGTCTGTATGCTCAGCATGTAACCTGTAAGGATTTGTACTCCCTAAAAATACCCTTCTGCTGAGATAAGTTTACCCATAAAACAAACTTTGTTTTAAAAAGAAACTCCAGTATCTTTCAAAGGTGCAGGAGTTTCTTGGACACAGGGATTTTGTTTATTGTGGTATTGTGTCCTCAACCCCCTGTTGTCTCGCCTCCCCACAAACTCCCTTAAGGCAGAGATTAAATAGCAGCAGTTTGGGTTGGTAGTACAAGTTTCAGGTCCCAGAGGAACACACTTCTTGTCAGAGCTCTCTCTCTAGAAACAGAGAGAGAGCAATGATTTTTCTATTATTATTTTTATTTGTTTCCATTTTATGTTTAACAGTAAAAAGTAGTCAGATTTCTTCTCTTTGAAGTAAGGTTTATCTTTCTCTTGCTTCTTTTTATTTTCTTCTGTGTACTCAGTTTTCTCAGATGTTCACAAAGATGTTATGTGTAGACAGATTTTTTAAGTGTATCTCCATATGCAGGTCAGGAAATTCCAGAAGAAGGGAGAGAAGTGGAGGAATATTCAGAAGAAGAGGAGGAAGAGGAAGAGGACTCAGAGTCTGAAGAGACATCACAGCAACAGCAGCAGCAGCAACTGAGTGAGGAAGCACTCGCAGAGACTGGGTCATCTACTGCGACTTCGCAGGCGCAGCAGCAGAGTGCACAGGCTGTGCCTCCAACTCAGATACAAGCACCTCCCATGCCTGGGCCTCCTCCGCTGGGACCACCTCCAGCCCCTCCGCTGAGGCCCCCAGGCCCACCCACTGGCCTTCCTCCTGGCCCTCCACCAGGTGAATACTTGCTTTGCTCTGCTTTGGGGGATGCGGGCTCTCAGGCAGTGGTATCAGTTTGGGAGTTTGGAAGCTGCGGAATGTGTTGCAGATGGAGCATGTGTACCCACTTACTGAGACCTTTCTGTCATCACTCGGCGTCATCGTTGCTGTACCTTGCTTTTGAGGCATCAGGCTCCTGTAGCTGGAGCCTTCCTGATGATTGTCTGTGTTAGAGTCAACACTGGCAGACAGCAGCAGAGCCCAGTGTATGAAGTGGAGTAAAAGAGCTCTTTTACTTATTTTTATGCCAGAAGAAAAATCAAATGCTACAGAGAAAGATTTTTAACTGTTTAAATTCTGACAAACTCAGCTCAGAAGCTGTTACATGTTACAACTTAATTATATGGGGAGGAAACCTTTTTCCATGATACACTTCACTTTCATAAAGATGCTTTAACTGTGTAACTGCTGCCTCTGCTTGAGATTTTTAGAAATTCTATCTAATCTGGCAGCTAGGTAATACAATTTTCATTCATGTGTTGAAGATCTTTATTTTTAGCTGATGAGATGGTTGCTGTATATGACGGTTGCTATATTTTTAGCTGTGAATTAAATGTCTTGTTTGTTGCATGAATGTTTTCAGGAGCTCCTCCGTTCCTGAGACCTCCCGGGTTACCAGGGCTGCGTGGGCCTTTGCCTCGACTGCTGCCACCTGGTCCTCCCCCGGGGCGACCCCCTGGTCCTCCTCCAGGCCCCCCACCAGGTCTGCCCCCAGGTCCTCCTCCACGTGGTCCTCCTCCTCGTCTGCCCCCTCCTGCCCCACCAGGTAAGGGGTTCTGTTTGTTTCAGTGCCAAGTCCCTTCTGCTTTCTTTTCACCGTCTTGGCTGTGGTGACCAAGCCAGTGAGGTATAATTGGCTGCCAGTTTGCCTTTGTTCCTGTCTGTGGCTGCACTGTGCTATGTGCTATTACATTATTCTGTGCAGTAATGAGTAAGTGCTGTGCATGGTTTGGTAGCAAGAAATCTGCCCTCAAAAAGGGAATTTCAGAGTTTAAACTTCTTCTCTGCTGGACTCTTTCTGAAGAGCCTCTGGGTGCTATAATGGTGCTCCGCTAAATGATTTGGAGATCTGAACATTTATGTTTTGTGCCTGGGTCAGACATTTCTGATGACTCTGAAATTCCGGTGGGATGGATTGTCAAGTGACTTTATTCTCAGATTATGACTTTAAATGTAAAAGGGAGCAGTGAACAAGCTCCTGTGGCTTTCAGAGTCTGAAGAGCAGCATTTTCAACCTGGCATTTAGTGCAGATTTGAAAACCTTTTTTTTTTCAAAGCAGTGCTGCTGGATCTTGTTGAGCGTTGTTTTGTTTTGCTTTTTGTTCTTGGCATTCTGAGTCTGTGCACTTTTTTTCTCAAATATTTTGAAATTCCCAGATGTGGAGACAGCTCATGCTTTCTTTTCTTCTTACAGGTATCCCTCCTCCTCGCCCAGGCATGTTACGGCCACCTCTGGTGCCTCCTTTAGGACCTGCCCCACCTGGGCTCTTTCCACCAGCTCCCATTCCAAATCCCGGGGTACTGAGTGCCCCCCCAAGCTTGATCCAGCGGCCCAAGGCGGATGACACCAGTGCGGCCACCATAGAGAAGAAAGCCACGGCCACCATCAGCGCCAAGCCGCAGATCACCAACCCCAAGGCGGAGATCACGCGCTTCGTGCCCACTGCCTTGCGGGTGCGCCGCGAGAATAAAGGGGCTTCCGCTGCCTCCCAGAGAAAACAAGATGACGAGCCTGCCCTCCCGTTAACCAAAGCTGCCCCTAAGGCTGGATCGTCTGCCCCTATCTCTGTACAGACAAAGGATGATGTGTATGAAGCCTTCATGAAAGAAATGGAAGGTCTCCTGTGACCTGGCGTAGTCAGCTTTCCTGCCCCTCTGAACACGGATCAGATCACTGTGGAGGGAGAAGAAGGGAAAGTCCTCCTGCAAGTCAACGAAAGGGCATGACTGGAAATAGTTCCCTACCCATAGGTTAACTTGCCAGTGTGCTGTGAAAAGAGACCGCCGCAGCTGAGGTGTGCCTGGGGACCTCCTTTCAGAGCCACCATGTCCACTTGGTGAAAGGAAATTGCAGTAAAGAAGGTGATGCTGCTCCCCGCAAGTCCTCCCCCTTCCTTAGAGGGAGATAATGATACTCTGGGGATGGGGGTGACTATTCCCTGTCAAAATCCTTACACAAAATCCTGAGTGCTCTGGTGAGGGTAGTGGAACAGGTTTTTAAGGAGCCAGAAAAGTGTTAGCATCATTTCATACACAAATGGTTGTCCAGTTTTTATTTCCTGTACTGTTGTTTTTTTCTGTAAATATTTTATAATCATGTTTTTTAGTTGCAGTGAGGTTGATCAGTCCTCTTTCTTCCAGGGTAGTCAGGGAGGTAATTTGTTGCATATACTGTACACTGGAATTTTTCACCTTATCCCCTTTATGGTCATCTTGATGGGTTTCTGTTGGTTGGGGAAACTTCATTTTGTCTTGTGAAAGACAATAAATGTTCAGTGTATCAAAATACTGCTTTCCCTGTGATTTCTGAAAAACTAGCAGGCAGGTGGAGAGGGGGAGGGTTCCTTCGCTCACCTTAGAAGAAGATAGAGGCATTCAGAACCTCAGAAAAGAAAAGTAATAATCACATTGTAAATAACATATACTTACTTTTTCCCACTGAGTTTAAGCTTGTAAGTTCCTAAACATCCCTTTTAACCTTTATTGGTAGTTAGTAAAAACGTGAGTCCTGAAATACTACTAGTAGTTACAAAACAATTTATTTTATATACTCTGATTGGGAGGTTTGCTTCATATCAAGCCTCTGATGACTACTGGGTGCATCATGGACAGGCTACCTTAAGTAAAAATTAGTAAACTATTTTATTGTTAAAAGACTGACTGACAGATAATTTTACTTGTGGCTAATAATATTAAGATACCAGACTAGCAGATACCTCAAACAGTACATTTAGTTGGCTGTAAGTTTCAGGCTTAGCTGAATGCACCATGTGTTGAGGTTAAATCTCCTTTGAGGAGACAAGGTTATTAGCTAACCAAACTTACACTTGAAAACTTTGAATCTGTTTTCACAGACGCGATAGAAAATGTTTGCACGGCAGTTCTCTATACGGAGAACATGTAAAATTTACATGAGCCCGCCCACCTAATGCGTATTCTCCGCCTACCTAATGCATATTGTGTGATGTAACTTTACGAAATTCTTCCTTCATTAAGCAACTTCTGTTGTGGAAGTTATCTGACAACTCAGTTATGTTTACAGAGGTTGAGAAGATTCAGCCTGGAGACAGATAATTCAGCTTGAAAACACCAATATGAGTGATTCCAGCAATACTGAAGTAATTTGTCTCTAGAATCAGAGAAACGCCTTGTATTACCTATTCCTGCCTAGTTTCTACACGTATCAGTGGTGCTGGGGTGTAAATGCTCCTACTGAAAATAAAGCTTCTCTTTTATCATAAAAATACGACATTTTTATAGTAGCCCTGCAGTAGCACTTCTGAGGTTCAAAGTACAGGATTATTCTTAAACCGACGGCGATGGCATTTAGCGGGGATTCCCCCGGTTCCAGGGAGGCAGCTGTGCTCCTCTGCTCTCCTTGGGCGGGCGGGGAGGCGCTTTCCCGGCCGCCGTCCTTGCTTGCGGGCGCGGAGCGGGAGCGGGGCCGGGGCCGGGCTGGGAGCGCGCGGCGCGGGCCAGCAGCGGGGGCGGCTCCGCGGGAGAGGCGGCCGGCGGCTCCCATTGGCCGGATTTGGATCCGCGGCGCCATTGGTCGGAGAGAGCCGGAGCGCGCCTCAGCCAATCAGAAAGCCGGCGGGGCGCGCGCAGGGCCTATAAAAAGTCGGCGTTAGGGGTGGGGGAACACGTGACCGCGTCGGTTCGGGCGGCGGCGGAGCGGCGGCGCTGGGAGCCATGTCCGGGCGCGGGAAGCAGGGCGGGAAGGCGCGCGCCAAGGCCAAGTCGCGCTCGTCGCGGGCCGGGCTGCAGTTCCCCGTGGGCCGCGTGCACCGGCTGCTGCGCAAGGGCAACTACGCGGAGCGCGTGGGCGCCGGCGCGCCGGTGTACCTGGCGGCCGTGCTGGAGTACCTGACGGCCGAGATCCTGGAGCTGGCGGGCAACGCGGCCCGCGACAACAAGAAGACGCGCATCATCCCCCGCCACCTGCAGCTCGCCATCCGCAACGACGAGGAGCTCAACAAGCTGCTGGGCAAGGTGACGATCGCGCAGGGCGGCGTGCTGCCCAACATCCAGGCCGTGCTGCTGCCCAAGAAGACCGACAGCCACAAGGCAAAGAGCAAGTGAAACAAATCCGAGGAGCGTTTCCACCTCAAAAGTAAACCAAAGGCTCTTTTCAGAGCCACCCACTTTCTCATAAAAGGAGCTGTACATCCTAGTGAAAAAACAAACTAAAATCCCTTTTCGTCTCAAAAAAGCCAAAAGAGAAACTAAAACGAACAATCCACTCTCAAACACCCCAAATCCTTTTAATCTAAGTTTTTGGAAAAAATCCAAAACCAAATCCCCCCAGACACTTTGTATTTTAGCCCTTATATTTAAGATTAAAACTTTAAAAAACGTACTATGTAGTAAAGTAAATCACTTTTTGCTGATGGGGGTTCTAAAGTTTGTTAAGACTGTAGGAAAGAAGCCACAGCACCCATCATGCTTCTTTTTCATCTTGGCCCTATGTGAAGTTCAGGTAATTCACCAATGTCCTTAAAAACAGCCCTATCCCCTCTAAGTAACTTCTAGACCCACAGATATTGTCGGAGGTTTTTTGTTTTGTTTTGTTTTTTGGTGGTTTGGTTGTGTTGTTGTTGTTTTGTATTAAAAGGCATTCTGAGTTACTAATCTTTACTTCTTATTCAAAATCTTTGAGCTGCTGAGCCCATCTTCTGCCTCAGATCTGAAGGGGTTTGAGAGTAGTTGTTCATCACAACGCACAGCAGGCAATCTGAGGTGAAAAGGACTGTTGCCAGTTTTGATTCTATCTTATACATAGCGCCAAATATAAACCATAAATATGTTGAAATAGAAAATCTGCTATTACTGGTCAGAAACTGTATTTTAATAATTTTCCATTTGAAAACATAAATTACTTGAATCATAACATTGTCCAGAATTTTAGTATCACCAACAGTTACAAGACCAAGAGGTAAAAATGAATTTACAGGCCTTTGTCAAAACAATGGGCTGTAGGCATTAATAAACAGATCAGAGAATACTTCTTTTAATTCTTTGTACTCTGAAAAACAATGTGCATTTATTTTTAATTGAAGCTTGGTCTTGGAAAAGCGCTTCTGAAGACTGTCCCCCCTCTTGCTTAGCAGCCAGCTGTTTCAGTGTAGCAGATACATCAAGACATGCCAATTTTAAGCATTAATTCCGTTGCAGGGATCAGTCACTGGACAGTAAGAAAATGGAATATTTAGGAAATTTCTCTGAAAAAGGAATAGCTGTGAAAGAGGAAACTTGGGCAAACTTTATTATGCTCAAGTAGTAGGAAAATCAGCAGCAGCAGCATCTCCTTAAACAATGATGACTCAGATTTTCACCAATCCAGCTGTACCAAGGTAAAAACACGGACATATTATGAAACGATAGGGCACTAGTTTTCATTATTAAACAATTATTGGCCATGTTAAGTTTTCATGTAACCTAATTTATTAGGAAAGTAAGTATTTCTGCAGCAGAGGACGGGGGAACCATGTCTGCATTGTGTACACTGAGCAACACAGCACTAACTGCTGTGCTGTAAAAAGTCACCTCCTTTGGTGGGACAAAAAGCCCTTCACAGGACTTTAACCTGCTCCTTGCCTTGCTGCACAATGCACTAATTTAATTTCTCTTAATTATTTTGAAAGAGGTAAAGGATTTTGGACAAAGGAGCTAATTTCTAATCCATATTCAGTGCTCAGGATGAGCCTGTGTTACTTCCTCCTCTTTGAAATCAAATTGCGGCTTAAATATCGATTTAAATCCCTGATTTCCAGTTCAGATTAAGAGAAGACCCTTTAAAGAATATTAATTAATTACTTTGGAAATCCAGTTCCCCACATCGCGGATTTTATTTAGAAGGAAAAACAAAAGTTTCTGTCTCCCGAGGTCTGTTCAGGTCCAGGACTCGGTGTTTATCGGCTCTTTTTTAGCTCACCCGTCGCCTCTTCGAAAGGAAACTTGGCCGAGGGGAACAAGAGTCTTTCTTCTCCACGCCGCTGCGAACTGGAGGGGGGTCGGTGGCGGAAATTCTGATAAAAACAGCCGTTTTCGGCTCCTAAGAAACACAAAATGAGCGGGGAGAAGAGACCTTTCTGCCGTGCAGCGGGGCGGGCTCTG